>CM035428.1:37532246-38132246 GCA_020310875.1 Ceratopteris richardii
CAACATTGCCTATGCACACACATAGATATGCCTATAAAAAGAAAACAAACAAGCAAGCAAGGGGCTTGCTTATCACAACTCTAGAACTTAGTGCTCACTTTACATGAGCTAAAAGAATATGGCCGAAAAGAAGTCGGGATACATGATCCTTTTTTAGTGAGAAGTGTGCCCCTAAAATCTAGGAATGACCTTTCCAAATCAACCTCTTAACTTGGAGGACTTAATTGAGATGACTTGGGGAGTGGTTGAGTGAACTTTCATGATGGAATCTCATGGCTTTTGGCTTCCTTTGATTGCTCCACATGTCCATAAAAGATTCCCCACGAATTTGTAGCTTGAAGCTTGACTTTTAACAATAATTAGAAGATCCATCCAACTTGTCTTCAATCTCAATTCTAATCTCACTCATCTTAGCTAAGTGTGTATGTTAATTATGCTCTGATACCAAGTGTTTGAATTTGGGGCCCCAGGATTGTTCCAATAATAAAACCTTTTGAGCATACACACTAAATTAATTAAGATGATAGGAAGAGATAGAAAGAAAGAGATCTTGAGACAAGGATAGGGAACATAAGCGGAATGCTTATTCACTAAAAAATAGATGTCCAAATTACAACATGGGAGTACTACTCAACCATATAAAGTGGTGCACTCACTAATGGAAGAATATCCAAGAAGATGATGAACAAAATTTAGATTATGTTGAAATAATCTAAGTGTGTGAAGTGAATGAGCAACGAAGTTAACCTTATTCTCACAAAATAGTGTAACAAAATTGTAAATCAACCAACCCTAATTTTGAGATTAGGGTAGAGAAACCCTAAAAACAAAATATAAGGTTAACGCACAAAAGATAGTTACCACCACCTTGTAGAAGACTTCTTGTAACAAGAGAGTAGCCTCTCCTTCACCAAATGTTCACCTCCAAAGCTTGAGAATATTCAAACTCTAGCTTGAGATCTTTGAGTGATATATCATAGTGTGCCCACCATGCTCCTTTTATAGGTGTAGCTTCCCATAATAAATCAATAGCATATGTTCTTCAAGAATAAAGCAAAATGTGCGATCTCTCCATAAAGCAAGAAATACATAACGATCCAATAACGATCCAAAACACAAAACTCCATCGTTGTTTTATTTTTGTTTTATTCATGAAAAACAATGATTACTTTTAGAATCGTATTTTGCTAAAAAATGAGTAGCTCTTTTGCTTTTCAAGATTCCATTGCTATAGTTGCTTTATGCTTGATCCAAATAATATGCTCCTGATCAAATAAACTTAGCTTTTCCTTGTTTTGAGCGAAATTAGGTTTTGACTTTTCTTCCAACTCTGACCTCTCATGGAAAAATGAAGCATACCACTAGATTGCTCTCACCAAGCTCTATCTACCTAGCCTAAAAAATATTTTAGGCAAACTGTACAAAAATGCTAAGTCCAAAAATGAATTGCTAGAAATGTGCCAAATGTACATTGACTTCCAACACACACACACACACACACACACACACACATATATATATATATATATATATATATATATATATATATATATATATATATATATATATATATATATATATATATATATATATATATATATATATATATATATAGAGAGAGAGAGAGAGAGAGAGAGAGAGAGAGAGAGAGGAAAGGATGAATGGTGAGAGAGAGAGAGGGGAGGGGGAAGGTAGAGAGAGAGAGAGGCTTTTTGGAGACCTTTTAATTCTCCAATGTCAAGCTTAGCTTGATCTTAGAACACCTCTATATCAAATATATACAAGAAGTTACACACACTTCAAATATTTTGAATTTTGAGATTGGTTTCCATTTCCTTCATTTATGATCTCTAGCTTCCTTCTAGAAGTGTTCTTCAAGATTGAACTTCATTACCTACAATTTTCAGGATTTTTAATGATTCACGGTATATAAGAACCTTTTCATGATCGTTGACCATCCTTAAGATTTAATAAACACTTGAATACATTTATCAAATATGTGTATGATCACTAAGATCATAATCTGCTTGAAAAGTGATGTTTAGAAATGGCACACTTTGACATAGGTAACTTCTAACATTGATTTCTCTAAGAATAGAACCCGTTTTATAAAATTATTTTATCCATAGCTTCCTTATCTCTCAATATAGATTTCTATTACTTAAACATAGAAAACGTTAGATGAATGACTAAGATCTAAGCAAATCATTCATCGATGAGATGCACCATTTTTGAGCCTTTACTTCAGAGAATTGACATGTGAATGTTCCTATGAATCATACACTCACTATGAAAAGAGTTAGGACAAAAATCTTTAACCAAAACTTAGTTTACTATTTTTTTTTTGAGAGTACAATGAATTGGAAAGACACACACACCCGACCTCGTAAGGTAGAGGCACCCATCTTCGAGAACTTCATGGACACCCATCTTTGGGGACTCATGGATATGTGCAGCCAAGATTTGAACTCAGGACTTCCTCCTAGAGACTCAAAGCATCAACCACTAGGTTATGCGGGCTTGGACAACTTGGTTTACTATTGAGTTCGATCTTTGTACAATGATTTTTGATCCACGTGATCATCTTGAGAGAAATGTGAATTAAATTGAATGCTAAGTCTACTAATTTCCCTGGACATATCTATCTTTTCTATGGCAATGAACTCTCTTGATTGACTTATATAGCCACAAATTCATAAGTAGTAAGTACTAAAACATTGTTATTCACTTTTCTTATTGATTTCCTAAGTTATTCATAACTATGTTACACTAATTAGGATCTTGTGAGTGAATATATGCACAATCATATCTCAAAGTCTTTATTCATGACCATCTTCATTTTTCTTGAAATTTATCTACAAAACAAATTATTTTTTTCTATATCCAAATACTTTTTTACTTCTATGATATTCATAATAATCCATTTGTGATTGCTTTGCACCAACATCTCCCTCTCAATCACTAAGTATGATTATATTCATCTTCTTTATTCCTGCCATCTCTTTGAATCTTTGTAACTTTGATCCATCTAAACTCTTGGTTAGCATATCTGCTACCTGTTCTTTTTTTTGGAGTGTACATGACTTCAATCTCTTTATCAAGTACCTTTTCCCTTAGAAAATGATATTGAATCTCAATGTTTTTAGTCATGACATGAAAAAAAGATTAGCTGCCAAGTAGAGTGAACTCATGTTATCACCATGTATAGTTGGAACACCCTATTGAGCTACAAGAATCTTCATCAAATTCTTCATCCATATGACTTCTTTTTCTGCCTCTACCATTCCTTTATACCCAGTTTTTGTGGACGAAAAAGCAACATATGTGTTGTTTTTTTGAACACTATGATACTAGCTTATCTCCAAGAATAAGTAGCCATGAGTAGATCTTCTATCATTTGTACTACTTACCCAATTCGCATCACTAAATACTTCAAGTCTTGTGTCAAAAGTGAAACCGAGTACAAGCCTTCATTAGAAGTTCCTCTAATGTATCTTAGCACTCTTTGTGCTGCAATCCAATGAGCTTTCTTTGGACAGTGCATAAATTTTGATAAAACACCAACTTCACATGAAAGATTTGGTCTTGTCAAGGTAGCATATATTAGATTGCCTACCAAAATTTGATACATCTTCATGTCTTTGAATTCTTCACCTCCATAATTGCTTAACTTATGTCTTACATCCAATGGGGTTGTTGATGGTATGCAACTTTCCATGTTCAATATCAACAAAAGATTCTTCAAATATCTTACTTGTGTTACATATACTCCATTTTGAGAGTAAATGATCTCCATGCCTAGGAAGTAAAATAAGCTTCCCAAGTCACTTATCTTGATTCTTTCTCCATTTGCTTCTTGAGCTTTCTGATTCCCTGAATATTCATTCCTATAAGTATTATGTCATCAACATAGATACAAATATATATTTATCCATCTTCACTTGCTTTCACTAGCAAGCTACTATCTACCTTTGAAGCTTGATATCCAAGTTTAGGTAAGAACTTCACAAGTTTGTAGTTCTGTGCCCTTGGGGCCTCCTTCAAACCATACAAAGCTCTTATGAGCTTACACACACAATCTGGTCCATTTGTATCTTTGAATCACTTTGGTTGTTCCATGTATACTTCATCTACACTGTATCCATTTAAAAAAGTAATTTTTACATTCAATTGTGATAACTTAAATCCATTGCAAGCTACAGTAGCTATCAATTTCCTAATGGTAGACATTTCAGCCACTTGACTATAAATTTCATCATAGTCCACACATTATCTTTGAGCATATCCTTTGACCACTAGTCTAGCTACAAAACCTTTTATTTTATACACCCATCTACATACAATTACTTTTTAATTCCTTGATTTAATTCCCATGTATCATTCTCACATAGACTATCATGTTGTTCCTTCATTGCTTTTTCCCAATTCTCTTTATCTTTAGCTTCTGCATATGTTGATGGATCTTCATCTATTTTCAATATGTGTGCATAATCTTTGGTTGTGATATAAGAATCCAAACATAAATCTTGCAAATCAACATCTAAGCGATTGTACTCCATAAAATACGATGTATCCTTGGAACAATAATATGAAAGTAAAGTGTTATGTGGCAAGCTAGATATGCTCAACCATCATTTAGAGAAAATAAACCATATAATCCTATGTAAAAGAAACAAAGGCCCATAACAAAAGTGATTCAGACCCTTCTTGAACTTGGATGATAGACTTGCATGGAAATCTAGTCTAGGTATTCCTAACCTTGAGTGTAGCTACAAGCAATAGTTTTGTCCTAAAATATACTCATGTCTATGCAACTTCATCCCCTTAGATTATATACCTTTGGTTTTTCACTATATATTTTTTGACAAAATTCTATTGAAAGAGAATCTATTAGCACTCCAGTGCAAACTCTAATATTTTATCATCCCCTTAAGTTTTCCATTTGAATGTGAAAATTGTTCCTTATGTGAGATAAATATAATCCATAAGTGTTGGTGCAAGTCAACCACCAATTGATGTTTTGGATAAGGACGAAGTCAAAATATAAAGAAAAGATAAACAATTGAAGAATGAAAATAGAGTATGTTCAGGAAATGAAGACTTGTATACATATGTACATTAATTTGTAGCTAGCTCACTTATACCTTTTGTATGGTCATGAGCTTGTACATATATGCTTATATATACAAGTAGAAAGTCGGGGAAAGTATGAGAGAGCATGTGAAGAGAAGAATTAGAAGTTGTAAGAGTCATTACACATTTTAGAAATGAGGAAGATCTCTCTCATCACTAAGATGTAAACTTTTTTCAGAGAAGAAGAAACATTGTGCTTGATCTTTTGCTTAGTACTCCTTCTATGTTTAATCTTTTGTGAAATGCTTTTGTTCAAGTCTAAGTCTATAGTTGATTGAACTTTGTACAAGTTTTCAGATCCTAATTGTGATCAGGCTGAGAGAATTGACAGTAGGAACATTTACATGTGTAAATATGAACAAGTGAAGTTGTAACAGGTGCAAAATTTGATGCTAATGTTTTGATCAGTTCTCCTTCCAGAGTGTAAAGTTTTGAGGAAGCAAGCACTCATTCTTTAAGTTGGAAGGTAAGTTACCTATGGCTAAAAGAATTTGAATAAATGGGTTGTAGTCTGGGAGAATTATGTGTTAAAAGTTACAGGTGTCAAAGTCGACTATAGAGAAGTACAGTTCTAGACATAGGTGAATTATTTAGATCATTTCTCAAGATCTACTGAGTCTTTTGAGATGATTTAACTTGGAGAAGGCATGCAAACATTAGATGACACTTTGTACAAGTTTCATCAGAAACATTACACATTTGATTAGTCAATTAAAGAGTTATGTGCAGGAGACTTTTTTGAGAAATGATTCTCTTCACACTTAGTTCAAAATTTTGGTAATCTCATATTGATCCTCCAAATTGGTAAATATTTTGAGTTATTCTTGATATAGAGGTGCTCTAACATCAAGTATAACCTTTTCTTTTGGAGACTAACACTCTCCATTAGTAGTATCAGACGAAGAATCATCAAAATAGAAGAAAGGAGGACCCCGATTGCTGCAGCTTTACAGAAGTTAACATTTGAAGGTTCAAAAGGTGAAAGCTTTAAGAGAAAGCTTGTGAAGGAGGCCAGAAGATATCAAGAAGATAAAAAAGAACTTCATTTGAAGTAAAGGTATACTTATTCCTCATAAATCTTGAAGAATTTAATATACATGTAAAGAAACGATGGGAGATTCTCTTCAAATAGAGAAATTGGATAGAGAAAACTATCTAGCATGGTCAATGAGGATGGAAGCTCATCTCATGAGCAAAGACTTGATAGGTTATATCATAGGTGAAGAAGAAAAACCACAATTCAGAGATCCTGGTGTTCCAACTAGGGATGAACTCTTAGATTTGAAGACTTGGATGAAGAGAGATGCTCAAGCAAGGAGAATCATCTACATGGGAGTCAACGACTACTTGCTACCTCATATCAGAGGTCTTGAAAGTGCAAGTGATATATGGAATGCTTTGGAGGAGCATTTCCAAAACACTACAAAGTCAAGGAAAGCATCCTTATGGGCAGAGTTTACCACATTCAAGAAGAAGGCTTCTCAATCCATTTCTGATTATGTAACAAGGATGAAGGACATTGCAGATGCATTAGGAGCAGTTGATGAAGATATTGAGGAGGATAAATTGGTAAGACAAATCCTCACAGGCTTGAGAGGAGATGAGAAATGGAAGTCATTCATTTTGTCTACTGAATTGTCACTAGATCATTTCACTCCTGATTTAAACCAATTGCTAGGACACATGCTAGCCGTTGAGCAGGATGTCAAAGGTGATGGTAATAAGAGTGTAGGTCAAGCAATGTATTCAAAGGATAAGAAGAAGAATAGCAAAGGTAAACAACAATCAAATGAAGAAGAAGGTACAACTAGCCAAGCCAACTTCCTAAGAGGAAGAGGAGGTGGCAAAGGTAGAGGAAGAGGTAGAAGTAATAAAGATGGAGTCAAAGATTGCTGGATTTGTGGTAAGACAAATCATTTAGCTCATGATTGTTGGCATAATAATCAAAATAATGGAGGATATAGTGAGAAATTTAATTCAAGAGGAAGAGGTGGTAGAAACCAAAGAGGTAATTTCAGAGGTACAGGTAGTAGAGGTTACTTCGGAAGAAATGCAGGTAGAGGATTCCAAAGTCAATCCTACAACAATACCTACTACAAATATTCTTCAGATCAAAAGGAGGATTCAACCTTGATTATGAATGCAACCTGTGAAAGGCAAAGTGAAGAACAAAGAGTCTTTTACATTGACTCAGGGTGTAGCAATCATCTGAGTGGTAACATAGCTTTGATGACTGATTTGGAGAATGAGGTAACTAATCATGTAGTTCAAATAGGTGATAATACAAAGCACAATGTGAAGTCACTTGGATCTGTGAAGGCCAAGGATGGAAGTACTCTTCTGAGTAATGTCTTGTATGTTCCTACAATTCCAAAGAATTTGATAAGTGTAGGGAAAATTGTTGAAAAAGGTTATGAAGTAAGGTTCACTAATGATGGAGTTTTTGTGGAAGACCCTGGCAATGGGTATAAACAAATTGTTTCAAGGAAGAACGAAGGAAGACTCTTCACATTGAAGATTCAAGGTGTTAAGGATATGGTTAACAATGGTTCAGTGCTTAGATTGCCTAATGTTGCAGGTCAACATATGACATACAGATGTGAGGCATGTCAATTAGGTAAGGCTCATAAGCAATCATATTCTAAACATGGATTTATGTATTCAGAGAAGCTTGAGTTGGTACACACAGATGTGTGGGGACCATCAAAGGATTTCAATATTAATGGTTCAAGATATTATGTGATTTATGTTGATGATTGTTGAAGCTCAAAGTCAAGGACAAAGCATGGAAGCACATCAAAAGGTGGACACACAAGGAAAGGGAGCAAGTAGGGAGCTCCAAGAAGTGTAGGTCAAATTTTCATAAGAATCCCCTATAAAAAATAGTGATTTTCATCACTAAAAACCATTGTAAATACCATTATCTATTTTTATAACTCCATTTTTTTCAAGCCGAGGAGTCCTTGAGCTTGAGGAGTATTAGAACTATCATCCTACCAATTTTCATAATTTTTAGACTCCGTTTGAGCCCTCAAATAAGCCCTGGAACCTAATTTTTAACTAGGCCGGACACTAGGTCTGGACAGGGCCAAAACTAGTCAAAAAACTATAAAAAGAGCTAGAGAGCTCATTTTTGAGGTTAGCTTGTTAGAGAATAGAGCTTTTGTAAGAGAACTCTTTTGCAATCGAAGCTTTCCATTGTTCCTCTCTTTGATCTTACTTTGTGCGCGTGTGTGTGCATGTTTGTGTGCTTTCACTCACGCACTTGTGCCTTCACTTGCTCGTGGTCTTCATACTGGTCCTCACGTCTCCGCGGATTGACAAGTAAAGGGGGTGGTGCTTACGCTTGAGCTACACCAAACTTTGGCGCCGTTGTCGGGGAGAGAGCTTCGAGGACGAGCGTTGTGATGGTAAGATCGTAGATTTGCAACATTGGAAGGTAAAAAAATTGTCATTTGAGTTCATTTTCTGTTTTTTCCTCTTCATCTTCATCATCATCATTATCTCCACCTTCTCCCATCTTCTTCTTCATAGAAATTTCTTGTTTGTTAGTGCATTTTCACCATTTTCACACCATTTTTCATGCATTATTGTGTGGGAAGGAGTTAGGAGGTGCAAGGGAGAGCAAGCGCTGTGTTTTTTCATGATTTTCTGCTCATACGGAGCTCGCCATTGCCGGCGCTTAGAAATTTGAAATTACCTGCCAAAAAATGCGATTCTGTGATGAAAATTGCGATTCTGTGAAAATTCAAATTTTTTTGAAAAATCACGATTTTCTGTTTCCCGCCTAAAAGCTTGCTGAAAGAATCACGATTCTGTGGTCATTCTCAGAATCGCGATTCTGTGGTTGTGCTCAAAATCGCGATTCTCACGAATCACGATTTTCAGCCAAAAACACGATTTTCAAAAAACACGATTTTGTGCTCAAAATCGCGATTTTCAAAAAACACGATTCTGTGCTCAAAATCGTGATTTTCAAAAACACGATTCTCTAAAACACGATTTTGTGAAAACACGATTTTGTGAAAACACGATTTTGTGAAAACACGATTCTCTGAGACAAAATCGCGATTTTCACGTCAAAAAACACGATTCTGAGAACCACGATTCTGTGAAAAACACGATTTTGTGAATCACGATTCTCTGAGACAAAATCGCGATTCTCTAGAACACGATTCTGTGAAAACACAATTTTCTGCTCAAAATCGCGATTCTCACCAATCACGATTTTCAGTAAAAACACGATTTTGTGAAAAAGGCGATTCTGTGAAAACACGATTTTTTGCTCAAAATCGCGATTTTCAAAAAACACGATTCTATGCTCAAAATCCCGATTCTCACAAATCACGATTTTCAGCCAAAACACGATTTTGTGAAAACACGATTTTTTGCTCAAAATTGCAAATTTCAAAAAACACGATTCTGTGCTCAAAATCGCAATTCTCACAAATCACGATTTTCAGCCAAAACACGATTTTGTGAAAAAGGCGATTCTGTGAAAACACGATTTTTTTCTCAAAATCACGATTTAAAAAAAAAAACGATTCTCTGCTCAAAATCGCGATTTTCAAAACACGATTCTGTGAAATCACGATTTTGTGAAAACACGATTCTCAAGGTATAAAATCGCGATTCTCTGATTTCACAAAATCGCGATTCTCTTGAAGTTCACAAAATCGCGATTCTCTTGAAGTTCACAAAATCGCGATTCTCTTGAAGTTCACAAAATCGCGATTTTCTTGAAGTTCACAAAATCGCGATTTTTTCCAAAAGGTCCTGTTTGCCTGTTTTGACCCCCAGGAGCCTGATTTGACATAACTTTTTCATCCAAAGTCCATTTTTTGAGCTCTATAGCTCGTTGGAAAGCTCGTTTTGAATCCTACACGACCTCAACTGTTTTCTATAAGAATAATGCGTTGATTTTCAGATAGGATATTTTGAAGTTGACCCTCCTGTGGGACTAGGAAACCAAGGGGGCCCCAAGGGATTTTGAGAAATACAAAGGGGAATTTTGGGACTAGAAGACAAAGCTTATGAACCTGAGGTCTGGTAGACACCTAGGCAAGGATAAACAAAGCATTAGATCTTCTGAGGCTAGTGTCAACCATACAGCTAAGTCTTGGGCACAACAACTAAGTGGTCATCCTTACGGACTAAGTTCAGACACAAGTGACTCAGAAATGTCTTTTAGCATGGGGAAACCTGCAGGTGGCTCAGGGACTGCCCATCTACAAACACCAGAAGGTCCCTATAAGACACAGTTGGAATATATTCGGACCAACCGATTAGGTGCTCGCATCTATGAGGATGGCCTGAGGCGATCAGTGGTCCAACTCAAAAATCCAGATCAATCCTTTGGACTTGAACACCCGGTGGTCAAGTTCGAAGAGGGTTCATACATTGATAAGGAAGGAACCATGTATGTGGTTACCAACCAACCAGATAGGACCGATGAGTTTGGAAATATCATTCATGAGAATGAGATAGGAGACCTAGAACAAGGAAATGTAGGACAAGGACCCCAGACTCCTAGAGGCAAGTCAGTTTTGACCAGAGTGATCACTCCACACTGGATCCCTCAAGACAACAAAAGCATAGAACTATTTTTTAATAGAGAAACAGAGGAAGCCTTTTGGAGATTCAAGCCAGATCAACCTAGCGAATTGGGCATAGTCATCATCTACGAGTTCAAGGATCCAGAGATACGAGGCAAAGTTGTCTACCTGGATAACACGTCAGAGAAAATTTTCTTGGTAACAGAACATGATAGACATGCATATAGTTGGAAGAGTGAATTGATTTTCCCTCCACCAAGATCCAATGTTTCCCATGGCCTCCAAGGAGTAGGATCATCCCACGCTCATGAAGCCCAGAGAGAAAGAACTAGAGAGAGACCTGAGGTAAGTTTTGCACACACCGTGGGCAGGAATAGGTCAGGATTTGAAAATGAAAGACCTGAAAGAGAGAGACATCAAGCACATAGGCAACAAAGAGATGAACATGATTTTCCATTGCCTAGACCCCGAGAGCACCCAAGAACCCTTAGACCCACTCAAGTGATCAAGGCAATGAAGAATTATTTTGACGGGTCAAGAGATCCTTATGATCATGTGGCCGAGTTCAAACAAGTGTTAAGAGCTGAACAGGTTGAGGATTTGTTCACCCAGTACGAGGCATTTGGTCTGACTCTTAAGGGCACTGCCTTAGCTTGGTTTCAACCACTGAGTAGTCACAACTATCGTGATATAGGTCAACTGCTAGACGAATTCATTGTAGAATTTTCCAAGAGTGGTATCAGGCATAACACTTCATGTTTGATCCACAGCTTCAAGCAGACACCCCAAGAAACAGTGCGACTAGCAGGTAGAAGGTTTAGACAGTACCTAGAAAGATGCCCTGCTCCAGAGCTACCCACACCAGCCAAACAAGTGGCTTTGTTCTTAGATGGCTTACTGAGCACAAAGTTAAGATCATATGTATACTTGAAAGAGCCTAGATCCATAGAAGAGTGCGTGCGGACATGCATTGACATAGAAGATAACTTGAGTGAGGAGTTAGGATTATCCAAACTCTATAAGGATTCAGATAGTTCTACTAGTCATACTTCAAAAATCTCCACGGAAATAGAGGAGATAGCTGAGCAAGTTGCCAAGAAGCTAGGAGTCCACAATAAACAAACACAGAGAGTCACCCCATTGAATCGGTGTTATACTTGCGGAGGTGACCACATGGCTAACGTATGCCCAATGCAAAACCAAAACATTAGAGAAAGGAATGCTCCATATTGCACTATTGAGAGAAAATACACAAACCACATGGCTCAAGATTGTCCCTACAATAGGCAGGCTGTTAGGCAAACTTATCAACAACCTTACCAACCAGGTAGGTATCAAAACCAATACCAACAACCATATTATAGACCACAATATCAATATCAGGCACAATATAGGCCACAACCAGTCTTGGGAAACCAACCACCAGCTCCTGCCAACGTGATTCCAGTCAAATATGCTGTGGGAGAAGAAAATCCAAATAGAGCATTGGTGCCACTAACCCCATTGATACCAGATAATGACTCTCATGCTCATAGTTTAGACTACTCCCATGAAGGTAGTCCACATGCTTATTACACAAAGTCACCTGAACATAGTGAGATTTACTCGTATCAATATGAGGCACCACCTATGGAGCAAAATTGGGAGCCAGAATACTCCAATGTCATGTACACAAATCCTAACCCTAGGCCCCAATTGAGACAAATGAGACCACAAGCCCCTAGAGGATCTTGTTTCAGATGTCAAGGTGACCATTTCATTCGTGACTGTCCCCACCCACCATCTCTGAGTCAAGGACAGGCTATCACAATACAAGCTTTTTGTCTTGATTGTGGCAAAGACCATCTCCCCAAAGCTTGTCCAAGAAACCCCTCCAGTGCACCCAAGATTACACCCATTAATGTGGTAGGCTTAGTGGCAGATTCAAGTTCAAGTAGTAGCAATGTGGCTCCTATACATGCTGTCACTAGAGCACAAGCCTTAAAACAGGATAAACCAGCAGAACAATCAGAGTCGAGTGAATCAGGAGAGCCTAGTAAGAGGAAAACAAGAACATGGAAGGATACCAGAGAGAAGGCCAATCGCAAGTGGAATAAAAAGTTATTGGAACTAGAAGAAAGCTTAAAAGAAGCGAAAACGAAAATAGAAGACATTGCATCTCAAAGCCCCTCGCATGCCGAAACTCCATCCACTCCACCTCATCCCACCCCACCTCCCATTGTAAATAGACCGCAACCAGGGTCTGTTCTTGCAGATCCAACCCCAGAAGGCTTGGACATGATGTTCAAGGCCTACCAGGCTCGACTTCAAGAAGGGCCTACAGCTGCAAACCTAGACAAGAGTTACCCTAGAGCAGATTTAGAGATTGAACGGATGAAAATGTGCATGAAAATGGTAGAACAAGCTCAAGCTATACTCGAGACTAGTCAAAAGTTCAATCAGACAAACTCTGTCAAACCAGATTTGCATTTCCAAGGCTTACTAGAAAGATTAGAGCAATTGGTAAACAAACCACAAGTTTCTTTACCTCCACAGGCTCAACCACTTATTGAAAGAGGAAGCTCACCACCAATGGGAGCTTATGTTCCTAATTCCACAGATGCTGGAATACCTCCTTCAATTCAACAGTACTCTCAAGAGTTCTTGCGGGAAATACAAGAAGAGAAATGGGCCAAGGAGAAGGGTAATTCCCCTCCTATTCCTGAGATTGATGATCTTCATGATCAATTTCCCCAAGACATTCCATCTATTTACGGAGATGAAGCAAAACAACAAGAAGATGAAATATTAGATTTTGAATCTAATACCCTAGAAGAACTACCTCAATTTCCAGGTCCATGGGAATCTGAATCTCTCCAGATTAGAGCTCCCACAATACTGGTAAGAAATGAGGACTTAGTGGTTCCAAGGAACACTGATGTCGTGAAGAACACTAAGGTTCAGTGTCACCTCACTATAGAAGAGCTGCTCAAAGCAAAACCTGAGCTATGGAATCATGTGAAGGATCAGGTTCCAGAACTTGAGTCCAATATGCCAAAAACAGGCTCTAAGCAAAAAGTACCAGAGATACCTCTAGACAAAATAGGGGACATGTGTGAGGGTGAAGAAGGTAATACTTATCTTCCAATCACCTACCAAGGGTACACAACCAAAGCAATCATAGATTCAGGTGCTGGTGTTGCTATTGCGACCACCTCCTTGTGGAAGCAATGGGGCAAGCCCACATTAAGACCAACTAGAATGAAGCTTCAAATGGCTGATGGTCATTTTGAAAGACCTCTAGGATTGCTAGAAGGGATAAATCTAACCACTTGTGGTGTGGAGTTTGAAAATACATTTGCTATATGTGACTTTGAGAAAAATAATGTCTATGAGATGATCCTAGGAAGACCCTTCCTACAACAATTGCAAATAGTACAGGATTGGGGAACTAACTCCTTTTACTTACAGCACTTAGGGTTCACCATCAAGGTCAATTTGAAGGATTACACCTTCAGAGATGTACCACCCCTATAGTGGAATTCTATCCACAAAGCGAAAGAAGATTCCATCTCTGTGCATTCTGAAAGTTCACATGATCCATCATGGTTGCATGAAGATACTCATTTGTGGATGTGCAAGGTCGCAGAGGAAGAGGAAAAACGTTTAAAGGCAAGAGAAGAAGGAACTTCGCCAGGAGATAGACCAATTAAAGACCCAGCCTATACACCGATGATCTTTCCATATGAGGAATTTGAGCCTCATGGCTGGCCAGAAATCTTAGCCACCATGGACATTGCTGTCAATGAAGAACAATGGACACCTCATTGTGATGAGGAGGGTTATGATATCTCAGTGTTCATGTGTCAGCCCTTGCTAGAAGAATGTGACCCTAGTGATGTCATAGAAGAAGAAGAGAATGACGATGATATAGAGTCCATTGTGATGGAAAGTTGCTTTAACTCAGAGCAGCACTATCTAGAAGATATAGGAGTGTTCACCCAGAAAGAAGAAGAACCTCTCACAAGTATTAAAACGGTAAATTTGAAGGATGGAAGTGAGAGCAGTCAAAAGAAAAAGAAAAGAAAAGCAGTGAAACAAGAAGAGGAGGAATCATTGTTTGAAGTACCAGAAAACTTCAAGAAATATGAAGTTGACGACTGCAAAATTTTAGTACGAATGCCTAAGAGAGAGGCCATCATAGGAGAATCATATGATAATAAAGAAAAGACCAAGAAGATTGTAGTGACCATCGAAGAGAACGAAGAGAGATGCACATACATAGGAGATGACCTAAGTGCAAGAGAAGAAATGGAGCTTGTAGCTCTATTAAGGGAATATAGGGATGTGTTTGCGTGGCACTATAGAGACTTGAAAGGGGTAGATCCAAGAATTTGCTCTCATACTATCCCCATGACTGCTGATGCCAAGCCCACCAAACAGAAGCCCTACACATATAATGATACCTATGCAGCCAAAATAAAAGAAGAAATTGATAGGCTGATTGAGGCTGGATTCATCTATGAGATTGAGCATACTGAATGGGTGTCCCCCATTGTAGTGGTACCCAAGAAGAACGGTAAGTTGCGAGTGTGTATTAACCTTAAAAAAGTTAACGCCGCTACGATCAGAGATAGTTATCCACTTCCAATCACAGAACACCTATTGGAGCGTGTTGCAGGCAAGGAAGTTTATAGCTTCCTTGATGGATTTTCAGGTTACAATCAAGTAGCCATTGCGCCAGAAGATCAACACAAAATAGCTTTTGCCACAGAGTGGGGAATCTTTGCATTTCGTGTTATGCCATTCGGGCTCACAAATGCACCTGCAACATTCCAACGGCTCATGTGTCATGTCTTCAAAGAGTTCTTGCGAAAGAGCTTAGAAGTATATGTGGATGATTTATGTGCTCATTCCCAAGAAAGAAGATTTCACATCCCTGAACTCAGACAAATCTTTAACAAGTGTAGAGAATATCGAGTGTGTCTGAACCCAGAAAAGTGTGTGTTCATGGTGCATCAAGGTAAAATCTTAGGTCATATTGTATCTAAGAATGGAATCTCAACAGATGAAGATAAGGTACGAGCCATAGCAGAGCTGCCACAGCCAAGGAATGTTAAAGAGGTACAAGCCTTTATGGGCTATTGTGGATATTACCGTAGGTTTATCCACATGTACGCAATCATAGCTAGACCCCTTTATGCCTTGTTGTCTAATTTTGAGTGGAACGACTAATGCGAGAATTCTTTCAATGAACTGAAGAAACGTTTGTGCACAGCACCAATACTGACCACTCTTGATTGGAATAAACCATTCCATGTCCATGTGGATGCATCCAATCATGCCATAGGATGTGTGCTGGCACAACCCACAGGTGAAGGGAATTTAGATTTGCCCATAGCATATGCTAGTAGACAACTAAACCCAGCTGAAAGAAATTATACCATAACCAAGCGAGAAGGGTTAGGCATGGTATATGCTGTGAAGAAGTTTAGACACTATTTATTGGCCAACAAGTTCAAGTTTTTCACTGATCATCAAGCTTTGTTATATTTGGTCAATAAACCTTGCAATACTGGACGCTTAGTAAGATGGTTCCTCTTACTAATGGAGTATGACTTTGAAGTTGTTGTCAGGAAAGGTAGGACCCACCTTCGGGCAGATCACCTTTCTCACATCACTTCAGGAGAGTCATCGCAAGGAGTGTCTGACGAATTACCCGATGCTTATCTGTTCAATTTAGAAGTTGTTCCTAAATGGGCAAATAAGTTGGTACCAGTCCTAACCTTCTGCCCTGCAAATAAGATGTGAAAACATCACAAGAAGAAATTGTAAAATCACAAAAATATCACATATTAGCAGGAAGCATGTACAAACAAGATACTGAGGGTGTATTAGCTTGTTGTGTTGCGGACGATGAACATAGTAGTTGGTTGCAACAAGCCCATGAAGGAATGCTAGGAAATCACTATTCTAAACAACGAACATTGCAGAGTTTGAAACGTTTAGGAGTGTATTGGCCTAGCATGGACAAAGCAATACATGAGTGGATCAAGAATTGTCCAATGTGCAGAGAGAGACCACCAGTGGAGCATGCGACCCTTTATCAAGTATCATTAATTCCAGATTGGAGTGCTCCATTGGTAGAGTTTATGAGATCGGGAAGATTACCCAAAGAGGCCAGTCTAGCAAGAAGACGAAGCATGGAGCAAGAGGCTCAAGGCTATGCCTTAGTAGGAGAGAACCTATACCGAAGAGGCAAAGATAGTTACTTAAGACTGTGCGTTCATGAATCAGACTATTTAAAGGTCTTAGAGACTGCACACAGTGGTGTTGCAGGTGGACATTTTGGTCCTGACCGAGTGATCAAGACCATTCTATTCTCAGGACTTTGGTGGCCCACTCTTCATATGGATGCACATACCTATGTGAAGAAATGTGACACATGCCAACGTGCACAATATCCAGTTAGAAAAGACGAGATGCCTTTGAGGCCAATGATGGGAGGGCATGCATTTTCGAAGTGGGGCATAGACTTCATAGGTCCTATTAACCCCCCAGCTAGAAACTCCCATGCAGAATATATTATTGTAGCCACAGATTACCTTACAAAGTGGGTAGAAGTGAAAGCCACAACAAAGAATGATGCTCAGACTACGGCTAAGTTCTTATTCGAGAATGTGTTCACGAGATATGGACTACCAATAGAGTTGGTGAGCGATAGAGGCACACACTTCTTGAATGAAGTCATTGAAAATCTTCTCCAAGAATTCTTGGTGATACATAAGAAGTCTGCCCCCTATCACCCACAAGCTAACGGACAAGCCGAGAGTACCAATAAGATCCTTTGTAACATATTGACCAAATTGGTAAATAATAAACGATCTGATTGGGACAAACAACTTCATCATGCTATTTGGGCTTACCGAGTTGCCTACAAAACGGTACTCAATGCCACCCCATTTCAGATGGTCTTTGGACAGAATGCGGTGCTACCACTAGATTTCTTAATCCCTGCTTTAAAAGTAGCACAAGAGCATGAATGGAATGGACATGAATTGTCATCTAGGGTCTTTGATCTAGAACGCTTAGGTGAGACAAGGCTACGAGCGGCTGCAGGCATCTACGCTGCAAAGAAAAGGAAAAAGGCATACTTCGATGCACACATGGCCATTTGGCCTTTCACATGGACACTAATGGTAACAATCTCCCACTCAAGGCCAATATGGCCAAAGTAACTATGGGAGAAAAATAAAGAATGATAAAGAGTATCTGAGTGTAAGTATACAAACCTTATGGGCATGTTACACAGTATACAAGTGGTTGTGTAAGTTCATGAATCAAGTAACCCCCATCAAGTGACAATAGTGTCGGAAGCTATCCTATGGTAGAGCTTTAATCAAAGCATATGCAGCATTATCTTGAGTGTGAACCTTCTCAAGAATAATGTGCTCAGTGGCTAAGTAATCTCTAATGAAGTGATACCTCACCTCAATGTGCTTGGTCTGTGCATGATAGACCGGATTCTTAGCCAAAGCAATGGCACTTTGACTATCAATGAGCAAATGAGGTACATGATGAGGTAAACCCATATCGCAAGCAAGTTGAGAAAGCCACAATGCCTCCTTACATGCCTCAGTTGCTATAACATACTTTGCCTCTATGATGGAAACATTTTATACATCCTTGAAGACAAGATTTCCAAGAGATATCACCTCCAGCAAAATGAAAAATGTACCCTGATGTAGACTTACGATTGTCTACACAAGTAGCATAGTCAGAATCTATGTAACCAATAATGGATGCTTTCCCTCTACCTAAGCATAGACACTTGTCCTTAGTGCCACTCAAATATCTTAAAATCATCTTGATCACTTCCCAATGTTTCTTGCCAAGATTAGACATATATATGCTCACAACTCCCACTGCAAATGCAATGCATAAGGGACTGAAAGAGGGAGATCTAGTGTTGGTTTACACACTAAAACAACATGCCCGTAAGTTGGAAAAATGAGGATATGGACCCATGATCATTAACAGAATTTCCACTAGCGGCGCGGTTCAATTGGCTACTTTAGAAGGTGATATCTTGCCAAACTATATTAGTGGTTGTAGAGTCAAGTTATATCAAGAACCTCTTACAGAGGACATGCTAATGAGACTCAACACTGCTAAGAAACGAAAAGAAGAAGGGTTAAGAGTGAGAGAAGAAGCACAGGCAGAGGCCAGAGAGCGTATTAGGCGAAATAAGTTAAGGCAATTAGGCCTAGATGTCAACTCAAAAGCCCCAAAATATCACATGGATATGTGCCAAAAGTCAGGCATAGCGACTTCTCAAGTCATTGACCGAAGACCCTTTGTGACCATAGAGATAGGACAAGGGAAGGGTGCAAGGACGGTGAAAGCATTGATTGACTCAGGTGCAGCAAGTAGTGCAGTTAGACTTTCCTACTGCCAAGACTTGCAGTTGAACATCAATCCCATAGAAGCTTATCTCATAGGATTGGGAGGTGTGGAAACCCCTTGTTTGGGCGAGGTGGAACTTCCCATCTACCTTCAAGATGTTCCAATGAAAGTCAAAGCGCTAGTATGTCAAGATGAGAACCTTACAGAACCACTTGTCTTGGGTCAAGATTGGATCTATGACCATGCAGTTAACTTAAACCTAAGAAGTCAAATTCTTCAAGTTTGGGTACATGAACAATGCATTACATTAGAATTAGAGAACTGCATGCTCCTAGATCATGGCACCACACTCTCTTAGTTCTTCCAAGACTAATCATATGAAAGAAGATGTTGTATGTGTCAAAAGCTCTATGATGTAGAAGGAGTCAATCGCGGAAGACCAGGTTCGAAGGCGGGTGGATCTTTCTTCTTCTCCAAAGAATCAAGTAGCCACAGTAGTGAGTCCACCACACAAGCAAACACAACCGTTCACGACAACTGCTACATCAAATAGAAAGACACCATTCGATAAGAAAGCAGTTCCGAGCATGAAGCAGATATGGGTACGCAAAGGAGAGCAACCACCAGCCTTGCCCCCACAAAGCCCATCCAGGCAAGCCAACCAGGCTAGAAGACGAAGGAAGCAGCTCGGACAAGCTCAATCACAAGGTATCCAACAAGTTTGGGTGCCTAAGAAGTTAGCTGCAACTCAACAAGGACAATTACAGATGTGGGTACCTAAGAAGCTCCTACATCCACAACAACCTATGTTCTCCCACATGTGAAAGGACTCAACAAAGAAGCCAAAAAGAGAAAAGGGTAAGAACTACGTACAGAGACCAAAGGAAGATCAAATCATCTCTTCAACATTAGTAGGAAGACATGCAAAAAGGATATGGGTTTGGAAGCCAAAAGTACAAGTAGCCTCCACCGAACCAAAGCGCCAACCACACTGGATACCACAGTTCAGAAAGCATCCAAAGAGGAAGACGCCTGAAGTGACCTCTACAGTGCCAAATGATGTTCTAAAATGGACTCCAATAAGGAGGATTACATCGGTTTGAGACTCAATGGATACCTCCACCAAGGTCGGCATCAACCTCCGCAAATAACATCGAAAGCCTCGAACGAGCGACAACCATGTGCTCCTTGCACAACCCTGTCTTTTGCACCATTCATGTCATTCATTTCCAAAGTATGCATTAATATAGGGCCACATTACACGGCCGTGCATAGACACATTTGAGAATCCCAAGCACAAGAGCACAGTGACATATGTCAAATATTTCTATTTCTACTAACTTTTGTGTTCTTGTCTTGTGATATCTTTTTCCTCAAAAAAAAAAAAAAGAGGAAGCACTTGTTCCCAGGTTTGGCTCATGAAACATGAATGATTCATGCTTGGTTAAAGGTGGAACTGTTGATTACTGGGCATTTATCAGTTTGGATAGAAGTGTGTCTTGGCTAGCAGATGATATAACTGCTACCTTATCTCATAGATGTCAAGAACTTGGCATGAGCATGGCATCCACAACTATGGTTTCCTCTTACTATGGTAGGAGTGAAGAGCTTGAAGGTCTGCAACTTGAATGATGCATAACTATTGCATGTACGAGAGCATCCAGGGAGATATCTGCACGGGGTAGCTCTGGTACCCTGCAAATCTTTGTATGTATACTAGATGAGAAGACTCCTGCTTATGGTGAGCTAGAGAGAATATGTGAAACTAAGCTTGGTGTAGTTCTCGAATGTTGTTTGTCAAGGAATATAAAGAAATTCAGTTCTCTGTATTTGACAAATGATGCTTTGAAAAGAGGAGACAGGATCAGCCACTCAAAAGATCTCATAAGTGGACCATCAACATGAACTTTCATCAACAATGTTCCATCCCAAAGGCCGAGTGTACAACACGAAGAGATGAACATCGATCGACCTTCTCCATGGTAAGTATGTTTACCTTCGAAACATCATAACCATGATAGCTTAGGAAACCTCTTCCTCGGCATACCCTTGAGCACTTAGCTCAAGACCCCCAATTTTTGCACCATACTTCTTCCAATGCATTTTCCAAGCAAGCATTCATAGGGCTACATTACAAGGCCGTGCACAAGGCACATATTTTCCTCAACCCATGCACGAACACACTTACCCATCACTCAATATGGGTTATGAGTACTTGGCATGACTACTATGAACATCAACTGTGGAAGATCTAGAAAACATCAACGGAGACTCACAACGACACATTTATGCTGGAATCCAAGGAAGAAGCACATACCAAGAGACTACAACTTGCAAAGACTCGCACTGATAGATGAAGAACCAGACACATCTGGAAGTCAGACGACTTTTGTTCATACAGAAGGGACACTCCCTCTCAAGGCACTACTTGGAACAACCACTACAACAAAGGTCTGTCAGGGACGACAGACTCGAGAGGGGGGGAGTGTTGAAGCTCAAAGTCAAGGACAAAGCATGGAATCACATCAAAAGGTGGACACACAAGGAAAGGGAGCAAGTAGGGAGCTCCAAGAAGTGTAGGTCAAATTTTCAGAAGAATCCCCTATAAAAATAGTGATTTTCATCACTAAAAACCATTGTAAATACCATTATCTATTTTTATAACTCCATTTTGTTCAAGCCGAGGATTTCTTGAGCTTGAGGAGTATTAGAACTATCATCCTACCAATTTTCATAATTTTTAGACTCCGTTTGAGCCCTCAAATAAGCCCTGGAACCTAATTTTTAACTAGGCCGGACACTAGGTCTGGACAGGGCCAAAACTAGTCAAAAAACTATAAAAAGATCTAGAGAGCTCATTTTTGAGGTTAGCTTGTTAGAGAATAGAGCTTTTGTAAGAGAACTCTTTTGCAATCGAAGCTTTCCATTGTTCCTCTCTTTGATCTTACTTTGTGCGCGTGTGTGTGTATGTGTGTGCATGTTTGTGTGCTTTCACTCATGCACTTGTGCCTTCACTTGCTCGTGGTCTTCATACCGGTCCTCGCGTCTCCCCGGATTGACAAGTAAAGGAGGTGGTGCTTACGCTTGAGCTACAATGATGCTACCCGGTGGATCACTATCTATGTGATCAAAGATAAATCACAGGTACTCAATACATTTAAACATTATTATGTGTATGCAGAAAGAATTACAGGTCAAAAGTTGAAGAGACTAAGGTCAGATGGAGGGGGAGAGTATTTCTCTAATGAGTTCAATGATTACTTATGGAATGTAGGTATAAAAAGGGAAGTTATATGCAGGTACTCTCCTCAACAAAATGGTGTAGCAGAAAGGAGAAATAGAACTCATGTTGAGTTTGCAAGATCAATGATGAAGGAGAAAAATTATCCAAATTACTTGTGGGCTGAGGCTATTAAATACAGCTACATATTTGGTTAATAGGTTACCATGTAAAGCTTTGCAAGGTATGACACCATATGAGGCATGGTGGGGTAAGAGACCTACCTTAGATCATTGCAAAGTGTTTCGATGTTTGGCCTATGCATATGTGCCATCTCATTTGAGGAATAAATTGGAACCTAAAGCTGAAAAGTATGTGTTCATTGGATATGATGATAAGTAGCTGGAATATAGGTTGTGGAGTCCATCCACAAAGCAATTCCTTGTATCAAAGGATGTTACATTTGATGAGAAAGGTACTTGGTATGTAGTAGGTACAACCAATAATCATGCGGGTGATGAAGAAGTTGTGCATCAGAAGAAAGGTAAATCAAAGGTTCAAATAATTGATGAAGAAGAGAACAATGAAGTACAGGTTGAAGTTGAAGAAGTGCCAAGGTTTGATCTAGAATGTGATGAACGAGAAACTTCAAGAGGTGGAGAACTCAGAAGGTCATCAACACACAAATGGAAACCTACAAGGTATAGCTATGACACTTCTTTTTTTACTACTATAGACTATGCTTACATGGTGAAAGCAGATGAAGACCCTTCTACATATGAAGAGGCAAAAGGTAAAGAAAATTGGGAGAAAGCTATGCAGGAACAATATGATGCATTGATGGAAAATGAGACTTGGGATTTGGTTCCTAAACCAAATAGTCAGAAGATCATTGGATACAAATGGGTCTACAAGACAAAGAGATATGCAAATGGAAGTGTGTCTAGGTATAAAGCTAGACTTGTTGTGAAAGGGTTTGCTCAGACATATGGTATAGACTATGATGAGGCCTATAGTCGTGTGGCAAAGATGACAACCATCATGACACTCATAGCCATTGCTGCATGTAAAGGTTGGAGATTATGTCAATTAGATGTGAAGAATGCTTTTCTTAATGGCTATATTTTAGATGATGTTTTCATGGAACAACCACAAGGGTTCATAGATAAAAGGTATTCAGAATATGTATGTAAGCTCAAGAGAGCTTTGTATGGTTTGAAGGAGGCCCCAAGGGCATGGAATTATAGACTTGTGAAGTTGTTGAAGGAACTTGGTTTCCAAGTATCTAAAGCAGATAGTAGCTTGCTTGTCAAAGCAAGTGATGATGGGTTCATTTATATGTTCATATATGTTGATGATATAATCCTTACATGTATAGATGAGAAGGGCATACAAAGTCTCAAGAAGCAAATGGAGAAAGAGTTCAAGATTAGTGACTTGGGAGACTAGTCATATTTCTTGGGCATGGAGATCTCATATACTCAACATGGAGTGTATGTGACTCAAGAAAGGTATTTGAAGAACTTGTTGATCAAGTTTGAAATGGAAGATTGCAAGGTAACACCTACTCCAATGGAGGTGAATCACAAATTGAGCGGATATGGAGGAGAAGAATTCAAGGATATGAAGTTATATCAAAGTCTGGTTGATAGTCTAATCTATGCTACATTAACTAGGCCTAATTTGTCATATGCAATTGGAGGGTTGTCTCAATTCATGCATTGTCCTAGGAAAGAACATTGGGTTGCAGGACAAAGAGTGTTGAGATACGTTAAGGGTACACTCAAGGAAGGTTTGTATTATGGTTTTACAATAGATACAAACATCAAGATATATAGTGATATAGATTGGGCAGGTAATCCTGATGATAGGAGATCAACATATGGATACTTGTGTTATGTGGGAGATAAGTTAATCTCTTGGTTCTTTAAGAAGCAACACACAGTTGCTTTACCATCTACAGAGGCAGAGTATAAAGGTATGGTTGAAGTTGCAAAGGAAGTCATATGTTAAAGA
This sequence comes from Ceratopteris richardii, assembly GCA_020310875.1. NCBI lineage: Eukaryota > Viridiplantae > Streptophyta > Polypodiopsida > Polypodiales > Pteridaceae > Ceratopteris > Ceratopteris richardii. The sequence goes on from CM035428.1 coordinate 37,556,556, forward strand.
CTCTCATGAAGAGTTTTGACATCATTGAGAGTACACCCACTATTCATGGAGATAATATGAGTTCATGGTATCTAGTTGCTAACCCTATTTTTCATGCCAGGACTAAACACATTGAGATTCAGTATCACTTCTTAAGAGAGAAGGTGATTGATAAAGAGATTGAGGTCATACATACTTCAACGAAAGATCAGATTGCAGATATGCTAACCAAAAGCTTGGATGGACCAAAGCTACAAAGGTTTAAAGACAGGGAAGGTATAAAGAAGATAGAGAAAACCTCAATTGATGATTGAGGGGGAGTTGTTGGTGCAAGTCAACCACCAGAATGATGTTTTGGATAAAGACTTGAAGTCAAGGGATGAAGAAAATATAAACAATTGAAGAATGAAAATAGAGTATGTTCAGGAAATGAAGACTTGTATACATATGTACATTGATTTGTGTATAGCTCGCTTATACCTTTTGTATGGTCATGAGCTTGTACATATATGCCTATATATACAAGTAAAAATTCGGGCCAAGTATGAGAGAGCATTTGAAGAGAATAATTAGAAGTTGTAAGAGTCATTAGATATTTTAGAAATGAGGAAGATTTGTCATCACTCAGATGTAAAATTTTTTCTGAGAAGAAGAAAAATTGCACCCATCTTTTTCTTAGTACTCCTGTGTTTAATCTTTTGTGAAATGCTTTTGTCCAAGTCTAATTCTATAGTTGACTAACTTCTGTACAAGATTTCAGATCCTAATTGTGATCAGGCTGAGAGAATTGAGAGTAGGAACATTTACATGTGTAAATGTGAAGAAGTGAAGTTGCAATAGGTGCAAAATGTGATGCTAATGTTTTGATCAGTTCTCCTTCCATAGTGTAAAGTTTTGAGCAACCAATCACTCATTCTTTAAGTTCAAAGGTAAGCCACCTATGGCTAATACCATTTGAATAAACGTGTTGTAATTTGGGAGAACTATGGGTTAAAAGTTACAGGTGTCAAAGTCGACTGTAGAGAAGTACAGTTTTAGACATAGGTGATTTGTTTGGATCATTTCTCAAGATCTACTTAGTTTTTTGAGATGCTTTAACTTGGAGAAGGTGTGCAATCATACAACTCCAGCACCCCCTAGAGTAGGATCAGTATTAGCTGACCCCACTCCTGAGGACATAGACATTATGCTCAAAGCATATCAGGCCAGAATCCAAGAAGGGCCACATGTGACAGATCATGACTAATGTTACCCTAGAGCTGATATAGAGATAGAAAGAACCAAGAATTATGCTAAAATGGTAGCGTTGGCTCAAACCATGTTTGAAGCGAGTCGCCTCTTCAACTACTCTTGCCTAGCTAAGGCACAGTTGCATTTTGATGGACTGTTGGAGAAGTTGGTGAGCATAGTTGCAAGATCTAGCAATGAAGCCACCTCCCAAGGAAGAGACAAGTCAAGTGAAAGAATAAGCATCCCCCCCCCCCCAGGAAGCTTATGTGCCTAACTCTATTGAACCAGACTCCTCTTCTTCTATGAATCGATATTCACCAGGATTCCTTCGAGAGATTCAAGAAGATAAATGGGCTAAAGAAAGTGAAGTCCCTCCTCCCATTGAACTTGTGGACGAAGCGCATGACCAATTCCCACAAGACATTCCATCTATTTATGGAGAGTAGGACAATGCCCGATCCCACGAGAGATTAGACTTTGAGTCTAATTCCTTACAGGAACTACCCCATTTCATAGGCCCATGGGAAGCTAAGTCTACATGTATGAGAGCAACCACGGTCATGGTAAGAAACGAAGACTCAGTCATACCTAGGAATACGGAGGTAGTAAAGAACACTAAAGTGCAGTGCAATCCCACTTTAGAAGAGCTACTCAAGGTTAGGCCAGAACTATGGAAACATGTAGCCAATCAAGTGCCAGAAGTAGCAAAACCTCGTTCCCAGGTAGGATCCCATAGAATAGTGCCAAAAATACCTTTACACAAGATAGAAGACATGAGCGAAGGAGAAGAAGGAAACACCTATCTTCCCATTACCCATTAAGGATACACAACTGTATCTCAGTGATGAGTAGCACCTCCTTTAATGTCAATCCGGGAAGACGTGAGGATGGTATGAAGACCTCGAACAAGTGATGGCACAAGTGTGTGAGTGAGAAGCACACTAACATGCACACACATACACACACACACACGCACACATGGCAAGACAAAGAGAAAGACAATGGAGTTCTTTTAGATTACTTCCAAAATGCTCATACAAGTTCAATTCTATTACAAGATAACTTCAACAATGAGCTCTCTAGCTCTATTTATAGTTTTGACTAGTTTTTGGCCCTGTCCAGACCTAGTGTCTGACCTACTTAAAAATTAGGTTCTCTGGCCTATTTGGAGGTTCAAACGGAGTCTAAAAAATGTGAAAATTGATAGGTAGGTACTTCTAAAGCTCCTCAAGATCAAGGACTCCTTGGCTTGCACAAAATGGAGCTACAAAAATATGAAATGGTAATTACAATGGTTTTTAGTGATGAAAATCACTATTTTTGTAGGGATTTCTTCTAACAGTTTGACATACATTTCCTGGAGCTCCCTACTTGCTCCTTCTTCTTGTGGGTCCACCTCTTTGATATGATTTAGCTTCATGAAGAAAATAATGGCCAACTTGCCCGATCTTCGTGGACTACTCTGTCTGCTTGTGCCTTCTCTGCGCTCCGACTCCCTTCGTTGGCTTCCTTGTCTTGTGAGTCCTTCAGTTCCTTGACTGCTGCCAACACCCCCCCTCTCTCACATCTGTTGTCTCTGAAAGACCCTTGTTGAGTGGATCGTTGGATGTAGTACTCCACTACATCGATGGCTAAATGATGTTCTGCTATTCTCAACCCTTTGGCCAAATCAGTGAGTAGGGCATCCCAGTCTATTGGCCCTGGAACTTCTGGATGTGGCATACGTAGCTTTTCTGAATGTAGAGCTTGTTCCACCGTAAATAACTGTAATAGGTGAGATGGTCTGGGAATGAATATCTCTGAATGATATTCCCAGAATCCTGTGATAAACATCTCCTCAAACGTCTGTTTGAAGCAAGCAGGTAGATACTTTATATGAGCATGCCACGCGTATACGACGTTAATGGATGGTGTGGTGCTCATATCGTAGACAAGGTCCTGATTCCCTTCATTAAATCCAATAGCCGAAAGATGAGGTTCTTTGATATTCCTAAATGTCCTGAATGTAACCAGCATGAGCTCAAAAATTTTGAGGCACATCTGTGCCATGACATCTGGGACATTCTTGAATCTGACTGCCCAGTGTCGGATGGTTGAAATCATGTAGTTGATTGTGGGTTGGCCATGAGGAGGTGCTAGGTACACATAATTTAGCCACTTTTCACATCCTTTAACCGTCAAAACTGTTTTGGTGTACTCCGGCCAATACCTTCTTCGAAAGACAGGGCAGTAGCAGGGATTATACTTGATATATAAAGGCATGTTATTCCATGTGTGTACCATCTCGGGGTAGGTTTCAAGCAGACGGATCCTCCAAGTAGGTTGATGTATACTCCCCTGCTTGGCACTTGCAGGGATGTCATCCGGTGCAAACTGTGTCGCCGAGGTTGGTTCTCTTGTTGTGCGTTGCTTGATTTCAGCATTGTAATCTACCATTAATACACAAAATGGAACATACAGATCATCGGACGTGCCAATCCACCTATGATGGGAGAGGTTTCTGAAGTAATCCGATTTTATGACGACTTCTTCCAGTCATGACATAGATGCTATTTGAACTGCAACTCTCTCATCATGGGTTGTAGCAACCTTCTCCAACCTTCGCATCCATTCAGGAGCTTCGATCTCAATCGTGTCCATTCCTTGTTCTGTTTGCTTACCTCCGGGTGTTGGCATGGGAACATATGGGTCTTCAAAAGTCTCCTCCACTTCAATTGGCACTAAGTCTTCAGGTTCCGGTTCCACTATTGGAGAGGGTTGACGTTCGTATTGAAGAACTTTACTTCATAGTTCTTCGAGTTCTGCTCTGAGTTCTGCAACTTCTTCAGATGTGTCGGCTGCGGTTGTGACTTTGCTTGGTAACTCTTGCTGAGTTTCCAGTTGCTTTAGTAGATCATCTCTTTCTCTTTCTAATGCTGTGTGGGCTTCCAGGAGGTCGGCATGGGTTTCCAACATAGTTTGCATATTCTCCGAGGGGATGGCCTTGAAATTCTCTGGGTCGATTTCATGCGGGTAACCTTCCATTGCTGCTTCCAGGTTTTCTTCATTCTGTTTCTGCAGTCTTTTATTTTCTTCGAGTGCTGCGGACATGTGCTTCCGTAATAAGGCGAGATTGCGGCGAAGCTTGAGATTGTCTGTGATATGAGCATGTAACATGTCATCGAGCTGTTGTTTTTCTTCATTATCTGATTGGGGTGGATTGGCAACTAATTGATCATGTTGTGCTTGCAATGTAGTATACTGCTGTTGTAATAGCTACTTCTCCTTCTCTAAATCAATGAATCGTGCTTGGAGCCTTTCATGGTCTCTGAAGAGGCTCGTATGCTGTGCGTCTAGGTGTTGTTAATGCTGTTGCAGCTGAGACATACACTGGTACATATTATTAAATACATTATTAACGGGGGTGGATGCGGGAAAAGTGTTGAATGCAGAAGGGAAGGGAAAAGGGAATGAGAGCATGTATGCTGTGCTTGAAAAGGGTGAAGTTGGTGGTGGGGGAATGGGAGATTGTGGACGTATTGGGGGAGGGAGAGGTGCGGAGGTGGGTGATATGTCCATGAGATCAAAGGTGGATGCGGCCGTGGGAGTGATTGTGAACATGGAAATTGTGGGTGCGGTGATGGTGGTGAAGGTGTAAATTGGTGTGTGTAGTTGTGAATATGATCCACGAGGAAGTGTAATCGAGGGAACGGGATTTTCCGTCGCTACAGTTAGAATTACAGTGTCCGTGGTAGTGTATACAAGAGAAGTGGTGATCGGTTGTGTAGGTTGTGTGGGTTGATTAACGGTCTGTGCTTCGGTATGGGAAGTGGACCCTGGGGCTATGACAGTAGTGGTTACACTGGTAGTGGGAGGTGAAGGTGGTGGAGTTGGAGGGAGAGGGGATAAGGGGGTGATGGGGGTGCACTGGATGTATGGGCTTCCTCAGTGTCAAGAATGGTATGAGTTGTGCCCGTGGTCGTGGATGTGGTGCCCTGGGGTTCTGATACTAATACATTCATTTGTTTTCCTGATCAAGGGGGGCGTCTGCCATATCTTCGCTCTGATCTTCGCGAGTGTGCAAGGGTGGTATGCACCGTTTAAGGTACTCCCAATGCATCAACAATCATATCAAGGGTTGCCCTGTATTGCTCATCTACGCCTTCATCTTCCAGGATCTGGTTCATCAGGGCCTTTCCTACTGCCAAGGATAACTTGTGTTGTTCTTGAACTCGATTGATGGTATCATATAATCTCTTCAATTGCTTTGTATAAGCAGGGGCTCCTTCAAGTCCCTATACAACTTCTTGCTCATATTCATACTCTTCTTCATCAAACAGTCCTTCTTGTTCCTCCTCTTGCTCCTCTTCTTCATCATCCTCCACTTCGACTACTGTTGGTTGGACCGGGTGGGGTTGGATGGTATCTGTCTGCTGCCCGCTTGCTTGCTCTGCTTCCACTTCTAAATTGGTAGCATTGATTATTTTGGCCACCTCCTCATCCGTTAGATCTTCCAATGTAAAGCCATGAGGGAACTCTAAGTCAGTTGGTACCGATGGAAACACTAGGTTCACGCCTTCTGTGCTGTGCCTTGGTAACCTTATAGTGAATGGTTGCACTCGCCTGGGAAGCCGTGGGGTGGTTTCTGGTGTCAAGGTAGCACCTCGGGCCTGTGCACAAGGCATCTGAACTGCACCTCTCATTTTCTTGGATGGAGGCCCTACGGTTGATAGGCTGCGTTGAAATTCTTGCACCTTGGTCCAAACAAGCACCCGTTGAATTGGCACATCATATGCCAAGCACCTTTAAACGATCCTCGTGAGAGCACAACATCCATACAGTACCGATTTTTGCTTCTTATACTACCATTGATGTGCCAAGTGGATTTTTTCAATAATCTAGTGAGGCATGTTGATTGTTCGATCAAAGGCGTCTGCTAAATATAGACTGAACCATATCTTCTTGGGTGGCATTGTGAACCTCTCTTGAGCGGGGAATGCAAAATGCTGCATGACCATTTGCAAATGAATGGCAATAGTCGGTGTCATTGCCACCATGTATTTTAGTTTCGTCAGATTCCTGTTCTTCATGTTATCTGGGACCATTGTCTCTTTTTCGGTGGGGATATGCATACCTTTCATGTCGAGGGCTTCTCTTACCAAATTATTCGTCAATTTGAACCGCTTCAGCTCATTGCCTCTTGTGAGAGATGGGAGGACAAAGGTGCTGTATCCCTTTTTCTCTTTGCTTGGAGTGAGGGTGCTAATCAAATATGAGCATCTAAGGAAGTCGGGCTTTGGCAATTGGGCTTTGAAGTAATCGTATAGTCCCGCCTTCTTCCATATCGGTTTCAACCCTTCATTATTTTGAAGTCTCTCGAATTCTCTGGTGAAGAAGTGATACCTGCCCCAGCGCCCGTTGAACTCTATCTCTGCCTCCCACAGGTAAGTGCCTTCTCCCAGAGGTCCTGCCATGTCACTGAACCAATGTGAGTTTTTGCTGACTGGCATTGTGTGCCCCTATGGGGGATTCTGCACCGGTATGGCATCTAATGCTCTCAATGCTACTGGACGCTCCTTCAATTCCTCCTCAATAGGAAGACTTTCAATATCCACAATCTGAGGGCTGGTGCCCGCCTGAGAGCTAGTTCCTGCCTCGGCCATATCGAGGAAACTGGTCACCTGTTCTGTGAGAATATACAAATGAATGTTAACATTTCAAATGGACACCAAGCGTTCATGTGTCCCCGTTACAACATTAACATGATTTTAGTGATAAGTTAGTAGGTCAATAAGTGCTCGGTGATTGTGGGTGTGGTTAGTGGATGGATTGTCCTAAGAGCTAAATGGAAAGATGCAGTGTGAGAATGATGCAGTTAGTAGGTGGTGGTGAATTTACAAATGGGGTCGGGGGGTTTGTTACACTCTTTGGGCTGCCAAACAAACAGAATGGCTGTTGATCTTGATTTTGTGGAGACTCTAGAGGGCTTTATAAGAGTGTCTGCTTGGAAATGAGGCTTTTTAGGGACCCATTTACAAGTGATTCTACTTGTGCTCATGGGAGAATATGTGTTCGTGCGTGATGTATAAGAATGGGTATCAGATGTTCGAGTGAGTGAACCATGTTGTACAGGGTGTGGTCTCGGTGTAGCTATTTGAGCCTGCAAGCAAGCCTTAGGCACCCAAATTTGTCGTGATTGTGGGCTAGCCTTCATCGACTTCTTGGGTACCCAAATAGACTTCACTTTCGCAGAAGAATTTTTGAAAGACTTCTTATTAGTGTCGTGTTGTTGATTGCTAATAAGACGTTTCGCTCGTGTGGTTGGCTTGATTGCAACAGGCTGTTTTCCTTTCTGCACCCACACTTGTTTCAATGGCTGTGACATCCTGCTTCTCACGTTCTTTTGGCCTCCAGCATAGGTAGTCTTCTGTATTTGATCTGCCGTTGGTTGCTGCATCCCTCTGGCCTTTGGAAAAGAAGGGAGTTCCGTTGTGCCCTTGACTTCTTTATTGAGATCATCATTCCTCTGCATCACATAGTTTTGGACAAGAACAACATGGTCATCTTCATGTGTACTCCTAGAAGGACCAGGAGTGTGTGCCTTGCCTGATTCCTTGAGTGCTTCATTTTCTAACTCAATTGTAATGTGTTTCTCATTGACCCAAACCTGAAGAAGTCCACTTATTAGGTTTAAGTTGACTGCATGGTCATAGATCCAGTCTTGACCCAAGACCAGAGGCTCAGTGAGGTCCTCATCTTGACACACTAGTACTTTCACTGTCATTAAGACATCTTGAATGTGGAGGGGAAGCTCCACCTCACCCATGCAAGGGGTTTCCACACCTCCCAATCCTATGAGATATGCCTCTATAGGATTGACTTTTAATTTCAATTCTTGACAATAAGAGAGTCTCACCGCACTAGTGGCTGCACCTGAGTCAATCAATGCTCGCATAGTCTTTGGAGTAATTCCTTGTCCTATCTCTAAGGTCACAAATGGACATTGATCGATTATTCTATGGGCACTTATTTTGGAGACTTCACACATTGCCATATGATATCCTGGGTCCGCATAGTCATCTGTCGTGGGCTGATCCCTACCCTGTCATCTCAACTTCATCCTTCTGATGCGTTCTAAAGCTTCTGCTTGAGCTTCTTCCCGAATTCGCTTTTCTTCCTCTTTGCGTTTTTTGGCAATGTTGAGTCGATTTAGCATCTCTTCAGTCAGAGGATCCTGATATAACTTGACTCTGCACCCACTTATGTAGCTAGGTAGAATATCGCCTTCTAATGTGGCTAGTTGTACTGCTCCACTCGTTGAGATCCTATTTATGATCATAGGTCCATAGCCACGCTTCTCTAATTTCCTCGCATGTTGTTTCAGGGTGTAGACTAAAACTTAATCTCCTGCCTTCAAGCCTTTATCCTTAACATGGGCGTCAAAGTATGCCTTCTGTCGCTTCTTGGCTGCATATATCCCTGCGGCAGCCCTCAATCTTGTTTCTCCTAATCGTTCAAGGTCAAAAATCCTAGAGGAGAGATCATGGCCCGTCCAATCATGCTCATGTGCTACTCTCAATGTAGGTATCAAGAAGTCTAGTGGTAGCATAGCATGTTGGCCAAATACCATCTGAAAGGGTGTGGCTTGGAGTACCGTTTTATAGGCAACTCTATATGCCCAAACAACATGGTGTAGTTGTTTGTCCCAATCAGAGCGTTTATTATTCACTAATTTGGTAAGCACATTGCATAGAATCTTGTTTGTGCTTTCAGCTTGCCCATTAGCTTGTGGGTGATAGGGAGCAGACTTCTTGTGTACTACCAAGAATTCTTGGAGAAGATTTTCAATAACTTCATTCAAGAAATGGGTGCCTCTATCACTTACTAGCTCTATGGGTAGCCCGTATCTAGTGAACACATTCTCAAATAAGAACTTAGCGGTCGCCTGAACATCATTCTTTGTCATAGCTCTTACCTCTACCCACTTGGTTAGATAGTCTGTGGCCACAATAATGTACTCTGCATGCGAACCCTTAGCTGGGGGATTAATAGGACCAACAAAGTCTATTCCCCACTTAGAGAATGCACGTCCACCCATCATAGGCTTTAGTGGCATCTCATCTTTGCGTATAGGATATTGAGTTTGCTGACAAACATCACACCTCTTCACATAGGTATGTGCATCCATGTGAAGGGTCGGCCACCATAATCCTGCAAATAGAATTGCCTTGATCACCCGATCTGGTCCAAAGTGTCCTCCTTCTACACCTTGGTGAGCAGCTTCCAAGATCTTGATATACTCACTCTCATGGACACATAGTCTCAGGTAACCATCTTTACCATGCTTGTATAGATTATCACCAATGAGTGAGTAATCTAGGGCTTCTTGTTCTAGACTTCTTTGTCTGGCTAGTGTCATATCTTGAGGGAATGTTCTAGTCCTCAGGAAGGCTACTAATGGTTCACTCCAATCTGGCACTATGGACACTTGATAAAGAGTGGCATGTTCCATGGGTGGTTTAGTGCAACACATTGGGCATTCTTTGCACAATTTATGGACATTAGCTTCCATAGTCGGCCAATGCACTCCGAGTCTCCTTAATGTCTGTAGGGTTTGTTGCTTTGAGTAGTGTTGCTCTAATGCACCTACATGTGCTAACTGCAACCATTCAGCGTACTCATCCTCTTCCACACAACAAGCTAGGATCCCTTGATCTGTGTGCTTGTACATACTTCTTTCCATGACCTGGTATTTTTGGGCTTTTACTATCTCCCTATCTTGAGTGTTTATGACTGGGTGGTTAGGCCCGTATGTCAATACTGGCACTAATGGCTTAGCCCACTGTTGGAGATAGACATCTGCGGAAGCACGCGAACAGCACAAGGAAGAAGAAGAAGCTTGGAGCACAAATACACAATACTGAATGTATTACTAGAGAATGTACAAAACATCAGTAGCCCATTAGGGCAATAGGCATATATACAAGCCGGGGGAAAAAAACCTCCTAAAGAGGGAAAAAAGTGCCCCGGTGGTCCTAGAGTGTTCACACACATCACTACCTAAATATATCAACAAATCCTCCCTGGGAGTGATGCGGTGAACAAGGAGCTGGCACTCATGTATAAGGAAGTGCCAAGCTATGTGGAAATCACTCCATAAAAGGAAGTAAGCCCAAAGCTTTGCGGAAAGCTTCAAACTTCTCCCTAGGCAGAGCCTTTGTGAAAAGGTCTGCAATGTTCTCCTGCGTGGGCACATATGCCAAGCTGATCTCCCCAACAGAGAACCTCTCCCTGACATAATGATAATGCACCTCAATGTGCTTAGTGCGAGCATGGAACACAGGGTTCCTCGCAACTGCCAATGCGCTCTGACTGTCAGTGAAGATGGTGGTGGCAGAAGACTGGCCAACACCGAAATCAGCCATAAGGCGTCTGAGCCACACACACTCAACAGTCGCTGTGAAAGCTGCCCTATACTCAGCCTCACAACTGGAAGTGGCCACAGTAGGCTGCTTCTTGCTCAACCAAGATATACATGAGCTACCAAGCATGAAGCAAAAACCACTGGTGGACACACGAGTGTCATAGTAACCAGCCCAATCTGAGTAAAAAAAAGCATGCAAATCTGGCGGTAGTGATCCCCCCTTGGGATAAAACAACCCAAGTAACCGAGTACCACTCAAGTAGCGAAAGATGCGCTTAACCGCCTTCCAATGCATGACTTCTGGGCAATGCATAAACCTGCTCATCTGTGAGACAGCAAACTGAATATCTGGCTGAGTAATGCATAAGTAAATCAAGCATCCAACAACCTGCTGATAGAGAACAACATCAAATGCATCTCCAGCATCATGAAGACTCAATCGTAAACCTGTCTCCATAGGAGTGGCAATAGGCTAACAATCTTCAAGGCCAAAATGCTGCAATAATGTGTCAATATATTTCGTTTGACACAAAGCCATTCCACCATCAACGTGCATAAACTGACTGCCCAAATAGTGATGCAAATGCCCCAAATCAGACATCTCAAATGAGGCATGCAAATCAGCCTTAAAATCAGCAATATGTGTCTCAATAGGACCAGTGAGCAGCATGTCATCAACATAGACAACAATGATCAGAAGCACGCTTAACATATAAGGTGCTTTCAGTTGGACTGTTCTCAAAACCATGTGCAATCAGATAGGCATGTATCTTCTCATACCAAGCACGTGGTGCTTGATTTAAACCATATAATGCCTTCTTTAACCTGCACACCTGGTTTTCATGCCCTTTCTGCACAAAGCCATGGGGCTGAAAAACATACACTTCTTCATGCAAGCCACCATTCAGAAATGCTGTTTTAATGTCCAACTAATGTACATTCTAACCATGATGGGCTGCAAGTGCACAAATGCTCCGAACAGTAGTCATACGGCATGTAGGTGCAAAGGTCTCATCAAAATCAATGCCTCTTTCCTGTGCATAACCCTTTGCGACAAGCCTAGCCTTATACCTGTCAACTGTACCATCAGGTTTACGCTTCAGCTTGTATACCCACTTAGTGCCAATGGCCTTCTTGCGAGGAGGCAAGTCACATAAAGACCATGTACCATTCTTCATTATAGCATCATATTCAGATTGCATAGCAACCATCCAATTTTCTGAATTTTGTGCTTCATCAAAAGAAACAGGCTCATTCTCATCACAGAGACTAGATGCAGCCATAGCATAGCAATCTGATGCAAAGGAGGCACTATGAGAGCCTGAACGAGTACGATATGACAAAGGTGCATCTAATTTGCTGTCACGCAAAGTCTGCACCAGCCATTTTGGCATAGTTTTTGCCTGCTCAATATCAGCTCTCTCATCAACAAGTGCATCATGTAAATCTGCATCAGAAATGGAATGATCTGCATCATCATATGAAACCTGCAAAGGCTGAGAAGTTGCCTCATTAGGACCAGCACTAGACTGTCCACCTGTAAAAAGAGGCATCAAAGTATCATACATGTCTTTGGAGCTAACAGATATCTCCTTAGTACATGAAAGCAATGGCTGGATAGCATCTTCCACAAAGACAACATCACAGCTAACCAGAATGCGTTTAGTATATGGATGATACAGACGATAGCCTTTACTTTCAGAACTGTACCCAACAAAAATACATTTTACTGCCTTATCATCCAATTTTCTACGATGTTGTTCAGGCACTAATGCATATGCCAAACAACCAAAAACACGCAGATGAGCAACAGATGGCTTGCGGTCATGCCAAGCCTCATATGGAGTGATAGACTGCAACGCTTTAGTGGGACACCTGTTCAGTACATATGATGCACACATGACAGCCTCAAGCCAGAAACTATGTGGTAAAGCCTGACTTTTGACCATGCACCTCGCCATCTCCATGAGTGACCTGTTCTTTCTTTCAGCAACTCCATTCTGTTGAGGTGTATACGGCACATTACACTGGTGTTTTATCCCATGTTCAGCCAAAAATGCATTAAAATCTGAAGACATATATTCCCCCCCTCGATCAGAACGGAGGGTGCCCATTTTACATGCTGACAGATTTTCAGCCAAAACCAAAAACTGTTTGAAGCACATGAACACTTCGGACTTTGCTTTGAGTGGATATACCCATGCTTGCCTGGAAAAATCATCAATGAAAGTCACGAAGTAAAGGTAATTTCCAAAAGAGGGTGTCTACATAGGACCACAAACATCACTATGTACAAGCTGCAATTTCTTCGTAGCCCGAACTGAACCATCTTTTGGAAAGGAAGAATGCTGCATTTTGCCCAAAATACAGCCTTCACAAACATGTTTTCCAGGTGCCTCAAGTTTGGGGAAAGAGGACACCATTTCAGATTTCTGCAGGCGTAGCAAACTAGCAAAATTCAGATGACCAAAGCGTGCATGCCAAAGCTTTGCATCTGACATAGCCTGAGAATCATGAACTGCACATGCCGAATCATTCACAGATCTTTCATAGTCTATGAGCTTATACAGCCCACGACATAAAATGCCAGAAGCAATAATCACATCGCCATTTGAGAGATCATGGACTGTACACCTGTCATCAACGAATTTCACAACCAAGCCAACCTTGGCTAATGCAGAAACTGATAACAGGTTCTTTTTGATCCCTGGCACAAATAAAGCATCTGACAAAGTGAAAGAACTACCATCAGCAGTAGTCAGAATGATCTTACCAACTCCCATAACAGGATAAGAGGAGTATTGGCGCATGTGACAGTATTCCCTGTAGGGGCAGGCTCGAGTGAAGAGAAGAAACTACGCTGCGAGGTAATATGTTTGGTCGCCCCACTGTCAAAGTACCAAACATCTGAGTCTACTGCAGACATGCACTGATCATGAGAAGATGGGTCAAAACTGCAGACAGTAGTAAACGCCCATTCCTCTTCTTGCACAAGATTTGCAGACTCTGTTTTTGGTGTAGAGGCCTCTCCAACAACCATTCCAGCCTCTTTCTTCTTTGCCTCTTTAGCAGCCAATTTTGGACAGTTCTTTATGATATGATCATTTCCTTTACAGTACTTGCAAAACAATTTCTGCTTTTCTGATTTCTTCTCATCTTTATCTTGGTTCTTCGATTGTGTAGCATTTGCAGATTTCTGCCTACTAGTAGAAGAGCTCCATTTTCCTTTGCCCTTCTGACTAGCCAGGAAAGCTTGATCTGCAACACGCATAATGGACCTGTTCTGCCTGGACTGATCTTCCTGCAACAGAATAGAGACTAATTCCTCAAATGACAAGGCATTTGGATTGCCTTTCATCATCAACCGAAGAGTAGAGGCAAAACTCTGATATGAATCAGGAAGACCATTCAAAACAATCTGCACAAGTGAGCTATCTGGTATAACCTCATCAACAGAAATCAGTTGTTCCTTCAGGTCTTTGATCTTTGTGAGAAAACTGTCCATAGAATCACCTTCATTCATGGGCTCACTCTCCAACTGTTTTCGGAGGTAAGCAACACGAGCCTCATTTCTAGCCTGGTACAAAGTGGTAAGTGTATCCCAAGCATCCTTTGCTGTTCTGCAAGAGCGAATGTGAGGAATAATGGCACGTTTGACAGACAAAGCTATCAATGCATGTGCCTGGGCATCTCTGCCATCCCAACAAATCTGCTTTGCAGTAGGTGCAACAGAAACAGCAGCACGAACAGGAATCTGCGGAATATCATCTTCGACACCATCTTCATCAGCTCCGGCACCTGTATTTGCAGTACCTGTCGTTACAGGTGTAACAAGACGTCTTTCAACACCCTGCACAATGTTCCACAATCCTTTTGCAACCAGTACATGTCGCATCATATAAGCCCATAATGGGTAGTTGGTACCATCCAACTTATCCTCAACAGCCAACATACGGAATACATAACTGCTTTTAGCCATGGCCGGTGACTAAAATACCTTGATGCAAAAAATTGACTATATCTCAAAAAGTTGAACGAAATAGCCCAGACAAGTTTTTCTAGACCTGTAGCAGACTTCGAGACGCTTAAACTGACGAACAGAAACTGGTATATACCTTTGGTACAAAAGGACGAAATAGCCTGCACAAGCATTGCGATAGTGCGTTCGAAGGCCAAAACGAGCTCAGATCACGATTTCGGCACCCTATAGCGAAGATGTTTTGATCTCGAAACACCCTGAGTATGCTCACCAAATTTCGTGCGAATCTGAGACTGCAAACGGAGGAGTGTCGACGGCGCCCTAGAAGAAGCGACGACCTGCTCTGATACCAATTGTTGGAGATAGACGTCTGCGGAAGCACGTGAACAGCACAAGGAAGAAGAAGAAGCTTGGAGCACAAACACACAATACTGAATGTATTACTAGAGAATGTACAAAAGATCAGTAGCCCATTAGGGCAATAGGCGTATATACAAGCCGGGGGAAACAAAACCTCCTAAAGAGGGAAAAAAGTGCCCCGGCGGTCCTAGAGTGTTCACACACATCACTACCTAAATATATCAACAACCACTAAGGTACAACTTCCAAATTAAGCAAGTAAGCATCAGGAAGGTCATCTGATACTCCTTGTGGGGCTTCTCCAGATGTGAGCCTAGAGAGATGGTCTGCTCTCAAGTGAGTCTTGCCTTTTCTCACCACAACCTCAAAGTCGTATTCCATTAGCAAGAGAAACCATCTTACTAATCGACCTGTATTACATGGTTTGTTTACCAAGTACAATAATGCCTGATGATTGGTAAAAAATTTAAACTTATTTGCAAGCAAATAGTGTCTAAACTTTTTAACTGCATATACCATGCCTAATCCCTCTCGTTTAGTGGTGGTATAATTTTGTTCAGCTGCATTCAACTGTCTACTAGCATAGGCAATTGGAAGATCCATATTACCTTCACCCGTAGGTTGTGCAAGCACACATCCAATAGCATAATTGGATGCATCCACATGAACATGGAAGGGCTTATTCCAATCTGGTGTGGTCAAGATTGGTGTTGAACACAATCTCCTTTTGAGCTCATTGAAAGAGTTCTCACATTCATTAGTCCACTCAAAGTTGGTCAAAAGTCTGTACTAAAGATCTAAGACTCTGTCTATCTCTTCCTAGGTGTCGTCTCGATCTAAGGTTCATATGCTTAGCTTAGCAATCCCAATTTTTACCCAAGGTACAACCTCGTTGCTGAGTTCTTTTGTATCAGTCACTTGATTCTTTTTTAAGTTGATTATCGAGTTTATGATCTTGTCTAATATCACGTCGTCAGGAATACTTGAGTTAATTTCCGCACTTTAATGTTGATTGTCTCACGTTAGGTTCTTTTCCTTTAAAGTTGTCCGTCACACACAGGTTATCTCTTGACTTGAACTTGATTTCTTAGATGGTCTTGACTTGTCTCGTGCCTATTGTTGCCCTGACTTACTTAGCACTATTCACGTGTAGCCTAAGCTAGGAATTGACAAAGGGAGTTGAGAGTATTCCAACCTCACTTGCAGATCCCTTGCTCTTTGGTGCTCAAAAACCCAGTTCTCAAGCTTGCAGATTACCCCTCGCTTTGGATGCCTTCTAGTGATCTCAGTGGACCTGTAAAAGTTCAGAAGTTAGCTCAAGACTTAGATTCAAAGGACACAAAAAATCACTTTCATTCATGTAATTCATAAGTCAATTTGCACCATGTCTCTCTAGAACACAATTCTAGAGATCCCTAAGTTTTCCTCCCCCTGGATATGGTTCACTTAAAAATACTATGTCTAATAATCCTGGTATTAATTTTACCGTAACCAGTGGAAGTTTTGGTTGTACTCCCCGCGAGCTTTCCAACAAAACAAGAATCATAGCAATCGGATTTCGTATGAGGAAGATATGACAGTTCAGCAATCTAGGGTTAAATGCTTGATAAGCATGCCTAGAATTTTTCCCAAAATCAAGTAATATAAACCCTAGAAAATTGGCCGAAAAAGCCTGTCAATCGCGATCGACAGGTCTGTCAATCGCGATTGACAGAGGTGTCCGTCGGCGCTTGTCGGTCGCGATCAACACGTTAGTCACGATCGACAGTGTCAATCACGATCGACAGTGTTAATGGTGATCGACAGAGTCGGTCGTGAGTCCTCTCAATCGCGATCGATGGTGTCAATCGCGATCGACACTTTTTCCGGGATTTTCGCCGTAATTTCAGTCGATCGGGGATGTGTGCGTCGCGATGGACACATGGCAATGCGAATTTTTGTGTCAATCGTCAACTTTCAATCGGTCGCGATCGACAGTGTCAATCGCGATCGATTGAATCCTACGCGGCAGTCGGTCAGTCGTTAGGTCTGTCGGTCGCGATCGACACATCTGTCGGTTGCGATTGACAGGGTCTGTCGATCGTGGCTGTCGATCGCGATCGACAGTGTCAATCACGATTGATAGAAAAACACGGAATTTTTTTACTGTGTTTAGTGATTTAGGATGTACTCATCATGTGCATCATTATGGTGTACTTTGTTTTACCAAATAGGCGATTTTTTTGTCGATCGCGATCGACAGAGGTCGACGACATAGAGACAGTTTCGAGCTTGTTCGTACCTGCACAGCCTGCTGGAGATGGTGGGATGGCCAGATCCTGCAAGAAAACTCAAGAAACATGCAAAAAGAGTGCACGCAAATCGCTCTCTCGCTCTCTCTCACAAGTGGAATGAGGGAAATGGAGGGGAGAAGGTGATATGATCAAAAATTGAAATTTTCGCGATGATGGAGATGGAGGTGGGAGATGGTGAGGATAGGGATGGTGATGATGATGATGAAGTAAAAAAGAGAAAAAGAAGAAAAAGTAAAGAAATTACCTACAACGCCAACATCACAACTCTACGTCTTACCATCACATGCTCGTCCTCAAAGCTCGATCCCCGGCAAGGGCGCCAAAATTTGGTGTATCTCAATGATGAGTAGCACCTCCTTTAATGTCAATCCGGGAAGATGTGAGGATGGTATGAAGACCTCGAACAAATGATGGCACAAGGGTGTGAGCGAGAAGCACACTAACATGCACACACATACACACACACACACACAGCAAGACAAAGAGAAAGACAATGGATTTCTTTTAGATTACTTCCAAAATGCTCATACAAGTTCAATTCTATTATTACCTAACTTCAACAATGAGCTCTCTAGCTCTATTTATAGTTTTTGACTAGTTTTTGGCCCTGTCCAGACCTTGTGTTCGACCTAGTTAAAAATTAGGTTCTCTGGCCTATTTGGAGGTTCAAACGGAGTCTAAAAAATGTGAAAACTGATAGGTAGGTACTTCTAAAGCTCCTCAAGCTCAAGGACTCCTTGGCTTGCACAAAATGGAGCTACAAAAATATGAAATGGTAATTACAATGGTTTTTAGTGATGAAAATCACTATTTTTGTAGGGATTTCTTCTAACAGTTTGACATACATTTCCTGGAGCTCCCTACTTGCTCCTTCTTCTTGTGGGTCCACCTCTTTGATATGCTTTAGCTTCATGAAAAAAATAATGGCCTACTTGCCCGATCTTCGTTGACTACTCTGTCTGCTTGTGCCTTCTCTACGCTCCGACTCCCTTCGTTGGCTTCCTTGTCTTGTGAGTCCTTCAGTTCCTTGAATGTTGCCAACAACAACCAAGGCAATCCTGGATTCAGATGCAGGAGTTGCAATTGCTACCACTTCCCTATGGAAGCGTTGGGGCAAGCCAGCACTTAGACCAATGAGAATGAAGTTGCAGATGGCCAATGGTCATATAGAAAGACTTAGGACTGCTAGAAAGGATAACTCTCACTACATGTGGTGTAGAGTTTGAACATACTTTTGCTATATGTGACTTTAGCAAGAATCAAGCCTATGAGATGATTCTTGGAAGGCCATTTTATGCAGTAGTTGCAAGTGGTACAAGATTGGGGAACCAATTCTTTGTATTTGCAACACTTAGGTGTTACAACCAAAGTCAATATCAAGGATTACTCTCATAGAGATGCTCCCCCTATTCAATGGAATCCCATCCATACAGCTAAGGATGATACTGAATCAGTGCATTCCATAGGATCAGGATCCTCCTGGATGCATGAAGACACCCACTTGTGGATGTGTAAAGTAGCAGTAGAAGACGAAAAGAGAGAAATATCTAGAGAGGTAGGTGCGAAGGAAACTCATAGATAAATTCAAGACCCAGCCTATGCACCTATAGTATTTCCTGATGAAGAGTTTGAACCTTACGGTTGGGCATAAATTTTAGCAACAATGGATGTAGCCATCAATGAAGAACAATGGAAACCCCACTGTGACGAGGATGGCTATGACATTTCAGTCTTCACAATAGAGCCAATCATGGGTGATTCAGTTCGTGAAGAATAGGAACCTAGCACTGATGCATTCAAGGATGCAAGTGACTCCGATCTAGAGTCAATCATTATGCACCCAACATTTGCCATCAGAGGAAGAATACTTCTACGAAGTAGAAGTTCACCCTCAGAGACATGAAGAACTTACAAATGATGTAAGATTAGCCGCACATGTAACCAATAAGAATGAAGTCAAGAAGAGGAAGAAGAAAGAAGTCACACCAAAGGAGGGAGAATCCTTGTTTGAGGTCCTCGAAAACTTCAAAAAGTATGAGATAAACGATAGGAGAGTCATGATAAGAATGCCTAAACGTGATGCACCAAGAAAATTGTGGTAGCCATGGAAGAATGAGAAGAAAAGTGCACCTACATTGGACATGACCTGATGGAAGAAGAAGAGCAAGAGTTGATAGCTTTGCTAAGAGAATACAAAGATGTATTCGCTTGGAGCTACAAGGACTTGAAAGGTGTAGACCCTGACATATGCTCACACACTATCCCCATGACCTCAGATGCCAAACCCTCTAAGCAGAAACCATACACATACAATGATAACTATGCTGCTAAGATAAAGGAAGAGATAGATAGATTGGTTGAAGCTGGATTCATCTATGAAATTGAGCACACAGAGTGGCTATCCCCCATTGTAGTGGTGCCCAAGAAGAATGGAAAGTTATGTGTGTGTATTAACTTGAAGAAAGTTAACACAGACACCATTCAAGATAACTATCCCCTTCCTATCACGGAACATCTCTTAGAACGAGTAGCAGGCAAGGAAGTGTACAACTTCCTTGATGGATTTTCTGGCTATAATGAGGTAGCCATTGCTCCAAAAGATCAGCATAAGATGGATTTTGCCACAAAGTGGGGCATATTTGCCTTTTGAGTAATGCAAGAGTGGGGCATATTTGCCTTTTCAGAGGCTGATATGTCATGTGTTTAAGGAATTCTTGAGGAAGAATTTGGAAGTTTATGTTGATGATCTCTATGCTCATTCCAACATTAGACAGACCCATATACCTGAACTCAGGCAAATCTTTGACAAATGTAGAGAATATCGTCTGCCTGAACCCAGAAAAGTGTTTTTTCATGCTCAGGCAAGGCAAGATTTTGGGACACATAGTGTCAAAGAACAGCATATCTACTGACGAAGAGAAAGTGAGAGCTATTGCAGAATTACCTAGGCCAAAGAATATCAGGGAGGTACAAGCTTTCATGGGGCATTGTGGCTATTATCGATGTTTTATACACATGTATGCCATCATTGCAGAACCTTTGTACGGACGTTTGACCAATTTTGAGTGGACTAATGAATGTGAGAAATCTTTCAATGAGCTTAAAGAGCGATGTTGTTCAGCATCACTCTTGACGACACCAGATTGGAACAAGCCCTTTCATGTTCACGTGGATGCATCCAATTATACTATTGGGTGTGTACTCGCACAACCTACAGGCGAAGATAATATGGATCTTCCAATTGCCTATGCTAGTAGACAGTTGAATGCAGCTGAGCGAAATTATACCACCACCAAAAGAGAAGGATTAGGCATAGTATATGCGGTCAAAAAGTTTAGACACTATTTGCTTGCAAATAAGTTAAAATTTTTTATTGATCATCAAGCTCTAATTTACTTGGTAAACAAGCCATGCAATACAGGTAGATTAGTAAGATGGTTCCTCTTACTAATGGAATATGACTTTGAGGTAGTGGTGAGGAAGGGCAAGACTCACTTGAGAGCAGATCATCTCTCGAGGCTTACATCCGGAGAGGCCCCACAAGGAGTATCAGATGACCTTCCTGAGGCTTACTTGTTTAATTTGGAAGTTGTACCATAGTGGGCCAAGACATTAGTGCCAGTATTGACAAACGGGCCGAAGCACCCAATAATAAACACTCAAGATAGGACCAAAAGTACCATATCATGGTAGGAAGTATGTACAAGCATACAGATCAAGGTATATTAGCTTGTTGTGTGGAAGAGGATGAGTACGCGAAATGGTTGCAATTAGCACATGTGGGTGCATTAGAGCAACACTACTCGAGGCAAAGAACTTTACAGACGCTAAGGAGACTCAAAGTGCACTGGCCGACTATGGAAGCAGATCTCCATAAGTTGTGTAACGAATGCCTAGTCTATGGTATTAGACCACCTGTGGAGTACGCTACACTATACCAAGTGTCTCTAGCATGAGATTGGAGTGAACCGTTAGTAGCCTTTTTGAGGATGAAAAATTTCCCTCACGAGATGAATTTAGCTAGGCAAAGAAGTTTAGAACAAGAAGCCCTAGACTACTCACTCATTGGAGATAACTTATACAAGCATGGTAAAGATGGTTACCTCAGATTATGTGTTCATGAGGGCGAATATCTTAAGATCTTGGAAACTGCTCACCAAGGTGTAGCAGGAGGACAATTTGGTCTAGATGGAGTGATCAAGGCAATACTATTTGCAGGTCTTTGGTGGCCCATGCTTCACATGGATGCACATACCTATGTGAAGAGGTGTGATGTTTGTCAGTGAACTCAGTATCCTATACGCAAAGATGAGATGCCATTGGCACCTATGATGGGTGAACGTGCATTCTCTAAGTGGGGAATAGACTTTGTAGGTCCTATTAATCCCCCAGCTAAGGGATCCCATGCAAAATACATTATTGTGGCCACTCACTATCTAACCAAATGGGTAGAAGTAAAAGCTACCACGAAGAATGATGCTCAGACAACTGCTAAGTTCTTATTTGAGAATGTGTTCACCAGATATGGGTTACCAATAGAGCTAGTAAGTGATAGAGGCACACACTTCTTGAACGAAGTCATAGAAAACCTTCTCCAAGAATTCTTGGTGATACATAAGAAGTCTGCCCCCTATCATCCACAAGCTAATGGGCAAGCCGAAAGCACCAATAAGATTCTATGCAATGTGCTGACCAAATTAGTAAATAATAAATGCTCTGATTGGGACAAATAGCTACACCATGCTGTTTGGGCATACAGAGTTTCCTATACAATAGTACTCCAAGCCACACCCTTTCAGATGGTATTTGGCCAAAATGCAGTGCTCTCGTTGGACTTCTTGATACCCACATTGAAAGTAGCACAGGAACATGAGTGGACAGGTCATGAACTCTCCTCGAGGATCTTTGATCTTGAACAGCTAGGAGAAACGAGACTGAGAGCTGCTGCAGGGATATATGTAGCTAAGAAAAGACAAAAGGCATACTTTGATGCCCACGTGAAGGATAAAAGTTTGAAAGCCGACGATTTAGTCTTAGTATATACCCTGAAACAACATGCTAGAAAGCTTGAGAAGCGTGGCTATGGACCCATGATTATCCACTGAATATGAACAAGTGGGGCAGTCCAGCTAGCCACCTTAGAAGGTGATGTCCTCCCAAGTTCAAACTATATCAAGAACCTCTTACTGAGGAAATGCTCAATCGACTCAACAGTGCCAAGAAACGTAAGGAAGAAGAAAAACACGTCCGAGAAGAAGCACAGGCAGAAGCACTGGAACACATCCGAAGAATGAAATTGAGAAGACATGTTAGAGATCAGCCTAGGACTGATACCCATGCAGCTCGAGGATATCATATGGCTATGTATGAAGTCCCAGGTGTAAGTTCCCATAGAATAATTGATCGACGTCCTTTTGTAACCTTAGAGATAGTACAAGTAAATAGTGCAAGGACTGTACGGGCATTGATTGACTCAGGTGCAACCACTAGTGCTATTAAACTTTCTTACTGTCAAGAATTGAACTCAAGTGTCAATCCTATAGAAGCATACCTTATAGGATTGGGAGGTGTGGAAACCCATTGCATGGGCAAGGTGGAAATTCCCCTCTACATCCAAGATGTTCTTATGACAATTAAGGTGCTAGTGTGTCAAGACGAGGACCTCACTGAGCCTCTTGTCTTGGGTGAAGACTGGATCTACGAAAATGTAGTCAACCTGAACCTAAGAAGTGGACTTCTTCAGGTCTGGGTAGGCAAAAATCGCATTACCATCGAGTTAGAAAATCAAGCACTCAAGAAAATAGGAAAGGGCACCAACTCCTGGTCCTTCCAGGAGTACACATGAAGATAAAGATGTTGTTCTTGTCCAAAACTCTGTGATGCAGAGGGATGATGTTTTCAACCATGAAGTTAAAGATACGATGGAACTCCCTTCTTTTCCAAAGGCGACCAAGACATGGCAACCGAAGGAGTGCAAAATACAGAGGATGCAGGCGGCCTATGCTCAAAGCCAAAGGAGAGTATGAAGCAATGTGTCTCAGTCAACAGAACAAATATGGGTACGGAAAGGCAAGCATCCTATTGCGTCCAAGTGAAAGCCTCTGACTAAATGTCATGCTAGTAAACCACAACAGGATACTAATAAAAAATCTTTGAAGGATCTACCCATGAAAGTAACACTCATCTGGGTACCTAAGCAATCGATGAAGGCCGACCCACAATCAAGAAACATCTGGGTGCCTAAGGCTTGCTTGAGGGCTCAAGTGTCTACCCTTAAGCTTCATGAGACAAAGCGCCATACACACACAATTACACATGCTCCAACCCACACTTACAGGATCACTTGTAAAGGGGTCCCTAAAAAGCCTCATTTTCAAGTAGTCACTTTTGTAAAGTCTCCCATAGCTCACCGACGGTCACATTGTAAAACCACACATTACATTTGGTGACCAAAAGCTTGTAATAAACCCCCCGACCCGAATTTGTAAATTCATCTCCACCTACTAACTGCATCATCCTAACATTGCATCGTTCCACTTATCTCCTAGGACTATTCATTCACTAACTACACACACAATCACCGAGCACACCAACTGACTCACTAACTTGTCATGGTGCCTCATGTTAATGTTGTAACAGGGACAAACTGTCATATCTTGTCCACTACAATGTTAACATGTGCTTCTATATTCTCATAGAATCGACAAGCAAGAAAGTAACATGGCAGAAGCAACAGAAACCAGTTCCCAGGTGGGATCCGGTGGTCAAATAGTAGACATTGAAACTCTCCTCCTCAAACCACAACTAACCGAGAGGCCCCAAGAACTAAGGGCAGTGCATGTCCTTCCAATTCAGGACCCTCCGCAAGGGCACACATCACAAGTCGACAAACATGCACACTGGTTTAGTGACATTGCAGGTCCACTAGGAGAGGGCACATACTTCTGGGAAGCTGAACTAGAATTTAATGGAAATTGGGGAAGCTACCATTTCTTTACCCGTGAATTCAAGAAGTATTAGGATGCAGAATAATGAGATCTGTATGGACCAAAGCGGGCTTGGATAACTACTTTAGGGCACTCTTAAATAAGCCTGATTTTTTGCGTTGCTCCTACCTGATCAACACTATCACCCCTAGTAGAGCCAAAGGAGGAGATAGAACCTTTGTGCTCCCCTCATTAGCACCAGGTCATGAACTAAAAAGATTCAAGCTTACCCTCAACTTACTACGGGAGGCCCTGGATATGAAGGGTATGCATATCCCCACAGAGAAAGAAACATTGATTCCTCGAAGAATGAAGCACAAAGATCTCAACAAACTAAAAGATATGGTAGCTATGATGCCAACCATCACCCACCATCTGCGCACAATCATGCAACACTTCGCCTTCCTAGCTCAAGAACCCTTCACCATGTTACCAAAAAGAATTTGGTTTAGCTTGTACTTGGTGGAGATAGAAAATCTCACCATCAATCTACCCCACTCGATCATTGATCAAATTCACTTAGCACATCAACGCTGGAACAAGAAACATAAGAATGTGCTTCATGGATGCTATGCACTTACAAGGATCATTTATAGGTGCTTAGCTTATGATGTGCCCATTCAAAGAGCATTGGTGTGGTCCCGAGCCCAAGAGTTCCAGAGACGACCATCAACAACAGGGCCACCATATAAGAAAATGAGAGGAGCAGTCCAAATACCTTGTGTCCAAGCAAGGGGTGCCACCCTCACACCATAGGTGATGCCACCTCAAACAAGACGTGTCTGTCCATTCACTATTCATTTACCCAGGCTAAGTGCCGAAGGGCCCAATCTTGTTTTCCCTTGGATTCCCTCTAACTTGGAGTTCCCACAAGGATACACTCTAGATGATTTAACAGATGAAGAAATTGCCAGGATGATTAATGAGGCTAATCTTGAGATGGAGGAAGAGCAGGCCCAAGGACCGCAACCAACCACACTGACTTCAGCTCCTACCCAACCTAAAATAGTGGATGTAGCTGAAGATGAAGAAGAGACTGATGAAGAGGAGGCAGACGAGGAACATGACCAGGATCAAGAAGAAACTTCAGAACTAGCGGGTGCCCCAGCCTATACTACGTAGATCAAAAGATTGTATGAGACTATGAGAAGAGTCCAAGAGCATCACAAGTTGTCACTCAAAACAGGGAAGATGCTAATAAGTCAAACGTTGGGAGAAGAAGGGGTAGACGACCAATTTATTGAGTCCCTGAACCTTCACACAGATGCATTTGGCCTGGATGAAGCCATTCATTCGGGTCTCGCTTACATTCATCACTTTGAGCAATGATTGCCTACTCGTCCCCTTCGTTCTGGCAAGCAAATTCACATAGATATCACGGCACCTGGAGACACTACACGGCCGAAAGAACACCACGAGGCACCACCATCACCACACTCCTCACCTCTCACTGCACAATTCACTTCTCCCCACGACATGACCACCCCAACTTCCATCCCTAGTACCTATGTTATGGGAATTCCTCTTTCTTCAGGCACCCAACTTGGGGGGGTTACCATGCCTTCATTCACACCACTATTCACGAACATCACATCCACCCCACCCACTGTTCCCATTTACACGGTCACACACACTTCTAAAACCATGGAAACATCACCAGCCACAACACCACTCCCTCCCCCCACACTCCCACAATCTCCCATACCCCCTCCTCCCACATCACCTCTCGCTTCCACTTCATTCACGATCCCTTTCCCCTTTCCCATTCCCCTTGCATCCTCCACCTTCCCAACATTGCTAAATGTAAATAACATGTTTTATACATTGCATCAATGTGTATATCACCTACAGAACGAATATCAGACCTTGGAAGATCACCATCACCATATAACTACGGACCACCAGCAATTATAGAAGTGGCTTGTAGCACTAGAAGAAGAGAACACTAACCTAAATCAACGTTACACTACACTGGAACATGCCCATCAAACCCTACCGGAAGCTCCCTAGCAATCAGAATCTTCCAAAGTAAATAAATTAACAGCTTTACGAGAACTTTATCAGTCCAAGAATGTCAAGGTCTGTCGTAATCTGATGTTACTAAGGAAGCACATGGCCACGGGTCTAGAAGAAAACAAACGACTTCAAAAGCAGAACAAAGAGAACCTAGAGGCAGCAATGGAAGGATCCCCTCAGGAGATCGACCCAGAAAAGTTTAAAGCTATCCCTTCAGAGACCATGAAAACCATTCTTGAAAGCTATGCTGATCTTCTGGCAGCGCATGAGGATTTGGGCAAAGAATGGGATACCCTTCTCCAATAGCTAGGGACACAAGAAGAACAAACAAAAGTCCGAGATTCTATGACAACTACGGAGGAGGTGAATGCACTAAGAGAACAAGTCGCTGAATTGCAAGGAAAACTACTTCAGTATGAAAGACAACCCTCTCCGGTCATAGAACTAGAACCAGAAGAATTGGTGCCCATAGAAGTAGATGAATCATATGAGGAACCATATGTTCCTATGACAATGTCGGGTGGCCAACAAACCTGTGAAGGATTGCACACACTAGAGATAGACACCCCAAAATGGTTGCAGACACTCGAAAAAATGGCCAATATGCATGATGATAGAGTAGTGGTACAAATTGAGTCAATTTCTAAGGTTGAGGACACTATTATAAAATCATAATACTTCCGATGCATGTCTCATCACCGATGGATAGGCACAAATGACGATCAATATGTGCCCTATTGTGTGCTCTTAGTAGACTATAATGTAGAAATTCAATGACGATGTGGCAAGGCTCCAACTTTCGCCACCCAATTCGGTCCCGACGACATACCTAAAAGAGCTACACAAGGGTCCATCTTCCCACCTTCCTGGAGGTTGCATCTCCTAGAAAATTATCCAGAAATGATTCATACATGGAATAATATGCACCTATTCATCAAGTACAATCCATGCTACCTCCTAGTACTCAGAAAGTGCACATGGTCGGACTTTGCCATCACTGTGAAGAATGTTAAAGGCTATGCAAAATGGTTAAATTACGTGTACCTAGCACCATCACGAGGAGCAGCTACAATGGCATACATGATCTCTACCATCCGTCATTGGGGAGTCAGACTGCAAAACGTACCTGACGTGATGGCATAAATGTGTACTAAAATATTTGAATTAATGTTGGTCACCTTTCGAACCTTCAAGAACATCAAAGATCCCCATTTCTCAGGAGTTAGATTCACTGCAGGCAATCTCGACTTAGTATATGACATGAGCACAACCCCCTCCATTCAGGTGATATATGCATGGCACGCAAGAATCAAATATCTCCCAGCCTGCTACAAACAAACATTTGAGGAGATGTTCATCACAGGGTTCTAGGAATACCATTCTGAAATATTCTTCCCCAGACCCTCACATCTCCTCCAACTCTTTGCTACGAAGCAAACCTTACCTTCGAAACAATTGCATTTGCCACATCTAGACGTTCCACGTCCAGTTGATTGGGATGCCCTACTAATAGATTTAGCAAAGGGATTGAGGCTAGAAGAGCACCACTTAGCTACCGACGTCATCGAATATTATGTGAAACAATTAGCCCAACAAGGGTCTGTCAGAGACGACAAACACAAGAGAGGGGGGTGTTGGTAGCATTCAGGTCACTCAGAGACCTACACAACAGAGAAGCTAACGAAGGGAGTCAGAGCAGAGAGAAGGCACAAGCAGGAAAAACAGTCAACGAAGATCCAGCAAATAGGCCATCCAATTTTTCCAATCAAACCTCTTTTAACAATGATTTTCATCACTACATGAACATTGTAAATACTCCATTTTGTTCAAGCCAAGGAGTGCTCAAGCTTGAGGAGTATCAATATTATTTATGTACCAATTTTCATAATTTTCTAAGCTCATTTGAGCCTCCAAAATAGCCTAGGAACCTAGTTTTAAACTAGGCCGAACACTAGGTCTCGACAGGACCAAAGCTAGTAAAAAAAATTATAAATAGAGCTAGAGAGCTCATTTTTGGGGTTAGCTTGTTGCAGATTTGAACTTTTATGAGAACTCTTTTGCAATAGAAGTTACTCCATTGTCTCTCTTTGTTCTTGCCTTGTGTGCACGTGTGTGTGTATGTGTGTGCATGTTTGTGTGCTTCTCACTCACACACTTGTGTCATCACTTGTTGGAGATCTTCATACCATCCTCATGTCTTCCCGGATTGACATTAAAGGAGGTGCTACTCATCACTGAGCTACACCAAATGTTATATTAGCATAAGGTTTAGTAATTTGCATAACTTTTGGTGCTTGTCTCTAGATAATACTTTAGTAAACGTATCTACCACATTTTCACTTGTAGGAACATAGACAAGCTCAATGTGCTTCTTAAATACCTACACATGAATATGATGATTATAAAATTCAATATGTCTAATCCTTGCATGAGGAACATAATTTTTTTGCAATAGCAATAGCACTTTGACTATCTAAATATATCTTCATAGAAAGATGACATGAATATCAAGATACTTTAATATTTTCTACAACCATATAGCCTCTAAGTGTAGTTGTAAAGGCCACCCTATAATTTGGTTCACTTGAAGATGTAGTAAATGCTGGTTGTTTTTTGAGAATGGTAAGAAATAAGAAATTTCCCAACAAATAAACAATGGTCACTAGTAGGTCTGCTTTCATCTTTGTCACTTATGAAACTAGTGTAGAGAGTACATGCATAGAATCAAATTGAAAAGAGGAATGTACTCACAAAACGAAAGAGTGTGAGAATCAAAAGTCAGTAGACCATGAAATGGGAAAACTCACATGGATTAGAGTGAGCTTGCTAAGAGCATGGAGTAGGATCCTCAAGCTTCTAACCAAGTACAAATGGGGGGAGAGGCCTTCCTTATATAGAGTTGGAGTGGGCTCTCCAAAGTACATCATATGTGCAATAATTCCCTTGGAAAGAGAATGAATACACAGGTAGAAACAAATGGAAAGTTACCCAAATACAAAAGAGATACAATATGAAATGTAAATGGAGTGCCTCCTTGATACAAAATGGAGATGCACTCATGCAGATACAAATGGAAATGATGTAGAATAAATCATGTAGTCAATACCCCCTCTACAAATCCATTTTGGAGCAGTTGAATGTTGCAGAGGTCCACCAAGAATTGGAGCAGAAGTGGAGGTAGAGCCTTCTGAAACATGTCCACCAGGTTCTCCTAAATGGTATACTACTCCATAAAGTTCTCTTGAGATGTGAGCATCTCCCAAATGAAATGGTACTAGATCTTGATGTGCTTCATCTGAGCATGGAACACTTGATTCTCAGAGATGACCAAGACTAACTCGCTATCTGTGTGGATGCATGTCAGTGTAACTTGCAAAACACCAATGTTAGATAATAGACAGTAAAGCTAGATGGCCTCACATGCTCCAAAACTTGATGCTTAGTACTTGACCTTAGTGGATGATAGAGCAACTGTAGGATACTTCTTACTTGCCCAAGAGATAGGCCATGAGCCAAGCCTGAATATGTATCCAGAAGTAGACCATCAAGAATCATGATTACTAGCCCAATTTGAATCGGAATATCTAATGAGTTCAATGCCCCCTCTGTAGCAAGGACCATGATGTTGGCTGAGGGGAAGGTATTGAAGTAGTCTCTGAGCAGCATCTCAATGTGTCTAATGAGGCTAATGTGCAAATTGTCTGAGTATACCCATTGCATAGAAAACATCTCATCTAATGCTAGCTAGGTATAGTAATGACCCAACAAGCTTTCTATAAGTATGCACATCCACAAGTGATTATAAATTCCCTCGTGTGAACTTGATGTTTGATCAAGTGGTGTAGATATTGAGCAAAACTAGTGCATGTTATATCAAGAATGAAGATCAGAGATGTACTTCTTTTGTGATAGGAATATACCTTCTTTTGTTTGCCAAACTTCCATACCTAAGAAATAGTGAAGTAGAACGAGATCTATTATAGACTACTCAAAGTGAAGTTATGTGATGATGAATTGGATGCATTCTTCATCTGAAAATGTCAAGGTCAAGTCATCTACATAAAGGATGATTATTGCAACTAAGGACTCTTTTTGATAGATGTATAAGTTAGCATCATCATTTATCCTTTGAAATCCTTTATCTTCTAAAAGATTGTGGATCTTTCCATACCAATACCTCAGAGCTTGCATAAGTCTGAAAAGTGCTTTGTGAAGCTTGTACACTTGATCTTGAAACCTTCACATTGTTCAACATATACTTCTTGTTGAAGATCTGCATTGAGGAAAACACTCTTAACATTCAGCTAATAAATGGGCCATTTTAAGTGTGCACTTACTGCAGGAATTATTCTTATAGTTATGAATCTTGTAGTAGGGGCAAAAGTTTCTTCATAATCAATGTTGTGCTTTTGCTTCTATCCCTTAGCTACAAGTCTTGGTTTATACTTGTCCAATGTACCATCTGATTTGTACTTGACTTTGCATAACCACTTAAATCCAATGGCTTGATGATTTGAAGGCTTGGGAACAAGTGTCCAAGTGTGGTTATTTTCAATTGCATCCATCTATGCCTCCATAACTTCATCCCACTCAGGTTGTACTTAAGCTTCTTTGTAGTTGGAAGGGTATGGAATTTGTTGAATCTGATGCACAAGTGCATAGTTTACATAGTGACTTTGTTCTTGTTACCCTTAGCGTCCATGTGAAAGGCAAAAAATGGCCACCAAAAACTTTTGTATATGTTGTTTAATAAAACATATAGTGGCTTGGTCAGCCATAGATGGTAAGTTCGATTGCATTTGGAAAACCTAAGAAGTCTGTATTTTGTGCCTCTTTTGCACAATGTTTTTTGCATATTTTGTAGCCTCTGTGCGAAGTACTATGTGTGGCATCTAGAGCTTTGTTTTCTACCTCAAGGGTGTCTTCATGGATCTCTCAAGAAGGAGAGTCCACTATGATGCATCACCATTGAATTTCTTCACTGATATTAGAGCATTTCAAGGCAAAATCTTTTCTCCTTTTGTGCGAGTGAAGCAAGCACCTGCCCGCCCGCCCACCCAAGGCTTTCTTCAATGCGTATGACTAAGGTGGTGATCAAGGCATAGACCTTGGCATACCTTGTCATCCAAGTCACCATTGGCACCATTGGTTGGTCATGATAGAGGACCTCAATGATGAAGGAAGATAAAGGTTCCCGATATTTCCCTGGACCTCACCCATCCTAGTCCCCCCTCCCCCCAAGCTCCCTTAATCAACAATCTCTTGCCACTAAGCTACACTCTTGTGGTGCTTGAAAAAGGGGAAAGACTAATGTTTACATTAGCTTGAACATGTTTTGGGTGCTCAAAGCTTCATTCTTTGCTTTCAAAGCCAGCTTGGAAGCATTTTTGGGGTGATTTTTGGAGTCATTTTGGAGTACTTTCATGCATAGTTCTCATTACATAGGATCAAGAACATCACAAAGAGTGTTCTTTTGTACTTCTTTGACAATGAATATTCATCTTTGGGGCTGTGTTTTCAGCCACACTTGTAAATCTACAAGTTTCATTAAACCTTTTTAGTTGTGGTGGGAGCAACCACCGCAAATTTATGCAATAAGCCTAAAGAACAGAGTTGAAAAAAACTTGCAAAGTGTTGTTGGCTAGTGTTTGGGCTATGAATTCAGCCTTTCAGTGCCATTTTACTGCATATTTTGAGCACATACATACTATGTACATTTATGTGGATACTACTTATTTATGTCCATATGGCCATTGATATAGCGGTTGCATACTTGCATAATGCCTTTGACATTGATAAAGAGGATCCTGGTGACGTTTCCTTAACTGCCTGATGTTGGGGTCTCTTTGTTAATGCAAGTGGAAGATTTACCTAGCTTCACCATAGAAGATGTATGATAGTTGTTCATAGTTTCTTGGTAAGCCTAGTTGCTTCTTTCAGTTAAGTGGTTATATGGAATGGAGTCAGTGATTCACCATCTAGGTTCACATGTCAATGCTTATAGTTTGGTGAGTTTTTTTTGACATTGACCATTATTCATTTTGTAGAGGAGACATTGGAAATTTTTTTCTAGATTTTTGTTTTTTCAACTATACGGTGGTCGATTTTACTCCTTGACACACATATTCATGTGAACACATAATTCCTACATAATCCTTTTGGTTGGTTATCGCTATTGATTAATCCATTTTTTTGGGGAGACTATTGAGGTTTTCCTAGAATCAAGCCCTAGTGCTAGTGTTCCCAAGAGAAACTTCAACTTGCAAGGAAAATAGAATTTTTGAGAACCGAAAATTTGATAGCACATAGTTTTCTCTATGGAAGAATCAAATTAAAGATGTCTTGATTTAGAGGAGTCAATGGAAGCGAGTAAATATAATCTCAAAGAAGACTTTTGACATGGATGAAGATGATTAGGATAAGTTGGATAAAATGGCTAGTTCTACCATTCGATTGCACCTGCCAGATAATGATTATTTTACATTATTGGAGTGTCAAAGTGCAAAGGAGCTTTGAAAGAAGTTATGCAACACATATGAAAAAAAAACAACATCAAATAAATTCTATCTGATGAGAAAATTTTATGACCTTCCCATGAAGAACAAAGATAGTTTTTGCTCATCTAGATGAGTTTAATGCTGTATTCTCTCACTTATAGGCTCAAAAATGGAGATGGATATTGAAATGAAAGCAGTCTTATTGCTATGCACCTTGCCAAAAGGAACAAAGCTTAAGGCTTTACGTTCAAATAATGGGGTTGAATATAGCTCACATGAATACAACCTTTTTAGTTTGTCTAAAGGAATTTGTAGAGAGTTTAGAGCTCCTTATACCCCGATACAAAATCATGTAGCTCAAATGATGAATGCAACTATTGAGGATAGAGTGGTTTCTATGTTGCATCATGCAAACCTTTCACAAGGCTTTTGGGCAGAAGCAGTATTGATTGCAGTTCATGTGTTTAACCCTTCGCCACCATATTATCATCATCTTTGAGTTTTTGGGTGTCAAAGAAATCCATTTTTCTTGGATATGGGAGAGAAGGTCAATTTGGATATCGTTTATGGGATCCTGAAACACGATCAGTGATCAAAAGCAATGATGCAATTTTCAATGAGTCTAAGATGCATAAACAACCCATTAAAGAGGTTGAAATGAGAAGAATGGTGTTTGCCAATAATAGTCCTCTAGTTAGCATGCATAAAATTACTGCACATAGGGATGTTCAAGAGAATGTATGATTAGATCAATCTGCAAATGTTAGCAGTAGTCAAGGAACTGAAGGACTAACAAGACAAGGAAGCTTATGAAGGGAATCAGAGCGAAGAGAATGTACAAGCAGACATAGTAGTCAAAGAAGATTGGGCAAGTAGGCCATTATTTTTTCAAGAAGCTAAAGCATATCAAAGAGGTGGACACATAAGGAGAAGGAGCAAGTAGGGAGCTCGAAGATGTGTATGTCAAATCGTTAGAGGAAATCCCTACAAAAATAGTGATTTTCATCACTAAAAGCCATTGTAAATACCATTTCATATTTTTGTAGCTCCATTTTGTGCAAGCCAAGGAGTCCTTGAGCTTGAGGAGCATTAGAAGTAGCTACCTACCAGTTTTCATAATTTTTAGACTCCATTTGAGCCTTCAAATGGGGCCTAGAACCTAATTTTTAACTAGGCCGGACATTAGGTCTGGACACGGACAAAACCTAGTCAAAAACTATAAATAGAGCTAGAGAGCTCATTTTTGAGGTTAGCTTGTAATTTATTTGAACTTGTATGAGCTTTTTGAAAGTAATCTAAAGAACTCCATTGCTTCTCACTCTTTGTCTTGCCTTGTGTGCACGTGTGTGTGTATGTGTGTGCATGTTAGTGTGCTTCGCACTCACGCACTTGTGCCTTCACTTGCTCGAGGTCATCATACCATCCTCACGTCTTCCCGGATTGACATTAAAGGAGGTGCTACTCATCACTGAGCTACACCAAATTTTGGCGCAGTTGCCGGGGATCGAGCTCTGAGGATGAGCGTGTGATGGTAAGACGTAGAATTGAGATGTTGGCGTTGTAGGTAATTTCTTTACTTTTCGTATTTTTCTCTTTCTTACCTCACCATCATGATCACCATCATCATCCTCACCATATCCGATCTCCATCATCATGAAAAATTTCAGTTTTTTTATCATATCACCTTCTCCCTTCCATTTCCTTCATTCCACTTGTGAGAGAGAGCGAGAGAGCGAATTGTGTGCATTGTTTTTCTGTCTATTTTGTGAGTGATCTTGCAGGTACAACTGTATCATCCCCTCCAGCATGCTGCACAGGTACGAACAAGCTCGAAACTGCCTCTGTGTCGTAGACCTCTGTCGATCACGATCGACAGAAAAATCGCTCATTTGGTAAAACAAAGCACACCACAATGACATGCACAAGGAGCTCATTCCAAATCACTAGAAAAAACTAAAAAATTCCGTGTTTTTTTGTCAGTCGCGATTGACACCGTCGATCGCGATCGACAGCCACGATCGACAGGTTCTGTTGATCGCGACTGACAGAGACGACCGACTGACCCTGTCAATCGCGATTGACACCATCGATCGCGATCGACAACCACGACCGACACCCCTGTCAGTCGCGATGGACACCGTCGATCGCGACCGACTGAATTTTGACGATTGACTGAATTTCTCGCATTGCCACGTGTCCATCGCGACGGACATATCCCCGATTGATTGAAATCACGACGAAAATCCCGAAAAAAGTGTCGATCACGATTGACACCATCGATCGCGATTGAAAAGACCCACGACCGACTCTGACGATCACGATTGACACTGTCAATCGCGACTGACGTGTCGATCGCAACCGACAGGCCCGACGGACACCTCTGTCAATCGCGATTGACAGACCTGTCGATCGCGATTGACAGACATTTTCGGCCAAATTTCTAGGGTTTTTAAACCAAGTTTTGGGGTAATTTTTGGCATACTTATCAACCAATTAGTGATTTGTGAGGTCCCTAAAAGTGTGTTTTGAGAAAAGTCCTGGGATTTGTCAGCCTGTTTGAGCCCTGTTTTAACCCCAAAACCCTGAACTGTCATAACTTCCTCATACGAAATCCGTTTGCTGTGATTCTTGTCTTGTTGGAAAGCGCGTGGGGAGTACAACCAAAACTTCCACTGGTTACGGTAAAATTAATATCAGGATTATTAGGAAGGGTATTTTGAAGTTGACCATACCCTGGGGTAGGAAAACTGAAGGATCCTTGGGATTGTTTTCCATAAAGGCAAAGGGAAATTTGGTATGTGAATTACATGCATGAAAGTGACATGTCTGTCATTTGAATTGAAGTCTTGAATTAACTTTGGGACTTTTACAGGTCCACTGAGAGCACTTGAGTGCATCCAAAGCAAGGGTGATTTGCATGCTTGAGAACCGGGTTCTTGAGCACCAAAGGGCAAGGGATCAGCAAGCGAGGTTGGAGTACTCTCAACTCCCTCTCTCAATTCCTAGCTTATGCTAAGTACGAATAGTGCTAGAAGTAAGTCAGGGCGACGATAGGCATTTATCAAGTTGAAGACTACCTAAATACTCAAGTTCAAGCTAACAACATAATCTTTGTACGGTTGATAACTTTAAAGGAAAAGACTTAACGTGGATCGATCAACTTCAAGTGCGGAAATTAACTCAAGTATTCCTGACGACGTGGTATCAGACAAGATCATAACCACAATAATCGACTAAAAAGAATCAAGTAAGATACAAAAGAACTCAGCAACGAGGTTGTACTTGGGTAAAATTGGGGATTGCTCAATAAAGCATATGAACCTTAGATCAGGACGATATCTAGGGAGGGATAGACAAAGTCTTAGGTCTTCAGAGGCTAGTGTTAATCACACTGCTAGGTCTTGGGCCCAACAATTGAGCCATTATTCGCACTACCCTAGCTCTGAAACTAGTGAGTCAGAGATGTCCCACGGTATGGAGAGACCTACAGGAAGTTCAGGTGTGCCATAGTTGTATAGGGTGGAAGGCCCCTACAAGACTCAGCTGGAATACCTTAGGACCAACCGATTAGGTGCTAGCATTTATGAGGACGGCCTAGGAAGGTCTGTGGTACAGATCAAAAACCCAGACCAATCCATTGGACTGGAACACCCAGCAGTCAAGTTTGAAAACGGAGCTTACTTGGACAAAGAAGGAACCATATATGTGGTCATTAGTCACCCAGACAGGACAGATGAATTCGGGAATGTGATCCCTGAGACAGACATAGGTGACCTAGAGCAAGGGAACATAGGAGGAGAGCCGAGGACCCCTCGAGGAAAATCTATTCTTACTAGAATCCTTAATCCCGAGTGGGTTCCCCAGGACAATAAGAGCATAGAACTACTCCTGAACCGAGAGACTGATGAAGCCTTTTGGAGGTATAGATCTGATCAGCCAAATGAGGTAGGAACAACCATGATATATGAGTTCAAAGATCCTGATAGCCCAGGCAGAGTGACCTACTTAGATCATGCTTCAGAGAGGATCTTTGTGGTTATAGAAAATGATAGGCATGCTTACACCTGGAAAGGTGAATTTATTTTCCCCCAACCAAGATCGAATGTGTCCTTTGGTCACCCAGGAGCTGGAACATCCCAAGCTCATGGAGCTCAAAGAGACAGACATAGAGATAGACCTGAGGTAAGCTTTGCCAATCCAGTGGGAAGAGAAAGAACGAGAACAGAAACAAATAGAGCAGAACCTGAGGGACTTAGAGCCCCAAGGAACCAAAGGAATGCTGATGATTTCCCTCTGCCAAGGCCTAGGGAACACACCAGAACATTGAGACCGACTGAGCTAGTTAAGTCCATGAAGAACTACTTTGATGGCACAGGAAACCCATATGATCATGTGGCCGAGTTTAGGCAAGTCTTGAGAGCTGAACAAGTTGAGGACCTATTCATGCAATATAATGCCTTTGGTCTAGCCCTTAGGAACAGAGCCCTTATGTGGTTTCAACCATTGAATGAGAGACAGTTCAGAAGCATAGACCAACTCTTAGAGGGTTTCATCACTGAATTCTCTAAAAGCGGCATAACGCATAATACGTCCTCATTGATACATAGCTTCAAGCAGACCCCTCAGGAGACTGTGAGACTTGCAGGAAGAAGGTTTAGGCAATATCTTGAGAGATGCCCTGGTCTTGAGTTGCCCACACCAGCCAAACAAGTGGCCTTATTCTTGGATGGATTGCTAAGTACAAAGTTGCGATCCTATGTGTACTTGAAGGACCCTAGGACCATAGAAGAGTGTGTACGCATGTGCATTGACATAGAGGATAACCTAGGTGAGGAACTAGAGCTTTCAAAAATCTACAAAGATTCCGATAGCGCTTCTAGCCTCTCTTCCTCGCAATCTACATCTATTGAGGAACTCGCAGAAAAGGTAGCTCAAAAACTAGGTGTCTCTAGCAAACA
Organism: Ceratopteris richardii; assembly: GCA_020310875.1. Lineage (NCBI taxonomy): Eukaryota > Viridiplantae > Streptophyta > Polypodiopsida > Polypodiales > Pteridaceae > Ceratopteris > Ceratopteris richardii. The sequence continues at coordinate 37,594,258 of CM035428.1, forward strand.
AATTCCAAGATTTGCCCCAGTAAAGAGATGCTATACTTGCGGTGGTGACCACATGGCAAACGTATGTCCCATTATGGCTCAACCCCAAGTAAATCCTAGTAGCCAGTACTGCACCATAGAACGGAGGTACACAAATCACACCGCGCAAGATTGCCCCTACAATAAGCAAGCAGTTAGGCAGACGTACCCACAACCATACCCTCAACAAGGAAGATACCAGAACCAGTACCCACCGCAGCAGTATGCTAGGCCTCAACAAACCTACCAACCACAATACCAAAACCAACAAAGGCCTCAACCTGTGTTAGCTCAACAACCTCCAACCCCAGCTAATGTGATTCAGGTAAAGTATGTAGCTGCAGAAGAGAATTTGAATAGAGCTATAGTGCTAGTAACACCATTGCTCTTAGAAAGTGATCCCAGTGACCACATAGCTTTGATTCTACACATATTGATAGTCCCCAGGCTTACTACATGCAATCTCCTGAACATGTTGAGTCCTACTACAGTGAAGAACCAAGTGAACCTAGTTGGGAGCCAGAGTACACAAATGTAATGTACACAAACCCTAACTCTAGACCCCAACCTAGGCAAGTAAGACGCCCATTCCCTAGAGGACCATGCTACAGATGTCAAGAAGATCACCTCATTCATGATTGCCCCTTACCTCCACCTACACAACCCCAGTCAGTGACAATTCAAGGCTTTTGCCAAGATTGTGGAAAGGAGCATCTCTTACGAGATTGTCCAAAGAATCCCAATAATATGCCAAAAATCACTCCTATCAATGTTATTGGGTTAGTAGTAGACTCTACAGGAAGTGTGACGTCCACTGCACCAGTACAGGTAGTCACTAGAGCTCAGGCATTGCAGCAAAACCAAGGGGTAAGCCAGGAAAAGAGCTCAGATGTTAGTGAAACAAAGAGCATGACCAAGAAACGGACTAGAGCTTGGAGAGATAGTAGAGAAAGAATGAAAATGCAATGGGCTAAGAAAATGAGCGAGCTCGAGGAAAGTCTCAGAGAAACCAGAGCCAAGATAGTTGAACTCACATCTCAAACTCCCTCTCACACTACCCCACCTCCACCATTCCCATCTCCATCCGACCCACCACCTTCTGACCCACCTCATGCTACTCCACCACCCCCTAGAGTAGGATCAGTCCTAGCAGATCCCACTCCTGAGGACCTAAATATGATGCTCAAAGCAGATCAGGCCAGAATCCAAGAAGGGCCAAACGTAACCGATCATGAAAAGTGTTACCCTAGAGCAGAACTAGAGCTTGAATGAACCAAAATTTGTGCTAAGATGGTGGAATTGGCTCAAACCATGTTTGAAGCCAATCACCTCTTCAACATCTCTAGTTCAGCTAAGACGTAGTTGCACTTTGATGGACTGCTAGAAAGATTGGAGAGGTTAATTGCACAATCAAAAAAGGAACCCACCCCTCCAAGTAAGGGCAAGGCAAGTATGAGGGCAAGCCTTCCTGCCCAGGAAGCCTATGTGCCTAACTCTACAGAGCCAGACACTTCTTCTTCTATGAATCGGTTCACACCAGAATTCGTACGAGAGATTCAAGAAGACAAATGTGCTAAAGAAAGTGAAGTCCCTCCTCCCATTGAACTTGTGGATGATGCACAAGACCAATTCCCACAAGACATCCCAACCATTTATGAAGAGCAAGAGAGCACTCAGTCTCAGGAGAGATTAGACTTTGAGTCTAATTCTTCACATGAATTACCCCACTTCACAGGCCCATGGGAAGCTAAGTCCACTTGTATGAGAGCACCCACAGTCATGGTAAGAAACGAAGACTCGGTCATACCTAGGAACACAGAGGTAGTGAAAAACACTAAAGTGCAGTGTAACCTCACTTTAGAAGAGCTACTCAAAGTGAGGCTAGAACTATGGAAACATGTAGCCAAACAAGTACCAGAGATAGCAAAACCTCGTTCCCAGGTTGGATCTGATCGCATAGTGCCAGAGATACCTTTGGACAAGATAGGAGACACGAGTGAAGGGGAAGAAGGAAACACTTATCTTCCCATCACCCATCAAGGATACACAATCAAGGCAATTCTGGACTCTGGTGCAGGAGTTGCAATTGCTACCACTTCCCTATGGAAGCGTTGGGGCAAGCCAGCACTCAGGCCCACGAGGATGAAATTGCAGATGGCTGATGGTCACATAGAGAGACCCCTAGGTTTACTAGAAGGAATAACTCTCACAACATGTGGTGTAGAGTTTGAGCACACGTTTGCTATCTGTGATTTTAGCAAGAACCATGCCTATGAGATGATTTTGGGAAGACCATTTATGCGCCAGTTGCAAGTGGTACAAGATTGGGGAACCAATTCCTTGTATTTGCAACACCTAGGTGTCACGACCAAGGTTAATCTCAAAGATTACTCTCATAGAGATGTCCCTCCTATCCAATGGAACCCCATCCATAGAGCCAAAGATGATACGGAGTCTCTGCATTCCATGGGATCTGGATCCTCATGGATGCATGAAGACACTCACCTATGGATGTGTAAAGTGGTAGTGGAAGAAGAGAAGAGAGAACAGGCCAGAGAGATAGGTGCAAAAGAAACCCATAGATCCATTCAAGACCCAGCCTATGCACCTGTAGTATTTCCTGATGAAGAACTTGAACCCCACGGCTGGGCAGAGATCCTAGCAACCATGGATGTAGCCATCAATGAAGAACAATGGACACCACACTGTGATGAGGATGGCTATGACATATCAGTTTTCTCCATAGAGCCAATCATGGGAGACGCAGTTTTAGAAGAGTGCGAACCTAGCCCTGATGCATTTGAGGATGCAAGTGACTTCGATCTAGACTCAATCATTATGGACCCACCTTTTGCATCAGATGAAGAATACTTCTATGAAGTAGAATTTCAGCCCCAGAGACATGGAGAGCTTACAAATGATGTGAGATTAGCCACACAAGTGACCCCTAAGGATCAGGGAAAGAAAATAAAGAAGAGAGAAGTCACACCAGAAGAGGAAGAATCTTTGTTTGAGGTCCCGAAAAATTTTAAAAAGTATGAGATAGATGACAGGAGAGTCATGATTAGAATGCCTAAACGAGAGGCACAATCAGGAGAGGCCTATGATAACAAAGAAACCACCAAAAAAATAGTGGTAGCCCTAGAAGAAGGAGAAGAGAGATGCACTTACATAGGACATGACCTAATAGAGGATGAAGAGCATGCGCTAATAGCCTTGCTTAGAGAATATAGAGATGTATTCGCTTGGAGTTACAAGGATTTGAAAGGTGTAGACCCGGACATATGCTCACACACAATCCCCATGACCTCAGATGCTAAACCTTTTAAGCAAAAGCCATACACATACAATGATAATTATGCTGCCAAGATCAAAGAGGAGATAGATAGACTGGTAGAAGCTGGATTTATTTATGAAATTGAGCACACTGAGTGGGTATCCCCCATTGTAGTTGTGCCCAAGAAGAATGGAAAACTACGCGTATGCATTAACTTGAAAAAGGTCAATGCAGCCACAATTCGAGATAACTATCCGCTTCCTATCACAGAACATCTCTTAGAAAGAGTAGCAGGCAAGGAAGTGTACAGCTTCCTTGATGGATTTTCGGGCTACAATCAAGTAGCCATAGCTCCAGAAGATCAGCATAAGACAGCTTTTGCCACAGAGTGGGGCATATTTGCTTTTCGGGTAACGCCATTCGGGCTGACCAATGCTCGTGCAACCTTTCACAGACTGATGTGCCATGTGTTTAAAGAGTTCTTGAGGAAGAATTTGGAAGTCTATGTTGATGACCTCTGTGCTCATTCCAACATTGGAGAAACCCATATCCCTGAACTCAGACAAATCTTTGACAAATGTCGAGAATATCAAGTCTGCTTGAACCCAGAAAAGTGTGTTTTCATGGTCACGCAAGGCAAGATTCTAGGACACATAGTGTCAAAGAACGGCATATCCACTAATGAAGAGAAGGTAAGAGCCATCGCAGAGCTACCTAGGCCAAAGAATGTCAAGGAAGTACAAGCTTTCATGGGGCATTGTGGATATTACCGGCGCTTTATACACATGTACGCTATCATTGCCAAGCCTCTGTACGGACTTTTGACCAACTTTGAGTGGACTAATGAATGTGAGAATTCCTTCAATGAGCTTAAACGGCGATTATGTTCAGCACCAATCTTGACCACACCATATTGGAATAAGCCTTTTCATGTTCATGTAGATGCATCCAATTATGCTATTGGATGTGTACTCGCACAACCTACGGGCAAAGGTAATATGGACCTTCCAATTGCCTATGCTAGTAGACAGTTGAATGTAGCTGAACGGAACTATACCACCACCGAACGAGAAGGATTAGGCATGGTATATGCAGTTAAAAAGTTTAGACACTATTTGCTTGCAAATAAGTTTCAATTTTTTACCAATCATCAGGCATTATTGTACTTGGTAAACAAACCATGCAATAGAGGCCGATTAGTAAAATGGTTTCTCTTACTAATGGAATACGACTTTGAAGTTGTGGTAAGGAAAGGGAGGACTCACTTGAGAGCAGACCATCGCTCTAGGCTCACTTCTGGAGAAGCCCCACAAGGAGTGTCAGATGACCTTCCTGATGCTTACTTGTTTAATTTGGAAGTTGTACCTCAGTGGGCTAAGCCATTAGTGCCAATATTGACATACGGGCCCAATCACCCAGTCATAAACACTCAAGATAGGGAAATAATAAAAGCCCAAAAATACCAGATCATGGCACGAAGTATGTACAAGCACACAGATCAAGGGATCCTAGCTTGTTATGTGGAAGAGGATGAGTACGCTAAATGGTTGCAATTTGCACATGTAGGTGCATTAGAGCAACACTACTCAAAGCAACAAACCCTACAGACTCTAAGGAGACTCGGAGTGCATTGGCCGACTATGGAGGCTGATGTCCACAAGTTGTGCAAGGAATGCCCAATCTGTTGCACTAAACCACCTGTGGAGCATGCCACTCTTTATCAAGTGTCCATAGTGCCAGATTGGAGTGAACCATTAGTAGATTTCCTGAGGATGAGAACATTCCCTCAAGGTATGACACTGGCCAGACAAAGAAGTCTAGAACAAGAAGCCCTAGATTACTCACTCATTGGTGATAATCTATACAAGCGTGGTAAAGATGGTTACCTGAGACTATGTGTCCATGAGAGTGAATATCTCAAGATCTTGGAAACTGCTCACCAAGGTGTAGCAGGAGGACATTTTGGGCCAGACCGGGTGATCAAGGCAATACTATTTGCGGGCCTCTAGTGACCAACCCTTCACATGGATGCACATACCTATGTGAAGAGGTGTGATGTCTGTTAGAGAACTTAGTACCCTATACGCAAGGATGAGATGCCACTGAAACCTATGATGGGTGGACGTGCATTCTCTAAGTGGGGAATAGACTTCGTAGGTCCTATTAATCCCCCAGCTAAGGGTTCACATGCTGAATACATCATTGTTGCCACAGACTATCTAACAAAGTGGGTAGAAGTAAAAGCTACCACAAAGAACGATGCTCAGACGACTACTAAGTTCTTATTTGAGAATGTGTTCACTAGATACGGGCTACCCATAGAGCTAGTCAGTGATAGAGGCACACACTTCTTAAATGAAGTTATTGAAAATCTTCTCCAAGAGTTCTTGGTAGTGCACAAGAAGTCTGCTCCCTATCACCCACAAGCTAATGGGCAAGCTGAAAGCACAAATAAGATTCTGTGCAATGTGCTGACCAAATTAGTGAATAATAAACGCTCTGATTGGGACAAACAGCTACACCATGCTGTTTGGGCATACAGAGTTGCCTATAAAACGGTACTCCAAGCCACTCCCTTTCAGATGGTATTCGGTCAAAATGCAGTGCTACCATTGGACTTCTTGATACCTACACTGAAAGTAGCACATGAGCATGAATGGACGGGTCATGAACTCTCTTCGAGGATTCTTGATCTAGAACGACTAGGTGAAACCAGACTAAGAGCGGCAACGGGAATGTATTCAGCTAAGAAAAGACAGAAGGCATACTTTGATGCCCACGTTAAGGATAAAGGCGTGAAGGCAGGAGATTTAGTTTTAGTCTACACCTTGAAGCAACATGCAAGAAAATTAGAGAAACGTGGCTATGGACCTATGATCATAAATAGGATCTCAACCGGTGGAGCAGTTCAACTCGCTACACTCGAAGGTCATGTTCTCCCTAGTTATATAAGCGGATGCAGAGTCAAGTTATATCAAGAACCCTTGACAGAGGAGATCCTAAATTGACTCAACACTGCCAAAAAACGCAAGGAAGAGGAAAAACGAGTTCGAGAAGAGGCACAGGTGGAAGAATTGGAACGCATCCGAAGGATGAGGTTGCGAAGACTGGGTAGAGATCAGGCCAGGGTAGATGACTATGCGGACCCAGGTTATCATATGGCAATGTGTGAAGTCTCAAGAATAAGTTCTCATAGAATAATTGATAGACGACCTTTTGTAACCTTAGAGATAGGACAAGGAAAGGGTGCAAGGACTGTAAGAGCCTTGATTGACTCAGGTGCAGCCACTAGTGCTGTTAAATTTTCTTACTGTCAAAAGTTGAAATTAACTGTCAATCCTATAGAAGCATATCTCATAGGATTGGGAGGTCTGGAAACCCCTTGCATGGGCGAGGTGGAACTTCCCCTCTACATTCAAGATGAAGTAATGACAGTTAAAGTGCTAGTGTGTCAAGATGAGGACCTCACGGACTCTTGTCTTGGGTCAAGACTGGATCTATGATCATGCAGTCAACCTAAACCTACGAAATGGAATCCTTCAGGTCTGGGTAAATCAGAATCGCATCACAATTGAGTTAGAAAATGAAGCACTCAAGATATTAGACAAGGCACACACCCCTGGTCCTTCACATGAAGATGAACATGTTGTTCTTGTCCAAAACTGTGTGATGCAGAGGAATGATGATTTCAATCAAGAAGTCAGGGGCGCAACAGAACTCCCTTCTTTTCTAGAGACCAGAGGGATGCAGCAACCAAAGGCAGATCAAATACAGATGGAGCAGAGTAATACCTATGCTGGAGGTTAAAAGAACGTGCAAAGCAGAATGTCTCAGCCATTGAAACAAGTGTGGGTGCGGAAAGGCGAACACCCTGTTGCGATCAAGCCAACCACATGGGCAAAACTTCTTATTAATAATCAACAACACGACACTAATAAGAAGTCTTTCAGAAATTCTTCTGCGAAAGTAAAGTCTATTTGGGTACCCAAGAAGTCGATGAAGGCCATCCCACAATCACGACAAATTTGGGTGTCTAAGGCTTGCTTGCGGGCTCAAATAGTTACACCGAGGCCACACCATGTACAACATGGTTCACTCACTCGAACATCTGATACCCTTTCTTATACAACACGCACGGACACACATTGGTCCATGAGCACAATCAGAATCACTTGTAAATGGGTCCTTAAAAAGCCTCATTTCCAAGTAGACACTCCTGAAAAGCCCTCTAGAGTCTCCACAAAATCAAGACCAACAGCAAATCAATTTGTTCGGAAGCCCAAAACGTGTACTAAACCCCCCGACCCTCATTTGTAAATTCATATCCACTTACTCACTACATCACTCATACACCGCATCTTTCCATTTAGCTCTTAGGAATATCCATTCACTAACTACACACACGATCCCCAAGCACTTATTGACCTACTAACCTCTCACTAAAATCATGTTAATGTTGTAATGGGGACGCATGAATGCTTGGTGTCCTTTTGCAATGTTAACATTCATTTGTCTATTCTCACAAAACTGGTGACCAGTCTCTTCACCATGGCCGAGGCAGGAACTAGCTCCCAGGCAGGCACCAACCCCCAAGTCGTGGACATTGAAAGTCTTCCCATTAAAGAGGAATTGAAGGAACGCCCTTTGGCATTGAGGGCATTACACGCCATACCAATTCAGAATCCTCCACAAGGGCACACAATGCCGGTCAGCAAAAACTCACATTGGTTCAGTGATGTGGTCGGATCTCTGGGTGAAGGCACTTACATGTGGGAGGCTGAGATAGAGTTCAACGGGTGATGGGGCACATATCATTTTTTCACCAGGGAATTTGAGAGGCTTCAAAATGATGAAGGTCTGAAACCCATCTGGAAGAAGGCTGGACTCTACGACTATTTCAAGGCTCAGTTACCCAAGCTAGATTTTCTACGGTGTTCCTACTTAATTAGCACTCTGACCCCTAGTAAAGAGAAAAATGAAGGAGCAAGTAGGGAGCTCGAAGATGTGTATGTCAAATCGTTAGAGGAAATCCCTACAAAAATAGTGATTTTCATCACTAAAAGCCATTGTAAATACCATTTCATATTTTTGTAGCTCCATTTTGTGCAAGCCAAGGAGTCCTTGAGCTTGAGGAGCATAAGAAGTAGCTACCTACCAGTTTTCATAATTTTTAGACTCCATTTGAGCCTTCAAATGGGGCCTAGAACCTAATTTTTAACTAGGCCGGACATTAGGTCTGGACACGGCCAAAACCTAGTCAAAAACTATAAATAGAGCTAGAGAGCTCATTTTTGAGGTTAGCTTGTAATTGATTTGAACTTGTATGAGATTTTTGAAAGTAATCTAAAGAACTCCATTGCTTCTCACTCTTTGTCTTGCCTTGTGTGTGCGTGTGTGTGTATGTGTGTGCATGTTAGTGTGCTTCGCACTCACGCACTTGTGCCTTCACTTGCTCGAGGTCATCATACCATCCTCACGTCTTCCCTGATTGACATTAAAGGAGGTGCTACTCATCACTGAGCTACAACAAGTATTCTTGTTCAACAACCATTGAGACACTTTGCACGTGTCTCACATCCACTTGATAGATATGTTCTAGGTTTGGATTTTGTTATGCTAACAGATGCTAGTGAGCCTTCTTGCTACAAGGAGGCTCTGTAGACAAAGGATCATGTCAAGTGGTAGCATGCCATGAAGAGTGGGTTGGATTCTATTCACAAGAATGGAAATTGGGATTTAGTACCTTTGCCAAAGGGCAAGAAAGCTTTACCATGTAAATGGGTATATAAGTAGAAATTCACATGAGATAGTGCTTCTCCAAAGTATAAAGCATGACTTGTTGCAAAGGGTTTTAAGCAACAACATGGTGTTAATTTCAAGGAAATCTTATTTCTAATGGTCAAGATGACTACCCTGCAAATGTTGCTCAGATTCATTGCAATGGAGGACTTAGAGCTAGTCCGAATGGATGTGAATATTGCTTTCTTGCATGGAGATCTTATAGAGGAGAGTGATATGGAACAACCAAAGGGTTATGTAGTTCCTAGAAAAGAAAGTCTAATGTGTAAGCTGAAGAAGAGCTTATATGGACTTAGACATTCCCATAGAAAATGGTACCAAAAGTTTTATGCTTTTATGAAGTCTCAAGGCTATTCCAAAAGCAATGAGGATCATTGTCTCTACACAAAGAGATGCTCTGATGGCAGCTTGATATGCTTGAAAGTTTATGTCAATGATATGTTGATTGTTGGGAAGTCCTCTAATGAATTGTTGTTGCTCTATGTGGAGGGGCAATCAAGCAAAAAGAAAAGAAGAAGGAAATAAAAGTCTAAGACGGTGCAATAGATACACATCTCTGCAGGAAGCCCCGCAGGGGCGCATTACCCATCTCTGCACAGAGCCCCGCAGGGGCGCACACACCAAAGAAAGGACGCAGCCCACATGGGTGCTTCAACCTCTTGATCTGTTAGAAGGTCCAGACCGAAGACTGAAGCACCACATCTTCAACCTTCCACTGGTGGCGTGCGTGGCAACCCAGAATTAAGAACCTATAGGTGAATTAGACTGCGAAATATCAGGTAGTCAGTCAAACTCCAAGGGTTGGGGGCAAACAAGTCAAATGCATCAGGCCCAGAGAATGTAAAACAAGAATTAAGAAAAGGCCGTCAAAACTGAACACCTGTTTTATAAACAGGTAACAATGAGCAAAGGTTGCGTGCAGAGAACAAACTGAAGACAAGAAGCAAAGTCTATCAAGGGACGACAGAGACGAAGAGGGGGAGAGTGTTGCAGAGCTAAAGAGCGCATAAAGCAGAGAAAAAGACGGGCCCCAAAATTTTTCCGATTTGGACACACAACTGTTGTATCATAACCACTCTTGTATATATTTTCCGTTGTAAATGCACTAGAGGAGTCCTCTAGATGCATCCCCACAGAAGATTAGTGATTTACCCATGTACAATAGTAGGAAATTAGTCTTTTAGTGAATAAAGTGCCGGTCTCTTGTGTGAAAGGACCAAACTTAGGGCACTAGTATATAAGTCACTTTGTGACTCTTTTGTAGGAGACTTCTTGTCATTGTGAAGAAGGAGCACTTCTGAATTTTCGAGTTTGCCTCTTTTTTGCTGATTTTGATCTTCATTTTGCTCTTGTATGTGTGTGTGATGCTTGAAATGCATGTGTAGGACTGTTGTCTACCCTTTCCCCTTTGTTTTGAGCTGCTGTAGTGCGTGCGTAAGCTAGGAGAAGCTGTGGCGCGGGTATTTATGATTCCCGTCATTCACTGTTTTTGCCATAACTTGAAGCAGAGTGGTCAGAATTGAGTGAAACCACCACCGTTGGATGCGTCTCGTCGAGAGCTTCGAAACGAGTACCGTATTGCCTATGTTCGGAGTTCTGGGCTGGGAGAAAACCTCAAAATACCAAAACTGCTGAAAAGAGGCTTGCGGCAACACTTTCAGTATTTCATTAGGTGTGAGAGGTAGTAGTCTTTTCTCATGCATGATTAGCTGAACCACTTCATTTTCCATCACGTGTGCCCACGTCTTCATACACTTGGTAAGTCGTTCCTTAGGATTGACATTTAAATGTGTGTTAAAGAACCCACTATATGCACTTGTGTGGCAATTGAGGTATAGTCTCATTGGCACAAGTCCTTGAGTCTTTGTGACTTAAGTACACACGTTTTTGGCGCCGTTGTCGGGGAGTCACTCTACCAAGGTGCCTTCGTGATAGTTATAGAGCGAGTGTGATCGAATCGTACTTGTAGACGCAAATTCATCCTTTGGCAAGTAGTCCATCAGTTCAGCACTTGTCACTTCTCATCTTTGAGGTGTGTGTGATAAGTTTTAGGTTTAGGTTTAGGAGGAGGGAAGAGAAGGAGGAGTTAGGGTTAGGTTAGAAGGAGAGGAGAAGTGAGGAGAAGAGGAGTAGGAGTAGACTAAAATCCCCAAAAATCACCAAAAATTTCCAAAATTTCAAGTTCTGTCCACAAAAAAATATAAAAACCAAAAAATTGATTCATTTGATACTTCACTGCTCACTGGTATCGTCTGCGACAGCGATCGGTATCGTGCATGCAGTATCGTGTGCTTCAGGCCTTCAGAGCTTGTGTGAGAGATCAAAGAGCAAGCAAGGGTAGATAGAGGTAAGATTTTAACAAGAACATTCATCTAAAACTCTCTAAACTTGCACAAACAAATGATTAAAAGGTATGCGCAGTATCGCGAGGGGGAAAATTATTGAATGTTTGCATATTTTGTGAGAGACAGAGGCCTAGGAGTGAGGAGAAGGGTGAGAGGTGCAAGGGGTTACAAAAATTTTCAAGTTTGGAGACCTTTTGGCTTGAGTATCGCGATCGGTTGAGTTTTGGTATCGCGATACCAAAATTCCCTTGTATCGCGACACTCGCCAGAGGTGTCGTATCGTTGGATATCAGTCTTGGTATCGCGACACTATTCGGTATCGCGACACTGAGTTGGTATCGCGATCGTGTCCGATCCCTGGTATCGTATCGTCTGGTACTAACATTTGGTAACGCGACACCATTGTGGTGTCGTATCGCCTAAGTTTTTAGTATCGCGACCTCACTTTACCGGGTGGTATCGTATCGCTTGATACATTGGTATCGCGACACTACGTTAGTATCGCGATCGTACCCTCCCCAAGTATCGTATCGTTGGTTACTTATCTTGGTATCGCGACACCGTAGTGGTATCGTGTCGCCAAGGTTGGTATCGCGATCGCGCTTATCGCGGTGGTATCGTATCGCATAGACCTCTGGTATCGTATCGTCGATCCTTGTCAGTGTCGTATCGCCATATTTCCCAGTGGAGTATCGCGACACTATATATGGTATCGTATCGTCGATCCTTGTCAGTGTCGTATCGCCATATTTCCCAGTGGAGTATCGCGACACTATATCTGGTATCGTATCGTCGGTCTTTTTGAGATCGTATCGTGTCTCGAGAATTCTGATATCGCGACACCACTGTGGTATCGTATCGTCTGTTCATCAGGACAGTATCGCGACACTGTCATTAGTATCGTATCGCCGACATTTTCAGGTATCGTATCGTGCATAGCTGAGGTGTCGTATCGTTTGTTTTCCGGGATAGTATCGCGACACCAGATTGATATCGTATCGTCTGGGTGTCTGGTATCGTATCGCATAGACCTCTGGTATCGTATCGCGGTCAGTGCACTATCGCCGAGAGCAGTATCGTCAGGAAGTGGTATCGCCCAGATTAACCCCTTCTTTTGGCAGACAAATTGAGTCATTGGGAGAGCTACCCAAGGGGAATCTAAGAAGCATAAAGAGAGGCTTAGGAGAGTGAATGAACTTGAGGTCAGGAAGAGTTCTAAGTAGTCGAAGGAGTGTCATATCTTCAGTGGGAAGTGCAGCCCAAGCTAGCCATCACTCTACCTACGCTGAGACCTCTAGTGAGTCTGAGGAAGAAGTACCCATGGCTTCGGAAGACATGCAAGGTCCCACACCAACGAGAAGCTTCATGACTACAGTGGAGGGGGACTACCGTACTTCCTTGCAGTATGTGTCCACCAATGCCCAGGAGATTCCAATCTACCTGGATGGCTTAAATAGATCTGTGGCCAGGATGGTAACTTCCCAGAATGCCACAATTGTACCCCGACCAGCTGTCAAATACGAAGGAGGTGCATATGTTGACAAAGTTGGCCAAATCTACATTGTAACCGAATTCCCGGAAAGGATCAATGAAAGAGGGGAACTCTTAGACCCAGAAAACCTAGGAAGGACACAACTAGAAGAGTTTGTGACCACCCCTAGAGGCAGATCTCGAGTGTCACGTGTCTTGAGAGGTGACTTGATACCTCAAGACGACTATTTATTAGAAGTCTATACGATTCACGGATCAAACTTATTGTTGCAAACCGATTCACCTGTTCCAGGGAGAGAAGAAAACCCCATGACATTCTATGAGCTGAAAGACCCGGATGACGAGACTAGACTCACATACCTGGATAAAGATCAAAGGAGGTATTGGCATGTGAGTGTCTTAGACCGATCTCGATTAAGATATATGGGTACACCTGTGTTTCCTCGGAGAGAGCAGGCAACAACCTCACAAAATCCATTTGGAAATCAAGAAGAAACAGAAAATACTGCATCAGGACAGACCAGCCATAGGAGCGTACCTAATCATGCTCACGTACAATTTACCACACCAGGAATACAAGCACATTATCAGACCCAACCAGGGATAGGAAATCTGTACAGACCACTGGTAAGACCACGACCACACGTAGGGGGGCAGCCTGGAATGCCACCAATACGACCAGCTGTCCCTGATCTTCCTGTGATGCCCAGACCACCTGAACCGATTAGAAGGCTGAGGCCTATTCAAGTGGCAAAGTGTGTACGAAACCCTTATGATGGATCAGGAGAACCTTATGATCACATCGCAGAATTCAAACAAGTCCTAAGACCGGAGCAAGTGGACGACTTCTTTGTACAGTATGAGGCGTTTGGACTCACCCTCACAAGAACTGCTCTAACTTGGTTCCAACCCTTAGATCCCAATCAATTTGGAAACTTGGAACAATTTTTTCAAGAATTTATAGGAGAATTCACTAAGAGAGGAATCAAACACAATTCAGCTTCGTTAATTCACAGCTTCAAACAAAATCCTAATGAAACGGTGAAGACTGCTGCCAGAAGGTTCAACCAATATGTGGACAGATGCCCAGTAGAAGAGAGACCTACCCAAAATAAGATGGTATCATTATTTTTGGAAGGATTGTTGAACGGATCTTTGAGATCATTGGTATATGTAAAGAGAGTTCAAACTTTGCAAGAATGCATGAAGGAATGCATAGATCTAGAAGACAACCTTGCAGAGGACCTGAAAATAACTCAGGGAAGCTTGAAAAGTGAAGATTCTGCCAGTAGCACATCAATCCCTAAAAGCAATGTAGAGGAAATAGCCGATTTGGTAGCGAAGAAGTTGAACGTTCAAGGACAGAGGAACTACCCCAATAATCCTATGAGAGTACCCATGCTCAGAAGATGTATGCATTGCGGAGGTGATCATCCTTCTCACTTGTGTACTAGGGGTGTAGTCCCACCCCCGGCTTATGCTTATAATAGACCCACTGTCCCAGGACCTCTACAATTTTGCAGTATAGAACAAAAATACACAAATCACAGCATAGAAAATTGTCCCTACAATAGGCAAGCGAGACCTGCACAGCAATACATGAGACCTTATGGATACCCTCAGAGAGATCAGGGAGGTGAATCCGTTAGATATCCTACTTATCAGCCGCAAGCATCAGTGCCACGACCATATGCATATCAGGGATACACCCAACCACAGCCAGTACTAGGACAACAACCGCCCCATCCTCAGAACGTTGTCCCAGTCAAGATTGCTCAACCTGAAGAAAACCTAGAGAGAGCTATAGTCCCAGCTACACCTTTGACTAGTAAGGAACCATATGATTCGTTTTATGACTCTAGTCAAGGAACATACCCTAATTATGAAAGCTCAATGATGGAATATGGACAGCTATATGAACCATATGCCTATGGCATGGAAGTACCAGATAGTTCATACGGATATGAGCAGGACTATGTGTCATTAATGTACACAGCTCCTAGAGCAACTATACCACCCCGACCCATGAACAGACTGAAAAAACTTGGAGAAGCTTGTCGAAGGTAGAAAAGTGCGTTTCGAAGCGATGAAGTTTGGTCAAGCCAACCGGCACAAGACCAGCCCTTGAGCTTTTGGAGACTCAAATAGACCTTATAGGCATGCTATAAGTGCAAAGAAACACACTATGTACCTTGGAGCATCAAGGAGAATGAGTCGATACAAAACAGATAGGTTCGCGGGTCGACTAGCTCAAAAAACTTACTATCTATGGAAGAGACAATGAACTTCAAATGCCCATAGCGACCAGCGTGATTACAATTAGAAAAACTCCTTTTATGGGAGTGATACACATAGGGTTGAGTGTATGGAATGCACAAAAGTATAAGGAATAAGCAAAATATGCTATAGGAATGAATGCGACATTCACCAGTGGTACTTCCTATTTTCCAGGAATACGCAGAGATTGACCCCAAGGCAGAAAAACTGAGATTTCTCCAAATCTGCTGAACCAAATGCTTTGAAAATTTACAGGCATAAACTAGACACTGATACCTTTCCAATGAGTCCTCTTGCACTCAATTTGGAGCTCTGAGGAGAGAGCAACAGCCTCTGCAAGATTACTGTTGGCGAAGAAGATGATGCAGAAAATTGAAGGAGCAAGACAATGATAGTCACAAGTGTATGTATATTGCTTCCATGTAATGTACAAGTGATTTCAACTCCTTATATAGCCTCTAGGAGTGTTCCACGACTTTTACAACTTGAATTTGAATTCAAATGAAGGTGGGAATGGTTGTTGGATGGAATCAATTCACTTCCCTACAATCTAGGAAAAGTGAAGATCTTGATTGATCTACTTTTAGGTGATTGATTGCTTGATTGAATGCAACTTCAACCACCAAAATTTCGTGGGATTTTGGCCCTATATTTGTACCTTTACATGTGTACAACTCAAGGCTTTTACAACGGTAAATGAGCCATCAAAATATTGTCAAAAAATACAATAAATGAGCATATGAAAAAAAACTCTCCAACGGATATTCTTTCGACGCGATAGCCGTTGATGTAGATCAAATCCACCTCAAGCATAGTGTAAGCTTGATGTTCCAACAGCTCCCCCTCAAGCTAAAGTATGCTTGAGTCTTCATTCTCTGATAGGTTGAATACCTGCCATAGCTTTGAATCTACAAAGCTTTATTCCATCAAGTGCCTTCGTCATCATATCTGCTACTTGCTTTTCAGTCGGAACAAAAGAAATGTCGATCTCCTTTGCCATGAGCTTCTCCCTGATGAAGTGGTAATGGACTTCTATGTGCTTGGTTCTCGCATGAAAAATAGGATTTGCCGCTAGATGCATGGAACTTACATTATCTCCAAATATGTGAGGTTTGGAACTCACAAGTCCCAAATCTGTGTACAATGCTTTTAACCATATTGCCTCTTGAGTTGCTATGGTCAAGCCTCTGTACTCTGCTTCAGTTGAGGATAAAGCAACTGTTGGTTGCTTCTTGGAACTCCATGACACTAGCTTCGAACCTGCAAATGCTAAGTAAGCAGATGTACTTTTTCTATCATCCTTAGCTCCTGCCCAATCTGCATCTGAGTAGATTTTGATATCCAAATCGGAAGAGTAAGGATAGAATATACCTTCATTGATTGTACCTTTGAGATACTTAAGTACTCTCTTAGCCGCATCCATGTGTGGTCTTCTTGGTGAGTGCATGAACTGACTAAGCACTCCCACACTATATGAGATGTCTGCCCTTGTGTGAGTAGCATATATCAAGCTACCTACCAAACTTTGATACTCTTTAATGTCTTCAATTTTCTCACCTTCATAAACACTAAGTTTATGATTCATCTCCAAAGGTGTACCTGCAGGTTTAGTGTTCTCCATTTTGAACTTGAGAAGAAGATCCTGAATGTATCTTCTTTGAGTCAAATACATTCCTTCATCTGTGTATATCACCTGCATACCTAGGAAATATGTGAGCTCACCTAGGTCACTGATTTTGAACTCCTCTTGCATGTGTCTCTTGATCCTTTGAATGCCATTTAGATCATCACCTGTCACAATAATATCATCTACATATACACATAGATAGATAACCTCATTGTGATCCCTTTTGATGAATAGAGAAGGATCGGAGCTGCTAGCTTTGAACCCTTGGTCTTGAAGATATGTAACCAACCTGTAATTCCAAGCTCTTGGAGCTTGTTTCAATCCATACAATGCTTTCTTAAGTCTGCAAACATAAGATGGATGATTAGGGTTTTCAAAACCTGGTGGTTGTGACATGTATACCTCTTCACTTATCCAACCATTTAAGAATGCATTTTTCACATCAAGTTGGAGGAGTCTCCAATTCCTTGCAGCAGCTACACTTATCAATGTCCTGATTGTAGTCATCTTTGCAACCGGTGAGAATGTTTCCTCATAGTCTATACCATGAGTTTGTGAGCATCCTTTGGCAACTAATCTTGCCTTGTACCTGCAAACTGATCCATCTGAATTTCTTTTAACTTTATATACCCATCTGCAACCAATTACCTTTTGATTCGGTGACATCGGAACCAAATCCCAAGTGTCCATTTCCTTCAATGCATCTATCTCTTCGTTCATGGCCTTTTCCCAATTAGGGTTTCCCTTTGCCTCTTCATAGGTTGAGGGTTCCTCTGAAATAGAGTCTTTTGCCAAGTAGATTGAATGCTTTGTAACAAATGTGGAATCATATCCATACCTTTCTGGTTGTTTCTTCTCTCTTGCTGATCTTCTAGGTGCTTGTTTGGAGCATTCTCCAACCTCTTGCATCTTTGCTTTGCCTCTTGACTTCCATAGCTTGTAATCCCTTTCTCTTTCATCTTGGTCATCGTCTGTATCACTTCTTGGATCCTGGACCTGTGTATCATGCTTGCTTCCTAATTGATGAGAGTCATAATCAAGATCATATGGTAGTGTTACCTTTTGTTTGTCTTCATCATACCAAGACCTGTGTTCTTCAAACACAACATCTCTACTTGTAGTGAATTGCTTGGTTGAAGGATTGAAGAACCTGTAACCCATCTGAGTTGAATCATATCCAATAAACACTGCCTTTGTTGCCCTTTCATCTAGCTTACCTCTTATTTGTGATGGTACATGAACATAAGCTAAACAACCAAAAAACTTTGCAATGTCCAAGACTAGGTTTTCTTCCATGCCATGCTTCATAAGGAGTCATACCTTGAAGTGATTTGGAAGGTAGTCGATTGACAAGGTACACTGCAGTTGAAATAGCTTCTGCCCAAAGATAATGTGGCAACTTCTTCTCTTCAAGCATTGTTCGGGCTGATCCAACCAATGTCTTGTTTCTCCTCTCTGCAATTCCATTTAGTTGAGGAGAGTACCTAGTAGTCACTTCCCTTTTGATACCTTTGTCCTGCAAGAACTCATCAAACTCTTTGGAGAAGTATTCTCCCCCTCCATCAGATCTGAGCTTCTTTAGTGATCTACCTGTATGATTCTCCACATGTGCAAGATACTTCTTGAAGCAATCAAATACTTCATTCTTACTCTTGATAAAGTATAGAACAGTCCATCTACTATGGTCGTCAATAAATGAGACATAATACCTTGATCCTGCCAATGAAGGTTCTTGACTTGGTCCCCATACATCTGTGTGTACTAAGTCCAATAAGTTGTTGTGGATGTAGCCTTTGTGGTTGAATGGTTGTCTTTGTGCCTTCCCAATCTGACATGCATCACACCTGTTGATCATGTGTTGCTTTGATATGTTCGGCAGTCCTAGAACACTTTGATCCCTGCATATATCCTTCAAGGTTCTTTCATTCACATGAGCAAGTCTCTTATGCCACACTTCAAGCTCACTTAGGGTTTGAGACCCAAAGTTGAATAGAGCTATGTTCCTGGTATCTCCTACTTCAAAAGTAAAGAGCCTACCATGCTTCTCACCTCGGGCTATCTTCTTGAAGCCTTGACATGGATCTTCCACAAAAGCTCCATGTTGGGTGAACCTAACTTGCAAGCCTTTTTCAACTATTTGGCCTACACTGATTAGGTTTTTAGTGATAGTGGGTACATAGAGAACCTTACTCAGAATGTTTGTCCTGCCATTGGAAGCTTTGACATTACCAATCTTCTCCACATTGTGCTTCGTGTCATCCCCTGTTTGCACTTCATGTCTATGCTTTGGACTTTCCAAGTCAGATAGAAGAGCAACGTTGCCTGCAACATGATTCGAGCATCCTGAATCTATGTAGAACAAATGGTCATCTTCTTTACCTTCTTTGTGGCTTAGGTTCATAAGAAGTAATGAGTCTTCATGTGGTTGATCTTCTGAATAATTGTTGTAGTCCCTTCTATTATAGCTTCTATTGTTGTTGTTGAAGTTGTGTCCACCTCTGCCTCTATTGCCGCCATATCCACCTCTTCCACTTCCTTTCTGGGTCTTCCCATTGAACCAGCAATTCTGAGTGGTGTGGTTGGCCTTATCGCATATGGCACAAGGTTGAACATTCTGACCTTTGGCTTTGTCTTGCTTTGATCCTTTCTTCTTCCCTTTCCACTTGCTCTTGCTTGTGAAGTTGGCTTGGGAAGTCTCTTCTTCATCTTCTTCCTTCTTCTTGCCTTTCTGCTTCTTATCCTTTTTATCTGCATATAGAGCACTAGTTGAATTACCATGATAAGAGTTACCTTCCTTTATGCTATTATTGGCTTCTTGATTGAAGAGTTGTCCAAGAAAGATGTTGAAGTCTGGAGTCTGCACATCCATGATGAGATCATAGGCCGTCGTGAAGGATTGCCATTGCTTATCACTTCGAATGCCGTTGAGAATTTGCCTCATGTTGACCTCTTCTTCAATCAGCTCTCCAATGGATGCTAACTGATCCGCAACCTCTTTGACCTTGGTAACAAACTCTGTGATGGTTTGTTTAGGTGTCTTCTTCATTTGGTTGAACTCGTTCCAAAGATGATTCTTTCTTGCTTTGGTACTAGCAGAAAAGAAAGTCTCCAGGGCATCCCAAGTCTCTTGAGATGTCTTGCATCCTCTAATATGTGGTAATAGAAAGTCAGAGATAGAGTTTAGTATGTACGACCTTGCTTGAGCATCCCTTGCGCACCAAAGTGTGAGCTTATCTGTCTCCTCCTGTGTAGGTCCTCCTTTGGATCTTGGAATAGGCATAGCTTCATCACCTGCTACAATTCCATAAAGATTTCTACCTTGCAAATAGGCCTCCATTCTGATTTGCCAAGCCGCATAGTTGTGTCGATCAAGCTTCTCGATCATTGAGGGAAAGCCGTCACCCATCTTGATCTAGCTCTGATACCACTGAAAAAACTTGGAGAAGCTTGTCGAAGGTAGAAAAGTGTGTTTCGAAGCGATGAAGTTTGGTCAAGCCAACCGGCACAAGACCAGCCCTTGAGCTTTTGGAGACTCAAATAGACCTTATAGGCATGCTATAAGTGCAAAGAAACACACTATGTACCTTGGAGCATCAAGGAGAATGAGTCGATACAAAATAGATAGGTTCGCGGGTCGACTAGCTCAAAAAACTTACTATCTATGGAAGAGACAATGAACTTCAAATGCCCATAGCGACCAGCGTGATTACAATTAGAAAAACTCCTTTTATGGGAGTGATACACATAGGGTTGAGTGTATGGAATGCACAAAAGTATAAGGAATAAGCAAAATATGCTATAGGAATGAATGCGACATTCACCGGTGGTACTTCCTATTTTCCAGGAATATGCAGAGATTGACCCCGAGGCAGAAAAACTGAGATTTCTCCAAATCTGCTGAACCAAATGCTTTGAAAATTTACAGGCATAAACTAGACACTGATACCTTTCCAATGAGTCCTCTTGCACTCAATTTGGAGCTCTGAGGAGAGAGCAGCAGCCTCTGCAAGATTACTGTTGGCGAAGAAGATGATGCAGAAAATTGAAGGAGCAAGACAATGATAGTCACAAGTGTATGTATATTGCTTCCATGTAATGTACAAGTGATTTCAACTCCTTATATAGCCTCTAGGAGTGTTCCACGACTTTTACAACTTGAATTTGAATTCAAATGAAGGTGGGAATGGTTGTTGGATGGAATCAATTCACTTCCCTACAATCTAGGAAAAGTGAAGATCTTGATTGATCTACTTTTAGGTGATTGATTGCTTGATTGAATGCAACTTCAACCACCAAAATTTCGTGGGATTTTGGCCCTATATTTGTACCTTTACATGTGTACAACTCAAGGCTTTTACAACGGTAAATGAGCCATCAAAATATTGTCAAAAAATACAATAAATGAGCATATGAAAAAAAACTCTCCAACGGATATTCTTTCGACGCGATAGCCGTTGATGTAGATCAAATCCACCTCAAGCATAGTGTAAGCTTGATGTTCCAACACAGACCGCCTGTACCCAGAGGACCATGCTACAGATGTGGAGGTGATCACTACATCAGAGAATGCACATTGCCAAATCCACCACCACCACAACGAGTCTGGGAAGGCTACTGTGGTGATTGTGGTAAGGAACACCTTTTCAGAGACTGCCCCAAGAATCCTAACAAGGTTACATCTAACGTGCAAATCAACGTAATAGAAGTGATTGAATCATCAGGGAGTGATAAAGAGTACACAGTACCATTGAAAGCAATAACGAGAGCTAAAGCCAGAGAGAACCCTGATAAAACGGAGGAGAACAACCAAAGTGACAAGGAGGTGAACACACCCACCCCTCAAAGAGTTGAAGACTCAGAAGAGCCGGAGAAAAGTATCGCAAGTAAAAGGTCCCAAAGATGGAAGCACCGAAGAGATAGGATAAAAGAAAAGAAGTTATTACAAAAGAAGGAAAAGGAGGAGAACAAACAAAAACCAAAGGAAGAACCGAAGAGGAAAGAAGAGAATAAAAATGAATAGTACAGAAAAGAGGAGGTAGGATCAGTGTTAGCAGATCCTATGCCTGAAGAATTAGCCATGTGGATTCAGGCATACAAGGCACGAATAAGAGCAGGACCTACCATAGAACAACATGAGAGGGAATATCCAAGAGGCGACTTAGAAAAGGAAAGACTGGAGATCTGCAAAAAATTGATAGAAGTTGCACAACAGACCTTAGAAAAACCTGCATCACCTTTACCCAATACCCGAATTTCTGAAGGAGAGTTCCAAGAGTGTGTAAACACTCATGAAAAGCCTGAAGTAAGTAGAACACAGAATGACAAACGGGGTATTGAGAGAAAGGAAGGATCCATAGTTCCCGAGATAGAAGGAGAATGGACTAAAGATCTATGGGAACGAGTTCAAGAGGACAAATGGAAGAAAGTGGAAGGAATTGACCCGCCCTTTGAAGAACTAGAAGCAGGAGATGAAATAGAGGGTTCAATACCTGAACTAAATTCAGAAGAAATTTTACCGATGGATGCTAGTAACCAAGGAGAAGAAGATGTAATGGAACTACCCAATTACACAGGGGAGTACGAACACAATTCAGAACTATATCGCATTCCCTCAATAAGGAAACGAGAAACGAACCCATCAGTTCAAACATCTGAGATCATACAACGCCTTAGAGAGGTAAAAATCCCTTGTACCCTAACATTCGAAGAACTGTTAAAGGTAAAACCACATTTGAAGGAAAAATTAATCGATCAATGGGAAGTCAAGGAGGAAAAGAAAGAGATGGCAGACGAAGTAAACACGGTGAGAATTCCAGTGGACAAGGTAGGAGACTTTAGTGAGGGAGATGAAGGAAATACCTGCCTTCCAATTACCTTTAGGGGTTATACAACCAAAGCCATATTAGATTCAGGAGCTGGAGTGGGCATTGCTACCAAAGAAATTTGGGAGAAATGGGGGAAACCAGCATTAAGACCGACACGCATGAAAATACAAATGGCAGATGGACATACGGAGAGACCCTTAGGATTGTTGGAGCGAGTAGTCTTCACTACGTGTGGAGTGGAATTCGAACACACTTTAGCAATATGTCACTTCGAAAGGCCAAGCAATTATGAAATGATTCTGGGAAGGCCTTTCATGAGACAGTTAAAGGTTGTACAGGATTGGGGAAAAGACGCGGTATACCTACAACATGAAGGAACCACCACTAGAATTAACCTACATACGTACACTTATAAGGATGTTCCACCTCTACAATGGAATCAAATTCATAAGGAGGAAGACGATCAATCAATTCATAGCGTAGGTTCTAGTGATCAATCTTGGATGAACGAGGACACTCATTTATGGATATGCCAAACTGCAAAGAAGGAAGAGGAGAGAAGAGAAGGATGGCAGCAGAAACAAGGAATAACGAGGTCTGTACAAGATCCAGCTTACATGCCACAAGTATTTTCGGATGAAGAATTTGAACCACACGGTTCGATGGAAATTTTAGCGACCCTCGATGTCTGTGTAAACGAAGAAGTAGTGACCATGAACGAATGCATCGATGAGGAGGGTTATGATGTGAGCCTGTATGTGGTAGTCCTTCAGGAAGCTGAAGAAGGTGAAGTGATCGAGAAAGACTGGAAGGAGGACTACGAGAGCATTGAAATGGATCCCGAACCAATGGAATTAGGGAATGGTACCACCAACATAAATATTACAGTCAAGGAAAAACATCAAGAACTCACACAGAAAGGGGAATTAGAACTTGAAAGAGAAACAGAAGATGAAGAAAATAAACTCCAAGACCAATTTGAGGTACCAGCTCACTTTAAAAAATATGAAGTGGAGGAGAGAAAAATCGCTATTCAAATGCCTAAAAGAGAGGCACAGCCGGGATTAGCATATGATAATAAGGAACAAACCAAGAAGATAGTAGTAACGGTAGAAGAAGGAGAAGAACGATGTACCTTTATAGGACAGGATGTTTCGTTAGAGGAAGAACAGGAGTTAATTCGTCTCATAAGAGAATATCGGGATGTCTTTGCTTGGACCTACAAGGACTTGAAAGGTGTCGACCCTTCTATATGTGCGCATAGAATCCCCATGACATCCGAAGCTAAACCTTCTAAACAAAGACCATATACTTACAATGATGTGTATTCAGCAAAAATAAAGGAAGAAATAGACAAATTACTAGATGCTGGATTTATATACGAAATTGAGCACACGGAATGGGTGTCACCTTTGGTGGTAGTACCAAAAAAAAATGGAAAGTTAAGAGTGTGCATCAATTTGAAGAAAGTAAATGCCGCGACAATAAGGGATAGTTACCCTTTACCAATCACAGATCATCTCTTGGAAAGAGTAGCAGGGAAGGAAGTTTATAGCTTTCTGGATGGCTTTTCAGGGTATAATCAGGTAGCCATTGCTCCTGAGGACCAACATAAAACAACTTTCGCAACTGAATGGGGAGTATACGCCTTTAGAGTCATGCCTTTTGGTTTAACGAATGCTCCAGCTACCTTCCAAAGGTTGATGTGTCATGTGTTCAAGGAATTTCTGAGAAAAAGTATGGAGGTATATGTGGATGATCTTTGTACTTATTCAGCCATACGATTGGAGCACATCCCTGAGCTAGAAAAGATCTTT
This sequence comes from Ceratopteris richardii, assembly GCA_020310875.1. Lineage (NCBI taxonomy): Eukaryota > Viridiplantae > Streptophyta > Polypodiopsida > Polypodiales > Pteridaceae > Ceratopteris > Ceratopteris richardii. The sequence continues at coordinate 37,618,734 of CM035428.1, forward strand.
GCTAAATGTCAACAATATCGAGTATGCCTTAACCCTGAAAAATGTGTCTTCATGGTTAGACAAGGGAAAATATTAGGACATATTGTCTCTAAAAACGGAATCTCAACTGATGAAGACAAAATTAAAGTAATTCTGGATTTACCAAGACCTAAGACGGCTAAGGAAGTTCAAGCATTTATGGGACATTGTGGATACTATCGAAGATTTATACATATGTACGCCATAATTGCTAGACCTCTTTATGCATTATTGACTCTATTTAATTGGACCGAAGAATGCGAGAGAGCCTTCAATGAGTTAAAGAAGCGATTGAGTTCAGCACCAATCCTTCGAGTCCCTAACTGGAATAAGCCGTTTCACATTCATGTGGATGCATCCAAGTTTGCCATTGGTTGCATCTTAGCTCAACCTGCTGACACAGGAAAATTAGACCACCCTATAGCCTATGCTAGTAGACAGTTAAATCAAGCAGAACGCAATTATACTACCACGGAGAGAGAAGGCCTAGGGATGGTGTACGCAGTTAAAAAGTTTAGACATTACCTGTTGGCAAACAAATTCAAATTCTTCATTGATCATCAAGCCCTACTGTACCTAGTCAACAAGCCTTGTAATACAGGACGACTAGTACGATGGTTTTTATTGCTAATGGAATTTGATTTTGAAGTAGTAGTCAAGAAAGGAAATACCCACATAAGAGCAGACCACTTATCACGAATGACCCATGGAGAACCACCCATAGGAGTACCAGATGATCTGCCTGATACGTACCTTTTTAACCTGGAAGTATGTCCTCAATGGGCAGAAAAGTTGATCCCTATACTTACTCATGGACCTAAAGATGGGATCACGCCAAACCAAACCCAAACCCTATGGAAGACTAAAAACCTTCACATCATTGCGGGAAGCTTGTATCACCAAGATTCAAGTGGATTATTGATGAGATGTGTGGAAGAAGAGGAACAAGAAATGTGGCTTCAGAAAGCTCACATAAACCAATGGAAAACTCATTTGAATGCAAATGGAACGTGGCAAACTCTCAAGAGATTTGGCGTATATTGGCCAACCATGCAAAGAGATGCACATAACTATGTGTCAACCTGTCAAGAACAAATCCCAGATGAGAACTCTACCTTATGCTATTCTACCATAGCACCAAGATGGAGCATGCCTCTGGTAAAGTTCTTGAAAACTCAAAAATACCCAGACGGAGCTACTTCAGCAAGAAAACGTGCACTTGAAGAACAAAGTAAGGATTATGCCATTATAGGAAAACAACTCTTTAAACGAGGGAAAGATAACCAATTACAAATGTGCATTCACGAAGAAGAGTATCTTTCTGTTTTAGAGATGGCTCATGCAGGAGCTGCAGGAGGACACTTCTCTGCAGATAAAACAGCAAAAATGATCCTCTTTGCTGGAATGTGGTGGCCAACTCTACATCTAGATGCTGTAACATATGTGCAACGATGCGATACTTGCCAACGAACCAAATATCCAATTAGGAGAGATGAGATGCCACTGAGACCCATGATGAGTGCCAGAGCTTTCACGAAATGGGGAATAGACTTCATAGGACCTATTAGCCCACCAGCAAAAGGATCCCATGCTGAATATATAATTGTAGCCACTGACTATCTGACCAAATGGGTTGAAGCAAAAGCAACCAAGAAAAATGACGCAACAACCACGGCCAAGTTTCTCTTTGAGAACATTTTCACTAGATTTGGACTACCTATAGAAATTGTGAGTGATAGAGGTACGCACTTTGTGAATGAAGTGATAGAAGCTTTATTGAATGAATTCTTGGTAATTCATAAGAAATCAGCTCCTTATCACCCGCAAGCCAATGGACAAGCCGAAAGTTCTAATAAAATCTTGTGTACAGTTCTCACCAAAATTGTTAACAATGGTAGATCAGATTGGGATAAGCAGTTACATCATGCTTTATGGGCATTTCGAGTAGCCTATAAAACCGCCATAGGCACTACTCCTTTTAACTTAGTATATGGACAAAATGCTATTTTACCAATTGACTTCTTAATTCCCACTCTGAGAGTAGCAACTACTTATGAGTGGACAGGCCATGAACTATCAGCTCAATTGGATCAAATAGAAAAGCTTCACGAAACTAGGTTACAAGCAGTAGCGGGCATTTATGCTGCTAAACGACGACAGAAAGCCTATTTTGATGCGCACATTAAGGACAAAAATTTGAAGGAAGGAGATTTAGTTTTGGCATATACCTTGAAACAACATGCCAAAAAGTTGCAGAGGAGAGGATATGGCCCCTTAATCATCAATCGTATATCTACAAGTGGAGCCATCAGCTTAGCAACCCTAGATGGGGATGTATTACCAAACTATATCAGTGGATGTAGAGTAAAAAAATATCTAGAACCATTGACCGAAGAAACAATGTCTCGATTAATCAAAGGCAAGAATAGACGCATAGAAGAGAAAAGGATCAGAGAGGAAGCTCGACAGGAAGCACTAGAACGCATTAGGAAACGGAAAAAGTGGATCAGGCAAAGAGATGAACGTTATCTCCAAGGAGAAGAGCCCATCCCTATGGCAAATTATCAGGTCAAAAATCATGATACAACGGGTATGTGTAAAACGCAACCTTACCTAAACCTAGGGATTGGCAAGGCAGAGTACAAAATGATAGATGCATTGATAGACTCAGGAGCAAGCCTTAGCTGCATGCGAAAGAGAATAGCAGACAAGCTGAAATTAGAATTGAATCCCACAAAAGCCCAATTAATAGGAATTGGAGGTCACATCATAGAATGTATTGGAACCACGAATGTATCCCTCCACCTAGGAAATTCCTCCATGGAACAAAGAGTCCTAGTGTGTGAGGACGAAGACCTGATAGAAGATTTCATTCTAGGACACGACTGGATCATTGAGACAGAGGCGTGTATCCATCTAGCTCAAGGTTATATTTCAGCTACGATAGGACATAAGGAGGTTTTCAGCTTACTTGAAGAGAAACCATGTAACCAAACCATGTTAATGCCAAGACCAGAGGAGGTTCAAAAAACGACAGAAGAAAGTATCAACTATGCTCACCATTCAGAAACCAAATGCATAGAAGAAGAAACTTCAATCCTAGCGACGTCCACAATAGAGTCGAAGTTATCCAATGCAATTGCGGAAAAGCCAATCATTGAGGAGACATGCTCTCCCACGCAGGCTCGAAACATCCAAAGATCACACTATTGGAGACCAACTAGCAGATACTCGAATCAAGACCCACCCAAATATAAGTGGGTACGCAAGGATCAGATACAGAGTCAGGAAACGTCCACACCCAGTCTGAGGAAGGAAAAAGGCATCACCAAGCCAGCTTCACAGAAGTACATACCACAAGAATCATTGCACGTATGGATTCCCAAGTCCTTGCTTGAAGTTCAAAGATCGCGACATCAGATATGGATTCCCAAAAAGGCTATACAAGCAGCTAAACAGGCTGCAAGGACAAAGGAGGAAATACCACATCAGACAAGGCAAAAGTCAACAACACATAAGAGTCATCAGAGAAAATCGAAGAGCAATGCCAAATTCCCTCGGGCAATGGATAAAGCAAATGGAACACGAGCAGCTGTACGAATCGAGAAAACCAAGCGACCTCTCTCAGCCTTCTCAAAATGGATCTGGAAACCAAAGCTACCACGAGGAGCGGATGAGCGAGGAAATAAAGCATCCGATTGCACTCATGTAGTATCTAATGCACCTCAAGTAAGCATGATAGGGCCGCAATACAGGGCCAAGCATTCGGCACAGGATGTACATTATCAAACTAGTGGTGCACGATCTCCAAGGGAGACTAGATCTTAGCTTAAACCTGATAGGAGTGGACATACTATGTACATAAACTGTGCTTCGGCTATACTAATGATTGTCTTCTTTCAGGAAAAAAATATAAAAAGAGGCGGTAAGAGATCTCACTCATGCAATAATGGGGAACGGAGTGACGAGCAACCATAATCACAACAATACACTGCGTGGTCTCACAAAGGCCTTTCAAGCTAATGCACTTTTCCTTGTAAGTGCAGATGGCTTCTGAAGACTCTGAAGCTACAATCCAAGAGGAGGTCCAGGAATTTCCTCCCCAATGTCTTACGAAAGCAAAAGGCCATTGGTTCAGAGATGAGCAGCCAGTTGAGGAATATCTCTTCTTGGCCAACATAAAGATCATGGACACAGAGCATCACTTTCCGATCATGTCCCAGGACTTCAAAGTTTTGCATGGACTGCCATCCACAATCGACATCATGAAGAAAGCAGGAATTCATAAGTATTTTGAACTACCCATCTATAAACCGGATTTCCAACGCTGTACACAAGTCATGAACACCCTACGACCAGCACTACATGACCCATTGGCACCAGAAGCCACTGTGATGAATAAGGATGGAGAATGGGTGGTCATTCAATTTTCCCACGACTTAATCAAAGAAGCATTTGGATGGGAAAAGGATGGTGTCAACACGGTCAAGGAAGAGAGTCGTGGAGCAAAAACAAGAACTTTCGTCGACATCAATAGGGTGGACATCGAAGAAGAAGTCAGATTGATTCACCAACACTTCTGCTTCCCGAGCATGAATAGATACACGGCCCCTCAAAAAATCATTGTGCAATTATTGTCTCATGCCATAAAACAGATAGGCAATCAGGTTAACCTCACACCCTATGTGCAAGAAAGATTATTTGAGGCAAAGAAAAAATGGGATAATAAGAAGTTCCTCAACGGAACTACTGCCCTAACAATTATGATTTACCACGCATTGGGCATGCGCGAGTACTTACAGGAGATGCCATCTTCAATGGAGTTGGCTCGATTTGTCAAAGCAGCCATGGTACCGAAACAGAAGAAAGGAAGCAAGCAAGTAGAAGAAGCAGAAACAAGCTCTCAACCCCAAATGAGAGGCACAATGAGAGGCACAAAACGACCTCGAGAAGTCCAACAAGTAGAAGAGGAAGTACCAAAAACAAAGAGAGTACATGTACTTCCTACAACCACCACTAAAGGGACTAAAAAAATCACGGAAGAAGAATTAACTCAAGCACTGGAGGAGACTCACAAATATACAGAAGGACAAATTAATCTGCCAGTGCAGGGTCATCACTATCAACAATCACGACAAGCTACAGACCCGAGAAGCAAGCTTACAAAAGTCCACAGATATCGTGAAATCGGTCTGGATAATACTAGTTCATCCTCAGACGCCAAAGAAGGACCAGAAACTTCGTTATTAGATATAGATATTCGTAGTGAGTCGAAGGATGATGGCCAGTGGACCGAATTGAATGAAGTAGACTATGGCGAAGACCAAGAAGGCCACAAGGAAAAAGCTCAATCACCACTGGTAGACACAAATACAACCAACGAGAAGGCACGAGAAGAAAAACAGCACCCCATTCAACCAAAAGATGCCTCCACTACCCACACCAAGGAGGGCAAATCTGATGATGAGGAACATTTAATGATATCAGAGGATAAGCCTCAGGAAGAAGGACAACAAAACGAAGAACCCTTCACTCCACTAAGGGTTGTGGCCGAACCATCCCCCATGGATGTAACTTTTCAGGGCAGTGCCACTAAAACTACAATCTTAAATGAAAAAGCAGACGAACCACAAGTACAACTACAGGTCCGACAACCACATAATGAAACGATCCACGTCGAAAAGGGACAAGATGTACATACAGGAGAAACCCCAAATGTACCAAAGACATGGCTGAATGTTGATATAGCTCAGCTCAAGCCTGTGGTGCAGGATATGATTCGAACTGCACTAGACACTCAACAATTGATGCTTGATGCTGATGAAGATTACGACCAAGCCATGCTCGAAAAGCAGGAGCTTCAAAAAGAAGGTATGAATCTGGCTAAAAAATTATCAGAAACAGAAGCTCAAGTTTTAAAGAAACACGAGGAAATAGAAACGACCAAAACACAATACAGAATATTAGAAACGGAAAATGCCAAACTAAAAGAGCAAGTTTTGGAGCTCAAGAAGAAACTAGACATGACCGAAAAAGAGAAAACAAGGATCCATGCTCGTAGTAAGGTACTCGAATCACAGCTCAAGGAGAGTATGGAGGAAGCAGACCACTTAAGGGTCAGGAACAAGGAGCTCATGACAGCTCTCCTCAGTGATCAACCACCGGAAGATACTGATAAATCAAACGCGGATATAAAAGAAATGGAAGAAAAGATAACCAAGATGGCAGATCAGCTCAAACAGGAGCAAGAAATCATTGCTGATTGGGAACAAAGGTATATGAAGGACACTGCAGCTCTACGCAAGAAATGGAAAAAAGCAGAGAATGATTATTTCCAGCAGTGCAAAGAAGACACAGATCACATGAACATAGTTGCACAGGAATTAATCAAACATCAGGAAAAAATTACAAAGGCTGAAGAAGAACTTAAGAATAAGGATGAAATCATCCAACGGCTTCAGGAGCAGATAGAGCTAAAAGGAAAGCAGGGGACACCAGTAGTTCCACATGCTGCGGAGGCTGCTGTGGAGACTGAGGTACATCCTCTCTCTCCCCCCTCATACCATTCACCGATAAGGCAGGCTCAGGAGGTCCACATTGATTATAATAATCGTGACATTGCAGAATTAAGCCGACCAGAAAGGGCACTACTGGTGTCCCAGCTCACCGCTGATTTTGAAGATCAAATTATCCAGATAATAAAAGAAGCTCAGATAGAACACAAACAATTAGATCACATTTTGAAGCCATTCAATGTACCATACGGTCTACTTAAAGAACAGACGCGGATGTACATAAAGTCTGCAACGAATAAAGATCCGGACCACAACCTTCAATTCAGGCATGACACTTTCAATTATACTCAAGAGGAATTTGACAAGGCGGATCCGATATGGAGGCGAAAAATTTTGGAGAAGAATCCGACATTGCGGATACAGTGGGAAGCATCACCATATGCACTTCAAGTAAATCCATCTTTTTGTCCTGTACCCCGCAGACGCTCTTGGACGCAATTTTGGGAAGGACAGCGTCAAGGCAACATCAATAATCAGTGGCTTAACTATCCGTTACTACCTAGTCCGCCACATAATTACCTACCAACCGAAGAATATATGGTGAAGACAATGGAGTTTTGGATTTCCAAATATGCTTCAGTGCCAGATTTAGCAGTCAAAATGACCAATAAAATTTTCAGCATGTTATTAACAGTGCTAAAGGTGTTCAAACATGTTAAGTATACCTTCTTGAATTTCATCGGCATTACGCAGGGGTCGGAGGCTCTTATTTTTGATTTATCTACCATTCCCAGCCGACTTACCATTATGGCATATTATTCTCGCCTTATGTTTTTGCCATCGACATATACGCAGACCTTTGAAGAAGCATTTTTTACAGGCTTCTTCGAAATGGATTCCGAAATTTTTGTTAAAATGACTTCAAACTTGAATGCAAGACTGGTGGCCTATGAAACAAGTTTCTTTGCCGATCATAGACAGGCGCCAGAAGACGGAGTCAAGTCTTAGCAATGGAAGGAATTCATGCTGTGTCACGCGAATCTGCTGAACCAACGAGAGCAAACAGCCATTCAAACATACACACGTCGCCACAGAAAGCCTGTCGAGGACGACAGAGTTCAGGAGGAGGGACGTGTGGAGGGGCAATCAAGCAAAAAGAAAAGAAGAAGGAAATCAAAGTCTAAGACGGTGCAATAGATACACATCTCTGCAAGAAGCCCCGCAGGGGCGCATTACCCATCTCTGCACAGAGCCCCGCAGGGGCGCACACACCAAAGAAAGGACGCAGCCCACATGGGTGCTTCAACCTCTTGATCTGTTAGAAGGTCCAGACCGAAGACTGAAGCACCACATCTTCAACCTTCCACTGGTGGCGTGCGTGGCAACCCAGAATTAAGAACCTATAGGTGAATTAGACTGCAAAATATCAGGTAGTCAGTCAAACTCCAAGGGTTGCGGGCAAACAAGTCAAATGCATCAGGCCCAGAGAATGTAAAACAAGAATTAAGAAAAGGCCGTCAAAACTGAACACCTGTTTTATAAACAGGTAACAATGAGCAAAGGTTGCGTGCAGAGAACAAACTGAAGACAAGAAGCAAAGTCTGTCAAGGGACGACAGAGACGAAGAGGGGGAGAGTGTTGCAGAGCTAAAGAGCGCATAAAGCAGAGAAAAAGACGGGCCCCAAAATTTTTCCGATTTGGACACATAACTGTTGTATCATAACCACTCTTGTATATATTTTCCGTTGTAAATGCACTAGAGGAGTCCTCTAGATGCATCCCCACAGAAGATTAGTGATTTACCCATGTACAATAGTAGGAAATTAGTCTTTTAGTGAATAAAGTGCCGGTCTCTTGTGTGAAAGGACCAAACTTAGGGCACTAGTATATAAGTCACTTTGTGACTCTTTTGTAGGAGACTTCTTGTCATTGTGAAGAATGAGCACTTCTGAATTTTCGAGTTTGCCTCTTTCTTGCTGATTTTGATCTTCATTTTGCTCTTGTATGTGTGTGTGATGCTTGAAATGCATGTGTAGGACTGTTGTCTACCCTTTCCCCTTTGTTTTGAGCTGCTGTAGTGCGTGCGTAAGCTAGGAGAAGCTGTGGCGCGGGTATTTATGATTCCCGTCATTCACTGTTTTTGCCATAACTTGAAGCAGAGTGGTCAGAATTGAGTGAAACCACCATCGTTGGATGCGTCTCGTCGAGAGCTTCGAAACGAGTACCCTATTGCCTATGTTCGGAGTTCTGGGCTGGGAGAAAACCTCAAAATACCAAAACTGCTGAAAAGAGGCTTGCGGCAACACTTTCAGTATTTCATTAGGTGTGAGAGGTAGTAGTCTTTTCTCATGCATGATTAGCTGAACCACTTCATTTTCCATCACGTGTGCCCACGTCTTCATACACTTGGTAAGTCGTTCCTTAGGATTGACATTTAAATGTGTGTTAAAGAACCCACTATATGCACTTGTGTGGCAATTGAGGTATAGTCTCATTGGCACAAGTCCTTGAGTCTTCGTGACTTAAGTACACACTCTAGCACAATGGTAAGTACCACGTTAAGAAGCTTCACCTCCTTAATGTCAATCCGTGGAAGAGATAGGAGTGATATGAAGATCGTGAATGTGAAATGTAGTGAGAGTGAAGGTGAGAAGCATAGAGATGCACACACACATGTAGGAGACAAGCAAGACACAATGGAAGGTAGGAAGATAGACTGTATTACTCAAGATCCAATCACAAGCTCAAGCTCACACTAGCTCATACAAGTCTACACTAGCTAACCTCAAAAATGAGCTCTCTAGCTCTCTTTATAGTTTTTAGACTAGTTTTGACCGGTTTCGCATCTAGTGACCGACAAAGTTAAAAAATAGGTTCTAGGTGCTATTTGAAGGTCTAAACGATGTCTAAAAATAGCCAAAATTGGTAGGCTCGTTCTAGCTAAGCTCCTCAAGCTTGAGGACTCCTTGGCTTGCACAAAATGGAGCTACTAATTACAAAAGTGGTTGTTCTATGTTACATATGGTACAAGAGTGATGAAAATCACTATTGGGAGTTTTGAAAAGTATTTATAAAGCATAATTCTTTGAAAAATAGTATGTCTGGCTCCCCACTACTTTGTTGTGATCCACCTTCACATACTTCCACGTCGTCTATCCCTCTGGCTACTGCCAACACCCCCCTCCCTCTCGCTTCTGTCGTCCTCGACAAAACCTTGTTGTGGGGTCTGTCGGATATAATTCTGTAGTAGGTCATGTGCAAGAGTGTGCTCTAAAATGCGGATACCTCTTGCAAGATCTGCTTCGAGTTTTTCCTAATCGATTGGTTGAGGTTCCTCTGGTGGCAGGAGTCTGTAGTGCATGGAGTACACCCATTGTTCACAGGCAAATAGTTGGAGTAGATGAGTGGGCCTGTTGATGAACACCTCTGAATGATACTCCCAAAAACCGGTAGTAAATATCTCTTTGAATGTCATTTTATAGCATGCCGGTAGATATTTGATGCGACAGTGCCAGACATAACACACCCGGAGCGATGGTGTCATACTCATATCATATGCTAAATCTTGATTGCCATGCTCGAATCCCGGGGTGTTCACATGTGGTGCCTTTACACGACGGAAGACTTTGAATACTATCGCATCATGTCAAATATTTTGACCATCATATGTGTGGCTACATCATCCATTCCTCGTAAGCGAGGGAGCCAGTGGCGAATAGTTGCCATCATATAGCCTACAGTGGTTGGTCCGCGGGGTGGAGTGAAATACGGGTAATTGAGCCAGTCCTTGCACTGCTTGTTGTTCTGTACTTTGATTGCAAAGGCCTTCTAAGAGCGGCGTCATGGTATAGGTCCCCAACATGAGTTATACTTTAAATGGAGTGGTGCCTTGGCCCATGTGCTCATCATTTCTGGGTATTGCTATAATAATTCCTGGCGCAAAGTTGGTTGAAATATTTCTCCGCTCTACACGTCTGGTGGCAAATCATCAGGCTCAAACTGAGTTGCATGGGAGGGTTTCTTGCCTGTCTCTTTTTCGATGACCAATTGGAATTCTGCCATTAACATAAAATATGGCTTGTATTGCAACTCATGCCCAGATATATACGTGCAAGGGACCAAGTGAGCAAAATAAGGGGATTGTAAAATATGCTCCTCGATCATAGCCATTGTGTGTAATTGTGCTTCCACCCTTGCAAAGTGGGTCCGGCCAAGTTCTTCTACAGTCTTTATCCACGCAGGGGTAGGGAGTTCAAAAGTGGTCTGGCCTTTAACTGTGACACGTCTGCCTCGGATGGGTTGGGGTTCGTAGGCTTCTTCAAAAGTGTCCTCCATCGGAAATTCACTGTTTCTTCATCCATTGGTAGTTCCGGTGGGGAATCTAGCCTAGGGGGTTCTTTGTATGCTGCTATCTGTGTTTGAAGAGTCAGTACCTAGCCATGTAGAGCGTTGAGTTGTTCTATGATTTTAGGAGGTGTGGTTGCAGGAGCTGGTGGTACTTGCTGTTCAGGTGCTCTCAAATATAGCATTTTGTGGTCTTCTTTGAGCTTCTGATATGCCTCATTCATACTCTCATAATCCTCTAATAGTCTGACATGGTCTTCCAATAGTATCTTCATAGACTCAGAGGGGACAACTTTGAAACGACTGGGACTCAAGGGTTCATCCGGTTGATCTAAAGCCGCTTCAAGGTTCTCTCGATTCTATTCCTGCAAGCATTGATTCTCTTCTTTTGTTGCTACTAGGTGGCGTCTTAGTAGTCCCATGTTTCTAGTGAGTGTTGCATTGCGAATGGTTTGTGCCCTTAACAAATTGTCGATATCTGTAATGGCCTCTTTTGTCTTCTGTTCACTTTCTAGTTCTAGAGTATGGTAGGCCTGGCGTAGCTCTTCATAGCGTGTGTTAAGGGAGGCATTCTTGATTGATAAAGAATTTAGCTGTGATTGTAAGTCGTTCGTGGTCTACTGCAGCGTCTGATAACTGGTACCCAAAGATGCGAATTCATCTCTCACTTGTGTCATACATACGAACATTTGACGGAATGCGGTGTCGATGGTGGGCGATAATATTAATGGCGGAGTGAGTGAAGATGCTGTGGGTGTGGGTGTTGATTCAAGGGGAAGGGGAAATAGGGATGGGAAAGTGGATGCAGTGGTGACAGTGGAAAAATGTGATGTGCCTAAATGTGGTGGTGCAATGGATGAGGTGTGTGGTGGTGCAGTGGGTGGTGATATGTCCATGTCACTAGACTTTGTGTCGAATGTCATGACTGTGAATAATGGAGTGATAGTGGGTGCTTGAGTGGGTGTGAAAACATGATTTACAAAGGTTGCCAAATAATTTACAGATGGGGTCTCTTGTACTGCTTGATGGAGAGGGGAAAGATGAAATACAGTGAGGCAAGGAGGTGAGACGGGGGAGAAGTTCAATGGAGGGGGAAATGGGAATAGGGGTCTTGGAGGGGTGGGGAAGGAAGGGATAGATGGATGGAGAAATGGACTGGATAGAGGGGTGGAAGTCCTAGGAGGGAGGTAGGGTTGTGTGGGTGCGGAGAGGGTGAGAGGAATTGAGGCAACAAAGGCTTCTACTACTGCACTATCGAAGGATGTGGATGGTCTGGAAGAGGCAGGGTGTACAAGAGTGGCTGGAGGGATGGGAGGTGAAAGAGGAGCGGTTGGTGTGGTGGGTACTTCGACAACAGTGGTAGTATGTACAGTAGAAGTGTGGGGGGAGTCAATGATGCTCATTTCTTTTGCCAAATATCCTTCAGGAATGAGGTGTGCTTCTCGGGCCTGTTGTGATGACTGGGCATCCGTTGGTACACGAATATATTGATCGAGTTTTGATAGTAATTGAATTCGACATGGGTCGAACTGTGGTAATGGCTTTCTCTGCAAATATTGTAATGCTTCATTAGTACCTACTGACTTAACCAGTTCTCTGAAACCTTGAATGTAGGCTTCTTCGAAGCCTCATGTAGCGAGTTCTTGTTCTACAAGCGCTTGACTTTCTTCCTCTAGAGTTTTTTGCACACCCAAACGGCTTGCATGGTGCAGTATAGCTTCTTGATAGCCAATGTGTAGGCCACATCTTCAAATGTTTTGTCTTTGTAAGTACTTGTGTCACCCTAAGTGTTAGTGTGTTGTTCCTATTCCTCAGTCTGCACATTCTCTTGAGAGTCATGACTGGCTTGACTGGCTTCATCGTCTCTGTCATCATCATCGGTTTCTGTCCTCTCTTCTTCTAAGCTAGAGATTACTTGGTCTTGCGGTTGATCAGGGGGAGTGGTAGGGTAGCTTGTCGTTCATATTCCTGGGAGAAAAATTGTCCTTCTAAAAATTGAAATTCGTTTGAAAAACCATCCGACATTTCAAAATCGAACGTGGTATTCATTGGTTCTGCTTCCAGGTTGGGTATAGGAAAAGTAAACGCTTTCGCACCAATGGAGGTGGGAATTTCTGTTGTTGTAGTTGTGGGTTCCTGAACTATGGTGGCTTGAGAGGTAACAGTACTGGTAATACCTTCTGTGATAACCGGTCATGATAGTCGTATGCAAATGTGTTGTATCAGTGCAGGGGGTTTCGTAGGAGATTGTTCTGGAGAGGGTTGAGGTAACGAGGACTCTAGAACTTGTAGGCATGGGATAGATCCTCGCATGCACTTGCCTACCCATCCCTTGCTAGCTTTTGTGGCTTTCTTGGTAGTTCCTTTGAATGCTTTCAATTCTTCACTTGTCATTGCACGCTCTATAGGCAAGTCATATGCCAAACACATATAAACAATTCTTGTGAGAGCACAACATCCATGGATGACTTTTTTCCTTTCCCATCTCTACTGAGCTAAGTACAATTGATCAATGAACCAACATGCAAGATCTACTGTTTGGGACCCAATACATGCTAAATATAAGCCAAACCAAATACGCTTGTGAGACATAGTGAAACGATCCTAAGCCAAGAATGCAAAGTGTTGCATACATATACGTAATGGATTAGATAGTTCAGGTGTAATAGCCGAAATGTCTTCCCATTTGATAACGTCACCACGCTTCATCGGCTCTGGAATTAGCCTTTCTTGCTCTGTCAGTCTATGAGTTCCATGGATCTTAATTGCAGCTCGAATCAAATCCTTTGAAAGATAGAACTTTTTGAAAGGGGGTTCAATTACCAAAGACGAAAGAATAAAAGTGCCCCGCAAGTCCTTGTTCTCGGAGGGTGTAAGTGTGGTCACTAAGTAGTAACATCTATAAAAATCTAGTTTGGTAGTGGATCACTGAAGTATTTGGTAAAACCTGCTCTAGCCCAAATGTTCTTTAAGTCTTCTATATTTTGGAGTGCTTCAAATTCTCTAGAGAAGAAGTGATACTTGCCCCACTTACTACTATCAAAAGTCAATATGGCATAAAAAATGAAGTCTACATCTACCAAAGGTCCTGCTAGACCTTGAAACCAATGGGAATTACGGTGAAATTTTTCAGTGTATCCCCTCTAAGGGTCATCAATCGGCATTGGTCCTGGAAATCCTTGAAATTCAGGTGGTTGTACCGTGGGATGTGGCTCCACCAGTAATTCACCAAAATTGACCACCGGTATACTAGGGCCAACTTCAGACGGTCCTTCTGTCTGCATGATGATGGATGCAAATGTGGAGAAGATCTGCTACAAAAGATTAGCACATTAGTATGGAAATTAATCATTCTCCCATTAAAGTGAGACTGCAATCCCTTTCCATAACCAATGTATAACCCGTGTAGCCGAGTGTTGTGAGGTGATTTATGGAATGATTTTTGCAACACTAATGCAGGTCTCTGGACACCTACATGCTTCAAATAGTGCATACATTGCTTGATGAGATTGTATTACAAAGTGATGTTGGGTGACTGTAGATGAGTTTATACAAAGTTTAGTTGTGAGTGAGTTATTACAAGGGAGTTGGCTATTCCGGATGGGGTTAATGTTATACAATTGGTCATGAGAAGGCTTCTGGATACATTTCAGTATCCATCTCCTAAGGTTTGTTGAGTGGATGGTATGCTTCTGTTGAGGGATAAAACGTGATTTCGGATACTGTGGTTTCGATGGGCAAAGAGATTTCAGAGGGTTATATGTTACATGGCTTGAGTGTTGAGCTATAATACACTATTTGGGTACCCAAATCTACATGGATGTGGGTCAATTCATAAGGTACTTCTTGGTGATCCAAATCTGTCAACTGTTCGTACTTGTAGAAGAAGGTTGAGGAGATGTCAGATGTTGACTCTGCTTCTACCTTAACTTCCTCTTGTCATTGTCTGTATTGTTGAAATCTTTCGGTGCTTTTTGTCCTTTTGGCATCCATATTTGTTTCATGTTGCTTGCTCTGTGGTGCTGATACTGTTGCTTTCTTTGCATCGTCTGGTTGGGTCATCGGTTTGGGTTCCTTTGTTGTGGGTGACTCCTTTGTGGTTGGGATTGAGAGGTTGGATGGACACTCTGCTTTGGAAAAGAAGGGAGGTCCAACACTTGCGGAACTTGCCCATTAGGAACTGCTTCGTTTTGTACCTTAAATCTAGGCCAGTCCGTAGTAAATGTGGAAGGATGGGCATCGCAGGGTGTTGTGCCCATGTGGCTGCTGATGTAGTCCACTTGACTGCTTCTGTAACCCACATGACCGCTGTTGGAAGACCGGGGGAAAATCTGTTGACACTCTTTTATCTGGCAACTATCCATTGCCAAGCTCTCATGGGTTGACTTTGGAGGGAGCGTGCTTAGCCGAGGGATCTGGCCAAAGATCTTCCGGTCCTTCGTCGCATGCGTTTCATATGATCTAGGGTTACCTACCTCAGGCGGAGTGTTGTTAGTGAAGTCAAGCGATATCACTCACTGCTGATCTAACAATCTGCAAGGAGCCTTGTCTAAGTTTTAGGTCCACCAAGTGATCGTATAGCCAATCTTGGCCAACGATTAGGGGTTCTATCAAGTCATCGTCATGGCACACTAGTAGCTTCATTGTCATGGTCACATCGTGTATGAGGATAGGAAGGTCCACCTCACCCATGCAAGGGGTTTCCATGCCTCCTAGCCCTATAAGGTATGCCTCAATTGGCCGCATTTCTACTCTTGAGTCCTTATAATGGGACCATCTAATCGCACTAGTCGCAGCACCTGAGTCAATTAAAGCCCTGAGCTCATGGCAAGGGTTGCCATGCTCTAGCCTGACTGTAATGAATGGTCTCCTATCCACTATGCTAGGATGAGTGATTGAATTTGCTTGACACATGGCCATGGGGTATCTGGGTGTTGTTTCCAGATGGTTATAATATTCTCTCCCTAGTCCTTGTCGTCTTAGCTTCATGCACTTAATGTGTTCTATAGCTTCTGCCTCATCTTCTACACGTATTCTTTTTTCTTCCTCCTTACGCTTCTTTGCCAACGTGAGTCATCTAAGCATATCCTCAGTAAGAGATTCCTGATATAACTTGACTTTACAACCACTAATGTAATTAAGCATTATGTCTCCTTCTAGGGTGGATAATTGTACTACTCCACTGGTCGAGAGTCTGTTAATGATCATAGGTCCATAAGCTTGCTTTTCTAATTTCCGTGCGTGCTGTTTCAGCGTATACACTATGAGGAAATCTCTTTCTTTTAAGCCTTTATCTTTCACATGTGCATCGAAATAGGCTTTCTGTCACTTTTTTTCTGTATATATGCCTACTGCTGCTTTCAGCTTGGTTTCTCCTAATCCTTCCAAGTCCATTATTCTTGATGATAATTCATGGCCAGCCCACTGATGTTCTTGTGCAACCTTAAGGATCGGTATCAAGAAGTCCAAAGGAAGCACAACATTCTGACTAAAAACCATCTGAAAGGGAGTTGCATTGAGTATGGTCTTGTTGGCCACTTGATATGCCCAAATAGCGTGATGTAACTGTTTGTCCCAATCTGAATGTTTGTTGTTCACGAGTTTCGTCAGTACGTTACAAAGCATCTTGTTAGTGCTTTCTGCTTGAACATTGGCTTGAGGATGATATGGTGCAGATTTCTTGTGAATCACCATAAAATCCTGTAACAAATATTCAATGAGTTGGTTTAGAAAGTGAGTTCTTCGATCGCTCACTAACTCTATGGGCAATCCATATCTTGTAAAAGACATTTTCAAACAAGAATTTTGCAATCGTATGTGCATCATTCTTTTTTGTGGCCTTGGCCTCTACCCATTTGGTAAGATAATGCGTCGCAACAATAATGTATTCAGTATGTGTACCTTTTGCAGGGGGGTTAATGGGTCCTACAAAGTCTATACCCCACTTGGAAAATGCACGTCCTCCCATCATGGGTTTCAGTGGCATTTGATCTTTGCGAGTAGGACATTGAGTTCTTTGGCACACACCACTTTCTTCACATAGGTTTGTGCATCCATGTGAAGAGTGGGCCACCATAATCCTGCAAATAGTATGGCTTTGATTATCCTATCGAGGCCAAAATGACCTGCTACAACACCTTGGTTTGCAGTCTCTAGTACGCTCAAGTAATTGCTTTCATGAACAAATTGTCTTAGGTATCCATCACGTCCTCATTTGTATAGATTGTCGCCAATAAGTGAATAGTCTTGAGCTTCCTGCTCTAGACTGTGTTGTCGTGCTAAGGTCATTCCTTGAGGGAATGATTTCTTCCTCAAGTATGTCACTAATGGTTCACTCCATTCTGGTGTGAGAGACACGTGATATAATGTAGCATGTTCTACTGGTGGCCTTTCACAACAAACAAGGCATTCTTTACATAACTTGTAGACATCTGCTTCCATAGAAGGCCAATATACTCCTAGTCTCTGTAGAGTCTGAAAGGTACAATATTTTGAATGATGTTGCTGTAATGCACCTACATGTGCTAATTGCAACCAATTTGCATGTTCAGATTCATCTACACAACAAGCAAGAAACTTTTGATTATCCTGTTTATATATACTTCCTGCTATTATTTGATATCTTTGTGACTTTGTGATTTCTCCTCCTTTGATCCTTATCCTAGGATTCTTGGGTCCACATGTGAGAATAGGGGCAATCAGCTTAGCCCATTCTAGTACTATCTCTAGGTTAAACAAGTATGCATCGGGTAATTCATCCGCTATTCCTTGAGGAGCTTCTCCTGTGGTTAATCTTGATAGGTGGTCAGCTCTAAGATGGGTTTTTCCTTTCTTGACTACAATTTCAAAGTCATACTCCATGAGTAATAGAAACCAACGTATCAGTCATCCTGTGTTACATGGCTTATTGACTAAGTACAATAATGCTTGATGATCTGTAAAGAACTTGAACTTATTTGCCAACAAATAATGCCTGAATTTCTTTACTGCATATATCATTCCTAATCCTTCTCGTTCTATACTGGTGTAATTTCTTTCTGCTGCGTTCAACTCTCTGCTCGCATAAGTTATAGGGAGGTCTATATTACCTTCATTTGTGGGTTGTGCCAACACACATCCTATGGCATAGTTGGATGCATCCACATGTACATGGAATGGCTTGCTCCAAGCTGGGATTGTCAATATGGGTGCTGAGCACAAACGTCATTTAAGTTCATTGAATGAATTCTCACACTCATCTGCCCATTCAAACCTGGTCAAAAGAGAGTACAAAGGGTTGGCTATGATGGCGTACATGTGTATGAATCGTCTGTAATAACCACAATGACCCATAAATTCATGTACTTCTTTTACGTTATTTGGTCTAGGTAGATCTGCACTAACTTTCAATTTTTCTTCATCTGTCGAAATTCCGTTCTTTGACACAATGTTTCCTAGAATTTCGCCTTGTCCGACCATAAAAATGCACTTCTCTGGGTTCAGACAAACCTGATATTATCAAAATTTGTCAAATACTTGCCTTAGTTCTGGGATATGAGTCTCCCTCGTATTCGAATGTGCACATATATCATCAACATAAACTTCCAAATTCTTGTGTAAGAATTCCTTAAAAACGTGACACATGAGTCTTTGGAAAGTGGCAGCTGCATTTGTGAGCCCAAAAGGCATCATGCAAAATGCAAATATGCCCCATTTTATGGCAAAAGCCATCTTGTGTGGATCTTCTAGAGCAATGGCTACTTGATTATAGCCTGAGAAACCATCAAGAAAGTTGTAAACTTCCTTGCCCGCAACTCTTTCCAATAAATGTTCCGTGATAGGAAGAGGATAATTGTCTCTAATCATGGTGGCATTAACGTTTTTAAGGTTAATATACACACACACACAATTTTCCATTCCTCTTGGGCACGACCACTATGGGGGATACCCATTCAGTATGCTCAATTTCGTAAATGAATCCTGCTTCTATCAAGCAATCTATTTCTTCTTTAATCTTCGTAGCGTAGTTATCATTGTACATGTATGGTTTTTGTTTGGTCGGTTTTGCATCTGGAGTCATAGGGATTCTATGGGAGCATATATCCGGGTCTACTCCTTTCAAGTCTTTGTAACTCCAAGCGAACACATCTCTATATTCATGTAGTAGGGCAATTAACTCTTAATCTTCTTCATTCGTCAAATCATTCCCAATGTATGTACATTTTTCTTCTTCTCCTTCTACGATAACTATGATTTTTTTTGGTTTTCTCTCGATTGTCATATACTTCTCCAACATCAGCTTTTCTTTTAGGCATTCTTACCATGATTTTTCTATACTCTATTTCATAATTCTTGAAGTTCTCGGGTACTTCCAGGAATGGTTCTTCTTCTTCTTCTGTCTTAGGTAATTTCTTTCTCTTCTTTTGTTTGCTTTCTGTATCTTGTAGGGATGGCTCGAGTTGTTCCATTTTACTTTCCTTTTCCTCTTTAGAGGTTTTGGCTTCTACAAAATAAAGATATTCCTCTTCTGTGGAATAAAAGGTTTCCATGATGATAGATTCTAGGTCCTCGTCATCGCTCTCGTCCGGTTCTTGTGTCACTTCCGTGCATTCTTCATGGATCGAGTTGTTCCATTTTACTTTCCTTTTACTCTTTAGGGGTTTTGGCTTCTACAAAATAAAGATATTTCTTCTGTGGAATAAAAGGGTTCCATGATGATAGATTCTAGGTCCTCGTCATCACTCTCATCCGGTTCTTCTAGGATAAAGTCTTCCTCAACAGGTTCGATCATGAAAATGGAAATGTCATACCCGTCCTCATCACAATGAGGGGTCCATTGTTCTTCATTCACTACTATGTCCATCGTCGCTAAGATTTCTACCCAACCGTGACGCTCGAATTCCTCGTCTGGAAATACTATAGGTGCATAAGCTGGGTCTTGAAGAGTTCGTGGATGTTGTTCTGAACCTAAAGTCCTAGCTTCTAACCGTTCTTCCTCTTTTTTAGCTACTTTACACATCCATAGATGAGTATCCTCATGCAACCATGAATGGTTTGATTCCAATGAGTGTACCGACTCTATTTCCTCTTGTGTTTTATGGATGGTATTCCATTGTATTGGGGGGAATTGATTTGCTACGTGCTTCCACAATTCTGATTTAACCTTCAACAATTCCTCTAGAGTGAGGTGACATTGTACTTTAATGTTCTTGATCACTTCCGTGTTTCTAGGAATCACTGATTCTTCATTCCTCACTATTATTGTGGGTGCTCTCATGCTAATAGACTTGGCTTCCCAAGGTCTTGTGAACTGAGGTAATTCTTGCAAAGAATTGGATTCAAAACCTGTGTGTTCACCCAGTTGCTCTTCCTCTACATCATCGTAAATAGAGGGAATGTCTTGGGGAAATTGTTCCTTCAAGTCGTCTATTTCTTGAATAGGAGGATGGGTCCGTTGTTCTTTTCCCCACTTCTCTTCTTGGATTTCTCTTAGAAATTTGTGTGAATACTTATGTATGGAAGACAGGTTGTCTTCAACCTCTGTATTTGGTACTTGAGATAGGGATGGTGCATTCTTTTCCTATGTCTCTGAGACAATAGGATTCCTATACTAATTCTTTTTCTCGTTGCTATTGACCAAGTATTCTAATCTCTCCACCAATCCTTGAAAATGTAATTCAGGTTCTACCATGTTGTTCCAGTTAAGATAATGCAAGGCTTCAAACATAGTTTGTGCTAATTCTACCATCTTCATGCAAAGTTTAGTTCTCTCAATTTCTAGATCTGCTCGTGGATAGTTCTTACTCATTTCCGCTATCTGGGGTCCTTCCTTTAATCTCGTCTGATATGCACGAAACCTCATGCCTATGTTTTTTGGTATGTGTTCCGCTAACACTGATCCTAGTCTCTGAGCTAGGTTCTCCTAATTAGATCCTTGAGAAGTCAATTCTAGGATTTTGGCTCTAGATTCCTTTAAACTTCCTTCCAACTCAGTTATGTTTTTACTCCATTTTCTCTTAATTCTTTCTCTGGAATCTTTCCAAGATTTTATCTTTTTGTTACTAGACTCTCCAACTTCACTAGTTTCAGCTATTTTCTGATGATTAAGATGTTGATTCTGTAAGATCGCATAGGCTCTTGTTATAGCTTGGATAGGCATGTGTGTAGGGCTCGATCCATCTACGTTGTGTACAATACCTATCACGTTGATCAGTGTCACTTTTGAAGCATTAGCAGGGTTCATGGGACAATCTTTGATGACATGCTCTTTACCACACTCGTCGCAAAAACCTTGTATGTTATAGTATTGTGACTGTCCTGTTATTGGAGGATGTGGAAAATCCTTTATGAAATGATCTCCTTGGCATCTAAAGCATGGTCCTCTAGGGCCCTGTGGTCTTTGCTCTCTCAATTGGGGTCGTGGATTAGGGTTGGCATACATCACATTAGCATAGTCGGGCTCCCAACTGGGTTCCAATGGTGGACTATCATATTGATATGTTTCCACATGTTTTGGTGACTCTGTATAATATGCAGGTGGACTATCTACATGATTAGAGTCAAAACTGTTGGAGTTAGGGTCACTTTCTGTGATCAGGGGTGAAGAAAGCACTAAAGCCCTATTGAGGTTCTCTTCTGCAACAGCATATTTAACTGAGATGACATTAGCTGGTGGGGGTGGCTACTGAACTAAAAGAGATTGAGGTCTCTGTTGAGCCTGATAAGGATAGTTTTGAGGAGGCCTATAGTAATGAGGCTGAGCATTATATTGACCTTGATACCTACCTGGTTGCGGGTATGCCTACGGGTAGTTCTATCGCACTACTTGTTTGTTGTATGGGCAGTCTTGAGCTGTGTGATTCCTGTATTGTCTCTCAATCCTACAGTATTGGCCACTAGGGTTGGCTTGCGGTTGTGTTGCATTGAGACACACATTTGCCATATGATCACCACCACAGTTGTAACAACACTTGTTTGTTGTTAACCTAGGCATCTGTTTACTAGAAACTCCTAGTTTCTAGGCCACTTTTTTTGCTAGGTCCTCTATCGAGCTAGATAGTTTTGAGCATGCTAGAGATGAACAATCTGAGTCCTTATAGACCTTTGAGAGTTTCAATTCGTCTCCAAGGTTGTCCTCAATGTCTATACAAGTTCTCACACATTGCTCTAGCATTCTAGGTTCCTTCAAGTACACATAGGAGCATAGTTTAGAGCTCAAGAGGCCATCTAAAAACAATGACACTTGCTTGGCCTGTGAGGGTAACTCTTGCATTGGACATCTTTCAACGTATTGTCTAAACCTACGTCTTGCAAGTCTGACTATTTCTTCAGGGGTCTGTTTAAAACTATGAATCAACAAAGACGTGTCATGTCTGATTCCACTTTTAGAGAATTCCGTGATGAATGACTCTAACAAGTGATGGATATCTCTATATTGCCTTTGTTGCAATGGTTGAACATAGTTAAAGCGATGTTCTTTAACATTAGTCCAAATGCATTGTATTGTGTGAATATGTCTTCTACTTGCTCTACTCGTAGCACTTGCTTAAATTCTACAACATGGTCATCGGGATCTCCTGTCCCATCAAAGTAGTTTTTTATTGACTTTACTAACTGAGTGGGTCTTAATATTCTTGGGTGTTCACGTGGTCTAGGTAGAGGAAAATCATCTCTACCACTTGGTATTCTAGGTTCTCTTTGTCTTTCCACTTTATCAGTGTCCATGGTGGTTCTATCTCTCCCTATGGGATGAGTGAAACTTACTTCTGGTCTCACTTTGTTCTTTTCTCTTTGAATGCCATGGGCTGAGGATGTTCCAACACCCTGATGGCTCGTGTTTACATTTGTTCGAGATGGGGAGAAGGCTAACTCGCCTCTCCATGTGTAGGTATTTCTCGTGTGATCTGGTACTACAAATATTTTTTCTGAAGTATCATCCAGATATACCACCTTTCCAGGAGTATCTGGGTCCTTGAATTCGTAAACCATGATGGAGCCTACCTCACTAGGTTGTTCCATTTAGTATCTCCAAAATGCTTCATCAGTTTCCTTATTCAAGAACAATTCTATGCTTCTATTATCTTGAGGGATCCATTCTGGGATTAGTACTCTTGTCAGTACAAATTTCCCTCTAGGCATCCTAGGTTCTTCTCCTAATGGTTCTTTTCCTTGGGTTCTCGCTTCCGTATCTAGCTGAACTACACCAAACTCATTGGTATGATTTGGCTGAGTACTTATGATGTACATCATTCCTTCTTTGTCTATGCACGCGTCTCTCTCAAATTTCACCACTGGACGCTCCAATCCAATGGGTTGATCAGGATTGTGCAACTGCACCATTGGTCTTCGCAAACCATCCTCATAGATGCGAGCACCTAAGTGGTTGGTACATACATATTCTAATTGAGTTTTGTATTGTCCTTCGGGTCTTTCCAAATATGCTATGTTTAACCCTCCTTCTAGTCTTTCTGTGCTAAAAGCCATTCCCGATTCACTAGTATCTAAGCTCAACTCGTAAGGATAGCTATTCAATTGTTGGGCCCATGAATGTGCATTAGTTCCTACACTTGCTTCTGATGATCTAAGGCTTCGTCGGTCTGACTTACCTATATGCTTGCCCGATCTAAGGTTCATGAATTCACTTCCTGGTACTCTCTAATCGTCAATGGTTCTTTGTTCTTAATTGCTTGGTTCTTTTTAAATTCCTATAAGTTCTTGTCTTGTCTCACTGTATACATCAGGAATCGACTTTTTGTTGTTCTTTTGAGGTCTACTCCATTTTTGTCTAGAAATTGAAGTATGGCAAAAGAAGGATGGCATTTTCATCTCACAACAAAAATATACCAAAGAAATTCTCAAGGCATTTGGAATGATGGACTGCAAACCAACTAGCACACCTATGGAGGTAAAACATAAGCTATCTATGGATGATAGCATGCCTGATGTAGATGCTAAGAAGTATAGGAAGCTCGTTGGAAGTCTTATGTTTCTGTGCAACACTAGACCAGACATTTGGTATGTTGTTGGAGTGTTAAGCAGGTTTTCCAACAAACATAAGGAGAGTCACTGGAATGCTGGAATGTGAATTCTAAGGTACATTGCAGGAACCTTGGATTTTGGTATTTTTTATACCATAGGTGATACACTTCAAGGATATTGTGATTCAGATTGGGCTGGAGATTGTGATTCTAGAAAATCAGTTTCTGGATATTATTTCTCACTTGGTTCAGGAATATTTTCTTGGGTAAGTAGGAAGCAACCAACTCTCGCACTCTCCTCCACTGAAGTAGAGTACAAAGCAGCTTGTTTTGCTTCTTGTGAGGCACTCTGGTTAAGGAGAATTCTTGCAGATCTAGGCTTTCCATCAAATATGGTGACTCTACTCAAGTGTGATAATCAAACTTGTATGGCTATTGCAAAGAACCCAGTATTTCATGCTCGCACCAAGCACATAGAAGTACAGTACCATTACATTCGTGAGCTAATTGAAGATGAAATAGTGGAGCTAGAATATTGCCCAACAGAGGCAAATTATGCTGACATATTCACTAAAGCACTTGGAAGAGAGCAGCTCAATAGGCATCTTCAAAAGATGGGCATAGGACCGAGACCTACTTGATTTATCATGGGTAAACATTGAGGGGGGGTGTTAGTATATGATCAATGTCTACCCCTCATGATTGTATGCACATTTTGTGAGGCCTCCATTACGAGGAGAAGCCAAGCGTGCATTACCCAATTGATGGGAATCCCGACTTGCATGTTGGATGAAGGTCATATTGGACCATGTAAGGTATTGTAAGGAAAGGGGGTTACTAGGGTGCCCAATTGTGGGGTCCAGGGTAGTGGTGAGTAGCCCCGGCTGGGGGGTCAGGGGGCTAGTGGGCCCCCTAGCTGGGGGGGTCCCAGGAGGCCAGGGGGCCCCTTGGTGGGGGTCCAGAGGTAGCACCCTCGGCGTGATGATAAAGGGAATATTCCATTGAATATTCCCTGTCGGCGTCAGAAATCATTTATATTTGTTAGGTTGGTTCAACCGGTCTAAGTGGTGTATGGAAATTGTGCGGGTGCTGGCCGCCCACGCTCTACCACCCATGTATAGCCATCCATGGAAGGCCACCCATGATCCTATATATACATGACTTTTGCACTACCTGAGACATTGAATTGAGCCAGCATACCTCTACCTTGTATCTCCCTATCTAGAGTTGTCTAGATCACCATTTAAGCTCTACCTTGAGAGCGCATAGGTGGACAACACCATCATCTTTGTACTTGATGTTAGTAGAAAATTGTTGAGATTCTCCTATATCTGTTATCTTCTCTACTATTGATCCTATGTTATATTGCATAATTATTGTCTTACAAAGCATTCCATATGTCATTTGCACTTTCAAGTCCTCTAATATGAGGTAGCAAGTGGTCATTAACTCCCATGTAGATAATGCTTCTTGGTTAAGCATCCTTCTTCATCCAAGTCTTCAAATCTGAGAGTTCATCCCTAGTTGGAACACTAGGATCTCTGAACTGTTGTTTTTCTTCTTCACCTGTGATGTAACCTATCAGGTCTTTGCTCATGAGATGAGCTTCCATCCTCATTGACGAAGCTGGATAGTTTTCTCTATCCAGTTTCTCTATCTGAAGAGAATCTCCCATCCTTTCTTCACCTGTGTATTAAATTCTTCAAGATTTATGAGGAATAAGTGTACCTTTACTTTGAATGAAGTTCCTTTTGATCTTCTTGATAGCTCCTGATCTCCTTCTCAAGCTTCCTCTTAAAGCTTTCACCTTTTGTACCTTCAGTTGTTGATTTCTATATGACTGCAGTAGTCAGGGGTCCTCCTTTCTTCTATTTTGATGATTCCTACTCTGATACCACTGATGGAGAGTATTAATCTCCAAAAGAACAAGTTATACTTGATGTTAGAGCTCCTCTATATCAAGAATAACTCAAAACCTCTACCAATTTGGAGAACCAATGCAAGATTATCAAAATTTTGAACTAATCGTGAATAGAGTCACTACTCAAAAACATCTACTACACATAACTCACTCATTGACTGACCAAATGTGTAAAGTTTTTTATGAAACTTTTCACAAGGTGTCTTCTAAAGACTACACACCTTATCCAAGTTAAATCTTCTCAAAAGATTTATTAGATCTTGAGAAATGATTCAAACAGTTCACCTATGTATCAAACTATTCTCCTGTGTAGTCAACTATGACACCTGCAACTTCTAAAGCATGGTTCTCCCAAAGTACAACCCGTTTAATCAAATGCTTTTAACCATAGATGGCTTATCTTCCAACTTAAATTTTGACTCCTCATTTGTGCAAAACTTTAAACTGTGCACTCAGTACTGATCAATTCTTTGACCATCGAGATTGCACCTGTTTCAGGAGACACTCATCACTTCTTTACATACAAATGTTCCTACACATAAGTCTCTTGGCTTGTTTACAATTAGTATCTCAAATTTTAACCATAGAAGCATTAACTATGGAATTAGACATCTACAAAAGGATTCCTAAAATGATCAAGCACAGAAGGAGGACTCAACAAATTATCGAGCGCAACTTTTTCATTCCTCAGAAAACTTTACATCTGAATGATGAGAGATGTTCACTTCACTTCTAAAGTGTCTAATGGCTCTTAAAACTTCTAATTCATCATCTCTCACATATGTCTTGACTTTTCTACTTGTATATATAGGTGTTATGTACAAACTTGTAACCATTTCAAAAGTATAAGCATGTTTAATGTATATATATATATACAAGCCTTTATTCTCTGATTATGCTCTAACTCCAATCTTCATGTATTGAATCTTTGCTTCTTCTTTTGACTTCAAATCTTTGTCCAACACATCAATTGATGGTTTTCATGCACCAACATCCACTACTTGCTGAAGTAAATGCTTCTATTTTTCATTTTTATATTTTCTTTTTATTTGAAGAAAATCCTTTTTTGCAAAATATATATGATCTTGCTTCTTTATTTTTAACACTCCCCCTCAAGCTTACATGTGAGCTTGCACCTTCAGCCATATCCTACAAGTTGTTTTCATCCTTGAACCTCTTTAGCCAAGAAGCATCTAAGGACTTTGTAAATATGTCTACAACTTGGTCATTAGTTCTAATGAACTTTATATCCACATCCTTGCTCAAAACATTTTCTCGAACATAATGATAATGCACTTCTATGTGCTTATTTCGTGCATGAAACATTGGATTGTTTGTCAAGTGAATGCTTGACACATTGTCACCATAAATTGGAATGGTCTCTACTTGCACATCAAGATTAGCCAAGAGCTTCTTAATCCACATAGCTTCACAAGTTGCAAAGGCTAATCCTCTATATTCGGCTAGATGATAGTGCAACAGTAGGTTGCTTCTTCGAGCTCCATGTGATAGGTTTGCTACCTATCATGAACACATAACCTGAAGTGGATCTTCTATCTTCCTTGGAACTAGCCCAATCAGCATCACTGAACCCCTTTACCTGCAATTCTTCATCATATCGATAAAACAAGGCATGATTAACTATGAGCTTCATATATCTTAGCAGTCATTTGGCTAAATTTAGATGTTCACTTGTTGGAGCTTGCATAAATTGAGAAAGAACTCCAATGATATAACACAAATCTGGTCTTGTGATCGTAACATAGATCAATGAACCTATAATACTCCTGTATGTAGTTACATCAACTTCTCTCCATCATTTGAGCATAGCTTCATATTTATGTCCATAGGTTGAAAGCAAACAATTATGAGAATCATATCTCTCAAATTATGTATCCATTTTTTGAGTTTAAATATTCATTGGAGATTTTATCTTGAGTATTTCCTCTATCTAGAATAGTTTGATCAAATTCACTATCTTGTGTGAGTTATTCAGTTTTTAGAGAAGTCCAATTTTTAGCCTAAGTGAGTAGACAGGTAGCCTGTCTTGAGGCAAAGACTTTCCAAACCAACACTACTCCAAATTGAGTTTTCCATTGCGCATTTGAAAGGTATTAGTGTCTAGTTTGAGTGACCAAAGTCTCAAGTTCATTGCATTCTTCAATTGATACCAGTTTTCATTTTAAGGTTCAACTGTAGGTAAAAGTCTTGATCCTGAGAATGTATTCTACACTTTTCGTTGCGAATAGGAGAGGAATTCTCCAACAATTGGTATCAACGCATTGGATTTTGAAGAAGCAAAGCATTGGAACTGAAGTAAAGCAAAGGAGAAGCCAAAAATAAAGGGGGAGCTTTGTAAAGTCAAGATAGAGCGCCAAAACATAACAGAGGTAAACTTAAAACTTGGAAGTCTTTAATGGTTGAATTAAGACAACAAGTGGAGAAGTTAGATAAAGATAATTATCAATCTTGGAGGTATAGAATGAAAAATTACCTTAAAGGTAAAGGTTTATTGAGTCTAGTTACTGTAGATGATCCACAACTAGTGGACCTTCAAGATCCCAACATTACTCCATCACAAAGGAGACAGTTTGCTGATTGGGAAGAGAGGAATCTAAGGGTGATGTTCCTCATTTCACAAGTTATTTCTAACACTATGATTGGTCATGTGCAAAGCCTAGAGACAACCAAGGAAGTTTGGGAAGCATTGGAGAAGGTGTATGCTACCTCAACAAGGTCTCGGAGGATGCAACTCAAGAACGAGCTCAACAACATGTAGAAAAGCTCAAACCAAAGTATTAGTGAGTATAAATTGAAGATCAAGGAGCTTTGAGATTAGCTAGCATCAATTGATGCAATATAGAAGACAAAGATATCATCCAAACAGCCCTCAATGGCTTGAGGATTGAAGAGAAGTGGAAGCCCCTCATCACAAACATTCTGTATAGAGACCCTCTACCAACATTCAATGAGATAATACCAAATCTAGTGGCTGAAGAGGTTGCTCAACAAGGAGAAGGCAACAAAGGTAAGGACAACCATAGCCAAATATTATATGCAGGTTGAGGTAGAGGAAGGAACTCAAGAGGAAGCTCACGAGGAAGATGAAGAAGCTACAACAACACAAATTCCAACCGGCATAGCTCGGAGGACAACAAGGACAAACCAAATGACAACACATATGGAAGAGGTCGAGGAAGAAATAGAGGAAGAGGTTGCAGTTCATCATCAATCCTCATAAAGGTATAACATGCTATCATTGTGGTAAAATAGGACATTATGCAAATGATTGTTGGAAAAAGCATGGAAGGCTGAATGGAGGCAACCAAAGGAGACAAAATAGCTATGCAAGTAAATCAAGTGAAGCAGACAAGCAAACCATGCTTGTCATGAAGCCTGAGTACAACAACTCGAGAAGTGATGATAGAAAATGGTTTATAGATTTAGGTTGCAGCAACCATATGACATGCTAAGGAGATTTATTCACAAAGCTACAAGCTCCAAGTGGAAAAGGATGTGTGGAGACCGGTGATGAAACTCAACACACAATTGAGCATGTTGGACAAGAAGGTATTGACTGATGTTCTTCGTGTTCCTACTATTGCAAAGAATTTGATCTTAGTAGGACAAATGGTAGAGAAATGATATCATGTTATCTTCAATGAAAAAGGTTGCTTTATAAAGAATCCAAAAAGGGATTCAAGGTCATTGCTCAAGGAAGGAAAGAAGGTAGGATGTTCACTTTGGACATTCAACAACCACATGGAAAGGTGATGTATATTGAGTTTGGAAACAAGAGGATTGCTGAAATTGATTTATTGCACAAAAGGTTTGGACATATCAACATTCCCAAGCTCAAGGACATGAGCAACCATGAAGTGATAAGAGGTCTTTCAAGATTCAATGATGCTGGACTACATGAGTTTTGTGAAGCATGCCAAATAGGAAAGCAAACTCGACAACCATTCAAGAAGAGCAACTATGTGGCAAGGAATGTCCTCGACTTGATACACACTGATGTATGGGGACCATCACAACAACTATCCGTGGCTGGTAATAGATATTTTGTCACTTTTAATGATGATCATTCAAGAAAAGTATAGATGTTCTGCATAAAACCAAAATCAGATGTGTTCTTCATGTTCAAGAGATTTAAAGCACAGGTAGAAAAGGAAACAGGATGCTATATAAAGACCTTGAGGTCTGATGGAGGAGGAGAATATTTCTCTAAAGCATTTTCAAATTTTCTTTATGAAAATGGCATCAAGCAATAATTTACATGTAGGTACACGCCTCAACAAAATGGAATAGGTGAAAGGAAAAATAGACATATTACAGAAGTTGCAAGATGCATGCTCAAGGAGATGAAGGTGCCACTAAATTATTGGGCTGAAGTAGCTAGTACGGCTCTTTATTTGATGAACAAGTGCACAATGGTAGGAGTGCATAATTAAACTCCCGAGGAGGTCTATTCCGATAAGAAACCTAACCTTACACATCTCAAAGTTTTTGGATGTGTGTGTTATGTTCACATTCCTCAAGAACTAAGGACAAAGATGGAGGCAAAATCAGAAAAATGTATTTTTATTGGATATTCATCGGAGCAAAAAGGATACATGTGCTACAATCCAGTGACAAAGTAGCTATGAGTCTCACGAGATGTGGTATTTGATGAGCTAAGACCATGGTTTGGAGACAAAGGGAAAGAGAAGATTCTTAAAGAAGATTGTGAAGATGAGTGAGGTGCTATCCAGGAAGAATTTCAACAAGCAAGCACTCAAATGTCAAGTCCAGAAGCCTCTACATCACTTGGAGAAAGCTCAACATGGAAGGGGAGACTAAGGAGTCATTCCTCATCACCAACATCGGGTTATGGAAGATTTGAAGATGAAAGTGCTACCCAAAATAGTGATTCAAATGTAAGTGAAGAAGAGTATGAAGAGGTGATTACACCAAAGGTAAATTTGAGCTGGTTGAAGAAGCAATATTCAAAAGGAAATGAAAGGAGGTTTTCAAGAGCAAGGTATCCAATTCAAAGGCTGAGCTATGATAGTTTTATTGCAAAGGACTTTGCATATATGACATAGGTGGTCAAAGACAAAGAACCGGATGTATATGAAGAAGCATGTACACAAAAAGAATGGAAGCAAGCTATGTAAGAAGAGATAAAAGCTCTCAAGGACAATCACAAATGGGAGCTCGTTCCAAAGGCTGAAGGTATGAACATTGTTCCAAATAAATGGTTGTTTGAAATAAAGAGAAAAGTTGATGGTTCTCTAGCTAGGCATAAAGCCAGACTAGTAGCAAAAGAAAGCAGGTATACATTTGCATATATGTTGATGATCTCATCATAACAAGAAGTAATGTTGCAGGAATACAAGAGATAAAATGAAAACTTGGTAAGGAGTTTAAAATTTCAGATCTTGGTGACTTGAAATACTTTTTAGGCAATGAGGTAGTCTATGGGAAAGATGACAACTACTTGATGTAAAGAAAGTACCTGTTGGATGTTCTTTTCAAATTTGGAATGAGTGAATGCAAACCACACTTCTCTTCCAAAAGTTGTATTATATTTTTTCCTTGTACTACATTTGTTTCTAATTTATAACCTTTTCTAGATATTTCTCAATTGTCTTTTGTTGCTCTTTGACCTCCTCTGACAATCTTCTTTGCTCTTTTCTTTGTTATTCTATCACTTTGTTCCCTTTACTGAACTCAGATTCTATAGCTATCCTTGATGTAATATTATTTCTACTTGAGGGTCTAACATTTTCAATATGACTAATGACAAGTCCCTCTGATGTCTCTAGGGATCCTATCCATTGCCACATTTTACTCCTCTTTTTTCACCTCTACCTATTTTTCTTCTCTGTTTTTTTTCTTCTCCTTCTAATGATTGTTCCTTCTCTTGATCATCATGATCTCCTTGATTTTGTCCCTCTTCATGATTTTCCTGGTCTTCATAAAGCTCCTCCTCTTCTTCCTTTTCCTTTTTGGTTCTTCTTGTTGTTCTTCTCTACTTGGAGCTTCTCTCATTTCTATGTCTTGAATTCCTTCATTATCTTGAATATCATCTAGAACATTATGGATTTCTTCTAATATATTTGGTAATTTCTCCTCTTCTTTTTCTATTTTCTTTACTTCTTTCTTCTCCATCTACCATCTTGATTTAATATTTTGATTCTTTCTTGGCTTTTGCTTTATCTACCCTCTTCTCTATCACTAAGACAAATTCTTGTAATTCTTTTTCTTCTATGGTCTGACATTCTAGCCTTTCCTTGATACCTTCTCTCTTATCCTTCTTATCTGTGATTAGGACCATTCCCATGAGCTTTCATTCTTAGAATCAACAATTTTTTCAAGTCCTTCAGTCTCTTTCATTTGTACTCCCATTAGTTTACTAGGAGTATTGGGTGTTGATAGATTCGAATTCCTTAACAAGAATCCCTCTACATATGTGTGGGTAACAATATCAGAATTGTCTCTTGATGTCATTACTTGAACTACTTCTGACATCTTCACTTCTTCTTTATCAGCTTCTAATTTATGGATCAAGGTAGATCCACCAGCTATTTGATCCTTATTTGAATCTTCCTTAGCTTGTATCCTTCTCTTTGATCCTTTCAGCTCCCTCTTCAATTTGGGTTCTTTTGTTTTCTTCTTTACCAATTGCCACTACTATAGTCCTCTTTTCAAGAGGTCCCTAGGGATCCTTGAAGTAGCATAATAATGAAGCTTCCTTCTTTATGAATACCACTTCAATATCTCCATTCATTATTGCCTCATAAAAATCTTTATAATGTTCTAATTCTTCTTGTGTCGAATCAATAACTTTATCAGAATACTCCTCTAGCATCTTCTGATACTAAGCTTCATATGCGACTCTTTTATCATTATCTTGCATCAAGTAAGAATAGACTTTTATCAATATCTTGCATCAAGTAAGAATAGACTTTCTCTATACTATTCTATGGAGTATGGCGCTCTTTATCAGCCTGAACTTTATTTTGCTCCATTTTCAATTCTTCTTTAATAGCTTCCTCCACTTCGAACTTTATTTCGTAGGATCCACATCCCTCCTTTTACTCAGCTATGGTACCCCCATCACTATCTCCTTTCTTTTTTTGCTAACTGCTTTTATTGACATCTTCTTTTTTAGACTTTTAACTCCTATAATTTCCTCTCTAAAAATCTGATCTTCGAGAGCCAATAGGATCTTGTCATCAATTCAAAAGACATGATATATAATTTTGGTTAGCAACTAGGCTCAATTCATTAATTTCTTGGATTCCTTGTGCTTAGCCACCTCCGTCAATTGTTCACATCTATAAGGAGTCATATCCACTACTTCAAAAGGTTTAGTTTTATCTTTCTTATTCAAGATCACCAAGGTTAGTGGATTATGTGGCATGATGTACCTTGGTAACCTAGGAAAACACAATAGCTCAAGGAACATTCTCATTGCTAATTCTTCATTGGGATTTTCTTTCAAATTTGCAAACTTTGTGTAACTTGTATAAGTAGATCCATTCTTTTTCAAAAATTTCATATCTATTTTGGTATGCATGGGATAGAAGTTTAGTGAAGCTTTTATATGCTCTGCTTTAATGGTAATGCCCGCCATCTCCTTCTCCCAATTCTTTACATTGCAAACAAAATAGGATTCTCTACCTCTCTTTAGTTCCTGTAAAGAGGACATCACCTCTTTGCACCTTTAAAATTCTATAAAGACCATGGGTTCTTCCAGCAATTTATGTGGCCCCACTACCTTCCATCTTTTGTAGATAGTTGCAGACCTTTGAACATTATACAACTTTTGGCTCAATTTCTTCTCTTTAAACAAATGCTTTCCCAATATTTTGATAAAGTCCTACAACTCTTTCTCCACTTGATCCTATTTTGACACTTCTTCATGCTCAAACTCCAACTCCACCACTTTCTATGTTGCTCCACTATCAATAACCAATGTTTCTTGTATAGAGATATTGGATCCAATTCCAAGTTAGCAATTGGAAGTCCCTTAGTCATTTAATCTAAGAAGAAAAAACACCAACACTCCACACTAATTAATAACAAAACCATAGAAAATCATTCATTGCATCATCACAAAAAGATAGAAAATTTTACACCATACATCACATGTTCTCATCACTCCACTTTTCAAAGACTAGCTTTGTGCTCATCACAATGAAGCAAGGTCTCTTTTCCTTTATTTTCTAAGTGCAGTTTGAAAGATTTTGGAAATAGAACAATCATGAAATAAGATATGAATAATAAAATAAAAAATGAAATACAAAAAAATAAGAATTGCACACTCCTATTCCTTGATTTGTGCTCAAAAGAAAAAAATGAAGACGTTTATGTACATATATGTAAATTTTCCTATTTCTGTAATTTTATATATATTTTTTTCAATAATTTTCCATTTTCCTTTTTATTCATTGAAAAATAATTCTCTTCCCCTCTTAGATCTTTTACTAATTTAAAAAGAGATGTTTTTGGTGCATGGGTGATTGAACATCTCATGCCTAGTGAATGCATGACTTTGTAATGAAGCCCTACATATGCATACTTTAATCATGCAATAATTGTTATGGTACAAAAGGAGGGTCTTAAGTAAATCACTTAAGTGGTTTTGTGATCTTCAAGCTCTATGTTGATTTTTGTATTTTTTATTTATTTTTCAATTTTATTTGGTTTCAGCTTTGATGTTTTCTTCCTACAATACCACTTTGGTTTTTTTCCATGATTTTGAAATTGATTTGCTATTGTGCCCTTTTGAAATTCTGATGAAGTTTTTTGAGTTTAGTTTGTCATTGATTGTTTTGGTCTCCATATTTGTTTCATTTTGTCCTCTTGATGAATTGGATTTTGATATTCCAATTTATCTTTAGGTATCCATATTTGTTTCATTTTTTTTCCTGATTTAACTAAGTGGTTGTGCTATTTGAATTGGATCTCCATTTGCTTCATATTCCTAAAATTTCTTTGAATGATATTGTATTTTTTCCCTCAGTAGCATTCGGGGATGCTCGATGAGCCATTTAACTGCATCTCCTACCACAGTCCCTTGTAATACCTGATATTTATGGTCATCATCTTATAAGCCTCGATGATTGCAGACAAATTGGTTCTCGGATGTGCGCACATGCACATCTGTTTCTTCATCTGTTCTACCATAAAATTGAGTGTAATTGAACCTTGGGAGTGGATTTTGGCATGCTATTCATATCATCAAATTCTTCCAAGATAGTGAATCAAGTGAAAGGGAGGGCTAAGGCCAATTCGGGTTGGGGTCTGTTGCCATCGCTTTGGTCTAGTTCCACAGGGTATTCTTCTTCATGTTGTTGGCATTGCTGGTTGGCTCTGCTAGATAATCAAACTAATACTCAATGCATACATCTATTTGCAAATACAGAGCTTGGTTCTTACAATCATTTTGGAATCACCGCTCTGCACACAGAGACACTTTTGAATACTGCACTTAAATGCCTACACCATTTGCTTCTTCGTAATATTCTTCACAACATTCTGCACTATGTAAATAATGAATACCCAATTTTCCATACTTTATGATAACTATTGAGATCTCCATATAAAGAATTCCCTTTTCCAATTACAAAATGTATTACAAAATTGTGGTCATCCACACCATCTACTAATACTACCCCTTCCCCTTCTATTTTTGCCATTGTAGTGTGTGTGTGTGTGAAGCTTGGTGAGTTGTGGACTAAGATTGGTGTTTCCCCCCCCCCCCCCTTAGTATTTTGTTCATACCTCCAAGTATGTTGTTCAAATTAAGCTGAGAATATGAAATTGGATGCATCTCAGTGAGAGCTTCGAAAAGAACCCACTATTGAGTATATTCAAGGATCGAAGCTAAGAGAAAAGGTCTACTTTGTGCATACTACTGTAGAAAGTATCATGATGTACATTTCCAGTGAACTATGTGACTTGAGCAGTAGTTCTACCTAATTTACATACATTGTAAGCACATTCACTTCATTTGCCATTACAAAAGCACACATCCTCATACACTTGATATGTCTATGTCCACGGATTGATAAATTAAAGCTTGTATTAATCCACCACTATATGGGCTTGTGGTAATTGAGGTATATTCTCAATTATCCCAAGTCTCTAAGTCTTCTTGGCTTAGGTACACATGTTTTTGGTGTCATTGCCAGGGACTAGTCCGATCAAGATGCCTATGTGATGGTTATAGCTATGATGTGAAGGAATTGTGGGTTAAGAAGTGATTTCAGTTGTGTGGCATGTCAACACTTTACTTGCACTTGTTACTTCATACATCCAAGGTGTGTTTAACACATTCTTAGGGTTAAGTGAGAAAGTGAAGAAGTTGGAGTAGGAAGTAGAAGTGGAGTGTAAAGAAGAAGGTTGGTTCTTTTGCATCAAAAATCTCAAAACAAATCAAAAAAATTTCAATTTTTGTTCTTGAATTTTTGTTTCAGCCAGAGACTAAAGTTGAGAGTCACTAAAAGTGAGCTCACTTGTTTTGACACAAGTATCATGAAGAGCGGTGACCAGTATTGTTGAGCTTGTATTGTCGAGAATGCAGTGTATGGCAAGAACTTACTATGAAAACATAAAAAAACTGACTGATCACCCACAAAACTTGAAACAACATAAGCCAAAGATCGTAGGAGTGGTATCATGCATTTGAAAAGACGTTTTGCATTTATAGGCACATAAGGGTAACCAAGGGGTCATAAAGAGGACATCATCACAAAAGGTTTCGAATTTGGACTTCTCTAAGTCCAAGTATCATGACTGGTTGAGTTCAGATATTGCGATTCTAGAATTCCCATGTGTCGCGGTACTTGCTAGGTATCGTGTATCATCGATACTCTCGCTCCTCGTGTATCGCGATACCTTATAAGTATTATGTATTGCCACATTGAATATCGTTACCAATCATGTATCATGTATCATCGATACTTATCAAGTATCATGTATCACGAGAGGCTAGGTATCATATATCATGTAGCGTGTGCTACTCGAGTATAGTATATCATGATAATTTCTACTATCATATCGTGGGGAATAAATATCATGTATCATGTATGATCAAGATAACAAGTATCATATTGAGAGACTTAATATTGTGTATTGTTATACTTCACTAGTATTGTGTATCGACTATTTTTTGGCATCATGTATCATGTGGGAGTCAGGTATCATATCACTGAAAATTGTGTATCGTGTATTGTACAAGTCAGATATCATGTATCATAACAAAACCAAGTATTGTATCGTGGAGGCCAACATCGTGTATCGTTTTGCCCGAAGTATTGTGTATCATATCTTTCTTGTATCATGTGTCATGGGTAAACAAAGAAGTGATGAGAGAATTTCGGAGGAGAAAATTAAGATTTCTAGTGCTTAAACATTGACCAAGAATAGTCAATGGAGCTAATAGATTATGCAAAAGGACCCAAGAACTAAGTGATGAATGAACCTAAGGTCTGGAAGAGTGCTAGGAAGCCCAAGAAGCATAATATCATTAGTGGGAAGCATTGCTCAAAAAAGTACCCATTCTATCTACTTAGAAGCTTCTAGTGATACACAAGGAGAACCTGTGATGGGTTCAAAGGACATGCATAGCTATGTGCCTTTGGACGGGCTCATGTTAGTGATAGAAGGGGAGTATAGGACATCCCTGCAATAAATGTCCACTAATGTACATGGATTGCCTATCTACCTTGATGGCCTCAATAGGTTTGTTGTAGGAATGAAAAACTCTACAAATGTGGAGATAGTTCCAAGACTAGTTGTGAAATATGAAGGAGGATTTTACATGGACAAATTAGGACACATGTATGTGGTGACTGAGTCCAGAAAGAACAAATGAGAGAGGAGAAGTTGAAGAATCAAAAAACCCTACAAGACCCGATAATGGAGATATTGTGACCATGCCTAGGGGAAAATCAATAATCACCAATGTATGGAGGGGATATCTGATTCCTCACGGTGATGAAGTGATTGATGTATATCTGGTAGGTGGGTTAGACAAATTCCTACAAGCCACTTCCCCAATATAAGGAGAGGGCATCAACCCTATAGTTATCTATGAATTGCAAGACCCAAAAGACTCGTCTAGAGTTACCTACCTAGACTAGAACAAGAGGAGATATTGGCATGTTGATGACCATGATAGGTCATGAATGAGATATATGGGGTTGCCCATATTCCCTCCTCAAGACTAGGTAACCACATCATAGAACCCCTTTAGGACACATCAGAGCTTGGAAAACCCAGCCTCAAGGCAAACCCATCAACAAAGTGTATCGTTCAAACCTCACATGCACTTTTCTATGATAGGGACCAACACCAGCTATCAGGCTAACCCAGGAAGTGGAAATATGAATAGGGCATGTTTTCAGATGAGACCACCACAAGGAGCTCGACCTAGAGTACAACTCGTATGGTCGGTTATTCCCATAATTCTACGATCGTCAAGACTAGGTAGAAGACTAGGGCCAATTCAGGTAGCCAAGTGCATGAGAATTCATTACGATGGTTCTCAAGAACCATATGATCATATTGCTGAATTCAAACAAGTGATATGGCTAAGGAAGTGGATGACTTCTTTGTTTAGTATGAATCCTTTGGCCTTACCCTTACTGGAATAGATTTGACCTGGTTCCACCCATTGGACCCAAATAGTTTTGTAAATCTTGAATAATTCTTTTTAGAATTTATTGGAGAGCTCACTAAGAGGGGTATCAAACACAACTCCTCTTCATTGATTCATAGCTTCAAACCAAACCCCAATGAGATTATAAAAATTGTGGCCATGTGATTTAATCAGTACATAGATAGGTGTTTTGTTGAGAGAACCTCTCAACAAAAGATGATATCCCTATTCTTAGATGGCTTAACCAATGGGACATTGAGAACGTTCTTTATGTGAAATGCTTACAAACATTGAGTGACTATCTACAAGATTGTATAGAATTGGAAGATAACCTAGCAAATGACCTAAAAATTCCACAAAACTTGATGAAATTAGAGGATACAATGTGCAATGAAAACTCTAACACCAACAATGTAGAAGAACTTGCAAACCTCGTAGCTAAGAAGCTAGGAGTCCAAGGACGGAAAATTTCTAGAAATCTCCTTTGAGAGTACCCATGTTATGAAGATGCATGCATTGTGGTGGGAACCATCTATCTAATACTTGTGAAGAGGAGGGTCGGTACCACCACAACCCTATCAATACAATAGCCCATCAGCCCAAGGGCCCAATTTGTACTGTCACATTGAACAAAATTACACAAACCATAGCACTGAAAATTGCCCTTTCAATAGACAACCTATACCCTCTACACCACCTCAGTATCGACCTCATGGATACCCTCCCAGAGATCAAGACAAAGAGATCCCTAGATACAATCCATACCAAGGGCCACCTATGGCACCAAGACCATACAAGTACACAGGATACAGTCAACTACAGCGAGTGTTAGGACAACAACCCCCAAAATCCTTAAAATGTAGTGCCAGTAAAGTATGTGCAACCAGACGAAAATTTAGAGAGAGCCATTGTGCCAACCACCCCATTGACAAACAAAAAAACCTAGGCCTAGGATTTGATTAGACCCAAGGAGACTATTATCCCTATGACACTAGTCTTGTGGAATATGAACATGCTTATGAGCAACATTATTATGGACATGAGGGATACGAGAGCCCATATGGACTAGAATATGCTATTCTCATGTACACCACCCCTAGGGCCCTAGTTCTAATTAGACCCACAGTGAGACCACTGGCACCCAGAGGACCATGTTATAGGTGTGCTAGAGATCATTTTATTAGGGAATGCACTCTTTCATATAACCCACCACCCCCACATGTTTGGGAAGGATATTGTAATGATTGTGGCAAAGAACATTTGTGTAGAGATTTCCTGAAGAACCCTAATAAGGTCTCAACCATCGCACAAATTAATGTAATCAAAGTACTCAAATCCTCAAGGGTGAAAAAGAATTCAATGTGCCTCTAAAAGCCATTAGCCGAGTTTACGAAGACCGATGGAAGATGAATGAAAACAAAATACCACCTTCTGAAGAGTTAAATGCCTCAAGGAATCAACTCACATTGGAACCAAAGGTGATCTAAGAAGAATTTTCCAACCTAGACCACAATAGGGAGGAAGGAATGAGCGTGAAAATGCTTCCTAATTATATGGGAGAATATGAACAGAGATCTTAATTTCTCCATGCACCTAGAATCCAAGGCAAAGAAAATAAATTACTAGATGAAACTCCAATACTCTATCTGAGTTAAAAAGAATTAAAGAACAATGTTCTTTAATGCTGGAGGAGTTGCTGCAAGTCAAACATCAGTTGTGGAAGAAATTAGTTCAATAGCTGAATTTGGAAGAGACAAACCCATCTACAAGAGAAGACACCCACAATAAAGGTTCGAATTGAAAAAGTGGGATAATTTAGTGAGGGAGACAAAGAAAACACATGCATTCTAGATACATTTTGAGGATGCATGACCAAAGCTATTTTAGACATGAGCATGAGTAGGGATAGCTACCAAGGAAATATGGGAAAAATGGGGAAAACCAACCTTATGATCTACTCAAACGAAATTACAATTGGCGGATGGCAAAGCAATTAATTATGAGATGATCTTAGGATGACCCTTTATGAGACAGTTCAGAGTAATGCAAGATTAGGGAAGAGATGCATTATATCTCCAACATCAAGGTGCCACAACGAAAATAAACTTGCATACTTTTTCATATAGAGATGTACCACCCTTGCAATGGAACCCTATCCATAAAGAAGAAAATGATGCATCCATTCATAGTGCAGGATCCAGTAATGCATCTTGGATGAATGAATATGTCCATATGGATGTGTAAAGAAATGAAAGTCAGAAGAAGAGAGAAAAAAAGTATGGCCAATGGGACATGAGAACTATAGGCCCATATATGCCTCAAATATTTCTAGATGAAGCATTCAAGCCACATGGATGGATGGAAATATTAGCCACATTAGATTTTTTTGTGAACAAAGGAGTATTGACAATAAATGAGTGTGTAGATGAGGAAGGATATGATGTGATTATGTACATGGTAGTCCACCAAGAAGAAGAAGAAGAAGAAAGAGATTCGGTAGAAAAAAGAATGGAAAGAGGACTATGAGAGTATAGAGATGGAACCAAAATTCAATTCAAAAGAACAATCCGTGATAGAGATGAAAAAGGAGACACCCAAGGAAGAACCAATGTACTCGCCATAGAAAAATATCAAGAAAAACCTCAAGCTGAGAGAACCAAATTTCAAGAAGAGCCACATCATGATTCATTTGAAATACCTGAACATTTCAAAAGGTATGAAGTGGAAGAAAGAAAAATAGCCATTCAAATGCCAAAAAGAGAAGCTCAGGAAGAGTAGCATATGACAACAAAGAACATACTAAAAAGGTAATAGTAACCATGGAAGGAGAAGAAGAGAGGTGCACCGACATAGGCAAGGATGTGTCAATGGAAGAAGAATAGGAACTTAAAGAGCTAATTCAAGAATATAGAGACATGTTTTCTTGGACTTGTAAAGATCTCAAAGGCATGGATCGCTCTATTAGAATTCCAATGATGCCATATGCTAAACCCTCAAAACAAAGATCGTACACTTACAATGATGTCTATTCTGCCAAGATTAAAAAACAGATTGATAAGTCATTAGTGGTTGGATTCATAT
This sequence comes from Ceratopteris richardii, assembly GCA_020310875.1. Taxonomy (NCBI): domain Eukaryota; kingdom Viridiplantae; phylum Streptophyta; class Polypodiopsida; order Polypodiales; family Pteridaceae; genus Ceratopteris; species Ceratopteris richardii. The sequence continues at coordinate 37,660,227 of CM035428.1, forward strand.
AGGAGATTGAGCACATGGAATGGATATCATCCTTGGTAGTAGTGCACAAGAAAAATAGAAAACTTGGGGTTTGTATTAACTCCAAAAAGGTTAATGCAGCTACCATTTGCAATATTTAACCATTACCCATTATAGACCATCTCTTTGAAAGAGTAGTAAGCAATGAATTCTATAGCTTTCTTAATGGATTCTCAGGTTATAACCAAGTAGTCATTGGTACTGAGGACCATTCACAAGAATTCTTTTGTGATTGAATGGGGGTGTATGCCTTTAAAGTTATGTCATTTGGGTTGACCAACGTAGTAGCAACCTTCTAGAGATTAATGTGTCATGTGTTGAAAGAGTTTTTGAGGAAGAATATGGAGGTCTACATGGATGATCTATGTACTTACTCTTCTCAATGCATAGCTCATATACCTGAATTAAAGAAAACCTTTGATAAATGTAGAGAATATCAAGTCTATCTGAATCTAGAAAAGTGTGTATTTATGGTAAGACAAGGAAAAAATTTGGGACATATAGTGTCCAAGAACATCATCTCAACTAATGAAGATAACATAAATGTCATTTTTTAAATTATGAAGCCAAAAAATGCTAAGGAAGTACAAGCCTTTATGGGAATTGTAGATATTACGGACGATTCATTCACATGTATTTAATAATTGCTTAACCTCTGTATGGGTTGTTGACCCAATTTGTTTGGACGAAAGAGTGTGAAAAAGATTTTAATGAATTAAAGAGAAGATTGAGTTCAGCACCAATTTTGAAAGTGCCTAACTAGAATAAGCCATTCCATATTCATGTGGATGTGTCCAATTATGCAATTGGATGTACCTTTGCACAACTAGCCGATGAAGGAAAATTCGATCACCCAATAGCCTATGGAAGTAGAAAACTAAACCAAGCTGAACACAACTACACTACTACTAAATAAGAAGGCTTAGGGATGGTCTATGTGGTGAAGAAATTTAGACACTACCTCCTAGCCAAAAAGCTTCACTTCTTTATCGATTATGAAGCTCTATTGTAGTTGGTTAATAAGCCTTGCAATATTGGAAGCCTAGTGAGAAGGTTTCTACTGCTAATAGAGTTCGACTTTGAGGTGATATTAAAGAAGAGTAATACACATGTAATGATGGACCATCTTTTGAGAATGACACATGGAGAGCCACCCACAAGAGTAGTCAATGAGCTACCTCATACCTATTTGTTCAACTTAGAATTATTGTTCAAGTTTGAGGTCTACGGAAGCACGCGAACAACATAAGGAACAAGAAGAAGCTTGATCACAACACACAATACAGAATGTATTACCAAGAGAATGTACAAAGATAGTGACCCATTAAGGTTATAGGCACATATACAAGGCACGAGAAAAGAACCTCCTAAAAAAGGAAAAAGTGTGTTGATAGTCCTAGTGTGTTCACACATATCACTACCTAAATATATCAACAAGTCCCCGCTGGGAGATGTAATGAACAAGGAGTTGACACTCATGTATAAAGAAGTGTCAAGTTATGTGGAATCAATCCACAAAAGGAAGTAAGCCCAAAGCTTTGCAGAAAGCTTCAAACTTCTCCCTTGGTAGAGCCTTTGTGAAAAGGTTTTCAATGTTCTCCTGTGTCACCACATAAGCCAAACTAATCTCTCCAGTAGAGAACCTCTCCCTGATATAATGATGGTGCACCTCAATGTGCTTAGTGCGTGCATGGAACACAGGGTTCCTCACAACTACCAATGCACTCTGACTTTCAACGAAGATGGTGGTGGCAAAAGACTAATGAACACCCAAATCAGCCATAAGGCATCTGAGCCACACACACTCAACAATCTCTATGAAAGCTACCCTATACTAAGCCTCACCACTGGAAGTGGCTATAGTAGGTTGCTTCTTACTCAACCAAGATATACATGAGCTATCAGGCACGAAGCAAAAGCCACTAGTGGATACACAAGTGCCATAGCAACCAGTCCAGTCAGAGTAAAAAAAAGCATGTAAATCTAGATGTATTGATCCTCCCTTGGGATAAAACAATTCAAGTAGTCCGGTACCACTCAAGTAGAGAAAGATGTGCTTAACTGCCTGCTAATGCTTGACACTTGGGCAATGCATAAATTTGCTCATCTATGATATAGAAAATTGAATATTTGGCTGAGTAATGCATAAGTAAATCAAGAATCCTATAGCCTACTAATAGAGAAGAACATTAAATCCATCTCCATCATCATGAAGACTCAACCATAAACCTAGCTCCATAGGAGTGGCAATAGGTTTACAGTCTTTAAGGCCAAAATGCTTCAATAATGTGTCAATATATTTTCTTTGACACAAAGCTATTCCACCATCAACTTGCATAAAATGAATGCCCAAATAATGATGCAAGTGCCCCAAATTTGACATATTAAATGAGGCATGTAAATCAGCCTTAAAATCAACAATATGCTTCTCAATAGGACTAGTGAGCAACATGTCATCAACATAGAAAACAATTATCAGAAGCACATCATTTTCACACTTAATGTATAAGGTGCTCTCAGTTGGACTATTCTCAAAACCATTGTGTAATAAGGAGCGCATGTATCTTTTCATACGAAGCACGTGGTGCTTGCTTTAAACCATATCACACGTTTTTCAACCTGCACACTAGGTTTTCATGCACTTTCTCCACAAATCCACGGGGCTGAAAAACATACACTTCTTCATGCAAGTCACCATTTTGAAATGCAGTTTTAAAACCCAACTAATGTACATTCCAACCATGATGAGCTACAAGTGCACATATGCTATGAACAGTAGTCATTTGGCATGTAGGAGCAAAGGTCGCATCAAAATCAATGCCTTTTTCCTAAGCATAACCCTTTGCAACAAGTCTAGCTTTATACCTGTCAACTATTCCATCAGGATTAAGCTTTAATTTGTATACCCACTTAGTGCCAATGGCCTTCTTGCTAGGAGGCAAGTCACATAAAGACCAGGTATCATTTTTTGTCATAGCATCATATTTTGATTGCATAGCAGCCATCCAATTTTCAGAATTTTATGCTTCATCAAACAAAATAGGCTCATTCTCATCACAAAGGCTAGAGGTAGCCATAGCATAGCAATCTGATGCAAAAGAAGTAGTATGAGAGCTTGAATGAGTCTGATATGACAAAGGTATATCTAATTTGCTATCACGCAAAGTTTGCACTAGCCATTTTGGCATAGTTTTTGCCTCATCAATATCAGCTCTCTCATCAACAAGTGCATCATGTAAATCTAGATCAGAAACTGAATTATCTACATCATCATATGAAAGCTCTAAAGGCTGAGAAATTGCCTCATTCAGACTTGTCCACCTATAAAAAGAGGCAACAGAGTATCATACATATCTTTGGAGCTAATTGATGTCTCCTTTGTGCATGAAAGTAATGGTTGAATAGCATCTTGCACAAAAACATCACAGCTAACCAAAATATGTTTATCTATGGATGATACCCTTTGCCTTCAGAATTTTACCCAACAAAATACATTTCATTGCATTATGATCCAATTTCCTACATTCTTGTTCAGGCTCTAATGCATATGCCAAACAATAAAAAACACACAGATGAGCAAAAATTGGCTTGTGACCATGCCAAGAATCATATGGAGTGATAGACTATAGTGCTTTAGTGGGATACCTATTAAGTACATATGCTACACACATAACAACCTCAAGCGAGAAACTATGTGGTAAAGCTTGACTCTTGACCATACACCTCACCATCTCCTGAGTGACTTGTTCTTCCTTTTAGCAACTCCATTTTGTTGAGGTGTATATGGCATTGTACTCTGAGGTTTTATCCCATGCTTAGCCAAAAATGCATTAAAATTAGAAGACACATATTCCCATCTCGATTAGAATGGAGGGTGCCCATTTTACATGCTAATAGATTTCAACCAAAACTAGAAACGGTTTGAAGCACATTAACACTTAGACCTTTCTCTTAATGGATATACCCATGCATGCTTGGAAAAATCATCAACTAAAGTCACAAAGTAAAGATAGTTCCCAAAGGAGGGTGTCTGCATAGGGCCACATATATCACTCTGAACAAGTTGCATTTTTTAACTAGCTCGAACTGAACCATCTTTTGGGAATGAGGAATGCTGCATTTTGCCCAGAATGCAGTCTTCACAAACATGTTTTCCAAGTGCCCAAATTTTGGGCAGAGAGGATACCATTTCAAATTTCTACAAGCATAGAAAACTAGCAACATTCAAATGGACAAAGCGTGCATGCCAAAGCTTTGCATTTGACATAGCATGAGAATCATGTACTGCACATGCTGAATCATTCACAGCTTTTTCATACTCTATGATCTTATACAACCCACAACATAAAATGCCAGAAGCAATAATGACATTTCCATTTGATAGATCATGAACTGTACAACTGTCATCAACAAATTTCACAACCAAGCTGACCTTGGTGAATGCTAAAACTGATAATAGATTTTTCTTGATCCCTAGCATAAATAAAGCATCTGACAATGTAAAAGAACTACCATCACCAATAGTCAAATTGGTCTTACCAACTCCCATGAGAGGATAAGAGGAGTTGTTGGTGCATGTGATAGTATTTCTTGTAGGGGCAAGCTCAAGTGAAGTGAATAAATTGCACTATGAGGTAATATGTTTGGTTGCCCCCTATCAAGTACCAAACATTTAAGTCTATTGCAAACATACATTGTTTATGAGAAGATAGGTCATAAATGCAAACAGTGGTTAATGCCCATTCTTCATTATGCACAAGATTAGTAGACTCTATTTTGGGTGTAGAGGCCTCTGCAACAACCATTCTATCCTGTTTCTTCTTTGTCTCTTTTGCAGCCAATTTTGGGCAGGTATTTATCACATGATCATTTCCTTTATAGTATTTGCAAAATAACTTTTGCTTTTCTGTTTTCTTCTCGTCTTTATCATCCCTCTTTGATTGTGCATAATTAGAATATTTTTGCTAAATAGTAGAAGAGCTTCATTTATCGTTGCCCTTCTAACTAGCTAGGAAAGCTTGATCTGCAACACACATAATGGACATGTTCTCTCTACACTTATCTTCCTACAACAGAACAAAGATGGACTCCTCAAATGTTATGATATTTGGATTGCCTTTCATCATCAATCAAAAAGTCGAAGCAAAACTCTGATATGAACCTAGAAGATCATTCAGAATAGACTACATAAGTGAACTATTAGGAAAGACCATCACTTGAAATCAACAGCTTCTTCAAATCTTTGATCTTTGTCAAAAATCTATCCATGGAATCTCCTTCATTCATGTACTCACTCTCCAAGTGTTTTTGGAGGTAAGCAACACACGCCTCATTCCTTGCCTAGTATAAAGTATCTAGTGTATCCAAGCATCATTTCCTATTTTGGAAGAGTGAATGTGAGGGATAATGGCATGTTTGATAGAAAAGGCTATCAATGCATGTGCCTCATCATCCTTGCCTTCCCATCAAAGTTGCTCTGTAGTAGTTGCAATAGGAACTACAATACGAATAAGAACCTGAAGAATATCACCATCTTCAACACCATCTACATCACCTTTAGCAACTATGTTTGGAGTTGAAATAGGATGCTTTTCAACACCTTGCACAATATTCCACAACCCTTTTGCAACCAATACATGACACATCATACAAACCCATAATGGGTAATTGGTACCATTGAACTTATCCTTAACAATCAACATATGAAATACATCATGGCTTTCATCCATGGACACTACCTAAAATAAGCTAATGCAAAAAAATGATTGTATCTCAAAATGTTGAATAGAACTACCCTATCAAGTTTTGCCAAACCTATAGGAGACTTCGAGGTGCTTATATTGATGAACCAAAATCTATATATATCTTTGGAATAAAAAGATGATATTTCCTACACATGCACTATGATAGTGTGTTTGGAAGCTAAAACAAGCTCATATAGCAATTTTGACACAAATAATGAAGATGTTTTGAACTCCTAATCTGCCCGAGTATGCTCATCAAATTTCATGCGATTCTAACACTATGATCAGAGGGGTGTCAACGATGCCCTAGACAAAATGATGACCTACTTTGATACCAATTGTTGGATTTTGAGGTCTGTGCAAGCAGCAAAACATTACAAGGAAGAATAAGAAGCTTGGAGCACAACACACAATACTGATTGTATTACCAAGAGAATGCACAAAGATAGTAACCCTTTAGGATTATATATACAAGCAAGGGGAAAAACCTCCTAAAGAGGGAAAAAAGTGTTCTAGAGGTCATAGTGTGTTCACACACATCACTACCTAGATATGTCAACAAGTATGTTCTAAATGGGTTGAGAAATTGATTCCTATATGCACTCATTGAAAGAACTTGGAGAAGCTTGTAGGAGGTAGAAAACTGAGTTGCGAAGCAATGAAGTCTGGTCTAGCCAACCGGCACAAGACCAGCCCTTGAGCTTATGGAGACTCAAAAAGACCTTATAGGCATGCGATAAATGCAATAAAATGCATTATGTACTTTGGAACATCAAGGAGAAAGAGTCGATACAAAATAGATAGGTTTGCACATCGACTATCTCAAAAAAATTACTATCTTTGCATGAGACAATGAACTTCAACTATTCATAGAAACTAGCGTGGTTACAATTAGAAACAATCATTTTATGGCAGTGATACACGTAGGGTTGAGTGTAAAGAATGCACAAGAGTACAACAAATAGGCAACATATGCTTTTGGAATGAATTAGACATTCAATAGTGGTACGTCCTATTTTTCAAGAATACGTAGAGATTGACCCCGATATAGAAAAACTCAGATTTCGCCCAATGTACTAAACTAAATTCTTTGCAAATTTATAAGCATAAACTAGACACTACTATCTTTCCAATACATCCTCATGCATCCAATTTGGACCTTTGTAAAGAGAGCAGCATCCTCTGCAAGCTTACTATTATTGAAGAAGATGATGCAAAAAAATGAAGGAGAAGGACAATGATGTCCACAAATGTATGTATTTTTCTTTCATGTAATGTAGACATGATTTGAAGTCATTATATAGACTCTTGAAGTGCTTCATGACTTCTATAAGTCCATTTTAAATTCAAATGAAGGCAGCAAAGGTTGTTATAGGGAATCAATTCACTTTCCTACAATCTAAGAAAAGTAATGATCTAGTTTGATCTACTTTTAGGTGATTGATTGATTGCAACTCAAACACCACAAATTTATGGAAGATTATCTCTCCTTTTCTACCTTTACATGTATAAATCTCTAGGCTTTTACAATGGTAAAAGATCCATAAATAAGCTTTTTAAAAAATACAATAAATGAGCATAGGTAAAAGAACTCTCCAACGGTTATTCTTTTGATGTAATCCAAGCGATAGATTTTGATGTAGATCGAATCCACCCTCAAGAATAGTGTAAGCTTGATGCTCCAATAGTTTCCCCTCAAGCTAAAGTATGCTTGAGCCTTCATTCTCTAATAGGTTGAATCCCTACCATAGCTTTGAATCTACAAAACTTTATTCCATCAAGTGCCTTCATCATCATATTGGCTACTTGCTTTTCAGTTGGAACAAAATAAATGTCAATCTCCTTTGCCATAAGCTTCTCTCATACAAAGTGATAATGGAACTCTATGTGTTTGGTTCTTGCATGGAAAATAGGGTTTGTTGCTAGATGCATGGAACTTACATTATCTCCAGATATGCGACGTTTGGAACTTACAAGTCCCAAATCTGTATACAATGCTTTTAACCATATTTCCTCTTGAGTTGATATGGTCAAAACTCTATATTTTGCTTTAATTGAGGATAAAGCAATTGTTGGTTGCTTCTTGGAACTCCATGAAACTAGCTTTGAACCTAAAAATGCTAAGTAACTAGAGATACCTTTTCTATCTTCCTTAGCTCCTACCCAATCTGCATTTGAGTAGGTATTGATATCCAAATCTGAAGAGTAAGGATAGAATATACCTTCATTCATTGTACCTTTGAGATACTTAAGTACTCTCTTAGCTGCATCCATGTGTGGTCTTCTTGGCAAGTGCATGAATGGGCTTAGAAATCCCACCCTATATGAGATGTCTACCCTTGTATGAGTAGCATATATCAAGCTACCTAATAAGCTTTGATATTCTTTAATGTCTTCATGTTTCTCACCTTCATAAACACTAAGTTTATGGTTTATCTCCAAAGGTTCCCTACAAGTTTAGTGTCGTCCATTTTGAACTTAAGAAGTAGATCCTGAGTGTATCTTCTCTGAGTCAAATACATTCCTTCATCTGTGTATACCACCTACATACCTAGGAAATATGTGAGCTCACCTAAGTCACTGATTCTGAACTCCTCTTGCATGTGTCTCTTGATCCTTTGAATGCCATTCAAATCATCACCTATGACAATAATATCATCTACATATACACATAGATAGATAACCTCATTGTGATCCCTTTCGATGAATAGAGAAGGATCTAAGTTGCTAGGTTTGAACCCTTGATCTTGAAGGTATGTAGCCAACCTATAATTCCAAGCTCTAGAAGCTTGTTTCAATCCATACAATGCTTTCTTAAGTCTACAAACATAAGATGGATGATTATGGTTTTCAAAACCTAGTGGTTGTGAAATGCATATCTCTTCACTTATCCAACCATTTAGAAATGCATTTTTTACATCAAATTGGAGGATTCTCCAATTTCTTGCAGTAGCTACACTTATCAATGTTCTAATTGTAGTCATCTTTGCAACTAGTGAGAATGTTTCCTCATAGTTTATACCATGCATTTGTGAGCATCCTTTGGCAACTAATCTTGCCTTTTACCTACAAACTCATCCATCTAAGTTTTGGTTAACTTTATATACCCATCTGCAACCAATTACCTTTTGATTGGATGACATTGGAACCAAATCCCAAGTGTCCATCTCCTTCAATGCATCTATTTCTTCTTTCATGGCCTTTTCTTGATTAGGGTTTCCGTTTTCCTCTTCATAGTTTGAGGGTTCTTATGAAATTGAGTCTTTTTCCAAGTAGATTGAATGATTTCTAACAAATGTGGAATCATATCCATACCTTTCTGGTTGTTTCTTGTCTCTTGGTGATGTTCTAGGTGCTTGCTTGGAGCATTCTCCACACTCTTGCATCTTTGCTTTGCCTCTTGACTTCTATAGTTTGTAATCCTTTTCCCTTTCAGCTTGGTCATCATCTCTATCACTTCTTGGATCAAGGACCTGTGTATCATGCTTGCTTCCTAATTGATGAGAATCAGAATCAAGATCATATGGTAGAGTTACCTTTTGTTTGTCTTCATCATACGAAGACTTGTGTTCTTCAAGCACAACATCTCTACTTGTAGTGAATTTCTTGGTTGAAGGATTGTGGAACCTATAATCCATTTTAGTTGAGTCATGCCCAATAAACACTACCTTTGTTGCCCTTTCATCTAGCTTACCTCTTATTTGTTATGGTACATGAACATAAGCTAAACAACCAAACAACTTGCAATGTCCAAGACTAGCTTTTCTTCCATGCCATGCTTCATAAGGAGTCATAACTTGGAGTAATTTGCATGCTAGTCTATTGACAAGGTACACAACAGTTGAAATAGCCTCGGCCCATAGCTAATGTGGCAACCTCTTCTCTTCAAGCATTGTTCTGGCTAATCCAACCAATTTCTTATTTCTCCTCTCTACAATTCCATTCAGTTGAGGAGAGTACCTGGTAGTCACTTCCCTTTTGATACCTTTATCCTACAAGAACTCATCAAACTCTTTGGGGAAGTATTCTCCCCCTCCATGAGATCTGAGCTTCTTGAGTGATCTACCTATATGATTCTCCACATATGCTACATATTTTTTGAAGCAATCAAACACTTCATTCTTACTCTTCATAAAGTATAAAGTAGTCCATCTACTATGGTCATCAATAAATGAAACATAATACCTTGATCCTGCCAATGAAGTTTCTTGACTTGGTCCCCATACATCTGTATGTACTAAGTCCAATACGTTGTTGTGGATGTAGCCTTTGTGGTTCAATGGTTGTCTTTGTGCCTTCCGAATCTGATATGCATCACACATGTTGATCATCTGTTGCTTTGATATGTTTGGCAATCCTAGGACACTTTGATCCCTACATATATGCTTCAAGTTTCTTTCATTCACATGAGCAAGTCTCTTATGCCCAATCTCACTTAGGTTTTGAGACCCAAAAGTGAATAGATGTGTGTCCTTGGTCCCCCTACTTCAAAAATAAAGAGCCTACCATGCTTCTCAACTTTGACTATCTTCTTAAAGCCTTGAGATGGATCTTCCACAAAAGCTCCATGTTGAGTTAACCTAATGTGCAAGCCTTTTTCAACTATTTGACCTACACTTATTAGGTTTTTAGTGATAGTGGTTACATAGAGAACCTTACTTAGAATGTGTGTCCTGCCATTGGAAGCTTTGACATTACCAATATTCTCCACATTGTGCTTAGTATCATCCCCTGTTTGTACTTCATGTCTATGCTTTGAACTTTCCAAATCAGATAGAAGAGCAATGTTCCTTGCAACATGATTTGAACATCCGAAATCTATGTAGAACAAATGATCATCTTTGTTACCTTCTTTTTGGCTTAGTTTCATGAGAAAAAATGAGTCTTCATGTGCTTGATCTTCAGAATGATTGTTTTAGTCCCTTCTATTATGGCCTCTATTGTTATTACTGAAGTTGTGTCCACCTCTACCTCTACTGCTGCCATATCCACCTCTTCCACTTCCTTTTTAGGTCTTCCCATCGAACTAGCTATTCTGAGTGGTGTGGTTGGTCTTATCACAGATGGCACAAGGTTGATCATTTTGATCTTTGGCTTTGTCATGCTTTAGTCCTTTCTTCTTCCCTTTCCACTTGCTCTTACTTGTGAAGTTGGCTTGGGAAGTCTCCTCTTCATCTTATTCGTTCTTCTTGCCTTTCAGATTCTTATCCTTCTTATCTGCATATAGAGCACTAGTTGAATTACCATGATAGGAGTTACCTTGCTTTATGCTATTGTTGGCCTCTTGATTAAAGAGTTGTCCAAAAAAGATGTTGAAGTCTGGAGTTTGCACATCCATGATGAGATCATAAGCCTCTGTGAAGGATTGCCATTGCTTATCAGTTTGAATCCCATTGAGGATTTGCCTCATGATAGCCTCTTCTTCAATAAGCTCTCCAATGGATTCTAACTGATCCACAACATCCTTGACCTTGGTAACAAACTCTCTGATGGTTTGTTTAGGTTTCTTCTTCGTTTGGTTGAACTCGTTCCAAAGATGATTCTTTCTTTCTTTGGTACTAGCAGAAAAGAAAGTCTCTAGGGCATCCCAAATCTCTCGAGATGTCTTGCATCCTCTAATATGTGGTAATAGAAAGTTAGAGATAGAGTTTAGTATGTACAACCATGCTTGAGCATCCCTTGTGCAATGAAGTGTGAGTTTATTTGTCTCGTCTTGTGTAGGTCATCCTTTGGATCTTGGAATAGGCATAGCTTCATCACCTGCTACAATTCCATAAATATTTCTACCTTGCAAATAGACCTCCATTTTGATTTGCTAAGCCGCGTAATTATGTCAATCAAGCTTCTTGATCATTGAGGGAAAGCCGTCAGCCATCTTGATCTAGCTTTGATACCACTGAAAGAACTTGGAGAAGCTTGTAAGATGTAGAAAAGTGAGTTGTGAACCATCGAAGTTTGGCCCAGCCAACCAACACAAGACCAGCCCTTGAGCTTATGGAGACGAAAATAGACCTTGTAGGCATGCAATAAGTGCAATAAAGCTCACTAGATACTTTTTAGCATCAAGGAGAAAGAGTCAATACAAAATATATAGGTTTGCGCATCGACTAGCTTAGAAAACTTACTATCTTTAGATGAGACAATGAACTTAAAATGCTCATAACAACTAGCGTGATTACAATTAGAAAAAATCCTTTTATGGGAGTGATAAAAATAGGGTCAAGTGTATAGAATGCACAAGAGTACAAGAAAGAGGCAAAATATGCTTTTGGAATGAATCAGAAACTCAATAGTGGTACCTCCTATTTTTTAGGAATATGTAGAGATTGACCCCAAAATAGAAAAATTGAGATCTCTCCCAATCTAGTAAAGTAAAGGATTTCAAAAGGTATACTCATAATTTAGACACTAATATCTTTCCAATGCATCCTCTTTCATCTAATTTGGAGCTATGTAGAGAGAGCAGCAAGCTCCGCAATCTTACTGTTGTTATAGAAGATGATGCAGAAAAATGAAGGAGCAAGACAATGATAGCCACAAGTGTATGTATATTGCTTCCACATAATATAGAAGTGATTTGAAGTCTTTATATAGACGCTTGAAGTGCTCAATGACTTTTTAAAATGGATTTTGAATTCAAATGAAGGTAGTAAAGGTTGTTGGAGGTAATCAATTCACTTTCCTACAATCTAGGAAAAGTGAAGATCTAGCTTGATCTACTTTTAGGTGATTGATTGATTGATTGATTGCAAATCAACCACCACAAATTTGTGGAAGCTTAGCTCTCCTTTTCTACTTTATGGTGTAAAGATCTAGAATTCTACAATGGTAAAAGATCCATTAAAAATCTTTTAAAAAATACAATAAATGAGCATAGATAAAAGAACTGCCCAATAGATATTCTTTTGACGTAATCCAAGCGATATCTTTTGGTGTAGATAAAATCCACCTCAAGCATAGTGTAAGCGTGATGTTGCAACACTCATGGACCTCATCCTAGGATCAATATGAACAACAAGAAGGAGTTCTGGCAATCAAGGAACCTCCACATTGTGGTAGGCAGCTTGCTCTAATGGAGTACTTCTAAGATGCATGGAAGACAAAGAGTGCAAAGGTTTACTAGAACAAGCTCATGAAAACAAATGGAGAACTCATATAGGCATTAGTGGAACAACACAATAGTTGAAAAGGTTAGGTATGTATTGGCTGGACATGCAGAAAGATGTACATGCATACATAACCAATTGCCAAGTATGTTAAGAAAATACACCGGAGGAGGATTCATTAGTATGTCATTCTACAATTGCCCCCGAATGGAGTAAACCATTAGTCAACTTTTTAAAATCACATATGTACCTGGAAGGAGCAAGCCTAGCTAGAAAGCGAGCACTAGAAAAATAAAGCAAAGACTATACCATTATTGGAAAGCAATTATTTAAAAGAGGGAAGGATAATCATTTACGTCTATGCATGTATGAAGGAGAATACCTTCTTGTACTCAAAATGGCACATGCAGGACTAGGTGGAGGTCATTTTCAGTTGAGAAGACTATAAAAATGATTCTTATTGTAGGATTAGGGTGGCCTACTTTACATATGCATGTGGAGACTTATGTGTAGAGTTGTGACATATGTCAATGAACAAAGTATCCCATATGATGAGATGATATGCCCATGAGATCCATGACTCATGCAAGAGCCTTCTCAAAATTGGGTATCGATGTCATTGGACCAATAAACGCCCTCAGCAAAAGGGTTGACACATTGAATACATCATAGTGGCTAGAGACTATTTGACAAAATGGTTAGAAGCAAAAGCCACTAGAAAAAATGATGCACAAACTATAGCAAAATTCTTGTTTGTAGATATATTCACTAAATTTGGAGTATTGATTGAAATTGTAAGCCATAGAGGCACACACTTCCTTAACGAAGTCATTGATTCACTCATGAATGAGTTTCTAGAGATTCATAAAAAGTCAATGCCCTATCATCCACAGGCTAATGGACAAGCAAAAAGCTCCAATAATGTGTTGTACATGATGTTAACTAAAATAGCCAACAATGGAATCTCGAATTGGGATAAGCAGTTGCATCATGCAATATGGGCCTTTCACATAGGATATAAAATGGCTATTGGAACCACTCCTTTTAATCTAGTCTATGGACAGAACCCAATATTACCAATAGATTTCTTGGCCTCTACTCCACAAGTAGTTAAGAAGTATGAGTGGACGGGACAGGACTTATCAAGACAACTCGATCAGATAGAGAAATTGCATGTGTTGAGCTAGTCAAAGTCAAAGTAGTCAAAGTCAAAATGGTCAAAGTCAAAGTGTTTAAAGTCAAAATGCTCAAAGTCAAATCAATCAAAGTCAAGCTAGTCAAAGTCAAAGTGCTCAAAGTCAAGTTCTTCAAGATGCACAAGTAGTGCACAAACAGTTTATTCACAATGTTTAGGGTCTTCAAAAAGTGGAATGGAGGTTGCAAATTGTCTTTTTGTAAGGTTTTCAAGGGTTTTAAAGTGTTTGGAAGGTTCAAGTTAGCCCTCCCTTAGGTATAGATTGAAGAAATTAAATCAAAAGTGAATTCATGTGAAGAGGAAGCAGTATGCAAAAGTGTATGTATGGCCCCCCAATTTAAGATTTTCTTTTTCTCCTAAAGTCACTATAGGAAAAAATTGGAAGTTGTTGTTTGTACACATTTGGAGACATTCTTGGGAGATCAAAGTGAGCTCCAAGATACTCTATCAGTTAGGAGTGGCATACATGAGTGAATCGACACACAAGACATGGGCATTATTATTCTTGGAGTTAGACTAAGCAAGTGAGAGCATAGTCTACACAACTTGAGAAGAGCAAGAGACATTCAACCAGAGTGCAATGCAGAGAATCAAGAGTGAGATAAAGTGTGCAAGAAGGGTGATCTAGTGTGTGTAGAGAAGGTGTGCAGAGAACTAGTAAGCAAGGCAACCAAGGTAATGCAAGCTACCATTGAAGAAGTGTGCATGTCGACAGAAGGTATTCCTCTCCCTCCTACCCTATTGGAAGCTTGAGTGGAAGGTGTGCAAAAGAGCAAGCTCCTGGAGAAGGATGGAGGTCTAGTGCATAGATGGTTGGTGACATAAGGAACTTTGGGTATCACTCCACATAGAGATCACTTGGTCTTGTTTGGACATCATTATTGTATTTTTTTTATTGATAATGAATATCCCGAAGCTTCCAGTGTCTATGTTCCACTTCTTCTTCTTCTTCCTTCTTCTACAAACACTCAAGTCCCTTTCTCCAAAAGAATCCCCTAACAATTTGACATGGCCGGTGGGACCAGAAGGAGGCTTGAGCATAGGAGAAGCAATATTTTCAAAGTCTAGAAGAAGTGCAAGGATAGCAATAGTGCTAGTCTGAGAGGTAGTCTTTCTTTTATTTGGAATTCTCTTAGCCTAAGAGAAGAGTGAGCAGCTCATGACTGCAACCGGGTCTCAAACTTTGAGGATCCCTTGCAAAGCAACAAGAAGAAAAGCTATTCAAAGGTCAACAAGCCCACTGTCATCAACATCATGAGTAAGGAACATGGTGGCATAGGTAGACTTAGAAACTCTACTCTCCAGGTTAAATATCAAATTTCCATCTCTTAGGGATTAGCACAAGAAGACCCATATGAGCATATTAGGATAATTTCGGCCTTATGTAAGACAAGGGGTCTAATGGGAAGGGAAGATGCATTTTAAATTATTTCCCCAACAACATTAGAAGGGTTAGCAGATAAATGTTTTAGTCAATTTGTCGAGAATCATTTCACTACATGGGACCTAATGAAGGAAGCATTTAAGACACTGTTCCAACAAGGGAATGCAAGAGAGAACATTATTGGAGAGTTAGAAAATCTACGACTAGGTCCTAGGGAGACATTTCTAGAATTTTTCACCAGAGCCAAGGCATTGATGGCTAAATTGCGAGACCCTCCCCATGACTTTTTCAAAAAGACGTGGCTGGCTAAACCACTTCCAATCTCAACATAGGGTAAAATCAAAAAGTTAGTGCTACCTACAACAACAATTGAAGAGTTTATTAATACAGCCACAAGACTGGAGCAAATTAGGCATCAATATGGGACAAGGTCTTCTAGCCTATCATATCCTATAGAATTTGACGACCTAGTAATTCAATTAAGGAAGGAGCTTGAGATCTTGAAAAGAAATAAACCCCACAAAGAGCAGGAAAGTTAGTAACTCAGCTAAGGTGAGAAATTGAGGCCTTAAAGATACAAAAAGAAGAGGAAGCCCAAGCAGAAGAGTTGGCACAACTTTGACATGAGCTATAGGAACTTCAAGGAGGTGGCATAAAAAATGGATTGTGGTGCACCATGTGTAGCAAACAATATCATGTGCTAAGTGAGCACGATCTTTTAAGTGTGACTTTCCAACTATGTAGGAAAGTTGGTCATGCGGCCCATGAATCTCAATCAAGAGGGATGCTTGATCGTGGGCATAAGGAGAAGCCCATCAACCAACTCATGTGATGGAAGCTACACCTAGTCAAGGTAACTCTTATAACCCTCAACATAGGGATAACTTTGGAAATGGGCAAAGAAGGCCAATTATTTTTTTCAGATGTGGAGAATGTGGACATTACCAAAGCAGGTGCACTCTACCAGAAAATGCCCCTCCTTGCAGAAATTTCCCAGAGGCTAGGGACCATTATACAAATGTTTGTCCAAAGAACCAGAAATCTACATCTAGACCTCATATACAAATGATCTCAATGAACAAAGAAAAGGGTGTAGAACAAGTCAATATGCCATTACCATCTACCAAAGTAGTGCAATTAGAAGAAATTGACTCTTTTTCAATGTAGACAAGAAGCAAGGGGAAGGCTCAATCGAACATAGGCCAAGAGTCAAGGACTAATGGATTGAACAAAGGCAACGGGGTCACCGAAGACACGGCCAATATCTGTGAAGATACAAGCCAAGGAGAAGATCTCATAGGTACCAGTGATGCCATTGGGCATGCATTTAGCAAGGCTCGTGAAGAGTTGCAACAGTCAAATAGATCCCATGCTCTTAAGGAATATGAAACTTCAAGAATACTCAAATCAATTAAAAGGGAGGTCACTATTTTTTATTTAATAAATATGGATGTGAAATTTAGGGCAGAGGTCTTGCAGATAATTGATGAGACTTCCACAACAACATTAGTGGCAAAGACTGCCACTTTGAGTAAGGATAAAAATATAAGGGAAGCCTTCCTCACAGATTACAAGAGCCCACATCTAACAATCACTATCAAAGGGCATGAATTACAAGGAATTATTGTGGATGGAGGTTCTGGCATTAACCTGATGCCTGAACATACCATGAAAAAGCTTGGACTACTGTAACCTTTAAGACTGCCAACTTCACTATAACATTAGCAAATCAAAGCATAGTAAGACCTATGGGAGTGGTCCCTAGCATCCTAGTGGAGATACAAGGTAATATCTTCACCTTGAATTTTGTTGTCTTCAGGCTGCCACAAGTAGATGGAAGGTTCCTCCTATTGATTGGGAGACTTTACCTTGGTTAAGGCATGCCAATGTGCTGCATGATTGGGGTAAGGACACAATGTGGGTAAAGCAAGAGGGAAAAGAGTTGCAATAGATATTTTTAGAAGAAGGACTAGACAACCAAAGACATACGAGCACAATGCATACAATTGGTATTTGTATGGAAGAAGATATGTTGGACGGCCTAGAGGTAGATTTATATCAAGAAGAAAACATGTTGGCTTGGCTACATGGAGAAGACTCATCTTCCTGCTATGGAATTTTTCCAAACAACTCAAGTAGATAGGAAGTCTATGAAGGAAAAGAGGAGATAATTTAGGTTACTAATTCGAGTGAAGCAAGCAAAAGCCATAGAAGAGAGAAGAAAAGAAAAACATTTAAGTGCAATGCTAATGAAACTGCTTCAAATCCTATATCAATGGTCACTTGGTTATGGATACTAGTATGGATATCATCTATTATGATAATTTTTATGACAACAAGTGCAAGGCTTTACAAGGATGTGGAAGGAGTACCTGCAGGTCTTTGGAAACACATGATTCCATTGGCTGAAGAAGCTCGAACAATGAGATGGAAATGCTATAATTTAAATAAAAAATTTGCTAAAACAGAAATACAAAGGATGGAGTATGTTGAAAATATTATTCCAATGAAGGATTCAAGGTGGCCCTATTAGATGGTCAATATGCCTAAAAGGAAGACAATTCAAATGAAGTGCGGTACAGTTAAAGACTATGGAGGGCAAAGAGCTTCCATTGCTCATCATATCCAGGCATAAGGCCTATCACTTACAAAACTAAAGCTTTCTAGATCACCTGGAACTCGCAAAATCTATCCATGTTGTACATAACCTTCTCGCACTATTTTTTAACTTAAATTTTATTAGTTTTTATCAATTTTCATTCTTGTCCTTTGGCTTTTTATGCAATTTAGAAGCCCTTATCATGAACACTATTTAGAAATTTTCTAGAATTTTTAAAGATTTTTTTAAGATTTTTTTGTTATCATTTTTCAATGTTTTTCTTCATAAAATAGAAGAAAAAGAAAGAGAGCTCTTTGTGGTTTTGAGTGGAAAGTATTCTGGAAATTTAGAAAATCATTTGAGATTTTTTTTTGGGATTTTATTTGGATTTTTTGTCTATTTCCTAGATATTAAAAAAAAGCGGCCCCAACTTTCATTTTTGTATTGATTCAAAAAACCTTCTCTTTGTAAATCTCTCTATCTTTTCTCTCTACCTCTCTACCTCTCTACCTCTCTCTACCTCTCTCTACCTCTCTCTACCTCTCTCTATCTCTCTCTATCTTCTCTCTATCTTCTCTCTACCTCTCTCTATCTTCTCTCTCTACCTCTCCCTATCTTCTCTCTTTACCTCTCTCTCTCTCCCCTCTCTATCCTCTCTCTTCACCCCCCTCCCCCCACCCACCATAGGTTAAATTTATCCTATGGTGTGGTTACCATTTTTTTAAATTGGAAAAATGGTTTTGGTTTTGGATCGTGCCTCAAATGGCCATTTTTTTCAAATTTGGGGTCGATTTCATGTTTCTTGACACTTGTGGACTCAATGTTTGCATTAGTTTTGCCAAAATTCCGATATTTCTCCTCCTTTTGGTACAAACACACATATTTTGTGCACATTTAACATGTGTCTTTATTTAGCACGTGTTCCACATGGTCTAGTCCATCCTTAATTTCCCACATGTTTCAAATTTTTCCATATGCACCTGCTATAGTTTTCATTATTAGCATTTTGGCCATCTCTAGAGCCCTAATCCAAATCCTTGCACCTCCCTTTATCCTTCTATCCAGCCGCACCCTTACCCCTCCTTACCCTATCCTTCTTAACCCTTCAACCCTCCCTCACCTTTCCTTCCTACCCTCCATTCTACAGCTTAAGCTTCTTCAATGAGCTGATATCCAATTTTGCTTAGTGCTAGCAGCAACTAGAGGCACAGAAAATGAGGAAGTATGTGAAGGCAGATTCCAATGAAGTAGTGGGGAGCCAGACGGATTATTTTTTCAAAGAAATATGTTTTATAATACTTTTCAAAACTCTCAACTGTGATTTTCATCACTCTTGTATCATATGTAACATAGAACAACCACTTGTGTAATTAGTAGCTCCATTTTGTGCAAGCCGAAGAGGCCTCAAGCTTGAGGAGCTTAGGTAAAACAAGCATACTAATTTTGGTTATTTTTAGACCTCGTTTAGACCTCTAAAAAGTACCTAGAACCTATTTTTTAACTATGCGGGACACTAGATGTGAAACCGATCAAAACTAGTCTAGAATCTATAAAAAGAGCTAGAGAGCTCATTTTTGAGGTTAGCTTGTATGAGTAGAGAAGAGCTTAGAGCTATTTGGAGCTTGTAAGAGTGTTCTTGAGTAATAGAATCTATTTTCAACCTTCCATTGTGTCTTGCTTGTCTCTTACATGTGTGTGTGCATCTCTATGGTTCTCACCTTCACTCTCACTACATCTTGCATTCACGATCTTCATATCACTCCTATCTCTTCCGCGGATTGACATTAAGGAGGTGGAGCTTCTTAACGTGGTGCTTATTATTGTGCTAGAGCAACACCAAATTTGGTGCCGTTGCCAGGGATCGAGTCTAAGAGGAACGTGTGATGGTAAGAGTATAGCAAGAAGTGGCATTGGAAGGTAAAAATTTCAGTTTTTGTTGTTGTTGTTAAGTAGTTTTTTGTGTTTTTCATCTCCTCTACACTCCTTCTTCACCACCACATCATCTTCTTCCACTCCAAAAAAATAAAAAATTCACCATATCCACCTATGCTCCTCATTTCCCCTCATTTGCGCATGCAAGAGAGAGAGAGAGCTTTTGTGCTTGTATGTGCATGTGTGTTTTTGAGTTTTCTTGCAGGTACAGCGCTCTATAGCAACATGAAAGCTTCCAAAAGGTGAGAAATCCACTTTCTATCAGAATCTGCCGTAGGTGTCAGACCATCACGATGGTATGAGAAAGTCATAACTTTTGGTAGGTGAGTTCACCATGACATAGGCGATCCTTGCCCACACTGTTGGGATAGATGGATGGATGCTCCAAGAGACTGAGTAGGTACTGCTAAACCTGCTTTGTACCAGCCCTCTTTTTCTTCAGACTTGATAAGTAGACCTTCCTAGCTTTCCAATAACACCAAAAAATAGCCTATGTACCTTGGAAGTAATGTGTGTAATGATTGAACCAAAACAGATAACTTTGAAGTTCACAAACTCAAGAAAAAACTTCTATTTATGTCTTGACACCTGTGTAAATGTTTTACTCAATGTGACCATCACAGTAGAAATTGATAAAATTCCTTATAGGGGTATTCAATTAGCTTAGTAAGCTACCATTTTCAAGTAGAATGATGTAAAAAGATAAACTATGCTAAGAGAAATCAATTTAGCAAGTTTAGCTATGCCCCCGACTTTTTAGGACTGTAGCAGAAATTGACCACAGTTCACCTCGACGCACGTTTCTCTGAAATGGCTGAATAGAATTACTTCAAACTTTGATAGCATGTAGATGACTTTGAGCTGAATCAAAAAAGCGTTGAATCACTTGATTTGGTGAAGAATTGACCGAGATATGCCCTTGACAAGTTGACAGACTTTTGAGTAGACTAACAGAGAACTCAAAGATTAATGATATAAATGTATCTATTAATGAACACTTGTATACAATCCCATTCGCATGAACAACATTGCCTAATGGTGTAGAGAGGTGTAGGCTATAGTATAGACCTCACACACACTCAAACTCAGTAGAATGAGGCTCGGGAATGATCTCTCTCACCCGCGACTTTTCATGTCTACTTTTATATGTAATGAGCAAAGATTTGAATTCAAATTCAAATTTTGGCTCCCTATGATCAAGCTCCTAAATGCTTGGAGTTATTCCTTCAATCAAATGAACTACTTTTCCACGACTCACTTTGGTAGGTGATTACAAAAGATTCTAAGTCAATTTGACTTTTACAATGAGGTAAAGTGGTAATTAACCACTAGCATATGTTCCTATGCTTCTTCATGTTATGTGTAACCTTCAATGCATACTTTGAGCCAAATGTGTAGGCTTGCAATTTGCACCAAGAGCTCCCCCTCAAGCCAAAAATTTTGGCTTAAGTCTTCATCTTCAATCTTCAAGTATATCCTGCAATCCAATCATGGATTTGAACCTGCAAAGTTTTGTTCCATCCAAAGCTTTAGTCAACAAATTTGCACATTGCATGTTTGTTGATACATAGGTAAGTTGAATGTCCTTGCTTATCAACTTCTCTCTCACATAATGGTAATGGACCTCTATGTGTTTGGTCCTAGCATGATAGATAGGATTAGCTGCAAGGTGAAGAGAACTTGTATTATATCCAAAGATAATTGGTGACCTAGTATACAATCCCAATTCTATATACAAAAGTTTTATCCAAATTGCGTCTTGTGTGGCATTAGCCAGTCCTCTATACTCTGCCTCTGTGGAAGACAAAGCAACAGTAGGTTGCTTCTTTGAAGACCATGAAATTGGTTTGTCACCTGCAAAGGAAATATATCTAGAAGTGCTCCTTCTATCATCCTTGCATCCTACCCAATCTGCATCTGAATAAATTTTGATATCAATATCTGAAGTGTAAGGGAAATACAAACCATGGTTCTGTGTACCCTTGAGATACTTCAAGATTCTCTTGGCAGCCTCTAAGTGAGGTATCCTTGGCTTGTGCATAAATTGACTTAGCACACTTACACCATATGCAATATCAATTCTTGTAAGAGTAGCATAGTTCAAGCTACCCACCATCCTTTGATAACCTGTAATGTCTTTGACTTCATCACCTTCATGGGCACTTAGCTTTAGGTTTACCTCCACTGGAGTGCTTGCTACTTTAGCATCCTGCAAGTGAAACTTCTTCAACATATCCTGTACATATTTTTTCTGAGTAATGTATATCCCTGAATTAGTGTAAACTAATTCAAGCCCTAGAAAATACTTCAGTAAACCAAGATCATTGATCTTGAACTCCTTCATCATCTGGCTTTTGATATACCTGATTCCATTGACATCATTACCTGTAATGATGATGTCATCAACATAAACACAGAGATATATTACCTCTGAATTACTTCTCTTAATGAACAGAGAAGTCTCAGCCTTGCGCATGACAAAACCTTGGTCTTGGAGGTATGTAGTTAACCTGTAATTCCATGCCCTAGGTGCCTGCTTCAATCCATATAAGGCCTTCTTTAATTTGCAAACATAAGTTACCTTCTTAGGGTCCTCATAGCCAAGAGGTTGTGACATATAAACTTCTTCTGAAATCCATCCATTCAAGAAAGCATTTTGACATCCAATTGGTACATGTTCCAATTCTTTGATGCAGCCACACTTACCAACACTCTGATTGTTGGCATCTTGGCCACAGGAGAAAATGTCTCTTCATAGTCAATGCCTTGGGTTTGTGCAAAACCCTTAGCTACCAATCTGGCTTTGTACCTATTAATTGGTCCATCAGAATTTCTTTTCAACTTATAGATCCATCTGGATCCTATTACCTTCATAGAATCCTTCTTGGGTACTAACTCGCATGTGTCACTCTCCTTGAGTGCTTCAATCTCCTCATCCATAGCTTCTTTCCACTCTGATTTGGTTATTGCTTCTTCATATGAACCTAGTTCTTCATTTGACAAATCTTTGGCAAGATAAACTGAATTTTTAGTAACAAGAGATGTATCATACCCATATCTGATAGGTTTCTTGCTTTCTCTTTGAGATCTTCTAATTGATTGAGTTGAAGATTCAGGTATGTCTTCAAGCTTCTTCATCTTCATTTTGCCCTTGGACTTCCATGCCTTGAATTCTTCAAGGTTGATAGTGTCTTCATCATCTGAACTTGAGTCTTCATTCTGAGTAGGTTCCTCCTTTGCAAGTTTTGGAAATTCCTCTTCCAAGTCATAGGGTAGTTTGACCTTCCTGCATTCATTCTCATACCAAGAATAATTTTCATCAAAGATCACATCTCTTCTTACCATAAATCCCTTATTGGTAGGATTATAAAACCTGTAACCTTTTTTATTTAAATCATAGCCAATGAAAATGCATTTTTCAGCCTTTGGGTCTAGCTTACCTCTTATTTGAGAAGGAATGTGCACATATGCTACACATCCAAATATTTTGCAGTGATCCAATGATGGTCTCTTACCATGCCATGCTTCATAGGGTGTCATACCATCAAGTGACTTAGATGGTAACTTGTTTATGAGATAAGTGGTAGTGGAAACACTCTCTGCCCATAGATAGTTAGGTAGCTTCTTCTCATTAAGCATAGATCTAGTTGTCTCAACAATTAACCTATTTCTTCTCTCAGCTACCCCATTCTATTCAGGAGAATACCTTGTGGTTATCTCTCTTTTGATGCCTCTGTCCTACAAGAAGTCTTCAAATTCATTGGAGAAGTACTCACCTCCTCCATCTGACCTTAGCCTCTTCAAATTCCTTCCTGTCTGGTTTTCAACTAATGCAAGATATTTTTTTAAAACAATTAAATACCTCATCCTTGTGCTTCATGAAGTATAATACAATCCATCTGCTATAATCATCAATGACAGACACATAGTACCTTGATCATGAGACTGAGGGGTCTTTGCTAGGTCCCCATACATCTGTGTATACAAGCTCTAGGTAGTCTTCATGCATATATCCTTTCTTGGAGAAGGGTAACATGTGAGACTTACCAAATTGACAAGCACATATGTTGCTTGGATACATTAGGTATCCCAAGCACACATTGGTCCCTGCACATTTGTTTCAAGGTTCTTTCTCCTATGTGCCCTAACCTTTTGTGCCAAATCTCAAGTTCTGAAAGTGTTGGATCTTTATAACTGTATAGTGCAATATTCTTTGTATCTTCCAACTCAAAAGTGAAAAGTCTACTTGATTTTTCTCCTTTAGCAATCCTCTTGAACCCATGTCTTGGGTCCTCCACATATGCTCCATATTGATTGAATCTGACCTGCAAACCTTTCTCCTCAATCTGACCAACACTCATCAAATTTTTGGTAATGGTTGGTACATAGAGTACCCTGCTCAACAAATTTTGATTACCATCACAAGTCTCAACATTTCCAACTTTAACTACTGAATGCTTTGTATCATCACCTGTTTGGACTTGATGTTTACCTTTTGGTTCTTCAAGATCAGAGAGTAGTGCCACATTGCCAGCCACATGATTTGAGCACCCTGAGTCAATTTAGAATAGGTGATCATCATTTGTACCTGACTTTGAAGTCATGTCCATGATCAGAAGAGAGTCATCCTGCTCCTCTGTGTAGTTGTTGTAGTCCTTTCTGGTTTTGAATCCTCCTTGGTAGTTGCCATTGTAATTGTTGTTGTAATTGTTGTTGTGGCCTTGGTGATGGTTGAACCTTCCTCTTGACTGTGAATACCCACCTCTTTGGTAGCCTCTTCCTCTCTGATTTTTGTAATTCCTGAAACACTCATATGTAGTATGATTTAATAAACCACAAATGTTGTATGGTGATGAGTTATAGGGTCTCCCCCTACCTTGCTTACCTCCTCTGCCCCTTCCTCTTGAAGATCTACCTCTCCCTACATAGTTGGCTTGGGAGGTAGAGCCTTCATCTTCCATCTTCTTGCTCTTGCTTTTATCCTTAGACTTCTTATCCGTGTATAGGGCAGAAGAGTTATTACCTTTCGATGTGTCTCCATTCTTTGTGAGCTTTGCTTCATGTGTAAATAGATGTCCCATGAGAGTTGTAAGATCTGGAGTATGCATGTCCATGTAGAGATCCATTGCAGTGGTGAAGCTTTCCCATTTTTCATCAGCCTTGATTCCATTGATCACTTGCCTTAAAATTTTTTCTTCTTCAATCTCTTCTCCTATGCTTGCTAACTGATCTGCAACATCTTTGATCTTGGTCACAAATTCTGAAACAACTTGCTTAGGTTGCTTCCTTAGTGTTGTGAATTCAATCCACAACTGATTTTTCCTAGCCCTTGTATTGGAGGAAAAGTATGATGACAAGGTTTCCCAAGTTTCTTGGGATGTCTTACAATCTTTGATATGTGGCAAAAGGAAGTCAGAGATAGAGTTGAGTAAATAAGACCTTGCCAATGCATCCTTAGCACACCATGTGTTGAGCTTTTCTTGTTCTTCCTTGGTTGGTAATTCTCTTGCTTTGAATGAGGGCAATTCCTCATCTCCTCAAATGTATCCATAGAGACTCCTTCCTTGTAAGTAGGTCTTCATCCTTAGAGACCAATCTTGATAGTTGTTCCTGTCCAATTTATCAATAAATGAAGGAAAACCATCTCCCATTTTACCTCTATTGCTCTGATACCATTGTTGGGATAATTGGATGGATGCTCCAAGAGACTGAGTAGGTACTGCTAAACCTGCTTTGTACTAGCCCTCTTTTCTTTAGACTTGATAAGTAGACCTTCCTAGCTTTCCAATAACACCAAAAAATAGCCTATGTACCTTGGAAGTAATGTGTGTAATGATTGAACCAAAATAGATGACTTTGAAGTTCACAAACTCAAGAAAAAACTTCTATTTATGTCTTGACACCTGCTGGATGTTTTACTCAGTGTGACCAGCACAGTAGAAATTGATAAAATTCCTTCTAGGGGTATTCAATTAGCTTATTAAGCTACCATTTTCAAGTAGAATGATGTAAAAAGATAAACTATGCTAAGAGAAATCAATTTAGCAAGTTTAGCTATGCCCCCGACTTTTTAGGACTCTAGCAGAAATTGACCAGAGTTCACCTCGACGCAGATATTTCTGAAATGGCTGAATAGAATTACTTCAAACTTTGAACAGCATGTAGATGACTTTGAGCTGAATCAAACAAGCCTTGAATCACTTGATTTGGTGACGAATTGACCGAGATATGCCCTTGACAAGTTGACAGACTTTTGAGTAGACTAACAGAGAACTCAGAGATTAATGATATAAATGTATCTATTAATGAACACTTGTATACAATCCCATTGGCATGAACAACATTGCCTAATGGTGTAGAGAGGTGTAGGCTATAGTATAGACCTTAAACACACTCAAACTCAGTAGAATGAGGCTCAAGAATGATCTCTCTCACCCGCGACTTTTCATGTCTACTTTATGTAATGAGCAAAGATTTGAATTCAAATTCAAATTTTGGCTCCCTATGATCAAGCTCCTAAATGCTTGGAGATATTCCTTCAATCAAATGAACTACTTTTCCACGACTCACTTTGGTAGGTGATTACAAAAGATTCTAAGTCAATTTGACTTTTTACAATGAGGTAAAGTGGTAATTAACCACTAGCATATGTTACTATGCTTCTTCATGTTATGTGTAACCTTCAATGCATACTTTGAGCCCAATGTGTAGGCTTGCAATTTACACCAACACACACATTATTCCACAGTCGCATTTTGAAAATCATTAGTTTGGTGGACCATCACGATGGGCTCACGCCATCTTGATTGTGTCACACCATCGCGATTGGCTCACACCATCGTGACGACTCGATCGGACAATCGCGATGGTCTCGCACCATCACGACAGTTCACTTGAACCATCGCAACGGTCACTGACCATCACGACGATCTCGTCAACCCCACGCCATCGCGATTGGCCCATGCCATCACAACGACTCACTTGCCACGTGTCAAGATAGACCATCACGATGATACCAGGTATGCCATAGCCATGCTTCAAAATCGGACCATCGCGATTTGCTCAAGCCATCGTGCCTCGTAACCATCGTGACGGGCTCACGCCATCGCACGATTGCATTGACCGTTGACCATCGCGACGGGCTCATGCCATCGTGATTGCTTGATAGACAGACCATCACGATGCTTCACATTTGACCATCATGACGCCTCGCACACTTGGACCATCACGATTGTACCACACCATCGCGACGGTCCTAGACCATCGTGATTGGCCACCCAAAATGCCAAAATTAGGGTTTGAATTTTTGGGCAATTTTGAGGCTATTTTGAGTAAATTTTTGGGTGATTAAGCTCATTGGAGACCCCTTAGCTCATAATTGAAGAAAAACCTATTTGTCAATTTTTACCCCCAAGGGACTGAACATTCATATCTTTTTCATTTGAAGTCCATTTTTTGAGCTTTATAGCTCATTAGAAGAACACGTTGATATTTAGATAAGATAATTTGAGGTGGACCCATATGTGGGACTAGAAAAGAAAGGGGGCATTGGAGAAATTTGGGCCAAAGGAGAAAGGACCCTTAAAGGTGTATATATCAAAGTGCTTGATCATTGATTTAAGAAGTGGTCTAAACATTGGATTTTTATAGGTCTAGCAAGAGCTATCCAAGGGTAGTCAAAGCAAGGGAGTGAAGAACACAAGGCTTGGGAAGTGCTACTTCTTGGGCATTAGAGCAATCAAAGAAGCTGACTTGAGGTTGGAAGAATACTCAACCTCCTCAATCAATTATTAGCTTAGGCTAAACATCTAGCATTGTGGAATAAATTAGAACGATGATAGGAACGCATCAAGTCCAAGAGACTTAATTTTTCAAGTCCAAGACCAAGATAAAAGTGTGCGACATGAAAACCTAAAGGAAAGAATTTAAGTATGACGAAACGAGAACTCAAAACTACAACGGAAAGTCGATTCCTAACGCATACATAGGAGACAAGATAACAATCTAAAGGAATTAAAAACGAAACAAGCAATTAAGAACAAAGAGATATTGATGATTAGAATGGGTACTGAGTGACTCAGGAAGTAAATTCATGAACCTTAGATCGGGCAAGCATATAGGTAAGTCAGACTGTCGAAGCCTTAGATCATCAGAAGCAAGTGTAGGAACTACTGCACATTTGTGAGCTTAACAATTGAATAGTTACCCTTACGAGTTGGGCTCAGATACCAATGAATAAAAAATGGTCTCTAGCATGGAAAAGCCAGAAGGAGGGCTAAATATAGCATACTTGGAAAGACCCGAAGGACCCTATAGAACTCAATTAGAATATGTCCAAACCAACCACTTAGGTGCTTGCATCTATGAGGATGGTTTGCGAAGATCAGTGGTGCAATTGCACAACCCTGACCAACCCATTGGATTGGAACATCAAGTGGTGAAATTCAAGAGAGACGCATACATAGACAAAGAAGGAACAATGTACATCATAAGTACTCAGCCAAATCATACCAATGAGTTTGGTGTAGTTCAATTAGATACAGAAGCGAGATCCCAAGGAAAAGAACCACTAGGAGAAGAACCTAGAACACCTAGAGGGAAATCTATACTGACAAGAGTACTAATCCCAGATTGGATCCCTCAGGACAATAGAAGCATCAAATTGTTTTTGAGTAAGGAAACTAATGAATCGTTTTGGAGGTACAGAATGGAACAACCTAGTGAGGTAGGCTCCATCATGGTTTACGAATTCAAGGACCCACATACACCTTGAAAGGTTGTATACTTGGATGATACTTCAGGACAAGTATTTGTAGTACGGGACCATGCAAGAAATACCTACACATGGAGAGGTGAGTTAGTGTTCCCTCCATCTTGAACAAATGTAAACATGAACCATCAGGGTGCTGGAACATCCTCAGCCCATGGTACTCAAAGAGAGAAGAACAAAGAGAGACTAGAAGTAGGTTTCACTCATCCCATAGGGAGGGATAGGACCACCATGGACACCGATAGATTGGAAAGACAAAGAGAACCTAGGATACCAGATGGTAGAGAGGATTTTCCTCTACCTAGACCAGGCAAACACCCAAGGATACTAAGACCCACTCAATTAGTAAATTCCATGAAGAACAACTTTGATGGGACAGGAGATCCCTATGACCATGTTGCAGAATTTAAGCAAGTATTAAGAGTAGAGCAAGTAGAAGACATGTTTACGCAATACAATGCTTTTGGACTAACATTAAAGAACACGGGTTTAACTTGGTTTCAACCATTGCAACAAAGGCAAATTTAAAGATATTCATCACTTATTAGAGTCATTCATCATGGAATTCTCTAAAAGTGGATTCAAACATGATACTTCTTTGTTGATTCATAGCTTCAAACAAACCCCTCAGGAAATAGTTAGACTCGCAGGATGTAGGTTTAGACAATATGTTGAGAGATGTCCGATGCAAGAATTCCCTCACAGGCCAAGCAAGTGTCATTGTTTTTAGATGGCCTCCTGAGCTCTAAACTACGCTCCTATGTATACTTGAAGGAACCTAGAACACTAGAGCAATGTGTGAGAATTTGTATAGACATTGAGGACAATCTAGGAGATGAGTTGGAACTCTCAAAGGTCTATAAAGACTCATATTGTTCATCTCTAGCATCCTCAAAACTATCTAGCTCGATAGAAGACCTAGCAAAAAAAGTGGCCTAGAAACTAGGAGTTTCTACTAAACAAATGCCTAGGTTAACAACAAACAAGCATTGTTACGCCTGTGGTGGTGATCATATGGCAAATGTGTGTCCCAATGTAACACAACCACAAGCTAACCCTAGTGGCCAATACTGTACGATTGAGAGATGATACACAAATCACACAGCCCAGGACTGCCCATCCAACAAACAAGTAGTACAACAGAACTACCCGCAAGCATACCCCCAACCAGGTAGGTATCAAGGTCAATACAATGCTCAACCTCATTACTATAGGCCTCCACAAAACTATCCTTATCAGGCTTAATAGAGACCTCACCCTATTTTATCTCAGCAGCCACCCCCACCAGCTAATGTCATCCCAGTCAAATATGTTGTTGCAGAAGAGAACCTCAATAAGGCGTTAGTGCCTTCTTCACCCCTGATCACTGAAAGTGACCCGTTCTCTAACAGTTTTGACTCAACCCATGTAGATAGTCCACCCACATATTACACGGAGTCACCAGAACATGTGGAAACATATCAATACGATAGTCCACCATTGGAACCCAATTGGGAGCCCATCTATGCTAACGTGATGTATGCCAACCCTAATCCCTGACCCCAATTAAGATAGCAAAGACCACAGGGCCCTAGAGGACCATGCTTTAGGTGCCAAGGAGATCATTTCATAAAAGATTGTCCACATCCTCCGATAGCAAGACAGTCACAATACTATAACATACAAGGTTTTTGTGCCGAGTGTGGTAAAGAGCAGGTCATTAGAGATTGTCTGAAGAACCCTGCTAATGCCTCAAAAGTAACACCCATTAAAGTGATAGGTATTTTACATAACGTAGATGGATCCAATCCTACATACGTGTCTATCCAAGCTATAACAAGAGCCCAAGCGCTCTTACAGAATCAACAGCTTAACCCTAAAAAAGTAGTCGAAACTAGCGAAGTTGGAGAATCTAGTAACAAAAGGACGAAATCAGGGAAAGATTCCAGAGAAAGAATTAAGAGAAAGTGGAGTAAAAAGATAATTGAGTTGGAAGGAAATCTAAACAAATCCAGAATTGACTTCACAAGAATCTAATCAGGAGAACCTAGCTCAAAGATCAGGATCAGTTCTAGCTGAACCCATACCAAAAAACCTAGACATGATGTTTCATGCATATCAGGCTAGATTAAAAGGGCCCCAGATAGCTGAAATGAGTAAGAACTATCCACGAGCAGATTTAGAGATTGAGAGAACTAAACTTTGCATGAAGATGGTAGAACTAGCACAAACTATGTTCGAAGCCTCTCATTATCTTAATTGGAATAACATGGCAAAACCTAAATTACACTTTCAAGGACTCTTGGAGAGGTTAGAATACTTGTTCAATAGCAACGAGAAAAAGAATATGCAAAGGAAGCCTATTGTCTCGGAGAAACAGGAAAGGAATGCACCGTCCTTGTCTCAAGTGCCAAATACAGAGATTGAAGACAACCTGTCTTCCATACATAAGTATTCACATGAATTTCTAAGAAAAATTCAAGAAGAAAAATGGAGAAGAGAGCAAGAAACCCATCCTCCTATTCAAGAGATAGATGATTTGCACGAGCAATTTCTGCAAGACGTCACCTCTATTTATGATGATGTAGAGGTAAGTTCACAGGACCTTGGGAAGCCAAGTCGATCAACATGAGAGCACCCACAAAAATAGTGAGGAATGAAGAATTAGTAATCCCTAGAAACACGGAAGTGATTAAGAACACTAAAGTACAGTGCCATCTCACTCTAGAGGAGTTGTTGATGCTTAAACCGGAATTGTGGAAGCATGTAGCAAACCAATTCCCTGAGGTCGCTATTGCTCCCTCCCAGATAGGATCACACAAGAAGGTACCAGAGATACCCGTAGAATGAATTGGTGATGTGAGTGAGGGAGAGGAAGGTAACACTTATCTTCCAATAACTCACCAGGGCTACACCACCAAAGCCATCTTAGATTCAGGAGCCGGAGTAGCCATCACTACCACTGCTTTAGGGAAACGTTGGAGTAAGTCAGCATTAAGACCCACTAGGATGAAGCTACAAATGGCTCACGAACATATAGAAAAGCCATTGGGCTTATTAGAAGGCATATCTCTCACCAATTGTGGTGTGGAGTTTGAACATACTTTTGCCATATGTGATTTTGGAAAAAATCATGCTTACCAGATGATTTTAGGATGACCATTCATGCGTTAGTTACAAATTGTGCAAGATTGGGGAACTAATTCTTTGTACTTGCAACATTTGGGAGTGACTACTAAAGTCAATCTTAAAGACTATTCTAATCGAGATGTACCCCCAATACAATGGAGCACCATCCATAAGACACGGGAAGAAACAGATTCTTTACACTCATTGGAATCTGACCCCTCATGGTTGCACAAGGATACTCATCTATGGATGTGTAAAGTAGCAAAACAAGAGGAAGAGCGATTAAAAGCCACGACCCTATGTTCATCACGACATCCATTCAAGACCTAGCTTATGCACCTATAGCATTTCCAGACGAGGAATTCGAGCCTCACGGTTGGGTAGAGATCTTAGCTACGATGGACATAGCAATGAACAAAGAACAATGGACCCCTCCTTGTGATGAGGATGGATACGACATCTCCATCTTTATGATCGAACCTATTGAAGAAGACTTTATCCTAGAAGAATGCATGGAAGTGACCCAAGAACAAGACAAGAGGAGCGATGAGGATCTAGAATCCATCATCATGGAACCCTTCTGTTCCACAAAAGAGGAATCTATTTATTTTGTAGAAGCTAAAACCCCTAGAGAAGAGAAGGAAAATCAATTGGAACAACCCGAGTCACTCATAGAGGTTGCAGAAAGTAAGCAAAAGAAGATAATGAAATCACCTAAGACAGATGAAGAAGCAAAACCACTCATGGAAGTACCGGAGAACTTCAAAAACTATGAAATAGAAGATAGAAGAATCATGGTACAAATGCCTAAAGGGAAAGATGATGTTGGAGAAGCATATGATAATCAAGAGAAAACCAAAAAAATCAGTTACCATAGAGGAAGAAGAAGAAAAATGTACATACATAGGGCATGATTTGATGAATGAAGAAGAAGAAGAGTTAATTGCCCTATTACGTGAATATAGAGATGTGTTTGCTTGGAGTTACAAAGACTTAAAAGGAGTAGATCCGGATATATGCTCCCATAGAATTCCTATGACTCCAGACGCAATACCTACAAAATAGAAACCATACACTTACAATGATAACTATGCTGCTAAGATTAAAGAGGAAATAGATGGTTTGATAGAAGCAAGATTCATTTACGAAATTGAGCATACTGAATGGGTATCCCCCATTGTGGTTGTGCCCAAGAAGAATGGGAAATTGCGTGTGTTTATTAACCTTAAAAAAGTTAATGCCGCCAGGATTAGAGACAGTTATCCTCTTCCTATCACGGAACACTTATTGGAAAGAGTTGCGGGCAAGGAAGTTTGAAGCTTCCTTGATGGTTTCTCAAGCTATAATCAGGTAGCCATTACTCTAGAAGATCAACACAAGACGACTTTTGCCACAGAATGGGGCATATTTGCATTTCGTGTGATGCCATTTGGGGTGACAAATGCACCTTCCGCTTTCCAACGACTTATGTGTCATGTTTTTAACAAATTCTTACGCAAGAATGTGGAAGTTCATGTCGATGATATATGTACTCCTTCGAATATGAGGCAGACTCATATCCCAAAACTAAGGCAAGTGTTCGACAAATGTCGAGAATATCAAGTTTGTCGAAACCCAAAAAATTGTGTTTTCATGGTCAAACAAGACAAAATTCTAGGATACATTGTGTCAAAGAACGGAATTTCGACGGATGAGGAGAAAGTGAAAGTAATTGCAGACCTAGCTAGAGCAAATAACGTAAAAGAGGTATAGGCCTTCATGCGTCATTGTGGTTATTACAGATGATTCATACACATGTATGCTATCATAGCCAAGCCTCTGTACTCTCTTTTGACCAAGTTTGAATGGACAAATGAATGTGAAAATTCATTCAATGAACTTAAACGAGGATTGTGTTTAGCACCAATATTGACAACCCCAGATTGGAGCAAGCCATTCCATATACATGTGGATGCATCCAACTATGCCATAGGATGTGTGTTGGCACAACCCACGAATGAAGGTAATGTAGATCTCCCTATAGCTTATGCGAGCAGACACTTGAATGCAGCAGAAAGAAATAACATGACTACGGAATGCCAAGGATTAGGAATGATCTACATAGTAAAGAAATTCAGGCATTACTTGTTGGCAAATAAGTTCAAGTTCTTCACAGATCATCAAGCATTATTGTACTTAGTCAATAAGCCTTGTAATACCGGATGATTGATACGATGGTTTCTACTACTGATGGAGTATGACTTTGAAGTAGTAGTGAGGAAGGGAAAGACACACTTGAGAGTTGACCACCTCTCAAGATTAACTTCGAGAGAAGCTCCTCAAGGAATAGCGGACGAATTACCTGATGCATATTTGTTTAACCTTGAGATAGTACCAGAATGGGCTAAGCCTATTGTCCCTATTATCACATATGGACCCAAGAATCCTGGGATAAGGATCAAAGAAGGAGAAATCACCAAGTCACAAAGATATCAAATAATAGCCGGAAGTATATATAAACAAGATAATGAGAAAATTCTTGCTTGTTGTGTAGATGAATCAAAACACGCGAATTGGTTGCAAATAGCACATGTAGGTGAATTAAAGCAACATCATCCAAGACATCGTACATTGCAGACCCTACATAGACTACGAGTATATTGGCCTTCTTGGAAGCAGATTTCTACAAGTTGTGTAGAGAGTGCTCTATCTGTTGTGAAAGACCATCGGTAGAACATGCTACGTTATATCATATGTCTCTCACACCAGAATGGAGTGAACCTTTAGTGACGTACTTGAGGACAAAAACATTCCTCAAGGAATGACCTTAGCAGGACAATGAAGTCTAGAGAAGGAAGCCCAAGACTATTCACTCATTGGAGACAATCTATACAAATGAGCACGAGACAAATACTTAAGACAATGTGTTCATGAGAACGATTATTTGAGCGTATTTGAGACTGCACACAAGGTGTTGCAGGAGGTCATTTTGGCCTCGATAGGATAATCAAAGCCATAATATTTGCAGGATCTGGGTGGCCCACTCTTCAGATGGATGCATATACCTATGTTAAGAGATGTGATGTGTGCCAAAGAACTCAGTTTCCTACTCGGAGAGATGAAATGCCATTGAAACACATGATGGGAGGATGTGCATTTTCCAAGTGGGGTATAGACTTTGTAGGACCCATTAACCCCCTTACAAAAGGTCCTCATGCGAAATACATCATAGTTGTGAAGGATTATCTTACCAAATGGGTAGAGGCTAAGGCCACAAAAAAGAATGATGCACACATGACTACAAAATTCTTATTTGAAAATGTCTTTACAAGATATGGATTGCCTATAGAGTTAGTGAGCGATAGAGGAATGCACTTTCTAAATCAAGTCATTGAATATTTGTTACAAGAGTTTGTGGAGTAACTCGATGCCTGGCATCGAGTTTCAGCATAAAGTCGATGCCTGACATCGACTTCTAGCATAAAAGTGCTTCATTCATATCTTGTGGTTAAATGCACCTATTTCAGGAACAAAAAGGTGGCTGAAAAAGCACAAAGTCGATGCCTGGCATCAAATTTTGGTTGCAAGTCGATGCTAGGCATCAAATTTTCATTTTTGGACAGTGATCTTTACTAAAACAGGCAAAAATTCCACTTTTGGAAGTCATATAGGGTCATCTTGTGAAGGCTATATCTTGAGTTCTAGAGATCTGTTTCTTGCATATGATAGCTTGTTGGAAAGCTCTACTCTTCTATTTTCATCATCAGCAAAAGATATTCAAGAAATAATATTTGAGCTAAGAGAAATTAGAAAAATAATGAAGGCATGTCATTTCAATGATTGAAAAGTTTTGAAGAGTTAAAGTTCTTGGTTTTGGCTATCATTTCTCAAAGTTTGGAGTGGCAATGAGTTAATCGTGACCATAGAGGTTGTCTAGTGTCACATTAATTCATTCCTTGTGATGTTTCACACATCAACAAAACACGCAATGACTAGTGAAGAATTGAAGGCATTCAAAGGAACCACCAAGAAATCGAAGAAAGCTAGCGAGGGACGGGTAGGCAAACGCATGCGTGGATCTATCCCATGTTTACAAGTTCTAGAGTCCCCATCACCTCAGCTGTCTCTAGAACAGTCACCAACAGAACCCCCCTGTTGAAGCTCAAAGTCAAGGACAAAGCATGGAAGCACATCAAAAGGCGGACACACAAGGAAAGGGAGCAAGTAGGGAGCTCCAAGAAGTGTATGTCAAATTTTCAGAAGAATCCCCTACAAAAATAGTGATTTTCATCACTAAAAACCATTGTAAATACCATTATCTATTTTTAGTAACTCCATTTTGTTCAAGCCGAGGAGTTCTCGAGCTTGAGGAGTATTAGAAGCACCATCGTACCAATTTTCATAATTTTTAGACTTCGTTTGAGCCCTCAAATAAGCCCTGGAACCTAATTTTTAACTAGGCCGGACACTAGGTCCGGACAGGGCCAAAACCAGTCAAAAAACTATAAAAAGAGCTAGAGAGCTCATTTTTGGGGTTAGCTTGTTAGAGAATAGAACTTTTGTAAGAGAACTCTTTTGCAATCTAAGCTTTCCATTGTTCCTCTCTTTGATCTTACTTTGTGCGCGTGTGTGTGTATGTGTGTGCATGTTTGTGTGCTTTCACTCACGCACTTGTGCCTTCACTTGCTCGTGGTCTTCATACCGGTCCTCACGTCTCCGCGGATTGACAAGTAAAGGAGGTGGTGCTTACGCTTGAGCTACACCAAATTTTGGCGCCGTTGCCGGGGAGAGAGCTTCGAGGACGAGCGTTGTGATGGTAAGATCGTAGATTTGCGACGTTGGAAGGTAAAAAAACTGTCATTTCAGTTCCTTTTCTGTTTTTTCCTCTTCTTCTTCATCATCATCATCATCTCCACCTTCTTCCATCTTCTTCTTCATAGAAATTTCTTGTTTTTTAGTGCATTTTCACCATCTTCATACCATTTTTCATGCATTATTGTGTGGGAAGGAGTTAGGAGAAGCAAGGGAGAGCAAGCGCTGTGTTTTTTTCATGATTTTCTGCTCATACGGAGCTCGCCATAGCCGGCGCTCAGAAATTTGAATTTCCCGCCAAAAAACGCGATTCTGTGATGAAAATCGCGATTCTGTGAAAATTCAAAATTTTTTGAAAAATCACGATTTTCAGTTTTCCCGCCTAAAAGTTGGCTGAAAAATCACGATTCTGTGGTCATTCTCAGAATCGCGATTCTGTGATTGTGCTCAAAATCGCGATTTTCACAAATCACGATTTTCAGCAAAAAACACGATTTTGAGAAAACACGATTCCCTACTCAAAATCGCGATTCTCAAAAAATCACGATTTTCAGCAAAAAACACGATTTTGAGAAAACACGATTCCCTACTCAAAATCGCGATTCTCAAAAAATCACGATTTTCAGTAAAAACACGATTTTGGGAAAAAAACGATTCTATAAAAACACGATTCTCTGCTCAAAATCGCGATTTTCTAAAAACACGATTCTGTGCTCAAAATCGCGATTTTCATATCAAAAGAAACACGATTTTCTAAAAAGACGATTTTCAGCGGGCTCAAAATCGCGATTCTCACAAATCACGATTTTCAGCCAAAAACACGATTTTGTGCTCAACATCGCGATTTTCATGCCAAAAACACGATTCTGAGAAAACACGATTTTGTGAAAAAAAAAACACGATTTTGTAAATCACGATTCTCTGAGTCAAAATCGCGATTTTCAAAAACCCGATTTTGTGCTCAACATCGCGATTTTCAGAAACACGATTTTGTGCTCAACATCGCGATTCTCTGAAAGTTCACAAAATCGCGATTCTCTGAAAGTTCACAAAATCGCGATTCTCTGAAAGTTCACAAAATCGCGATTCTCTGAAAGTTCACAAAATCGCGATTTTCTCCAAAGGTCCTGTTTGCCTGTTTTGACCCCCAGGAGCCTGAATTGGCATAACTTTTTCATCCAAAGTCCATTTTTTGAGCTCTATAGCTCGTTGGAAAGCTCGTTTCAAATCCTACACGATCTCAACTGTTTTTTTCAAGAATAACGCGTTGATTTTGAGATAGGATAATTTGAAGTTGACCCTCAAGTGGGACTAGGGAACCAAGGGGACTCCATAGAATTTTGAACCATACCAAGGGGAAAATTTGGACTCTTGACTAAAGCTTATGAACCTGAGATCTGGTAGACACTTAGGCAAGGATAAACAAAGCATTAGATCTTCTGAGGCTAGTGTCAACCATACATCCAAGTCTTGGGCACAACAAATAAGTGGTCATCTTTTACTAAGTTCAGACACTAAGTGATTCAGAAATGTCTTTTAGTATGGGAAAACCTACAGGTGGCTCAGGGACTGCCCATCTACAAACACCAGAAGGTCCCTATAAGACACAGTTGGAATATATTCGGACCAACCAATTAGGTGCTCGCATCTATGAGGATGGTCTGAGGCGATCAGTGGTCCAACTCAAAAATCCAGATCAATCCTTTGGACTTGAACACCCGGTGGTCAAGTTCGAAGAGGGTTCATACATTGATAAGGAAGGAACCATGTATGTGGTCACCAACCTACTAGATAGGACGGATGAGTTTGGAAATGTCATTCCTGAGAATGAAATAGGAGACCTAGAACAAGGAAATGTAGGACAAGGACCCCAGACTCCTAGAGGTAAGTCAGTTTTGACCCGAGTGATCACTCCGGACTGGATCCCTCAAGACAACAAAAGCATAGAACTATTTTTGAACAGAGAAACAGAGGAAGCCTTTTGGAGATTCAAGCCAGATCAACCTAGCCAATTGGGCATAGTTATCATCTATGAATTCAAAGATCCTGAGATACCAGGCAAAGTTGTCTACCTGGATAACACATCAGAGAAGATATTCTTGGTAACAGAACATGATAGACATGCATATACTTGGAAGAATGAATTGATTTTCCCCCCACCAAGATCCAATGTTTCCCATGGCCTCCAAGGAGTAGGATCTTCCCACGCTCATGAAGCCCAGAGAGAAAGAACTAGAGAGAGACCTGAGGTAAGTTTTGCACACACCGTGGGCAGGAATAGATCAGGATTTGAAAATGAAAGATCTGAAAGAGAGAGATATCAAGCACATAGGCAAAAAAGAGATGAACAGGATTTTCCATTGCCTAGACCCCGAGAGCACCCAAGAACCCTTAGACCCACTCAAGTGATCAAGGCAATGAAGAATTATTTTGACCGGTCAGGAGATCCTTATGATCATGTGGCTGAGTTCAAACAAGTGTTAAGAGCTAAACAGGTTGAGGATTTATTCACCCAATACGAGGCATTTGGTTTGA
Source organism: Ceratopteris richardii (assembly GCA_020310875.1). Lineage (NCBI taxonomy): Eukaryota > Viridiplantae > Streptophyta > Polypodiopsida > Polypodiales > Pteridaceae > Ceratopteris > Ceratopteris richardii. The sequence goes on from CM035428.1 coordinate 37,699,409, forward strand.
CTCTTAAGGGCATTGCCTTGGCTTGGTTTCAACCATTGAGTAGTCGCAACTATCGCGATATAGGTCAACTGCTAGACGAATTCATTGTAGAATTTTCCAAGAGTGGTATCAGGCATAACACATCATCCTTGATCCACAGTTTCAAGCAGACACCCCAAGAAACAGTGCGACTAGCAGGTAGAAGGTTCAGACAGTACTTAGAACGATGCCCTGCTCCCGAGTTACCCACACCAGCCAAACAAGTGGCTTTGTTCTTAGATGGCTTACTGAGCACAAAGTTAAGATCATATGTATATTTGAAAGAGCCTAGATCCATAGAAGAGTGCGTGCGGACATGCATTGACATAGAAGATAACTTGGGTGAGGAGTTAGGATTGTCCAAACTCTACAAAGATTCGGATAGTTCTACTAGTCATACTTCAAAGATCTCCACAGAAATAGAAGAGATAGTTGAGCAAGTTGCCAAGAAGCTGGGAGTCCAAAATAAACAAACACAGAGAGTCACTCCAGTGAATCGGTGTTATACTTGTGGGGGCGACCACATGGCTAATGTGTGCCCAATGCAAAACCAAAACATTAGAGAAAGGAATGCTCCATATTGCACTATTGAGAGAAAATACACAAACCACACGGCTCAAGATTGTCCCTACAATAGGCAGGCTGTTAGACAAAATTATCAGCAACCTTACCCACAAGGTAGGTATCAGAACCAATACCAACAGCCATATTATAGACCACAACAGCAATATCAGGTACCATATAGGCCACAACCTGTCTTGGGAAACCAACCACCAGCTCCAGCCAACGTGATTCCAGTCAAATATGCTGGGGGAGAAGAAAATCCAAATAGAGCATTGGTGCCACTAACCCCATTGATACCAGATAATGACTCTCATGCTCATTGTTCAGACTACTCCCATGAAGGTAGTCCACATGCTTATTACATAGAGTCACCTGAACATAGTGAGATTTACTCGTATCAATATGAGGTACCACCTATGGAGCAAAATTGGGAGCCAGAATACTCCAATGTCATGTACACAAATCCTAACCCTAGGCCCCAGTTGAGACAAATGAGACCACAAGCCCCTAGAGGATCTTGTTTCAGATGTCAAGGTGACCATTTCATTCGTGACTGTCCCCACCCACCATCTCCGAGTCAAGGACAGGCTATCACAATACAGGCTTTTTGTCCTGATTGCGGCAAAGACCATCTCCCCAGAGATTGTCCAAGAAACCCCTCTAGTGCACCCAAGATTACACCCATTAATGTGGTAGGCTTAGTGGCAGATGCAAGTTCAAGTAGTAGCAATGTGGCTCCTATACAAGCTGTCACTAGAGCACAAACCTTAAAACAGGATAAACCGGTAGAACAATCAGAGTCGAGTGAATCGGGAGAGCCTAGTAAGAGGAAAACAAGAACATGGAAGGATACCAGAGAGAAGGCCAATCGCAAGTGGAATAAAAAGTTATCGGAACTAGAAGAAAGCTTAAAAGAAGCGAAAACAAAAATAGAAGACATTGCATCTCAAAGCCCCTCGCATGCCGAAACTCCATCCACTCCACCTCATCCCACCCCACCACCCATTGTAAATAGACCACAACCAGGGTCTGTTCTTGCAGATCCAACCCCAGAAGGCTTGGACATGATGTTCAAGGCCTACCAGGCTCGACTTCAAGAAGGGCCTACAGCTGCAAACCTAGACAAGAGTTATCCTAGAGCGGACTTAGAGATTGAACGGATGAAAATGTGCATGAAAATGGTAGAACAAGCTCAAGCTATACTTGAGACTAGTCAAAAGTTCAATCAGACAAACTCTGTCAAAGGGGAATTGCACTTCCAGGGCTTACTAGAACGATTAGAGCAGTTGGTAAACAAACCACAAGTTTCTTTACCTCCACAGGCTCAACCAGTTATTGAAAGAGGAAGCTCACCACCAATGGGAGCTTATGTTCCTAATTCCACAGATCCAGGAATACCTCCTTCAATTCAACAGTACTCTCAAGAATTCTTGCGGGAAATACAAGAAGAGAAATGGGGCAAGGAGAAGGGTAATTCCCCTCCTATTCCTGAGATTGATGATCTTCATGATCAATTTCCCCAAGACATTCCATCTATTTACGAAGATGAAGCAGAACAACAAGAAGACGAAAGGTTAGATTTTGAATCTAATACCTTAGAAGAACTGCCTCAGTTTCCAGGCCCATGGGAATCTGAATCTCTCCAGATTAGAGCTCCCACAATACTAGTAAGAAATGAAGACTCAGTGGTTCCAAGGAACACAGATGTCGTGAAAAACACTAAGGTTCAGTGTCATCTCACTGTAGAAGAGCTGCTCAAAGCAAAACCTGAGCTTTGGAATCATGTGAAGGATCAGGTTCCAGAACTTGATTCCAACATGCCAAAAGCAGGCTCCAAGCAAAGGGTACCAGAGATACCTCTAGACAAAATAGGGGACATGTGTGAGGGTGAAGAAGGTAATACTTATCTTCCAATCACCTACCAAGGGTACACAACCAAAGCAATCATAGATTCAGGTGCTGGTGTTGCTATTGCGACCACCTCCTTGTGGAAGCAATGGGGCAAGCCCACATTAAGACCAACTAGAATGAAGCTTCAAATGGCTGATGGTCATTTTGAAAGACCTCTAGGATTGCTAGAAGGGATCACTCTAACCACTTGTGGTGTAGAGTTTGAGCACACATTTGCTATATGTGACTTTGAGAAAAATAATGTCTATGAGATGATCCTAGGAAGACCCTTCCTACGACAATTGCAAATAGTACAGGATTGGGGAACTAACTCCTTGTACTTACAGCACTTAGGGGTCACCACCAAGGTCAATTTGAAGGATTACACCTTCAGAGATGTACCACCCCTACAGTGGAATTCTATCCACAAAGCGAAAGAAGATTCCATCTCTGTGCATTCTGAAAGTTCACCTGATCCATCATGGCTGCATGAAGATACTCATTTGTGGATGTGCAAGGTCGCAAAGGAAGAGGAAAAACGTTTAAAGGCAAGAGAAGAAGGAACTTCGCCAGGAGATAGACCAGTTAGAAACCCAGCCTACACACCGATGATCTTTCCAGATGAGGAGTTTGAGCCTCATGGCTGGCCAGAAATCTTAGCCACCATGGACATTGCTGTCAATGAGGAACAGTGGACACCTCATTGTGATGAGGAGGGTTATGATATCTCAGTGTTCATGTGTCAACCCTTGCTAGAAGAATGTGACCCTAGTGATGTCATAGAAGAAGAAGAGAATGACGATGATCTGGAATCTATTGTGATGGATAGTTGCTTTAACTCAGAGCAGCACTATCTAGAAGATATAGGAGTGTTCACCCAGAAAGAAGAAGAACCTCTCACAAGTATTAAAACAGTAAACTCAAAGGATGGAAGTGAGAGTAGTCAAAAGAAAAAGAAAAGAAAAGCAGTGAAACAAGAAGAGGAGGAATCATTGTTTGAAGTACCAGAAAACTTCAAGAAATACGAAGTTGACGACCGCAAAATTTTGGTACGAATGCCTAAGAGAGAGGCCATCATAGGAGAATCATATGATAATAAAGAAAAGACCAAGAAGATTGTAGTGACCATTGAAGAGAACGAAGAGAGATGCACATATATAGGAGATGACCTAAGTGCAAGAGAAGAAATGGAGCTCATAGCTCTATTAAGGGAATATAGGGATGTGTTTGCATGGCACTATAGAGACTTGAAAGGGGTAGATCCAAGAATTTGCTCTCATACTATCCCCATGACTGCTGATGCTAAGCCCACCAAACAGAAGCCCTACACATATAATGATACCTATGCAGCCAAAATAAAAGAAGAAATTGATAGGTTGATTGAAGCGGGATTCATCTATGAGATTGAGCATACCGAATGGGTGTCCCCCATTGTTGTGGTACCCAAGAAGAACGGGAAGTTGCGAGTGTGTATTAACCTTAAAAAAGTTAATGCCGCTACGATTAGAGATAGTTATCCACTTCCAATCACAGAACACCTTTTGGAGCGTGTTGCAGGCAAGGAAGTTTATAGCTTCCTTGATGGATTTTCAGGTTACAATCAAGTAGCCATTGCCCCAGAAGATCAACACAAAACAGCTTTTGCTACAGAGTGGGGAATCTTTGCATTTCGTGTGATGCCATTTGGGCTCACCAATGCACCTACAACATTCCAAAGGCTCATGTGTCATGTCTTCAAAGAGTTCTTGCGAAAGAGCTTAGAAGTGTACGTGGATGATTTATGTGCTCATTCCCAAGAAAGAAGGTTTCACATCCCTGAGCTCAGACAAATCTTCAACAAGTGTAGAGAATATCAAGTGTGTCTGAACCCAGAAAAGTGTGTGTTTATGGTGCGTCAAGGTAAAATCTTAGGTCATATTGTTTCTAAGAATGGAATCTCAACAGATGAAGATAAGGTACGAGCCATAGCGGAGCTACCAAGGCCAAGGAATGTTAAAGAGGTACAAGCCTTTATGGGCCATTGTGGATACTACCGTAGGTTTATCCACATGTACGCGATCATAGCTAGACCCCTTTATGCCTTGTTGTCTAATTTTGAGTGGAACGACGAATGCGAGAATTCTTTCAACGAACTGAAGAAACGTTTGTGCACCGCACCAATACTCACCATTCCTGATTGGAATAAACCCTTCCATGTCCATGTGGATGCATCCAATCATGCCATAGGATGTGTGCTAGCACAACCCACAAGTGAAGGAAACTTAGATTTGCCCATAGCATATGCTAGTAGACAGCTCACTACAGCTGAACGGAACTATACCACAACTGAGCGAGAGGGCTTAGGCATGGTATATGCTGTGAAGAAGTTTAGACACTATTTATTGGCCAACAAGTTCAAGTTTTTCATTGATCATCAAGCTTTGTTGTATTTGGTCAATAAACCTTGCAATACTGGACGCTTAGTAAGATGGTTCCTCTTACTAATGGAATATGACTTTGAAGTTGTTGTCAGGAAAGGTAGAACCCACCTTCGGGCAGATCACCTTTCTCGCATCACTTCAGGAGAGTCACCGCAAGGAGTGTCTGACGAATTACCCGATGCTTATCTGTTCAATTTAGAAGTTGTTCCTAAATGGGCAAATAAGTTGGTACCAGTCCTAACCTTTGGCCCTACGAATAAGAATGTGAAAACATCACAAGAAGAAATTGTAAAATCACAAAAATATCACATATTAGCAGGAAGCATGTACAAACAAGATACTGAGGGTGTATTAGCTTGTTGTGTGGAGGATGATGAACATAGTAGTTGGTTGCAAGAGGCCCATGAAGGAATGCTAGGAAATCACTATTCTAAACAACGAACATTGCAGAATCTAAAGCGTTTAGGAGTGTATTGGCCTAGCATGGACAAAGAAATACATGAGTGGATTAAGAATTGTCCAAGGTGCAGAGAGAGACCTCCAGTGGAGCATGCGACCCTTTATCAAGTGTCATTAATTCCAGATTGGAGTGCTCCATTGGTAGAGTTTATGAGATCGGGAAGATTACCCAAAGAGGCTAGTCTAGCAAGAAGACGAAGCATGGAGCAAGAGGCTCAAGGCTACGCCTTAGTAGGGGACAACCTATACCGAAGAGGCAAAGATGGTTACTTAAGACTATGCGTTCATGAATCAGACTATTTAAAGGTCTTAGAGACTGCACACAACGGTGTTGCAGGTGGACATTTTGGTCCTGACCGAGTGATCAAGACCATTCTATTCTCAGGACTTTGGTGGCCCACTCTTCATATGGACGCACATACCTATGTGAAGAAATGTGACACATGCCAACGTGCACAATATCCAGTGAGAAAAGACGAGATGCCCTTGAGGCCAATGATGGGAGGACGTGCATTTTCAAAGTGGGACATAGACTTCATAGGTCCTATTAACCCCCCAGCTAGAAACTCCCATGCAGAGTACATCATTGTAGCCATAGATTACCTTACAAAGTGGGTAGAAGTCAAAGCCACAACAAAGAATGATGCTCAGACTACGGCTAAGTTCTTATTCGAGAATGTGTTCACGAGATATGGACTACCAATAGAGTTGGTGAGCGATAGAGGCACACACTTCTTGAATGAAGTCATTGAAAATCTTCTCCAAGAATTCTTGGTGATACATAAGAAATCTGCCCCCTATCACCCACAAGCCAACGGACAAGCCGAGAGTACCAATAAGATCCTCTGTAACGTATTGACAAAACTGGTAAATAATAAACGCTCTGATTGGGACAAACAACTTCATCATGTTGTTTGGGCTTATCGAGGTTCCTACAAAACGGTACTCAACGCCACCCCATTTCAGATGGTCTTCGGACAGAACGCTGTGCTACCATTAGATTTCTTAATCCCTGCCTTAAAAGTAGCACAAGAGTATGAGTGGAATGGGCATGAATTGTCCTCTAGGATCTTTGATCTCGAACGCTTGGGTGAGACGAGGCTACGAGCGGCAGCAGGCATCTACGCTGCAAAGAAGAGGCAAAAGGCTTACTTTGATGCACACATCAAGGATAAGGGATTGAAAGAGGGAGATCTAGTGTTGGTATACACACTAAAACAACATGCCCGTAAGTTGGAAAAAAGAGGATACGGACCCATGATCATTAATAGAATTTCCACTAGTGGTGCAGTTCAGTTGGCCACGCTAGAAGGAGATATCTTGCCAAACTATATTAGTGGCTGTAGAGTCAAGCTATATCAAGAACCTCTTACTGAGGATATGCTAATGAGACTCAACACTGCTAAGAAGCGAAAAGATGAAGAGTTAAGAGTGAGAGAAGAAGCACAGGTAGAGGCCAGAGAGCGTATTAGGCGAAATAAGTTAAGGCGATTAGGCCTAGATGTCAACTCAAAAGCCACAAAATATCACATGGATATGTGTCAGAAGTCAGGCATAGCAACTTCTCAGGTCATTGACCGACGACCCTTTGTGACCATAGAGATAGGACAAGGGAAGGGTGCAAGGACGGTGAAAGCATTGATTGACTCAGGTGCAGCAAGTAGTGCAGTTAGACTTTCCTACTGCCAAGACTTGCAGTTGAACATCAATCCCATAGAAGCTTATCTCATAGGATTGGGAGGTGTGGAAACCCCTTGTTTGGGTGAGGTGGAACTTCCCATCTACCTTCAAGATGTTCCAATGAAAGTCAAAGCGCTAGTATGTCAAGATGAGAACCTTACAGAACCACTTGTCTTGGGTCAAGATTGGATCTATGACCATGCAGTTAACTTAAACCTAAGAAGTCAGATTCTTCAAGTTTGGGTACATGAACAATGCATTACATTAGAATTAGAGAACTGCATGCTCCTAAATCATGGCACCACACACTCTCTTAGTTCTTCCAAGACTAATCATATGAAAGAAGATGTTGTATGTGTCAGAAGCTCTATGATACAGAAGGAGTCAATCGTGGAAGACCAGGTTCGAAGGCGGGTGGATCTCTCTTCTTCTCCAAAGAATCAAGTAGCCACAGTAGCGCGTCCACCACACAAGCAAACGCAACCGTTCACGACAACTGCTACATCAAATAGAAAGACACCACTCGATAAAAAAGCAGTTCCGAGCATGAAGCAGATATGGGTACGCAAAGGAGAGCAACCACCAACCTTGCCCCCACAAAGGCCATCCATGCAAACCAACCAGGCCAGAAGACAAAGGAAGCAGCTCAGACAAGCTCAATCACAAGGTATCCAACAAGTTTGGGTGCCTAAGAAGTTAGCTGCAGCTCAACAAGGGCAATTACAGATGTGGGTACCTAAGAAGCTCCTACATCCACAACAACCTTTGTTCTCCCACATGCGAAAGGTTTCAACAAAGAAGCCAAAAAGAGAAAAGGGTAAGAACCACGTACAGAGACCAAAGGAAGATCAAATCAGCTCTTCAACATTAGTAGGAAGACATGCAAAAAGGATATGGGTTTGGAAGCCAAAAGTGCAAGTAGCCTCCACCGAACCAAAGCGTCAACCACACTGGATACCACAGTTCAGAAAGCATCCAAAGAGAAAGACGCCTGAAGTGACCTCTACAGTGCCAAATGTTGTTCTAAAATGGACTCCAATAAGGAGGATTACATCAGTTCGAGACTCAATGGATACCTCCACCAAGGTCGGCATCAACATCCACAAATAACATCGACAGCCTCGAACGAGCGACAACCATGTGCTCCTTACACAACCCTGTCTTTTGCACCATTCAGGTCATGCATTTCCAAAGTATGCATTAATATAGGGCCACATTACACGGCCGTGCATAGACACACTTGAGAATCCCACGCACAAGAGCACAGTGACATATGTCAAATATTTCTATTGATACTAACTTTTGTGTTCTTGTTTTGTGATATCCTGTTCCAAAAAAAAAAAAAAGAGAAAGAAAAGCGGGAGAGAGCTTGTTCCCAGGTTTGGCTTATGAGACATGAATGAGTCATGCTTAGTCGAAGATGACAAGCATTTGGCATGAACATGGCATCTACAACTATGGTTTTCTCTTACCATGGTAGGAAGGAAGAGCTTGAAGGTCCACAACTTGAGTGATGCTTAACTACTTCATGTACCAGAACATCCAAGGAGATATCTGCAAAGGGTTGTTCTAGAGGAGAAGACTCCTGCATATGGTGAGCTAAAGAGAATATGTGAAACTCAGCTTGGTGTAGTTTCCCGATGTTGCTTGCCAAGGAATATAAAGCAATTCAATTCTCAGTATTTCATGAACCAGTATGGAACAGTAGCACTGGTGAATGGTCTATGTCAATCAGCATGGTTATCTCTTAGAAACCGGCACGTGTCCAATATTCCTCTGAGTGTCAATATAGGGAAGTAAACGTGCATGAGCCCAAGCTCAGAAATGCACATTGTTACTGACAAAGGTTGCTTTGAAAAGAGGAGAGGGGATCCACCACTCCAAAGATCTCATCAGTGGACAATCAACATGGACATTCATCAACAAGGTTCCATCCCAAAGGCCGAGTGTACAACACGAAGAGACAAACATCCATCAACCTTCTCCATGGTAAGTATCTTTACTCTGAACACACCATAACCATGATAGTTTAGGAAACCTCCTCGTCAGCATACCCTTGAGCACTTAGCTCAAGACCCGCAATTTTTGCACCATACTTCTTCCAATGCATTTTCCAAGTAAGCATGCGTAGGGCTACATTACAAGGCCGTGCACAAGGCACATACTTTTTTCAACCCAGGCACGAACACACTTACCCATCATTCATTATGGGTTATGAGTAGTGGCATGACTGCTCTCAACATCATCTTTGGAAGAACTAGCGGATGTTATGGGAACAACATCCAAATCTCGGAAGCAAATTGAAGCCAGTAGTTGATCCAAATCACTCTTGACAACCTCTTTTGAGCAACTTGCAGTTTTGAACGCTCACAACGACACATTCTTGATGGAATCCAAAGAACCAGCTCATACAACGGATGGACACCACCTCTCAAAGCACTACATGGAACAGCCCTTCCAACAAGGGTCTGTCAGGGACGACAGACTCGAGAGGGGGGGGAGTGTTGAAGCTCAAAGTCAAGGACAAAGCATGGAAGCACATCAAAAGGCGGACACACAAGGAAAGGGAGCAAGTAGGGAGCTCCAAGAAGTGTATGTCAAATTTTCAGAAGAATCCCCTACAAAAATAGTGATTTTCATCACTAAAAACCATTGTAAATACCATTATCTATTTTTAGTAACTCCATTTTGTTCAAGCCGAGGAGTCCTCAAGCTTGAGGAGTATTAGAAGCACCATCGTACCAATTTTCATAATTTTTAGACTTCGTTTGAGCCCTCAAATAAGCCCTGGAACCTAATTTTTAACTAGGCCGGACACTAGGTCCGGACAGGGCCAAAACCAGTCAAAAAACTATAAAAAGAGCTAGAGAGCTCATTTTTGGGGTTAGCTTGTTAGAGAATAGAACTTTTGTAAGAGAACTCTTTTGCAATCTAAGCTTTCCATTGTTCCTCTCTTTGATCTTACTTTGTGCGCGTGTGTGTGTATGTGTGTGCATGTTTGTGTGCTTTCACTCACGCACTTGTGCCTTCACTTGCTCGTGGTCTTCATACCGGTCCTCACGTCTCCGCGGATTGACAAGTAAAGGAGGTGGTGCTTACGCTTGAGCTACACCCCCACACCTATACAACCCATCTGTAAATGCCTATCATGACCTGTTATCACAGAAGGTACTACCAGTGTTGTTATCTCTCAAGCAACCACAGTCCAAGAACCCACCACTACAGCAGGAGAACTTCCCACCACCATCGGTGTAGAAGAATTCACTTTACCTATACCTAACTTGGAAGCAGCACCAACAAACACCACTTTTGATTTTGAAATGCATGATGCTTTCTCAAGCGAATTCCAATTTTTAGAAGGACAATTTTTCTCAAAGGAGTATGAATGTCCCAGTTACCCTATCACACTCCTTGATCAACCACAAGAGCAAGTAGTCTCCAGCTCAGAAGAAGAGAGCACAGAAACTAACAAAGAAGACGGAGATGATGAAGCCAGTCAGGATAGCCACGACTCTCAAGGGGATGTGCAACATGACGAACAAGAACAACAAACTAAGTCACAAGGAGACACAAGTATGCATGAAGATGACACCTTTGAAGCTATCGCCTACACTTTGGCAATAAAGAAACTATATTGCACTATGCACGTAGTTTGGGCACATAGACAACTCTCTGAAGAAGAAAGTCAAACAATTTTAGAACAAGAACTCACTACAGGAGGATTGGAAGAGGCTTACATTCAAGGTTTCAAAGAATTAGTCAAATCAGTCGGAACCAATGAGGCACTTTGCTATTTGTAGAGGAAACCACTACCAAAGTTTGACCCACGACGAATCCATCTGCTATCAAAACCGGGTCAATATATTCGCATACCCACGGATGCCTAGTCTTCATAAAATGTCAGGGAAGCTCAACTTCTTCCAAAAGACCCTATTGAAGAACCAACCATAGTGATCAACTCCCCGCCTCATCGTTCTACTATAAATACCACTACTGTTGTCGAAGTACCCATTGCTCCTCTTTCACCTCCCGCCCCTCTAGTCTCTCCTGTACACCCTACCTCTCCTAGACCATCCATGTTTCTCGAGGGTGCCATAACAAAAGCCCTAGTTGCCTCAACCCCTCAAACTCTTCTTGCAACCCTCCCACCTATCCTCCCTTCCCTAACTCCCACCATGCCATCCAACCCATTTCTCACTCCATCCTTTCCTTCTTTCCCCACTCCTCCCAGACCTCTATTCCCATTTCCCCCTCCCATGAACTTCTCACCCATCTCACCTCCCTGCCCCACTCCATTCCCTCTCTCCTCCCCTCTCCACCAAGCAATACAAGAAACCCAATCTATAATTTATTCCTCAAGCTTTGTAAATCATGTATTCATAGCCAGTCAAGCACCCACTATCACTCCACTCTTCACAGTCATTGCACTCGACACCATGTCCAATGACATGGACATATCGCCACCCACCACACCACCACTCACTTCATCCATTTCACCACCACATTTAGGCATGTCACATTTCTCCACAGTCACCACTGCATCCACTTTCCCATCACGATTTCCCCTTCGCCTTGCATCAACAATCACACCCATAGCATCTTCGCTCAGTTCACCATTAATATTGTCACCCACAATCGACACCGCATTCCGTCAAATGTTTTCTTGCATGACACAAGTTAGAGATGAATTCACATCTCTAGGGACCAACTACTAGACGCTACAACAAACAACTACAGATCTACATGCACAACTAAACTCTTATCCATTGAGAATGCCTCACTTAATGCACGCTATCAAGAACTACGTGAAGCCTACCATACACTCGAACTACAAAACGAACAGAAGACGAAGGAAGCCATTACAGATATTGACAACCTGTTACGGGCGCAAACCATTCGAAATGAAACCCTCACTTGAAACATGGGATTGTTACGACACCATCTCATAGCGACCAAAGAAGAGAATCAACGATTGCAAGAATAGAACGGAGAAAAACTTGAAGCAGCCTTAGATCAACCGGACGAACCTTTGAGTCCCAACCGCTTTAAAGTCGTCCCATCAGAATCTATGAAGATATTATTGGAAGACCATGTCAGACTCCTAGAGGTATATGACAATATGAATGAGGCATATCAAAAACTCAAGGACGATCATAAAATGCTACTGTTACGTGCACCTGCGCAGCAACCACCACTAGATCCTGAGACCACACCTCTAGAGATCATAGAGGAACTCAATGCTTTACACAATCAGGTACATACTCTTCAAGCATAGATGACTACCTTCTTTGAGCCCCCTAGGCTTGAGTCCCCACCTGAACTCCCAACTCAAGAAGAAACTGTGTCTATCCTAGTGGAGGAAACTTATGAAGAAGCCTATGAACCACAACCCATTCCAAGCAGACGTGTCACGGCTGAAGGCTAGACCACCTTTGAACTCCCTACCCTTGCATGGATGAAGACCGTAGAAGAACTTGGACAGACCCACTCAGCACGGGTGGAGGCTCAATTACATGCCATGGCTATGATAGAGGAACGCATTTTACAATCACCTTACTTTGCCCACTTGGCCCCTCGCAGGTATATCGCAGGCCATGAGCTTCAATACAAACCATATTTCATGCTAATAGCAGAATATCAATTGGTGATCGAAAAGGAAACAGGCAAGAAACCATCACATGCAACTCAGTTCGAGCCTCATGACTTGCCACCGGAAGCACAGAGAAGAGAAATCTTTCAAGCAACTTGGCGCTAGGAGTTGTTACAAACGTATCCAGAAATGATGATCACATGGGTCAAGGCACCACTGCATTTGAAGTATAACCCATGTTGGGGACCTATACCAAGACATCGCTCTTGGAAGACATTCACAATCAAAGTTCAGAATAATAAGCAGTGCCAAGACTGGCTTAATTACCCCTATTTCACTCCATCCCACAGAACAGCCACAGTCGGATACATGATGGCCAGGATTTGCCACTCGCTCCCCCACTTATGCCACATGGATGATGTTGTCGTGCATATGACTGTCAAAATATTTGACATGATGCTGACTGTTTTTAAAATCTTCCATCGTGTCAAAGCACCGCATATTAACACCCTGGGATTCGAGCATGGTAATCAAGACTTAGCTTATGATATGAGCACATCACCATCACTCTGGGTGTGTTATGCCTAGCACTTTCGAATCAAGTATTTATCGGCATGTTACAAAATGACATTTGAAGAGATGTTTACCACCAGCTTTTGGGAGTACCATTCCGAGGTATTCATAAGCAAGCCGACACACTTACTTCAATTATTTGCCTGTGAACAACTCGTGTACTCCACACACTACCGACTTCCAGCGCCAGATGAACCTCAACCCATAGATTGGGAAAAACTTGATGTAGATTTAGCAAGAGGTATTCGCATCTTAGAGCACATCCTTGCCTCTCATGTTCCATTCCATCCATTTTTGTTCCTTTGTGCTCTCTTCCCATCGGGTTAGCAAAGCTTACCTTGGCTCAATCTCTATTCTTATCCCTCTGAGTTCCATGCGCTTGGGATGTTCCAAATCTTTGATGACCACAGGAGACATTGGGTCTTGATTGGGGAAAAATAAATTCACCTTTCCAAGTGTAGGCATTCCTACAAGGTCCCATTAAAACAAATGCTCTCTCTGATGTGTTGTCTAAATAGACCACTTGGTTTGGGGTATCAGGATCTTTAGATTCGTATATTGTCATGCTTCATACTTTGTTTGGTTGATCAATCTTAAAACATGTAAAAGGCTTCATCTGTCTCATTGTTCCAGAATAATTCTACACCTTTATTGTCTTGGGGAATCCATTCTAGTATGAGTATCCTAGTTAAGGCTGACTTACCTCTAGGGGTTCTTGGCATTCTTCCTAAATTCCCTTGCACTATGTCACCCGTTTCAGTCTCTGGGATTACATTGCCAAATTCATCTATCCTATCTAGCTGGTTTGTGACTACATACATGGTCCCTTCTTTATAAATGTATGAACCATTTTCAAATTTGACTATCGACTGTTCTAGTCCAACAAGTTGATCTGGGTTTTTAATTTGGACAATAGATCTTCTCAAACCGTCCTCATAGATGCGAGCACGTAATCACTTGGTTTGGATATATTCTAGTTAATTCTTGTATGGCCCCTTTGGTTTTTCTAGGTGTGCTACTCCTGAGCTTCCTACTGGTCTCTCCATGCTATACAACATCATAGAGACTCATTTCTGAACGATGTATGGGTAATCACTCAATTGCTGGGCCCATGACCTAGACATATGATTGACACTAGCTTGGGAAGATCTGATGCTTTGTCTATCTCTCCCTAGGTGTCTTCCTGACCTAAGGTTCATATGCCTTGACCTTTGTCCCAATTTTACCAAGTATAACCTTGTTACAAAGTTCGTTTGTAATAGTCACTTGTTCTTTTTGTTTTCCTTAGGATGTCACTTCGTGCCCAATAGTTTTCATCGTGAGGAATACTTGATTCCAAACACACTTGAAGTTTGATAACTCAATTTATGTCCTTTTGCTTTTGTGTTTGTCACAAAACCAATCTATTTATGCTTGCACTTGAGTAATTAGGGTTTTTGTACTGATATCATGCCTAATGTGGCCATAATTAATCAATACATCTAACCATACTTAGCCTAAGGTAGGAATTGATTGAGGGTGTTGAGAAATCTCCAACCTCAAGAAACATATCCCTTGGATCAACCTTCAGTGCCCTAGACACTCATTCTCAAGCTTGAACCATGCCCTTGCTCTGGATGCCCTTCGATGCTCTTAGTGGACCTATAAAAGCCCCATAGTTAGATCAAGATTTAAATTTATTTGGATTAATTGACCCTTTTCATTCATGTAATTCAAAGGCCAAATTTCCCCTTTTCTTTATGAAAGAAGTTTTTTAAAGCCCCCTTAGCTTCATCACCCTTTTGAAAGGCAAACTTCAAAATACTATACCCAACAAACTATAGATCACTAGAAACGGATTTCATATGAAAAAGTTATGTCTGTTCAGGTTTCTAGGGGTTAAAACAGGATAACAGGCAAATAGGAATTCTTGAATTATTTTCTTGGGGCCTCACTATGCTCCAATCACTTGAAATTTATGATCAAAATTATCCCAAAATTTGAAAAATAAAAAATTCTTAAAAATTAGCCAAAATTGCCTATCAATTGCCATGGACAGGGTTGCTAATCACAATAGACAAAGTTTTCTGTCCTGGCCTATCAATCGCGATGGAAAGAGTCAATCGTGATGGACGTGTCAATCAGGATGGACAAAGTCAATCCCGATGGACTCAAATATTTGAATTTTTTCATGGATGTGTGTCAATCATGGTCCTGTGCATTGCAATGGATGGAGTTTAAGATCAAGTGTCAATTGTGATATTTCTATGATGGACAAGGGTGTCTGTCAGGATGGACACCTATCTATCACGATGGACAAGAAGTCCGTCGTGGGCTGTCAATCGTGATGGATAGAGTTTTTTAGTTTTTAGCATTTATTGGTGTCAATCTTGGGTCTATGTGTCATGATGGATAGAATTCTCACGGAAATGAGATATTTGTGTCGATCTCAATGGACAAGGGTGTCTGTCACGATGGATGCAATATGTCATGATGGATAGAGCTATTTGTCTTGGTCTCTCTATCACAATGGATAGGCTATCCTTCACAATGGACAGTGTCAATCACGATTGATGGTGTCAATCACAATGGATAGAGAAAATGCAATTTTTTTTTTTTGAAATTTGTATGGATTTGTTATGTGCAATGCCTCTAGTCTATGATTGTCCATTCAGTTTTACCAAAAAGCCAATATTTCTATCTATCGTGATGGATAGAGTTCAATGCCTGAAGATGTGTGTAGAGATTTTATATACCTGCTAGAGTTGTAGTTGTTGTGGATGCTTGTACTTGCAAGAATGCTCAAGAAACATGCAAAAACAATGCACACAAGATTTCTCTCTCTCTCTCTCTCATGCATACTAGTGAGATTAGGAAATGGAGATGGAATGTGGGCATATGACCAGAATGGTGAAGATGATGATGGAAGGAGATGGAGAGTAGAGATGGTGGTGAAGATGATGAAATAGGTAGAAGAGTAAAGAGTAAGAGATTACTTATTATTCCAATGTCACTTCTCTATGTATTACCGTCACACATTTGTCCTCAAAGCTTGATCCCCAGCAAGGATGTGAAATTTGGTGTCACTCTAGCATAATGGCAAGTACCAACATGAGGAGATCCACCTCATAATTGTTAATCGAGAAGATGTGGGAACGGTATGAAGACCATGAGCAAGTGAGATGCACAAGTGCATGAGTGAGAAGCACACTAGCATGCACACACATACACACACACATGCACACATGGAAAAACAAAGAGATGAAGCAATGGAATCTTTAATTATCACAAAACAAGGTTACAAGCTTTTTTTTCACTTCAATTCCCAATTTGCTAACCCCGAAAAATGGTATTTACAATGTTGATGTAGTAATGAAAATGACTATTGAAAGAGATTTATCTTTTGAAAATTTGTATGGGCCTAGTTGTCGGATCTTCGTTGACTACTCTGCTTGCTTTATCCTACTTTGCTATCCCTCTATTTTGACTCTCTCTAACTGCTTCACTGTCTTGTAATGCCTTGATTGCCTTGGCTGCTACCAACAAACAAATACTAGAAGAATCCAGAGTAGAAGTCTTAGAGCGGATATGAAAAGAAAGGAATGGATATGACAATGTGATGAAAGGTATTTAAAAGGAGAAGATCCTATCCCTATGGTGAACCATCACACCAAACCAAGCAAAAAACCTAGGAAATTTCATATGGCCACCATACTTAAACCTAGGTATTGGAAAAGATGAGTACCAATTAGTGGATTCATTGATTGACAGAGGAGCAGCTTTAAAAAGTATTTGAGCCTTGTTAGCTGAGAAGCTAAAGGCACAACGTATTCCAACAAAGGTGCATATGAAACGGATTGGAGGCAACATCATTGAGTGCGTAGGAGAGATTTCCATGTCTTTACATTTAAGAAACAATACCATGCAAGATAGACTATTAGTTTGCAAATAGTTAGACCTTCTAAAAGAATTGATCTTAGGACAAGATTGGATTTCCAAATTTGAAGTCACTATCCATCTTGCCAAAGGATATAGATCGGTAAAAATGGACCATATAGAGGTCTTTAGTCTACTGGAAAAGAAACCCCTAAAATCCACATGTAAGGAAAACCTTAGGATTACAAGTCTAGGTGAGCATACTAAAGAACTCCCATCGAATCCCTTGATAACCAATTCCACTATTCTACATACACCTACACGTTGTCCTAAATTGCATGATCAACCCATCCCTTTTTCTCAAGAGATTGAGACTCAGTGTAGCTCCAGCGTAAGCACCACCTCCTTTACTTGTCAATCCGCGGAGATGTGAGGACCCGTATGAAGACCACGAGCAATGAAGGCATAAGTGCGTGAGTGAAAGCACACAAACATGCACACACATACACACACACACACGCACAAGGTAAGATCAAAGAGAGGAACAATGGAAAGCTTCGATTGCCAAAAGAGTTCTCTTACAAAGCTCTATTCTCTCACAAGCTAACCTCAAAAATGAGCTCTCTAGCTCTTTTTATAGTTTTTTGACTAGTTTTGGCCCTGTCCAGACCTAGTTTCCAGCGTAGTTAAAAAATAGGTTCCAGGACTTATATGAGGGCTCAAACAAAGTCTAAAAATTATGAAAATTGGTAGGATGATACTTCTAATACTCCTCAAGCTCGACGACTCCTCGGCTTGAACAAAATGGAGTTACAAAAATAGAAAATGGTATTTACAATGGTTTTTAGTGATGGAAATCACTATTTTTGTAGGGGATTCTTCAAAAAATTTGACATGTACTTCTTGGAGCTCCCTACTTGCTCCTTCTTCTTGTGTGTGCCCACCTTTCTGATGTGCTTCCATGCTTGTGCTTGACCTTGAGTTCCAACACTCCCCCCCCCTCTCGAGCCTATCGTCCTTGACAGACCCTTGTTGTAG
Source organism: Ceratopteris richardii (assembly GCA_020310875.1). Lineage (NCBI taxonomy): Eukaryota > Viridiplantae > Streptophyta > Polypodiopsida > Polypodiales > Pteridaceae > Ceratopteris > Ceratopteris richardii. Next base: position 37,717,496 of record CM035428.1, read on the forward strand.
TGGTTGTTCCAAGTAGTGCTTTGAGAGGGAGTGTCCCTTCTGTATGAACAAAAGTTGTATGGCTTCCAGATGTGGCAGGGTTGGTTGTCCGGTTCTTCATCTGTCACTGCGAGCCTTTGCAAGTTGTAGTCCCTTGGTATGTGCTTCTTCCTTGGATTCCAGCATGACTGTGTTTGTTGTGAGTCTCCATTGATGTCCTCTAGATCTTCCAAAGTTGATGTTCATAGTAGTCATGCCAAGTACTCATAACCCATGTTGAGTGATGGGTAAGTGTGTTCGTGCATGGGTTAAGGAAAATATGTGCCTTGTGCACGGCCTTGTAATGTAGCCCTATGAATGCTTACTTGGGAAATGCATTGGAAGAAGTATGGTGCAAAAATTGGTGGTCTTGAGCTAAGTGCTCAAGGGTGTGCTGACGAAGAGGTTTCCTAATCTATCATAGTTATGGTGTTTCCAGAGTAAAGCTACTTACCATGGTGAAGGGTCAATCGATGTTTATCTCTTCATGTTGTACACCCGGCATTTGTGATGGAACATAGTCAATGAATGTCCATGTTGATGGTCCCTGAGTGCCTGGTCCGGTCTCCTCTTTTCAAAGCAACATTTGCTAAATACTGAGAATTGGATCTGTAGCAAATGTTGTTTTGTGTTGATCTTCTAGGGCAATGGCTACCTGGTTGTAACCAGAAAATCCATCAAGGAAGCTATAAAATTCCTTGCCTGCAACACGCTCCAATAGATGTTCAGTGATTGGAAGCACGTAACTATCTCGAATCGTAGCAGCATTAACTTTTTTAAGGTTAATGCACACTCGCAACTTCCCATTCTTCTTGGGCACCACTACAATAGGGGACACCCATTCACTATGCTCAATCTCATAGATAAATCTAGCTTCAATCAACCTATCAATTTCCTCTTTTATCTTTGCAGCATAAGTGTCATTATATGTGTAGGGCTTTTGTTTGGTGGGCTTGGCATCAGCGGTCATGGGAATCGTATGAGAGCATATTCTTGGATCTACCCCCTTCAAGTCTCTATAATGCCATGCAAACACATCCCTATATTCCCTTAATAGAGCTACAAGCTCCATTTATTCTTTTGCAATTAGGTCATCTCCTATGTATGTACATCGTTCTTTGTTCTCTTCAATGGTTACCGCAATTTTTTTGGTCTTTTCTTTATTATCGTATGCTTCTCCTGTAATGGCCTCTCTCTTAGGCATTCGTACCACAACTTTTCGGTCATCAACTTCATATTTCTTGAAATTTTCTGGTACTTCAAACAATGATTCCTCATCTTCTTGTTTCACTGCTTTTCTTTTCTTTTTCTTTTGACTGCTCTCACTTCCATCCTTTGAATTTACCGTTTTAATGCTTGTGAGAGGTTCTTCTTCTTTTTGGTTAAACACTCCTACATCTTCTAAATATTGCTTTTCCGAGGTAAAGCAACTATCCATCACAATGGATTCTAGATCGTCATCGTTCTCTTCTTCTTCTATGACATCACTAGGGTCACATTCTTCTAGCAAGGGCTGACACATGAACACTGAAATATCATAACCCTCCTCATCACAATGAGGTGTACATTGTTCTTCATTGACTGCAATGTCCATGGTAGCTAAGATTTCTTCCCAACCATGAGGCTCAAATTCCTCATCTGGAAATATCATTGGTGTATAGGCTAGGTCTTTAATTGGTCTATCTCCTGGAGAAGTTCCTTCTTCTCTTGCCTTTAAGCATTTTTCCTCTTCCACCACGACCTTGTACATCCACAAATGAGTATCTTCATGCAGCCAGGATGGATCAGGTGAACTTCCCGAATGCATAGAGATAGAATCTTCTTTCGCTTTGTGGATAGGATTCCACTATAGGGGTGGTACATCTCTGAAGGTGTAATCCTTCAAATTGACCTTGGTGGTGACCCCTAAGTGCTGTAAGTACAAGGAGTTGGTTCCCCAATCCTGTACTATTTGCAATTGTCGTAGGAAGGGTCTTCCTAGGATCATCTCATAGACATTATTTTTCTCAAAGTCACATATAGCAAAGGTATGCTCAAACTCTACCCCACATGTGGTTAGAGTTATCCCTTCTAGCAATCCTAGAGGTCTTTCAAAATAACTATCTGCCATTTGAAGCTTCATTCTAGTTGGTCTTAATGTGGGTTTGCCCCATTGCTTCCACAAGGAGTTGGTCGCAATAGCAACACCCGCACCTGAATCTATGATTGCTTTGGTTGTGTAACCTTGGTAAGTGATTGGAAGATAAGTATTACCTTCTTCACCCTCACACATGTCCCCTACTTTGTCTAGAGGTATCTCTGGTACTTTCTGCTTAGAGCCTCCTTTTGGCATATTGGATTCAAGTTGTGGGACTTGATCCTTCACATGATTCCATAGCTCAGGTTTTGCTTTGAGCAGATCTTCTACAGTGAGATGACACTGAACCTTAGTGTTCTTTAGGACATCGGTGTCCCTTGGAACCACTGAGTCTTCGTTTCTTACCAGTATTGTGGGAGCTCTAATCTGGAGAGATTCAGACTCCCATGGGCCTGTGAATTATGGCAGCTCTTCTAAAGTTTTAGATTCAAAATCTAATCTTTCATCTTCTTGTTGTTCTGCTTCATCTCCGTAAATAGATGGAATGTCTTGGGGAAATTGATCGTGAAGGTCATCAATCTCACGAATAGGAGGCGATTTACCCTTCTCCTTGGCCCATTTCTCTTCTTGTATTTCCCACAAGAACTCTTGAGAGTACTATTGAATTGAAGGAGGTATTCCAGCATCCGTGGAATTAGGAACATAAGCTGCCATTGGTGGTGAGCTTCCTCTCTCAATAACTGGTTGAGCTTGTGGAGGTAAAGAAACTTGTGGTTTGTTTACCAACTGCTCTAATCTTTCTAGTAAGCCCTGGAAATGCAAATCCAATTTGATAGAATTTGTCTCATTGAACTTTTGACTAGTCTCAAGTATAGCTTGAGCTTGTTCTACCATTTCATGCACATTTTCATCCGTTCAATCTCTAAATCCACTCTAGGATAACTCTTGTCTAAGTTTGCAGCTGTTGGCCCTTCTTGAAGTCAAGCCTGGTAGGCCTTGAACATCATGTCCAAGCCTTCTGGGGTTGGATCTACAAGAACAAACCCTGGTTGTGGTCTATTTACAATGGGTGGTGAAATGGGATGAGGTGGAGTGGATGGAGTTTCGGCATGCGAGGGACTTTGAGATGCAAAATCTATTTTTGTTTTCTCTTCTTTTAAGCTTTCTTCTAGTTCTAATAACTTTTTATTCCACTTGCAATTGGCCTTCTCTCTAGTATCTTTCCATGTTCTTGTTTTCCTCTTACTAGGCTCTCCTGATTCACTCGACTCCGATTGCTCTACTGGTTTATCTTGTTTTGATGCTTGTGCTCTAGTGAGAGCTTGTATAGGATCTACATTACTACTACTAGCACTTGAATCGACCACTAAGCCTACCACATTTATGGGTGTGACCTTGGGTGCACCAGAGGGATTCCTGGGACACTCTCTCGGGAGGTGTTCTTTGCCGCACTCAGGACAAAAGCCTTGTATTGTGATGTTTTGTCCTTGTCCCAAAGTCAGTGAGTGGGGATATTCACGAATGAAATGGTCGCCCTGATATCTAAAACATGGTCCTCTAGGATCTTGTAGTCTCATTTGTCTCAATTGGGGCCTAGGGTTAGGATTTGTGTACATGACATTGGAGTATTCTGGATCCCAATTTTGTTCCATAGGTGGTGCCTTATATTGATATGGATAAGTCTCACTATGCTCAGGTGACTCTGTGTAATAAGCATGTGGACTACCTTGATGGGAGTAGTCTGAACTATGAGCATGAGAGTCATTCTCTGAGATCAGTGGGGTCACTGGCACCAATGCTCTATTAAGGTTCTCTTCTACCATTGCATACTTAACTGGAATTACATTGGCAGGCACTAGTGGTTGGTCTCCTAAGACTGGTTGTGGCCTATATGGTGCCTGATATTGTGGTTGTGGTCTATAATATGGCTGTTGGTATTGGTTCTGATACCTGCCTTGTTGGTAAGGTTGCTGATAATTCTATCTAACAGTCTGTCCATTGTATGGACAATCTTGAGCCGTGTGGTTCGTGTATTTTCTCTCCATAGTGCAATATGGAGCATTCCTTTCTCCCATGTTCTGGTTGTGTAATGGGCATACATTAGCCATGTGGTCGCCTCCGCAAGTACAACACCGATTCGATGAGGTGGCTTTTAGTATTTGTCTATTTTGAACTCCTAGCTTCTTGGCAACTTTCTCTGCTATCTCTTCCAGTTCCGTGGAGGCTCTGGAGGTACGACTAGTAGAATTGTCAGAGTCTTTATAGAGTTGGGATAGTCATAATTCCTCACCCAAGTTGTCTTCTATGTCAATGCAGGTCCGCACACACTCTTCTATGCTTCTAGGCTCTTTCAAGTACACATATGGTCTTAGCTTGGTGCTTAGTAAGCCATCTAAAAACAAAGCCACTTGTTTGGCTAGTGTGGGTAACTCTGGAGCAGGGCATCTTTCTAGGTATTGTCTGAACCTTCTACCTGCTAGTCGCACTATTTCTTGGGGTGTCTGCTTGAAGCTATGGATCAAAGATGATGTGTCATGCTTGATATCACTCTTGAAAAAATCTACAATGAATTCGTCTAGCAGTTGACCTATATCGTGATAGTTGCGACTACTAAGTGGTTGAAACCAAGCTAGGGCAGTGCCCTTGAGCGTCAAACCAAATGCCTCGTACTGGGTGAACAAATCCTCAACCTGTTCAGCTCTTAACACTTGTTTGAACTCGGCCACATGATCATAAGGATCTCCTGTCCCGTCAAAATAATTCTTCATTGCCTTGATCACTTGAGTGGGTCTAAGGGTTCTTGGGTGCTCTAGGGGTCTAGGCAATGGAAAATCATGTTCATCTCTTTGTTGCCTATGTGCTCGATGTCTCTCTCTTTCAGGTCTTTCACCCTCATGTCCTGATCTATTTCTGCCAACAGTGTGTGTAAAACTGACCTCAGGTCTCTCTCTGGCTCTTTCCCTCTGGTTTTCATGAGCCTTGGATGATCCTACTCCTTGAAGGCCATGGGAAACATTGGATCTTGGTGGAAGGAAAATAAATTCACTCTTCCAAGTATATGCATGTCTATCATGTTCTGTTACTAAGAACATTTTCTCTGATGTGTTATCCAGGTAGACAACTTTGCCTGGTATCTCTGGATCCTTGAACTTGTAAATGATGACTATGCCCAATTGGCTAGGTTGATTTGGCTTGAATCTCCAAAAGGCTTCCTCTGTTTCTCTATTCAGGAATAGCTCTATGCTTTTATTGTCTTGAGGGATCCAATTTGGAGTGATCACTCTGGTCAAAACTGACTTACCTCTAGGAGTCTAGGGTCCTTGTCCTACATTTCCTTGTTCTAAGTCTCCTATCTCATTCTCAGGAATGATATTTCCAAACTCATCGGTCCTATCTGGTAGATTGGTGACCACATACATGGTTCCTTCCTTATCAATGTATGAACCTTCTTCAAACTTGACTAATGGGTGTTCAAGTCCAAAGGGTTGATTTGGATTTTTGAGTTGGACCACTGATCGCCTTAAGCCGTCCTCATATATGTGAGCACCTAATCGGTTGCTCCGAATATATTCCAGTTGTGTCTTATATGGACCCTCTGGTGTTTGTAGGTAGGCAGTTCCTGAGCCCCTTGCAGGTTTCCCCATGCTAAAAGACATTTTTGAGTCATTTGTGTCAGAGCTTAGTATGTAAGGATAACCACTTAGTTGTTGTGCCCAAGATTTAGCTATATGGTTGACACTAGACTTAGAAGATCTAATGCTTTGTCTATCCTTGCCTAGGTGTCTGCCAGATCTTAGGTTCATAAGCTTTAGTTAAGAGTCCAAAATTTCCCCTCAAGTTCAAATTATCCTATCTAAAAATCAACGTGTTATTCTTACAAGTTTTCGAACGAGCTGTAGAGCTCAAAAAATGGACTTTTGATGAAAAAGTTATGTCAAATCAAGATCATGGGGGTCAAAACAAGCAAACAGGACCTTTTGGAAAAATCACGATTTTTTGTGAAAATCGCAATTTTGGGGGTCTGAAAATCGTGATGCTAGATGATGGGGGAAGTATCTCAACCCCTAAGTAACGACGAAGCGTGAATGACCTCCACAGGTATCCTTCTTTGACCTCTGCACACCAAAAATGCTCTTACTCAGAGCATATGCAGAGAACTCCAGTGAGCTTTTGTAGACCTGTAGTAGACATCAAGAGCTTTCCAACAAAACAAATTTCACTTCAAATGGATGCTTAGACAAGGAGAAACAATGTCTACAACATGAGCTAGTTGAATGCTCACAACTGCCAGTCAAGCAGATACCTCACTTCACTCCAGCAAGCTTTTCTCAGAAAGTATACAGAGAATGAATCTCAAACTTGGGTCAACTTTAGAGGACTCTAATAGCTACCCAATGACACCAAAATCATAGCAAATGGATACATAGAGAAGGATAACCAGCCCTTACAACAGAGAGCAAAATATTTCCAACAGAGCCTACACACCAAGAGAGATATCAATCACACAACTTCACTAAAATGAATGTTGCTCCCAAATTACTCAGAGAATGATCCAAAGACTTTGTGAGCTTAAACTAGACTCTAATAGCTATCCAATGAGACAAGAATTACATCAAATGGATACAATATGAGGGAGAACCAATGCTAACAACTCAGGGGTAGAGAGTTGCAACACTGCCTGCGCACACACATAGATATGACTACTAAAAGAAAACAAACAAGCAAGCAAGGGGCTAGCTTAAGCAAGGGGCTAGCTTAAGGAAGGGGCTTGCTTATCAAAACTCCAGCACTTAGTGCTCACTTTACATGAGCTAAAACTCCAAGAAGATGGCCCAAAAGAAGTCGGGATACATGCTCCTTTTATAGTGAGAAGTGTGCCCCTAAAATCTAGGAACTACCTTTCCAAATCAGCCTCCTAACTTGGAGGACTTAGTTGAGATGACTTGGGGAGTGGTTGAGTGACTTTTCTTGATGGAATCTCGTGGTTTTTGGCTTCCTTTGATTGCTCCACATGTCCATAAAAGATTCCCCACGAATTTGTAGCTTGAAGCTTGACTTTTAACACTCCCCCTCAAGCTTCAATTCTTCGTTCTCATCTAAGCTCCTTCATGTTGATGCATTGCTTGAATTTTGAAATCTTCATCCCATCCAAAGCCTTTGTAAACATGTCCGCAACTTGGTCCTTGGTACCAATATGATGTACTGAAACTTCCTTGGATATCACCTTTTCCCTTATGAAGTGATAGTGCACTTCAATATGCTTGGTTCTAGCATGATAGACAAGATTCGATGCTAGATGAATGCTACTCATGTTGTCACAAAAAATTGGATATGTGTCAACCTGCAAATTAAGCTCCATAAATAACTTCTTAATCCACATTAGCTCACATGTGACTTGAGCCAAAGCTCTATACTCAGCCTCCGTGGAAGATAATGCCACCGTGGGTTGCTTCTTTGAAATCCATGAGATGATCTTGCTACCTAGCATGACTAGGTAACCACTTGTACTTCTTCTATCCTCCTTCAAACCGGCCCAATCGGCATCAGAATAAGCTTTGACCTGCATATCATCATCAAATGAATAGAACAATCCTTCATTTATAGTGGCCTTGAGATATCGTAACATTCTTCTTGCAGCTTGCAAGTGTGTAGTCCTTGGACTATGCATAAATTGTGATAACGCTCCAACTCCATATGCTATGTCGGGCCTAGTTATTGTGGCATAATTGAAAGATCCTACAATAGATCGATACAAGGTTACATCCTCTAATGGCTCTCCATCAATGGAGCTTAGCTTTATATTAACTTCCATGGGATTTGAAATAGGCTTGCAATGTAGCATCCCAAACCTCTCAAGTAGGTCTAGAATATACTTCCTTTGTATGAGCATAATACCTTCTTCTTTGTATACAACTTCAATGCCAAGAAAATACCTAAGATCTCCAAGATAAGAGATCCTAAACTCCTTTCCAAGCTTTGCCTTGATCTCCTCAATGCCCTTTGTATCATTACCTGTAATGATAAGATCATCTACATACACGCACATGTAGACTACAAGTTCTCCTCTTTGTTTGATGAAGAGAGATGGATCCGCCTTGCATTGATTGTAACCACATTTGATCAAATAGTCCACCAATCTTTGGTTCCAAGCCCTTGGAGCTTGCTTTAGGCCATAAAGTGCCTTCTTCAACCTACAAACATGATGTGGAAACTCTTTATGAACAAAACCTAGTGGTTGCTCCATGTACACCTCTTCTTCCAAGTCTCCATTGAGAAAGGCATTCTTGATATCCAATTGGAAAAGCTTCCATCCTTTGCTAGCAACCATTGCAATGAGTGTCCTAATGGTGCTCATCTTTGCCACGGGGCAGAATGTCTCTTCAAAGTCCACTCCATAGGTTTGTGTAAAACCCTTGGCCATTGTCGCTCTAGCACAATGGTGAGTACCAACGTGAGGAGATACACCTCATAAATGTCAATCCGTGGAGACGTGAGGACCGGTATGAAGACCGTGAGCAAGTGATGGCACAAGTGCGTGAGTGAAAGCACACAAGCATGCACACACATACACACACACGCGCACAAAGTAAGAGCAAGGAGTGGAACAATGGAAAGCTTCGATTACCAAAGAGCTCTCTTACAAAGCTGAAATCTATAACAAGCCAACCTCAAAAATGAGCTCTCCAGCCCTTTTTATAGTTTTTGAGTGGTTTTGGCCCTGTCCAGACCTAGTGTCCGGCCTAGTTAAAAAATAGGTTCCAGGGCTTATTTGGGGGCTCAAACGGAGTCTAAAAATTATGAAAATTGGTAGGATGGTAGTTCTAATACTCCTCAAGCTCGAGGACTCCTCGGCTTGAACAAAATGGAGTTACAAAAATGGGAAATGGTATTTACAATGGTTTTTAGTGATAAAAATCACTATTTTTGTAGGGATTTCTTCTGAAAATTTGACAGGTGCTTCTTGGAGCTCCCTACTTGCTCCTTCTTCTTGTGTGTCCACTTCCTTGATGCGCTTCCATGCTTTGTCCTTGACCTTGAGCTTCAACACTCCCCCCCCTCTTGAGTCTGTCGTCCCTGACAGACCCTTATTGTATTGGTCGTTCCATGTAGTACGTTGAGAGGTAGCGTCCTTTGCGTCCAACAGGGGTGATCCATTTTCCCAATGTAGCCTGGTCGTTTGTCCAGTTCCTTACTTTGCCACTGCTAGATCTTGCAGTTTGTAGTTCCTTTGTATTTACCTCTTCCTTGTATTCTATCTTGATGGTGCATTTGTGAGCTGTCCAAAACGACTAGTTGCTCAAAGGAGGTGATCAATGTTGATTATGAGCAACTCTCTATCGTGGATGGCTTCCTTGCTCTTGTAGTGGTCACCCTGATGTCCTCTGATTCTTCCAACGATGGCTTTCATAGTTTTCATGCCAAGTACTTGTAACCCATAATGTATGATGGTTAAGTGCATTAGTGCATGGGTTGAACAAATTATGTGCCTTGTGCATGGCCTTGTAATGTGGCCCTATGTATGCGTACTTGGAAAATGCATGGCAAGAAGTATGGTGCAAGAGATTGGGTCTTGAGCTAAGTGCTCAAGGGTATGCTGACGAAGAGGTTTCTTAATCGATCATGGTTATAGTGTTGTTGAAGCATACACAGCTTACCATGGTGAAGGGTCCGTTGATCTTCATCTCTTCGTGTTGTAGTTCCAGCATGGTGTTTGACCCTTGTCTTGTCCTTTTTGTTGATGGATGTCCTTGCTGAAAGTCCGCTGATGATCATTTTCAAGCACAATCCTCTTCTTTGCCCCCTTTTTTTTTTTTTTTTGGACACGATGGCATCAAACAAGAAGAAAGAGGTTAGTATCAATAACATATTTTGCATGTGAAAATTGTGTCTCATGTGCCTGGGATTTCTCAATTGTGTCTATGCACGGCCATGTAAGGTGGCCCTATATTGATGCATACTTTGGAAATGCATGACCTGAATGGTGCAAACGACTGGGTTATGCCAAAGGCACATGGTTGCTGCTGGTCGAGGCTTTGATGTTACTTGTATACTTGATGAATTCTTTGATTGGAGGTGTCTATTGGATCTCGAAATGATGTAATCCTCCGGATTGGAACCCATTTTGGAATAGGGTTTGGTACTGTAGAGATCACCTCAGGCCACCTCATCTGTGGATGCTTTCCAAACTTTGGTATCCCGTGTGGTTGGCCTTTTGGTTTTGTGGTTGTTGTTGGTGCTTTTGGCTTCCAAACCCATATCCTTGATGATTGCCTGCTTACTTTTGCAGAAGGGTTGAGTTTATCTTCGTTTGTTCTTTGTGTTTTGTTCTTACCCTTTGCTTTCCTTGGCTTCTTTGTTGAGACCTTTTGCATGGTGGGGAGTATAGGCCATTGTGTATGTAAGAGCTTCTTGGGTACCCACATCTGTAATCGCCCGTGTTGAGCTGTAGCTAATTTTTTAGGCACCCAAATTTGTACCTGATTGTGGTCGACCTTCCTTGATAGCTTCAGTACCCAAATTTGTTGGATTCTTCGTGCTTGAGCCTGTCGTAGGTGATTGGTCATTATTTTTTCATGGTCGATCTGGTTGGGTGGAAATCTTTGAGGCCACATCGATGGTTGCACTCCTTTCTTTACCCAGATCTGCTTCATGCCCATAACTTCTTCCTTCTTGAAAGCTCTTTGTCTATTTGATAGACTGGCTGTTTTGCACTGTTTTGCTTGCTTCTGAGGTTGAACTATTGTGGATGCTTTACTCTTTGAAAAACAAGAAGAAGGTTCATCTTGCCTTTGCGACTGTCCTTCCGTGATTGCGTCCGTCTGGATCATAGAGCTTTTGACATCTACAATATCTTGTTCGAGAAGATTAGCCTTAGAGGAACAAAGAGAGTGTGTGGTGTCAGTGTCAGTGGGCATGCGATTCTCCAATTCTAATGTAATGCATTGATTATATACCCAAACTTGAAGAAGTTGACTTCTTAGGTTTAAGTTGACAGCATGATCGTAAATCCAATCTTGACCCAAGACAAGTGGCTCTGTGAGGTCCTCATCATGACACACTAGCATTTTGACTTTTATTGGAACATCTTGAAGGTAGATGGGAAGTTCCACCTCTCCCAGGCAAGAGGTTTCCACACCTCCCAATCCTATGAGATAGGCTTCTATGGGCTTGATGTCCAATTGCAGGTCTTGGCAGTATGAAAGTCGAACTGCACTAGTTGCTGCACCTGAATCAACTAATGCTCTCACGGTCTTTACACTCTTCCCTTGTCCTACCTCTATAGTCACAAAGGGCCGTCGATCAATTATTTGAGAAGTAGTTATGCCCGATTTTTGGCACATGTCCATGTGATATTTTGGAGCTTTTGTGTTGATATCTCGGCCTAGCCGCCGTAGCTTATTTCTTCTGATGCGCTCTCTCGCCTCTGCTTGTGCTTCTTCTCTAACCCTTAACTCCTCTTCTTTTTGCTTCTTAGCAGTGTTGAGTCTCATGAGCATTTCCTCTGTAAGAGGTTCTTGATATAACTTGACTCGGCATCCACTAATATAGTTTGGTAGGATATCACCTTCTAAGGTGGCCAATTGAACTGCACCGCTAGTGGAGAGTCTATTAATGATCATGGGTCCATATCCTCGTTTCTCCAATTTGCGGGCATGTTGCTTTAGCGTATAAACCAGCACTAGATCTCCTTCCTTCAATCCTTTATCCTTTACATGGGCATCAAAGTATGCCTTTTGCCTTTTCTTTGCAGCATAAATGCCTGCTGCTGCCTGTAGCCTCGTCTCACCTAAGCGTTCTAGGTCAAAGATCCTGGAAGACAACTCATGTCCATTCCACTCATGCTCTTGTGCTACTTTCAAGGCTGGGATTAGGAAGTCCAATGGTAGCACGGCATTCTGTCCAAAGACCATCTAAAATGGGGTAGCATTAAGTACCTTTTTGTAGGCAACTCGGTATGCCCAAACAGCATGATGAAGTTGTTTGTCCCAATCAGAGCGTTTATTATTTACAAGTTTCATCAATACGTTACATAGGATCTTATTCGTGCTCTCGGCTTGTCCGTTAGCTTGTGGGTGATAGGGGGCAGACTTCTTGTGTATCACCATGAATTCTTGAAGGAGATGTTCAATGACCTCATTCAAGAAGTGCGTACCTCTATCACTAACCAACTCTATTGGTAACCCATATCTAGTGAACACATTTTCGAATAAGAACTTAGCCGTCGTTTGAGCATCATTCTTTGTCGTGGCTTTTACTTCCACCCACTTTGTAAGGTAATCTGTGGCTACAATAATGTATTCTGCATGGGAGTTTCTAGCTGGGGGGTTAATAGGACCAACAAAGTCTATGCCCCACTTCGAGAATGCGCGCCCTCCCATCATTGGCCTTAAAGGCATCTCATCTTTTCTTATCGGATATTGGGCACGTTGGCATGTGTCACATTTCTTCACATAAGTATGTGCATCCATATGAAGAGTGGGCCACCAAAGTACTGAGAATAAAATGGTCTTAATTACTCTGTCAGGCCCAAAGTGTCCACCTGCAGCACCGCTGTGTGCATTTTCTAAGACTTTCAAATAGTCTGATTCATGAACGCACAGTCTTAGGTAACCATCCTTGCCTCTTCGATATAAGTTGTCTCCTACCAAGGCATAGTCTTGAGCCTCTTTCTCCATGCTCCGTTTTCTTGCAAGACTAGCCTGATTGGGTAATGTTCCCGATCTCATGAACTCAACCAATGGAGCACTCCAATCTGGGATTAATGACATATATTATAGAGTGGCATGCTCCACTGGGGTTCTCTTCTGGCACACTGGACAATTCTGGATCCACTCCTGTATTTCTTTGTCCATGCTAGGCCAATACACTCCTAAACGTTTTAGATTCTGCAATGTTCGTTGTTTAGAGTAGTGATTTCCTAGCAGTCCCTCATGGGCTTGTTGCATCCAACTAGTATGTTCGTCGTCCTCAACACAACAGGCTAATACGCCCTCGGTATCTTGCTTGTACATACTTCCGGCCAATATTTGATACTTTTGTGATTTTACAATTTCTTCTTTGCTTGTCTTCACATTTTTATTTGCAGGCCCGAAGGTTAGGACCGGTACCAACTTATTTGCCCATTTAGGAACAACTTCTAAATTGAACAGATAAGCATCGGGCAATTCATCAGACACTCCTTGCGGTGGCTCTCCTAAAGTGATACGAGAAAGATGGTCTGCCCTAAGATGGGTTCTACCTTTTCTGACAACAACTTCAAAGTCGTATTCCATTAGTAAGAGGAACCATCTCACCAAGCGTCCTGTATTGCAAGGTTTATTGACCAAATATAGTAAAGCTTGATGGTCAGTGAAAAACTTGAACTTATTGGCCAATAAATAGTGTCTAAACTTTTTCACAGCGTATACCATGCCCAAGCCTTCTCTCTCCGTTGTGGTATAATTTCGTTCAGCTGCATTTAATTGCCTACTAGCATATGCTATCGGCAAATCCAATTTTCCTTCACCTGTGGGTTGCGCTAGCACACATCCTATTGCATGATTGGAGGCATCTACGTGGATATGAAAGGGTTTGCTCCAATCCGGAGTAGTCAATATTGGTGCTGTGCACAAACGTCTTTTCAGTTCGTTGAAGGAATTCTCGCATTCTTCGTTCCACTCAAAATTTGTTAACAACCCATAAAGAGGTTTAGCTATGATGGCATACATGTGGATAAACCTACGGTAATATCCACAATGCCCATAAAGGCTTGTACCTCTTTAACATTCCTTGGTCTTGGCAACTCTGCTATCGCTCTTACCTTGTCTTCATCTGTTGAAATTCCATTCTTAGAAACAATGTGACCTAAGATCTTACCTTGTCGTACCATGAACACACACTTCTCTGGGTTCAGACACACTCGATAATCTCTACACTTGTTGAAGATTTGTCTGAGCTCAGGGATGTGGTAACTTCTTTGTTGGGAATGCGCACATAAATCATCCACATATACTTCTAAGCTCTTCCGCAAGAACTCTTTGAAGACATGACACATGAGCCTTTGGAATGTTGCAGGTGCATTGGTGAGCCCAAATGGCATCACACGAAATGCAAAGATTCCCCATTCTGTGGCAAAGGCCGTTTTGTGTTGATCTTCGGGGGCAATGGCTACTTGGTTGTAACCTGAAAATCCATCAAGGAAGCTATAAACTTCCTTGCCTGCAACACGCTCCAAAAGATGTTCGGTGATTGGAAGTGGATAACTATCTCTGATTGTAGCGGCGTTAACTTTTTTAAGATTAATGCACACTCGCAATTTTCCATTCTTCTTGGGCACCACTACAATGGGGGACACCCATTCAGTATGCTCGATCTCATATATGAATCCAGCTTCAATCAGCCTATCAATTTCTTCTTTTATTTTAGCTGCATAAGTGTCGTTATATGTGTAGGGCTTTTGTTTGGTGGGCTTGGCATCAGCCGTCATGGGTATAGTATGAGAGCAAATTTTTGGGTCTACTCCCTTCAAGTCTCTATAGTGCCATGCGAACACATCCCTATATTCCCTTAATAGAGCTACAAGCTCTGCTTCTTCTTTTGCACTTAGGTCATCTCCTATGTACGTACATCGTTCTTCGTTCCCTTCAATGGTCACTACAATTTTTTTGGTCTTTTCTTTATTGTCATATGCTTCTCCTATAATGGCCTCTCTCTTAGGCATCCGTACCAAAATTTTTCGGTCTTCCACTTCATATTTCTTGAAATTTTCTGGTACTTCAAACAATGATTCTTCCTCTTCTTGTTTCACTGCTTTCCTTTTCTTTTTCTTTTGACCTCCTTCACTTTTTTCCTTTGAATTTATCGTTTTAATACTCATGAGGGGTTCTTCTTCTTTTTGGGTTAACCCTCCTATGTCTTCTAAATAGTGTTCCTCTGAGTCAAAGTAAGTATCCATCACAATGGATTCTAGATCATCGTCATTCTCTTCTTCTTCTATGAACTCACTAGAATCACACTCTTCCAACAGGGGCTGACACATGAACACTGAGATATCATAACCCTCCTCATCACAATGAGGTGTCCATTGTTCTTCATTGACTGCTATGTCCATGGTAGCTAAGATTTCTGCCCAACCATGAGGCTCAAATTCCTCATCTGGAAATATCATCGGTGTATAGGCTGGGTCTTTTATTGGTCTATCTCCTGGGGGAGTTCCATTTTCTCTTGCCTTTAGACGCTTTTCCTCTTCCTCTGCGACCTTGCACATCCACAAGTGAGTATCTTCATGCAGCCAGGATGGATCAGGTGAACTCCCAGAATGCACAGAGATAGAATCTTCTTTCGCTTTGTGGATAGGGTTCCACTGTAGGGGTGGTACATCTCTGAAGGTGTAATCCTTCAGATTGACCTTGGTGGTGACCCCTAAGTGTTGTAAGTACAAGGAGTTGGTCCCCCAATCCTGTACTATTTGCAACTGTCGTAGGAAGGGTCTTCCTAGGATCATCTCGTAGACATTATTTTTCTCAAAGTCACATATAGCAAATGTATGTTCAAACTCTACACCACAAGTGGTTAGAGTTATCCCTTCAAGCAATCCTAGAGGTCTTTCAAAATGACCATCTGCCATTTGAAGCTTCATTCTTGTTGGTCTTAATGTGGGTTTGCCCCATCGCTTCCACAAGGAGGTGGTCGCAATAGCAACACCAGCACCCGAATCTACAATTGCTTTGGTTGTGTAACCTTGATAGGTGATCGGAAGATAAGTGTTACCTTCTTCACCTTCGCTCATGTCTCCTATCTTGTCGAGAGGTATCTCTAGAACTTTTTGCTTAGAGCCTACTTTTGGCATATTGGATTCAAGTTCTGGAACCTGATCCTTCACATGATTCCAGAGCTCAGGTTTTGCTTTGAGCAGCTCTTCCACAGTGAGATGACATTGAACCTTAGTGTTCTTAACAACATCAGTGTTTCTTGGAATCACTGAGTCTTCATTTCTTACCAATATTGTGGGAGCTCTGATCTGGAGAGATTCAGATTCCCAGGGGCCTGTGAAATGAGGCAACTCTTGTAAAGAATTAGATTCAAAATCTACTCTTTCATCTTCTTGTTGCTCTGCTTGGTCTCCATAGATGGACGGAATGTCTTGGGGAAATTGATCATGAAGATCATCAATCTCCGGAATAGGAGGGGAATTACCCTTCTCCTTGGCCCATTTCTCTTCCTGTATTTCCCGCAAGAACTCTTGAGAGTACTGTTGAATTGAAGGAGGTATTCCAACATCCGTGGAATTAGGAACATAAGCTCCCATTGGTGGTGAGCTTCCTCTTTCAATAACTGGTTGAGCCTGTGGAGGTAAAGAAACTTGTGGTTTGTTTACCAACTGCTCTAATCTTTCTAGTAAGCCTTGGAAATGCAAATCCGGTTTGACAGAGTTTGTCTGATTGAACTTTTGACTCGTCTCAAGTATAGCTTGAGCTTGTTCTACCATTTTAATGCACATTTTCATCCGTTCAATCTCTAATTCTGCTCTAGGATAACTCTTGTCTAGGTTTGCAGCTGTTGGCCCTTCTTGAAGACGAGCCTGGTAGGCCTTGAACATCATGTCCAAGCCTTCTGGGGTCGGATCTGCAAGAACAGACCCTGATTGCGGTCTATTTACAATGGGTGGTGGGGTGGAATGAGGTGGAGTGGATGGAGCTTCGGTATGTGAGGGGCTTTGAGATGCCATGTCTTCTATTTTTGTTTTGGTATCCCTTAGGCTTTCTTCTAGCTCGGATAGCTTTTTGTTCCACTTGCGATTAGCCTTCTCTCTGGTGTCCTTCCATGTTCTTGGTTTCCTCTTACTAGGCTCTCCTGACTCACTTGACTCCGAGTGCTCGGATGGTTTTGCTTGTTGTGCAGCCTGTGCCCTAGTAACTGCCTGTACAGGAGCCACATTACTGCTACTTGAACTTGAATCTGCCACTAAGCCTACCACGTTGATGGGTGTGACCTTGGGTGCACTAGAGGGATTCCTGGGACACTCTCTAGGAAGATGTTCCTTGCCGCACTCAGGACAAAATCCTTGTATCGTAATGTTTTGCCCTTGTCCCAGAGCTAGTTGGTGGGGACATTCACGAATGAAATGGTCTCCCTGACATCTAAAGCATGGTCCTCTAGGGGCTTGTGGTCTTACTTGTCTCAATTGGGGCCTAGGATTTGGATTCGTATACATGACGTTGGAGTATTCTGGCTCCCAATTTTGTTCCATAGGTGGTGTCTCATATTGATGCTGAGAAGTCTCGCTTTGCTCAGGTGACTCTATATAATAAGCATGTGGACTATCTTCATGGAAGTAGTCTGAACCATGAGCGTGAGAATCATTTCCTGAGACCAATGGGGTTAGTGGCACCAATGCTCTATTAGGGTTCTCCTCCGCCATCGTATATTTAATTGGGATCACATTGGCAGGAGCTGGCGGTTGGTTTCCTAGGACTGGCTGTGGCCTATATGGTGCCTGATCTTGCTGATGGTATTGAGGTTGATATTGTTGTGGCCTATAATATGGTTGTTGGTGTTGATTCTGATACCTACCCTACTGGTAAGGTTGCTGATAATTTTGTCTAACAGCCTGCCTGTTATAGGGACAATCTTGGGTCGTATGATTTGTATATTTCCTCTCAATGGTGCAATATAGAGCATTAGGGTTTCCTTGGGGTTGAGTCATCAACGGGCAAACATTAGCCATGTGATCTCCTCCACATGTATAACATCGCTTCACTGAGGGGACCCTTGGCATTTGTCTATTTTGAACTCCTAGCTTTTTGGCCACTTGCTCAGCTATCTCATCTATCTCAGTGGAGGCTCTAGAGGTATGACTTGTAGAACTATCAGAGTCCTTATAGAGTTTGGATAGTCCTAACTCCTCACCCAAGTTGTCTTCTATGTCAATGCATATCCGTATACACTCTTCTATGGATCTAGGCTCTTTCAAGTATACGTATGACCTCAACTTTGTGCTCAATAGGCCATCTAAAAATAGTGCCACCTGTTTGGCTGATGTGGGTAATTCTGGTACAGGGCATCTTTCCAAGTACTGTCTAAACCTTCTTCCTGCAAGTCGCACTGTTTCTTGGGGTGTCTGCTTGAAGCTGTGGATCAAGGATGATGTGTTATGTCTGATACCACTTTTGGAAAATTCCACAATGAATTCTTCTAGCAGCTGACCTATCTCTCTATAGTTGCGACTGTTTAGAGGTTGAAACCAAGCTAAGGTAGTGCCCTTAAGAGTCAAACCAAATGCCTCGAACTGGGTGAATAAGTCTTCAACCTGTTCAGCTCTTAGCACTTGTTTGAACTCCGCCACATGATCATAAGGATCTCCAAATCCATCAAAGTAGTTCTTCATTGTCTTAACCACTTGAGAGGGTCTAAGGGTTCTTGAGTGCTCTCGTGGTCTAGGCAATGGGAAATCATGATCATCTCTTTGATGCCTATAAACTCTATGTCTCTCCCTTTCAGGTCTTTCCGTTCCATATCCTGATCTGTCTCTGCCTACAGTGTCTGCAAAGCTTACCTCCGGTCTCTCTCTAGTTCTTTCCCTCTGGGTTTCATGAGCCTTGGATGATCCGGCTCCTTGGAGGCCCTGAGAAACATTAGATCTTGGTGGAGGGAAAATTGATTCACCTTGCCAAGTGTAAGCATGTCTGTCATGATCTGATACCAAGAATAATTTCTGAGATGTGTGATCTAGATAGACAACTTTCCCTGGTGTCTCTGGATCCTTGATTTCATAGATGGTGACTACTGGGCTGGGTTGATCTGGCCTAAATCTCCAAAAGGCTTCCTCCGTTTCTCTATTCACGAACAGTTCTATGCTTTTATTATCTTGAGGAATCCATTCTGGAGTGAGCACTCTGGTTAAGACTGACTTACCTCTAGGGGTCTTGGGTTCTCCTCTTAGGCCTCCTTGCTCTAGGTCTCCTATCTCATTCTCAGGAATGATATTTCCAAACTCATCTGTCCTATCTGGTAAGTTGGTAACCACATACATGGTTCCTTCCTTATCAATGTAAGCCCCCTCTTCAAACTTGACCACTGGGTGTTCAAGTCCAAAGGGTTGGTCAGGATTCTTGAGTTAAACCACTGATCGTCTTAGACCATCCTCATAGATGCGAGCACCTACTTGGTTGGTCCTGATATACTCCAATTGGGTCTTATAGGGACCTTCTGGTGTCTGTAAATAGGCAGTGCCTGAGCTACATGTGGGTCTTTCCATGCTAAAAGAAATTTCCGAATCACTGGTTTCTGAGCTTCGTGTGTAAGGATAACCACTAAGCTGTTGAGCCCAAGACTTGGCTGTATGGTTGACACTAGCCTCAGATGACCTAATGCTTTGTCTATCCTTTCCTAAGTGTCTGCCAGATCTCAGGTTCATAAGCCTTGGCTTCTAGTCCCAAAGTTCTCTTATATTGCTCAAAATCCTTTGGAACACCTTAGTTTTCTAGTTTTCCTGAGGGTCAACTTCAAAATACCCTATCGAATAATCTTGGTATTAATTTTACCGTAACCAGTCCATGTTCTTGTTGTACTCCCCACGAGCTTTCCAACAAAACCAAAATCACAGCAAACGGATTTCGTATGAGAAAGTTATGCTAGTTCAGGGTTTTGGGGTTAAAACAGGGAAACAGGGTCTCTCAGGAAATGCTTCAAATCAGGCGATACACGACAATTGTAGGACACGATACTTGATACTTGAGGAACTCGATACACGATACTTGGTATGTATCGCGATACTTGAAGTAGGCGATACACGATCTTCAACAAGTATCGCGAGCAAACTCCACGATACACGATCTTTGATAGGTATCGCGATCGCTGTATAACGCTACACGATACTTAACTCAAGACGATACTCGATATTTGGAAGAAAACGATACACGATCTCTGACTTAGGCGATACCCGATCTCTGATAAATATCGCGATCTCTGATAAACGATACCGATCTTCGACCGAAACGATACCGATCTCTAATGCAGACGATACACGACCTATGAACCAAACGATACACGATCGCTGGTGAATATCGCGATCTTTGATTGGAACGATCTTTGGCACCAACGATACTCGATACTTGGCTCAAAACGATCGACGATACCTGAACAAAACGATACGCGATCTTTGGTAAGTATCGCGATCTCTGAGAAGCGATAGACGATACTTAAGCCAAACGATACACGATCTTTGATCCAGATGATCTTTGGCCGAAACGATCTTTAGCCGAAACGATCTTTGGCTTGAACGATACACGATACCTCTCAAGTATCGCGATCTCTGGCCAAAACGATCTCTAGCCGAAACGATACACGATGGCTGGGAAATATCGCTATACTCAACCACAAGAGATTCACGATACTTGTCAGGTATCGCGATACTCGACCGCGGGAGCCAAACGATACTTGACCCTTAGACAAATTTTGGGAAAGATTTTTTCTAAGTTTTGGTTGTACACATGCTCTACTCTTTCCTCTCTCCTCTCCTCACTCTCTGTATCACCCCAAATCACTCCTTTTCACCTCTGTCAGTACCAAACGATACCTGACGCAGATCGTTTCCCTTTCCAAGCTTAATTTACTGAGAATTTGCAGATTAAATGGGTGTTTGCTCACCTTGGGAGCCTCTCTAACTTCTTTGTCACTTCCCCTTGCTCTGTGTAACCCCCGGTTGCCCGATTGCTCACTCGCGATCTCTGGCGCAGCTCTCACGATACTTTGCGCAGGTTTTGTCTTGTTCAGGGCTGTTCACTCAGATTTTTAGCGATTTTGGTGCTACATCTTCAACGCCCCTATTCTGCACCCTCTCTAAGCTTCTTGCTCACAACCACAAGTAAAAACAAGGTGAATGTACTCTAAACAATGGAAAAAAACTGAGAAGATGAAGGCGGGTGGAGATGGTGATGATGATGAAGATGAAGAAGAAGGAAAATTCAGAAACTGAACTGAAAATGATAATTTTTGTACCTTCCAACGTCGCTACTCTACGTCTTACCGTCACACGCTCGTCCTCCAAGCTCTCTCCCCGGCAACGGCGCCAAATTTGGTGTCACTCTAGCACAATGGTGAGTACCAACGTGAGGAGATACACCTCATAAATGTCAATCCGTGGAGACGTGAGGACCGGTATGAAGACCGTGAGCAAGTGATGGCACAAGTGCGTGAGTGAAAGCACACAAGCATGCGCACACATACACACACACGCGCACAAAGTAAGAGCAAGGAGTGGAACAATGGAAAGCTTCGATTACCAAAGAGCTCTCTTACAAAGCTGAAATCTATAACAAGCCAACCTCAAAAATGAGCTCTCCAGCCCTTTTTATAGTTTTTGAGTGGTTTTGGCCCTGTCCAGACCTAGTGTCCGGCCTAGTTAAAAAATAGGTTCCAGGGCTTATTTGGGGGCTCAAACGGAGTCTAAAAATTATGAAAATTGGTAGGATGGTAGTTCTAATACTCCTCAAGCTCGAGGACTCCTCGGCTTGAACAAAATGGAGTTACAAAAATGGGAAATGGTATTTACAATGGTTTTTAGTGATAAAAATCACTATTTTTGTAGGGATTTCTTCTGAAAATTTGACAGGTGCTTCTTGGAGCTCCCTACTTGCTCCTTCTTCTTGTGTGTCCACTTCCTTGATGCGCTTCCATGCTTTTTCCTTGACCTTGAGCTTCAACAGCCACCAATCTTGCTTTGAACCTAGAAATAGATCCATCTGAATTCCTCTTTACTTTATACGCCCACTTATTACCTATTACCTTCATGTTATCCTTCTTGGGCACTAGAGTCCATGTTTGATTCTCCTCAAGTGCGTCGATCTCTTCTTGCATTGCCTCTTTCCATTCGGTGTACCTACTTGCATCTTCATAGCAATCGGGCTCATGATCTTCTACTACTTTGTTCATATATGCATAATGAGTTGCCATGTATGAATCATAAGTAAACCTTTGAGTTGGATACTTAACTCTAGAAGACTTTGTTTCTTCACCTTTTGGAGGAGTAAACCTCCTTTGCCTTGGGAACTTGATCTCTTTCTTTGACATGGCTTCTTTCTCCATCATGTGTCCTTCATCATCTTCAACTTCATTACCTTCTTCATCCAACTCCACCAATGTTGCTTTGCCTTTGTTGATTGATTGTGCTTCATAGCTTGATGAAGATCTCCCCCTCCATGGTGATTTCATGCTTGAACTATCTTCATTGATGGAACACCTTGGGCCGCTTAGCTCTAGGTCGATTTGTTCTTCATCATGTCCATGCTTTTCTTCTTCATAGTCCTGCATACAATCATACTTCTTATACCAAGGGAGTAGCTCATCAAATGCTACATCCCTTGATATCCTCAAGTCCTTTTTGTTTGGGTTGAAGCACCTGTAACCTTTATGATCATTTGAATATCCTAGAAACACACACTTTTCTGCCTTTGGTTGTAGCTTGTGCCTCAATTCACTTGGCACATGTACATAACAAGTACATCCAAATATCTTGAAGTGGGAAAGATCAGGTTTCTTACCATAATAGGCTTGATATGGTGTCAAGCCATGGATCCCTGAGGTAGGAGCCCTATTCATAAGATACACGGCGGTATTTGCTGCATCACTCCAAAACATGTTAGGTACATTCATCTCATTAAGCATTGCTCTAGCGATCTCGACAATGTATCTATTCTTTCTCTCTGCTACTCCATTTTGTTGGGGTGTGTACCTGCATGTTACTTGCCTCTTGATGCCTTGATCCATTAAAAAATCAGAAAACTCATTTGAGAAATATTCTCCCCCTCCATCGGACCTTAGCTTCTTGATATATGTACCTGTTTCCTTCTCTACCATTGCCTTGAATGCTTTGAAACATGTAAACACATCTGATTTGTTTTTTATGAAATAAACCCAAACCATCCTTGTGAAATCATCTATAAAAGTGACAAAGTACTTGTTACCTCCAATGGATTGCTCTTTGGTTGGCCCCCACACATCTGTATGTATCAACTCCAATGGATGTTGGCTTATGTAGCCACTTTTCTTGAATGGAAGTCTCGCTTGCTTCCCTAGTTGACAAGATTCACATAAATGCTTCATACCTTGTCCTTGGAAGTTGGGAAGACCTTCAACCAGCCTCTTGAATTGCATTTCCTTCATTCTTTGTATGTTGATGTGACCTATCCTCTTGTGCCACAAGTCCAACTCCGAAATCCTCTTGTTTCCATATGTGAAGTAGACATGTTGAGTGGAATGAGAATTTACCTCCAAAGTGAAGAGTCTCCCTTGCTTCTTTCCTCTTGCTATGACCTTGTAACCTTGCTTAGGGTTCTCCACAAAGCATCCACCTTTGTTGAACCTTACTTGATAGCCTCTTTCAACCATTTGCCCAACGGACACCAAATTCTTTGTGATAGTAGGTACATGCAAGACATCCTTGAGACATCTTCCTTCCTCCTTGTCATCCAAAGCTACATATCCAACATGGGAGATCTCATGGGCTGTATCATCACCTGTTTCTACATGTCCTTTACCTTTGGGAACATGTAGATTAGTAAACCAAGAAGCATTGCAACTCATATGGTTGCTACATCCACTATCAATATACCAAGTGTTATCTACTTTGCTTGAATTCCCATTCATGTGCATCATCAAGAGATTGTCATTTTCTGAACTTGTAGAAGCATAATTACCTTGGCCTTTGTATGAAGAACCTTGATTATAGCTCCTTTGGTTTCCTCCTTGGTAGCAATCTCTAGCATAGTGGCCAAACTTGCCACATATGTAACATCCTTCACCATCTTGATTCCTGTTTTGTTGATGTTGTCCTCCTCTTCCTCTTGTTCTTCCTCTCCCTCTTTGTGATGAGGTGCCTTGGTCATGTCCTTGACTGCTTGAGTGGCCTTGCCTTCCTCCAAACCTTCCTTTGCCCCTTCCTTGTCCTCGTCTTCCTTTGCCCCTCTGATTACCTGCATAGAAAACTTGTGCATCCTTGCTTTTAGTTGAACTTCCACCTATGTTCATTTCTTTGGTGACCATGAGAGCAACCAATTGCTCAAAATCGGGAAGATTATCCCTTACATAAACTGAAGTGGTAAAGGGTTTCCACTTCTCATCATCTCTCAAATTGAGAGTATAAGCCACAAGATCGTCATCGTCTATGTGGCTTCCAATGGATCCCAATGCATCTGATAACTCCTTGACCTTAAGTATGTAGTCATTTATGCTACTCCCTGAGCTCTTCCTAAGGTTGTTGAGCTCATTCTTGAGTTGGATCTTCCTTGCTTTGGTGCTTGTTGAATAAAGCCTTTCAAGTGTCTCCCATACCTTCATGCTTGAATCCAAGTCTTGGATATGGCCGATCATGCTATTGCTAATGTGTTGGGAAAGAATAAAGATAACCCTCTTGTCTCTTTCATTCCATTCCCTAAAGGCCCTTCTCTGGTCATTGGTTGGATTCTCATCCAACCTAGGTCTTGGTTCACTTCCACTAATCAACCCCCAAAGGCCCTTGCCCATAAGATAGTTGGAGACCCTAAATCTCCATGGTTGATAGTTATCTTTGTCTAGCTTTTCAATTTGAGTGTTGAAGTCTCCCATATCTAGTCTTTGATACTTGACCTAGCCCTTGGCTAATGCTCCAATGTGTGTAAAATGAAAATGAGGCTCTGAGGTTACCTCAATCCAAAGCTTTCCTTAGATGGACACCTTGTGCTCTTGCAAATTTGAGTAGAATAGCTCCCCCTTAATATGAGCTACCTCCAAGAAGCTTTTGTTGATGCAAATCTTCAACCACCAACTCCAAGAGGTCTTCTTGCTTGTATGTGATGCCTCCAAGATGCCCAAATGCTCTGATACCACTGATGGGGGAAGTATCTCAACCCCTAAGCAACGACGAAGCGTGAATGACCTCCACAGGTATCCTTCTTTGACCTCTGCGCACCAAAAATGCTCTTACTCAGAGCATATGCAGAGAACTCCAGTGAGCTTTTGTAGACCTGTAGTAGACATCAAGAGCTTTCCAACAAAAAAAATTTCACTTCAAATGGATGCTTAGACAAAGCGAAACAATGTCTACAACATGAGCTAGTTGAATGCTCACAACTGCCAGTCAAGCAGATACCTCACTTCACTCCAGCAAGGTTTTCTCAGAGATTATACAGAGAATGAATCTCAAACTTGGGTAAACTTTAGAGGACTCTAATAGCTACTCAATGACACCAAAATCATAGCAAATGGATACATAGAGAAGGAGAACCAGCCCTTACAACAGAGAGCAAAATATTTCCAACAGAGCCTACACACCAAGAGAGATATCAATCACACAACTTCACTAAAATGAATGTTTCTCCCAAATTACTCAGAGAATGATCCAAAGAATTTGTGAGCTTAAACTAGACTCTAATAGCTATCCAATGAGACAAGAATTACATCAAATGGATACAATATGAGGGAGAACCAATGCTAACAACTCAGGGGTAGAGAGTTGCAACACTGCCTGCGCACACACATAGATATGACTACTAAAAGAAAACAAACAAGCAAGCAAGGGGCTAGCTTAAGCAAGGGGCTTGCTTATCAAAACTCCAGCACTTAGTGCTCACTTTACATGAGCTAAAACTCCAAGAAGATGCCCAAAAGAAGTCGGGATACATGCTCCTTTTATAGTGAGAAGTGTGCCCCTAAAATCTAGGAACTACCTTTCCAAATCAGCCTCCTAACTTGGAGGACTTAGTTGAGATGACTTGGGGAGTGGTTGAGTGACTTTTCTTGATGGAATCTCGTGGCTTTTGGCTTCCTTTGATTGCTCCACATGTCCATAAAAGATTCCCCACGAATTTTTAGCTTGAAGCTTGACTTTTAACACTAGACTCTTATGAAAATCGCAATTTTATGAAATCATGAAAATTGCGATGCTGAGCAATCACAAAAATCACGATTTTGTGAAATCACGAAAATTGCGATGTTGAGCAATCACAAAAATCACGATTTTGTGAAATCATGAAAATCATGATGCTGAGCAATCACAAAAATCACGAGTTTGTGAAATCATGAAAATCGCGATGCTGAGCAATCACAAAAATCACAATTTTGTGAAATCATGAAAATCGCAATGCTGAGCACTAATGAAAATCACGATTCTGAACAATCTCAAAAAACGCGATTTTGAGTGAGAATCGTGAAAAACGCGATTTTGAGTGAGAATCGTGAAAAACGCGATTTTGAGTGAGAATCTTGAAAAACGCGATTCTGGCAGAAAATCGTGTTTTCGGCCTGAAAATCGTGATTTTTAGAATGACAAAAAAATTGCGATTTTGATTGAAAATCATGTTTTCTCAAAATCGTGTTTTCTCAAAATCGTGTTTTTGACATGAAAATTGCGATTTTGAATGAAAATCGTGTTTTGAAAATCGCGATTTTGAATGAAAATCGTGTTTCGAAAATCGCGATTTTGTACCTTAATGAAAATCGTGTTTTCTCAAAATCGTGAAAATCACGATTTTGGATGAAAATCATGTTTTTGAAAATCGCGATTTTGGAACCAACAGAGAGTCTTGTTCTTCCCAAAATCATGTTTTTGGCTGAAAATCATAATTTGTGAAAATCGCGATTTTGAGCCCACTGAAAATCGTGTTTTGTCAAAGTCGTGTTTTTTTGCTCAGAATCGTCTTTTGAGAATCGTGTTTTTTGAGAATCGCCAAAAAATCACGCTTCTGAGGGTGACCAGAGAATCGTGTTTTTCTTGAAGAACTTAGAGAATCGCGATTTTGAGCACAATTAGAGAATCGCGATTCTGCGAATGACCCCAGAATCGTGTTCTTTTCAAAAAGCTTTTAGGCGGGAAATAGAAAATCATATTTTTTTTTTAATTTGAATTTTATGAAAATTGCGATTTTCAGTCTAAATCATGTTTTTTGGTGGGAAATTTAAATTTCAGAGCGTCGAGCAATGGCGAGCTCCGTATGTGCAAAAAATCATGAAAAAACACAGGCGCTTGCTCTCCCTTGCACCTCCTAACTCCTTCTCACACAATAATGCATGAAAAATCGTATGAAATGGTAAAAATGCACTAAAACAATAAATTTCTATGAAGATGAAGATGGAAGAAGATGGAGATGGTGATGATGATGAAGATGAAGAAGAAAAATTAGAAAATGAAAAGAAATGACAGTTTTTTTACCTTCCAACATCACAAATCTACGATCTTACCATCACAACGCTCGTCCTCGAAGTTCTCTCCCTGGCAACGGTGCCAAAATTTGGTGTAGCTCAAGCGTAAGCACCACCTCCTTTACTTGTCGATCCGCGGAGACGTGAGGACCGGTATGAAGACCACGAGCAAGTCAAGGCACAAGTGCGTGAGTGAAAGCACACAAACATGCACACACATACACACACACGCGCACAAGGTAAGATCAAAGAGAGGAACAATGGAAAGCTTCGATTGCCAAAAGAGTTCTCTTACAAAGCTCTATTCTCTCACAAGCTAACCTCAAAAATGAGCTCTCTAGCTCTTTTTATAGTTTTTTTACTAGTTTTGGCCCTATCCAGACCTAGTGTCTAGCCTAGTTAAAAATTAGGTTCCATGGCTTATTTGCAGGCTCAAATAAAGTCTAAAAATTATGAAAATTGGTAGGATGATACTTCTAATACTCCTCAAGCTTGAGGACTCCTCGGCTTGAACAAAATGGAGTTACAAAAATAGAAAATGGTATTTACAATGGTTTTTAGTGATGGAAATCACTATTTTTGTAGGGGATTCTTCTAAAAATTTGACATGTACTTCTTGGAGCTCCCTACTTGCTCCTTCTTCTTGTGTGTGTCCACCTTTCTGATGTGCTTCCATGCTTGTGCTTGACCTTGAGTTCCAACACTTAGATACTTAGTAAGGTCACTCAGCCTAAAGAGAATTGTGAGAAAGTCACCCCTTCTACAACCTTGCGAGCAACATGGAAACAACATCGTCAAGGCGTAAAACAAGTATAGATCTACAAGAATGAGATTCAACTATACAAATGCAAGGAGAAGTTGGAGATTCACATGGAGCCTAGGAAACAAGAAACAACAAAGATCAATGCTTATTATACAATGGATCAAGGACATTACAAGTGTGGATACCTAAAGGATTAGTAGAGGCTCAAAGATCACAATAGCAAATGTGGATCCCTCAAAAGACCATCACAAGATCAAAGGATAAAACAATTTTAGACAAGACAAATCACAAGATTGTCAAAGTTTTCAAAGCCTCCCCTAATGGGAAGATGCAAAGAGGACCAACAAAGGAAAATAAGCTTCAGAAAAAAACAAGTAGTATGGAAGAATTAAGCAGGAGATGCAAAGTCGACACCACAATGAGACATGACAAAAAGGAATCAGTGTATAACATTTGTGTGGAGACCGAAGGAACCATAAGGAATGTGCCAGACCAACGAAAGGAATCAATCTTACACTCATGCTGAGCTGAATGCACCAAGAGTATGCAATATAGGGCCACATTACAAGGTCACACATTTGACACAATTTTTTTATCGATTTAGTGATGCACATTTTTTTATCGATTTAGTGGTTCACTAGCACATACTAACAATTGCTTTGGCTATAATTAATCTTTATGTTTTCTTTTAGAAATAAGAATAAGAAAATGAAAAAAATACATCATCAGGTATCATGCTCTACTCAAACATGTGAGAGGGGAGCAAGACTGCAACGAACAACGCTTAACTTCACATGTAAAAAGGAAAGGCATTTCTTCATATTTGAGGTTAATTATCGATTCCATTTCAAGTGTAGATGGCTTCTGAAGATTCTGAAGCGACTTAGCAAGAGGAGATCTTGGAATTTCCTCTAGAAGGTGCTGCCAAAGCAAGAGGACACTGGTTTCACAGAGATCAACCAATGGGCAATCATATGTTTTTAATCATATCAGAATCATGGATAGAGATCACCAATTCCCTTTGATGTCTTGGGATTTCCATGTGCTACATGAGATACCATCAACACTCGATACATGGATGAAAGATGTTATTGTAGGGTACTTACTGATGCCCATCTATGAACCTAAATTCAAAAGGTGCACTCAAGTCATGAACACCCTACATCCTGCACTAGAAATGCCAATAGTGCCCAAAGCAAAGGTGATGAATTTACAGGGTGAGTGGCAAACAATCAACTTCACTCACAAATTGATCAAAGAAGCATTTGGTTGGACCAAGGATGACCTCATTGATATCAATGGGGAAAGCCATGAAGCGAAGAAATGAACATTCTTGGATATCAACAGAATTGATATAAAACGAATTTGTACAGTTATTGCATCAACACTTTCGTTTCCCAAATATGCATAGATACATATCTCCTCAGAAAATAGTTGTGCAGATACTCTCAGATGCAATAAAAGAGGTTATAAATCAAGTTAATTTCACATCTTATGTACAAGAATGACTCTTCAAAGCAAAGAAGCAATGGAGTAAAAAATATTTTCTCAATGGCAGTGTTGCACTGTCTGTATAATATATCATGCACTCAACATATGGGAACACCTCAGAGAAATGCCTTCTATCGTAGAAATGGCTAAATATGTGAAATCAGTCATTGTCCCAAAGAAAAGAAAAAGTGTGGTGATAATAGAAGAAGCAAAAACAAGCTCAAAACCATTAATGAGAGAAGCGAAAAGAATGAGAGAAGAAACTATAATAGATGTCACTCCATCTTCAAAAAGAACCCATGTACTTCTGAAACAACGCTGGCATGGTCAACACCAATTACAGAAGCTGAATTACAAGAAGCATTACTAACCACTCATACATACAAGGAAGGAGAGGTGAACCTCACTGTCCAAGGTCACCATTATCAACATACCGGTGAAGTAAAAGAAAAATTGACAAGGTAAATGATTGTCTCAATTGCATAGATACAAAGAGTTAGAATTGACAAATTTAAGCTCTTCATCAGAATCCCATGAAGACAATGACCAATCCACTATGAGTGTGGATATTCAAATTGAAACGAATGATGATGGGAAATGGGACAAGCTTGATCAATTGATCGAACAACATGAGGTAGTTAGTGAGGAAAAAGACACAAGCAACAACATGGTAAATGAAGAACAAATGGAAGGCAGTCATGTAGGAGATGATGTGTATAAAATTTTTGTGAATGATACCACATGACTGCAAATCAAAGAGGTTAGATCCAAAGGACCAATAATAATGATGCATCCAAAAGAGAAGTACAAGAAGAGGAGGTTGAAACTAGGGAAATCTTTGAACCAATAAGAGTAGTAGTAGAGCCATCCCCAATGGACGTGACTTTTGAAGGAAGCAATTCATAGAAGGACAAAGATAAGGAGGTTGCGCAACAGATTCACCTTCAAATTTGACAACCCTTTAATGGCACTCTACATGTTAACCAAGGCAAAGATGTATTGATAGGAGAAGAGCTATTAATACCACAAACTTGGCTAAATGTGGATGTGGGCTAGCTGAATCCAGTGGTAAAAAATATGATTCAAATGGCCATGTACACACAACAACAATTGGTGGAAGTTGACAAGGAATGCGAACAAGAAAATGTTGAGAAAGATCATTTTAAAGTACTGAGTGAAAAACTGTCCACACAAGTGATGCAATGTCAATAGGCTTTGGCCAAGAAAGACAAGGAATTTAAGGAAGCAATGGAGGAAGTCAACAAGCTAAAAGAAGAAAATGCCATATTACAAGCTCAAGTCATGGAATTCAGACCGAAACATGAAATAGGGGAAGAAAAAAGGCACGATTAGTAAATCAAAGAAAAATTCTTGAGACACAAATTAAGATATACATGGAGGAGGTGGACATGCTTAGAAACAGAAATAATTTTGACAAATTCAATCTTACTAAATCAACCTCATCAGAAAATACAAATGAAGATGGGGTTCAATTACGAGCAAAAATAAAAAAATATGCTGATCAGCTCAGTCAGGACCAAGCATTATGTGTCCAATGAGAGTCAACATATATGCATGACACAAGTGAACTAATGAATAAATGGAAAGAAGCTCTATCCAAATACATAGAACAATGCACACAAGATGTTGATCAAATGGCTATAATGTGTTCCAACCTAATAAAACAAAAGAAAGAGCTCAAGATGGCCAAAGCACGATTCAAGATCAAGAAAAAAAAATATTACAAACCTACAAGCTCAGTTAGCAAAGCAAGTGAACATGGGGACACCAGTAGTCCAAACCTCTCAAGTAGCTATTGAGAGGACTAATGTATGCCTTCCTTCTTCCCCCATTGCTCATTCATTGATACAACTTCAGAAGGAGAAACAAATTGATGAGCATCTGATGCCATATACTACAGACATAAGCCAAAGAGAGTGGGCCCTACTGGTTTCTTGACTCACACAACATTTTGAAGATGCATTAGTGAAAGTGATGAAAGAAGCAAAGATCAAAATTAAATATTTAGATAAAATCATGCAACCATTCAATGTATCGTTTGGGATCATAAAATAAGAAACATGCCAATACATAAAGAGAACAACCTAAACAGATCCGGATGTGCATTTGAACTTCAAAGAAACTACGTTCTCATATACAAAGGAAGAGTTTAAAAAGGTGAATTTTGTCCGGAGAAGAAAATTTTTGGAGAAAAATCATACTTTGTGGGTGCACTGGCAAGAGGCCCATACTTATTAGACATAAATCCTTCTTTTTTCCTTGCACCAATCCAAAGGCCATGGACACAATTTTGGGACGAACAATGTAGTGGCAAGTTAAATAATTAGTGTCTCAATTTTCCACTGTTACCAAGTCCACCACAAAATTATCTACCAACTAAAGAATACATGGTTTGAACAATAGAGTTTTGGCTATCTAGATATGCCTCCATTCTAGACATAGCAATAAAAATGACAAATAAAGTTCTTAGCATAATTCTCACTGTACTAAAAGTTTTCAAACATACAAAGTACACATTTTTTAATTTTATTGGCATTAATCAAGGTACAGATGCTTTAATTTTTTATCTCGATGATGATGCCAAGCCGCCTCACATGAATGGCAATCTATTCTTGAATAATGTTTTTGCTGAGTACTTACATGTAGGCCTTCAAAGAAGCCTTCTTCATCGTATTTTTTGAAATAGATTTAGAAACCTTTTTGAAAATGTCATCCAATTTGAATGCCAAACTAGTAGCATATGAGCTAAGCTTTTTTTGCCGATCATCCACAAACACTTAATGATGGAATAAAGTCAGCTCAATGGAAAGAGCTAATGGTTCGTGAAGCCAACCTATTCAATCAAAATGAAAGAAGAATATGCAGACCTACTCACATTGCCTACAAAAGCCTCTAGAGGATGATAGAGTTCAAGAGGAGGGACATGTGGAGGGAGAATCTAGCAAAAAATGACAAAGAAGAAAATCAAAACGCAAAGTAATTCAATAAAGAAATTCACCCTCTTCCCAAAGCCCCATAGGGCATGTATCAGGCTAAAATGAGAAGCAAGGAGGACCTAAAGAGTGCAAATAAAGAAGTCAAAACCAGGTCCCTGACAATGGTGCCAAAAACATGTGTACCTAAGTCAAGAAGACTTAGAGACTTTGGATAATTGAGACTATACCTCAATTACCCACAAGTGGATATAGTGGTGGATTAGTACACACTTTAATTTATCAATATGTGAACATAGTCATATCGTGTATGAGGACACATGGTTTTGTAATGGAAAATGAAGTGAATGTGCTAATAATGCATGTAAATTAGGTAGAACTACTACTCAAGTCACCTGTTTCATGGAAAATGTTTGTCTCAATACTGTTATAGTAGTAAGCACAAATTAGACCGTTTCTCTCAGCTCCAATACTTGAACATAGTCAATAGTGGATCCATTCTAAAGCTCTCAATGAGACGCATCAATATTCTATCTTCAGCCTAATCTAACAATTGTAGTTTGAGTTATGAGAAGAATACTGAGGGATAGGAAACACCAACTCTTATTGCACAACTCACCAAGCTTTGCACACACACTACAATGGCAAAAAAAGAAGGGGAAGGGGTAGAAAACACCTCTAGACACATCAACACATACACATGCAAGCTCTTGAGGAAGAAGATACACAACTAGGAAGAAACAAATTTGGAACTTTTAGCTTGATTACTCGCAATGGCAAAAGTCTTAGAAAGAGATGTATAAGTCTTGTGCTTGGTTTTCTTGGCCTTCCAAGATCCAAAGGAGGACCTACACAAGAGGAGATAGATAAGCCCACTTTTTGGTGTGCAAGGGATGCTCAAGCAAGGTCGTACATACTAAACTCTATCTCTAATTTTCTATTACAACATATTAGAGGATGCAAGATATCTCAAGAGACTTGGGATGCCCTAGAGACCTTCTTTTCTGCTAGTACCAAAGCAAGGAAGAATCATCTTTGGAACGAGTTCAACTAGATAAAGAAGACACCTAAAGAAACCATCATAGAGTTGTTTATGGAGGTCAAGGGGGTTTCTAATAAATTGGCATCCATTGGAGAGGTGGTAGAAGAAGAGGCCATCATGAGGCAAATTTACAATAGGATTAGAAGTGACAAGCAATGGCAGTCTTTTACCACGGCTTATGATCTCATCATGGATGTGCAAACTCTAGACTTCAACATCTTTCTTGGACAACTCTTCAATAAAGAGGCCAACAATAGCATAAAGGAAGGTAAATCCTATCATGGTGATTCAACTAGTGCTCTATATGTAGATAAGAAGGATAAGAAGCTGAAAGGCAAGAAGAAGGAAGAAGATGAAGAGAAACTTCCCAAGCCAACTTTGCTGGCAAGAGAAAGTGAAAAGGGAAGAAGAAAGGACCAAGGCAGGGGAAAAACAAATGCCAGAATGTTCAACCTTGTGCCATATGTGGTAAGACCAACCACACCACTCAAAATTGCTAGTTCAATTGGAAGACCCAGAAAGGAAGTGGAACAGGTGGATATGGAAGCAATAGAGGCAGAGGTGGACACAATTTCAACAATAACAATAGAGGCCATAACAGAAGAAGGACTATAACAATTATTCTTAAGATCAAAAAATGTAGACTCATTGCTTCTAATGAATCTAAGCCACAAAGAAGGTAAAGAAGATGATCATTTGTTCTACATAGATTCAAGATGTTCAAATCATGTTGCAAGCAATATTGCTCTTCTATCTAACTTAGAAAGTCCAAAGCATAGACATGAAGTACAAACAAGGGATGATACTAAGCACAATGTGGAGAAGATTTGTAATGTCAAAGCTTTTAATGGCAAGATAAACATTCTGAGTAAGGTTCTCTATGTACCCACTATCACTAAAAACCTAATAAGTGTAGGTCAAATAGTTGAAAAAGGCTTGCAAGGTGGGTTCTGGGTTGCATTTATTCGATCAAATAATAATAAAATACCGAATATGTTCATTTTATTCGTGGTTATCCAAATAAACACCAAAAAAAATGGAGACAGATAATTTTTTGATCAAAATGCTTTGGATCGAAAAGCCTTTCGATAAAAAATGATTTCAATAGAAAAGCATTTTGATCAAAAGCACTTTTGATCGAAAAGTGATTTCTAGCAAAAAGATAAAAATTTTTACATTCGATCAAAAGTCTCATTCCGCACGTGCTTCATTGCTATTCTAGAGAGCTTTAATCTACCATTTCTTTCATAGAGGGCTTCCTTCACCGTATCATTGAGGTATTGATTTAATTTTTATTTATTGTTTTGTCTATTGTATCATGCATATTGTATGATTCACATATTTGTCTCTTACATATGCCTGATTTTTATTTATATAATTAGTTTTTTGTCTTTTAATCATCAATTGTATACATGTTCGACTCACAAAAGCGTTTCTTACTTGTATACATTGATGAAAAAATTTAAAAATAAACCACTACTATGGCTGTGTGACTCACTACATCGATTCTTACTCTCACAATAGTATAGGACACAACAATAGATCTATTGAGATTGTTTGAATCACCACCTTGATTCCTACTCTCTCAATAGTATAGGGAGTGTGTAGGGACTATTGTGATTGTCTGATTCTTTGACTTTTACTCTCACAATAATCACTTCGATGAGAATACTTAGTGTAAGTCACAAGGTGCATAGAAACTATTGTGATTGTGTGATTCTTTGACTCTTAATATCACAATAGTCACTTAGATTCCGATGAGAATACTTAGTGTAGGTTCTCAATTCACACAACCAAGATTAGCATTTTTATTCCATCAAGATTTGGAGCCAAACGGATTAGAAGGAGAAGCATTATCAATGAAAGAAGTAAAAAAACTATGTGCAAATCATTTCGTTCACGATGTTCTCTTTTGGGTTACAGGAACGGCGAAAGAAACAGCACCCTTAAAGCTTCCAGACTTACAACATAAAGGATTAGTAGAAACTCTACTTTGAGGCTTTGTGCAATTTGAGAGATCATTACCAAATAATAATCAAATAGCATTATATTTCATTCAAAAGGTTTCTGTACAAGATATTCTTCATCGACGTGTAGATTGGGATGATCGTCCAAAGAATGCAGGTATCAGTTTGGGTCGTCCTCAAAATCGAGCAGAATTTCATAATGAAGGAAACGACTAGCCTTATACCTTTCAATTGCTCCATCAGGTTTATGCTTCAGCTTGTATAAGCACTTAGTGCCAATGGCCTTCTTGCTAGGAGGAAAGTCACATAAAGGCCAGGTACCATTTTTCATGATAGCATCATATTCGGATTGCATTGCACCCATCCAATGTTCAGAATTTTGTGCTTCATCAAAAGAAACATGCTTAATCTCATCATGAAGACTAGAGGCAGCCATAACGTAGCAATCTGATGAAAAAGAGGCACTATGAGTGCCTGAATGAGTACATATGAAAGAGGTGCATCTAATTTCTTGTCATGCAAAGTCTGCACTAGATATTTTTGCATAGTTTTTGCCTCCTCAATATCAGCTCTCACATCAACAAGTGCATCATGTAAATCTGCATCAGAAACGGAATGATCTACATCATGACATGAAACCTGTAAAGGCTGAGAAGTTGCCTCATTACGACCAGCACTAGATTGTCCACCTATAAAAAGAGGCAACAAAGTATCATACATGTCTTTGAAGCTAATTGATGTCTCCTTAGTACATGAAAGTAGTTTTTGAATAGCATCTTCCACAAAAACAACAGCACCGCTAACCAAAATGTGTTTAGTCTATGGATGATATAGAAGATAGCCTTTGCTTTGAGAATCCTACCCAACAAAAATATGTTTCACTACTTTATCATCCAATTTAATACGTTGTTGTTCAGTCACTAATGCATATGCCAAACAACCAAAAACATGCAGATAAGCAACAGATGGCTTGTGACCATGCCAAGACTCATATGGAGTGATAGAATATAGTGCTTTAGTGGGACACCTGTTTAGTACATATGCTGCACACATGATATCCTCAAGCTAGAAATTATGTGGTTAAGCTTGACTCTTGACCATACACCTCACCATCTCCATGATTGACCTGTTCTTTCATTTAGAAACTCCATTCTATTGAGGTGTATATGGCACTGTACACTAATGTTTTATCCCACATTTAGCCAAAAATGCATTAAAGTCAGAAGACATATATTCACCACCTTGATCAAAACATATATTCCCCACCTTAATGGATATTTCTATGCATGCCTAGAAAAATCATCGATGAAAGTCACGAAGTAAAGATAGTTTCCAAAAGGGGTGTTAAACGTGCGTTGCCGTCACAGGCGCGTTTAAACTCTTTCGGGTTCTTGGGAGTGGTAGGGGTCTGATAATCAGAGGCCCGATAACTTGATTTTCCCAATTAACTCATTCACATCGCAGTACCCTAATATTCAAAGTACTCTGTTAATACAAATTACTATCAATACTCTAGTTCATTCTCTCACAGACTTACTGTTCGTAATCAGGTTAATACTTTCTCAGTATGAAACACGGAGGTTACTCAATTCCATAACACAAACTTCATTACCGTAACTTAATGGAGTTGGACTAACCGCAAGTTAAAGTAATCAAACAAAGACGAGAAAAAGATAGTACTACTCAGATTTCTCAACATTGCACCACGGCAACTTCACAGAATGCAATCGCCCAGACAGACAGTCTGGCGATTCTCCTGATCGTCACCGGAGCGTCCTTTCATTGCTTTATAAGTAGTTACAACTTTTTGCAACGACCTTTTGGTTAGTGCGGAATATGAAACCTTTCAATTCATGCGGGATATGAAAATACAGAAATTATGAAAATACAAAGTGCCAATCCGGCGGCTTACACTGGCACGCACGGTGGACTTGAACCCGCAGTGGAATAAAATCTAGGGCTCATCTACTATACCCTGTAGATACATGGTTCTAGCTAATTTAAATGTTCTGGCAATTTTCTACTTCAGGTTATCCAGCAGTTTCTTTAAAGTGTCTGGTTCGACTAACTGGGCGTCAGTACAAACAGAGCTTGCTGCAATTACTTGTGTCATCAAAATGTCAGCCTGTGTCTGCAAAAATGCTTCCTGTAAATAAAAATCGTTCGCCAAGGCTGCATCACGGCTCAATTTCATGTCTTCGATCCGTTTATCTATTCGGGATAGATGTTCTGCTTGAGCACCCAACTGTTTCTCTCTTCTTTCCAATTCCTGAGCCTGATATTGAATTGTCAGGTAATATGCATCTCTTTCTTTTCTTATCCCTGTTATCTCCTTTTG
The DNA here is from genome assembly GCA_020310875.1 of Ceratopteris richardii. Taxonomy (NCBI): domain Eukaryota; kingdom Viridiplantae; phylum Streptophyta; class Polypodiopsida; order Polypodiales; family Pteridaceae; genus Ceratopteris; species Ceratopteris richardii. The sequence continues at coordinate 37,755,298 of CM035428.1, forward strand.
CAATTGATTGGTTGAATTCATCTGAGCTTTAAGAGCAGAATTTGCTTCAAACAAGTTGGCATTTGCTCTCTGGAGTTCTTCATTAGTCCGCTTAGTTAAATCTACCATTTCCTGTCCTCGCTGTACAACTTCATCTAGTTGAACTCGCGTTTCTTCCAATAAATTCTCGAGCGCTATACGAGCATCTTCTTTATCCTGGACTAACTGTTTTAACTAGAGAATCTCTGCATCAGCCGCACTTAATAAATCATCTTTGTCTCTTAGTTCAGCCAACGCAGCATCTCTTTGGCTGATCAATGATTCCTGTTCGGCAAGTTTAGCCTGGAGTTGTTGAATCTATACATACAGAGCATGATTTTTTGCCTTTACTACATCTACCTCTTCTTGTAATGGGGTAATATCTACTTCTAGTACATCCACTTTGTGTTGTAATTCATGTCGGATATTGTCAATAACTTCCTTCATCTGCTTTGGTAGTTGCTGCGACAGTTGGATCAACATCTGACCCATGGATGCTAACTCAGTAAACATAGGAATCGAAGGAAACAGGATAGGAGGAAGTGGTTGGGATGAAGAAGCTGACAAGAGGTGATGGGAAGAGGGTGGAGAATAATTAGGGGAAGAAGAAGAAGTAGCAGGTTCTTTAGGAACAATGGGTGAAACAGGGACAATGGGCTTAATCGGAGGCATTGGTGGAGTAGTCATAAGAGTGTTGGGTACCAACACTATTCCAGCAGGTTGCTGCGTAGTCACTTCAGTCCGGTCTATTACCGCATCGACCAAGGTAATTATTTCTTTTATTACCTCTGCAACAATGACTTGCACATCTTCTAGAATTGAGTGCTGAGAATCCGCCCGAGAAGAGGTTTCTTTTGAATCAGCAGTGGACGCACTGTGCTCCTGTTGCCGGATAGGAGAAGACTGAGTAGACGAATCAAGGTGAATTGAGGTGGCAGTGTCGTGGAAAATTTCTTCTTCATTTCCAGCGGTGGAACCTTGTACTTAACTCTCCGAAGGGCTTATCTGTCTGCGTTTCCGACGAAGGAGTTGGAAGTGATCTTCATCATCATCTTCTTCATCCTCGAGCACTTGAACAGATTCCTCATGGAACAATATTGGAGCGTTTGGAGGCGGTTGCGCTGCTTGGAGGGCCGGAAACAAAAAAGTAAGGATGTGCGGAAGACGAGAACGCAGCAGATCTCCTTTGTTAACATGCTTAATGATCGTAACGCATTCACGGTGAATGTGCCGGAAATAGAACGAGGAAAAATTAACAGGCTCCCGAGAAGCCATGTCAATCATTGAGTAGAATGGGCGTGAAATCCCGTAGGTACGTTTCTGCAGGTTTAGTATGGCAACCAAAAATTGCAAGGATGTTCATTCAGGGTCAGGGCGACACAAGATAGCGTACTCATTCGATGAGCACCTTGGGAACAATTCAACCATAGTGGCTACCGGAACGTTAGGACCATTCTCTCGTCCTTCCAGAGAGAGTCGGAAAGCTGTAGCAAATGACTGTAAGGTGATTACTACACGAGATGGAAAACATGTAATTGGCCAACTCTGTTCTGTAGCCGGAGTGGCGACAATTGCAGCAATAATTTGTGTGTAATACGGATGACATTCCACTGAATGCCAAGGCAATTCAGCGAAGTTTGACAAACCTCAGATACGCAAGAACTCACTCACGTCGTGAGGGAGTCCATCACGGAAGGCAGCGAAATTAGCCAACGCTTCCATGATGCGTACGCGAAAGCACAAGGTCACAAATACACAATAATCACAGAAAATACAGAACACACAAAGCACACAGACACAATAGCGAATAACAGCGAAAAGAAGAAGATTAAGTAGATACTCGGCAACAGGAGGCGATCAAAATTGTTAATCATTGCGCGATGTTGAGATGATAACCTTCATAACTATGGTGTGCATGCATGTGCAGAATCGATAATGCACGGCGGCTGTTGATCATAATTAGATATCAAAACGAGGATATTTACAGGCTTATTCAACTAACACGCAAAAACTAAAAAGAAAGTAAATAACACGCAGAAAAACAAAGAACACGTCAGCGAGAATCAGGTGCTTGATGATACGGCCGCAACTTTGAACCATTGATCATTTTAGGAAGAGGAACTCTGGTCAAAGTAGTCAACCAAAAAGTAGCTGGGCCCACTTGTTCACTAATCTGGTAAGGGCCAAACCACCGTAATTTGAATTTTCCAGCCGCACGATTTGATTTAGCATTATAAAATAACACAAGCTGACCCTTTGTAAAAACTGGAGTTTTGAGATACCGATCATGATTACGAGCTTGCCGCAACTGTACTTCTTGAAGGACCAACAAACTTTCTCAGCGATGTTCATCTAGATCTCTGAGTGTGTCCAACCAAAATGGTAAAGAGTCTTCAGGTAACAATTTCTGAGTAATGGCCACACGTAAGCTTGGCACTACAATTTCCATTGGCGCTATTGCTTCCAATCCATAGGCAAGCTTGAAAGGAGTCAGTCCGGTTGCTACTTTATATGTAGTCCGATATGCCCATAAGACTGCAAGTAGTAACTGATCCCATCTTTCTGGTGATTCCACAACCATTTTGCGTAGCATAGTTAACAAGGTCTTATTAGTGCTTTCCGCCAAGCCATTGGCGCGAGAATAGTACGGTGAACTGAATTTATGCAGAATCTGAAAAGAGTGCATTAATACTCGCATTAAATTGTTGACAAAGTGTGTTCCTTGATCTGTCACAAGTTCCAGAGGTAATCCATAGCGTGGGAATACGTCCTTCATCAGGCATTTTGCTACCGAAACAGCTGTAGTGGACCGTAAGGCCCAAGCTTCTGCCCATCTGGTAGCATAATCTGTGCAGGTCAGAATGTAGCGATTGTTGCTAAGGATTGCTGGAGGTGTGATTGGTCCAATAAAATCAAGACGCCATTTCTGAAAAGGTTGCAAAGGTAATACAGGTTGTAGAGGGAAGAAGTGGCATTGTAAAGGCTTCCCAGATCGCTGACAAGTGTCACACTGCTGCACAAACTAAGTCACATCTTTGTACATAGTAGGCCACCAGAGCCCACTTTGCAGAATTTTTCGGTGCGTTAAATCTGCTGCAAAATGTCCACCGGAAGGTATTGAATGTGCCATAGCAATAACCGATTTTACTTCATGTGGAGGAATATAGCGAAGCAAGACACCAGTATGATCCATGTAGTACAACTGTCCGGCAATCAACCGGAATGTGCGAAATCACAAGATTATGCAAGTGCTAATTGATGGTGGTTTCGGTGTGAATATAGCAACTGCAGATCTCTGCAAGAAGTTAGGGTGGACCCTAATTGAGCCTGTTCAATTCTTTGTCAGAATGGCAGATCAATCCCGAGTTCATCCAGTGGGCCTCGTAAGGAATATCCCCATTACTTTGCAGGGTACCACGTTTAAAATGACTTTTGTAGTCTTAGAATTACTGGAATCTAGCCTTGATTACAATCTCCTTTTCGGTCGACCATGGTTGAAACAGGCTAAGGTTATACAACAGGATTGGTCAGCACAGGAATTGACTTTTAAAGATAATCACCATAAATATGTTGTCAAACTTGATGCCATTCAGCCCTGCGAACTCCATGCCAGGCCATATGTAGCAAAGCCGGTCCACATGTTGGATGGCTTATCTGATGATGAAGAAGAAGCATTTCTGAAACACAATGAAGATCTGATTTCCTTAGGTACTATAGACCTGCAATCAGTAGTGGATACCTGGAGTCCGGCAGCATGTACAGTTGTTCTCGTGACCGGAAAGGCAGATACAGATGATACTAATACTATGGATAAAGCCACTCTGCATCACCTTTTATAGTCAGTTGATGATTCCATGAAACCTCGTCAATTCTATGTCCCGAAAGACCAGTTAGTCACCTACAATTTGGGTAATGAAAGTAACCCGCGTCAACTGGATTATCTGAGGAATTTCAAGAAGGTTTGATCAGACTCTTGCGTGAGTTTTCTGATGTTTTTGCCTAGGATTACCGCGATATGAAGGGTCTGGATCCTCGGATCTATCAACATCGAGTTGTGCTTAAACCAGAAGCAAAGCCAATTAAACAACCCAGTTACCGAATGAATCCCAACTATGCAACATAGGTCAAAGTAGAACTCGATCGCCTATTAAAGGTAGGATTCATTGTACCCATTGAGCACGCTGAATGGATCTCCCCGATCATGATCGTACCAAAGAAAAACAAGCAGCTCCGAATATGTGTAGATTACCGGAAATTGAATGCAGCCATGGTACCTGATCCATTTCCTCTTCCATTTCTTGACACAATGCTGGACAGAGTGGCTGGGCATGAGATGTATTCATTTCTCGATGGTTACAGTGGTTATTAGCAGGTCCAAATGGCTGAGCACGATATACTGAAAACAGCGTTTATTACAAATTGGGGTGTTTATGCTTGTACAGTCATGTGGTTTGGGTTAAGAAATGGTCCTAGCACCTTTCAGCGTTGTATGCAAGAAATTTTTTCACCCTACCTCACCTCTTTTATGCAAGTATACCTAGATGACTTTTCTTTATTCGGTAAGATTGTGGCACACCTGTATCATTTACGGTGTTGTTTTGAGAAATGTCGTGAATACCGACTCTGCTTGAACCCGACCAAATCTGTCTTTGCAGTTTCTTGTGCTAAACTCCTTGGCCATATTATTTCTGCACAAGGCATACAAGTTGATCCAGATAAAGTTGCAACTGTGTTGGAAGCACCTGTGCCTACCACACCGAAAGAAGTGATGCGCTTCCTAGTTCAAATCTGATGGCATGGTCACCATTTACGGTGGTTAGCTCATCTTGCCACACCACTTAATCGACTCATGATGAGCACTCCACGACAGTTTGAATGGACTCCAGAATGTCAAACTGCCTTTGATCGTTTAAAAGAATTATTGACTCAGGCCCCAATTTTGCAAACCCCGGATTGGGAATGCCCGTTCCACGTCTTCGTCGATGCCTCAGACATGCAATTGGAAGTGTTTTAATGCAACAAACTGATAAATGGTTCTGACCTGTCTACTATGCAAGTCGTCGCCTCGCTCCTGTTGAAAGGAATTATTCAGTCACTGAAAGAGAATGTCTCAGTTTGGTGTATTCTGTAAAGAAATTCCGGCATTATTTGTTAGGCCGAAAATTCACCTTTCATGTACCAGGCCATGATTAAGGGAACAGAATGATCCACTGTAGTATCAGTTTCCGATTGTATTGTTGCAGTCGCCAGAGTACTGGGAGATATGGGACTAACCTGTTGTTGAAACTGTTGCCTAACTCCTGGCACTAAAGCGAGTAGCTGTCCCAAGAGAAGTGTAATAGAGGCCTTAGAGAGAATATCCCATACCTGATCTGCTGGAATTGTACTCTTCCCCGATTCTGATGATGATTCTCCTATTACTGGGGTACAATCTTGTTCTTGTGATCCCACCTTTGGCAAGGGAACCTGTGTCACCGGAACTAGATCAGGGAACACCGTAGGCTCTTTGGTGGTCCATTGGCTAGCTTTGTTATACATTCTCTACTGTTCACGGATGCCAGGTTCAAACAGTTCCGCTGTTGGTTGCAACTGCTTACCGGATCTTGTCTGGACCACTTCCGCTTGAGTTTCCACTAGTGAAATATAGACCATGTTGGTCATCGGGTTCTGACGCTCTTTCTTCCTTTGATCATATTCGGCTGCATCCTTGCAGAATCTTCGGATATGCCCAAGCTCACCGCAAAAATGACATCGAGTTGGTGGTAAGGAAGTACCTTCCTGTGATGTACCTGTCTGCCAACGATTTGCATTGAAGTTGGTATTCTGCTGTCCCCGATAATTCCAATATCCTTGTGGCTGATTGTTCCGCATCTGCGGTGGCACATAATGAGTGGCTGGCTGCCCTAGTTCCTGTATGATGGCATTTAGAGCTGCTTGTCCCTGCACTTTAGCGTTATATGCACAATTTTCTATTGAGTGACCATTGAGATTGCATATGGTGCAATACAACTGGTTAAGGGCACAGGTAGCACTGGTATGACCAGGATTTTTGCACTTAGTGCAGTACATCTGTTTAGCCGGATCTTCCGCAATGTTTTTACTAGCTTTCAGCCACTCCAAGTCTTCAGTGAATCCTCCCACCTTATGCTCAAGTTGTAAGGCCATCACAATAACCGCATCCAGTGTCATAGCTCCCACACAACGAATGATCATAATTTGTCTTAATTGTGGGGTTAACCCATTAATAAACCACTATGTTATCACATCATCCGGTAGGTTGGCATGTGCCGGCGGTAGTTGTCTTAAATGAGTTCTAAACAATGTGGCATATCCCTGCACAGTCTGGTGCAGCTTCTGTTTATTGTTCTGCAAGTAATCGAAGATTTCGGCAGGGTTCTTCTTCAACCGGAACCTCTGTAAAAACGCATCCCTTACCGCCTCATAGGTGCCGAAATGGTTGATATCATACTATGTTAACCATCGAGCTGCTTCATTGACTAATGTTGACTGGAATACGATGGCCTTGTATGCCGGATCGGGTGGATGGTTTAGCATTGCATAACTTATTTCAAAGGTGCATACATGGGCATCAGGATCGTCACCTGGAAATCCACCGAACTTGGTGTATGTTACCCCTGTTGGAACCGATCGAGGTGGAAGTGGCTTTTTTTGTTGCTGCTGCTGTTGTTGTTGTTGTCCACTCACAGTGCTAGTAGTGGTACTGTTACTATCTCCTGAGTTTTGAGGAGGTGTATCTGTTCCTTTGGAGTCTGTATGGTTAGGTTGCTCACCTTCCGGTTTGAAAATAGCGCTCAACCTCTTTCGGATTTCCAATTCAAATAGCCTATCCTCTTCTTTGGTATCAAACGTAGGCAAGCTTACCCCAAACAGTGGTGTCTGGAATGAAGATTCACCAAGAAGTATCACACTGTCACTGGAAAATTGTAAATTCCCTGCAACTAGGATCGAACTGTCACCGGAATTAGTTGAACTTTCCCCAAACCAGGGTATTCTTTCACCAGCAATGGTCTTTTAGGATAACACACCTCTATCCTCAGAGAGGTTTGAATCCTGACCAGACGGTGTCGGGTCAACTGCACACTGTGTCCCTGTAGACTCCGAAGTTACTGTATCTTTTGCAGACTACACCGAAATCACACCGGAATCTACCGGAATTGCAGTATGTTCCACCGGAATGCTACCGGAATCAGTGCTACCGTGCTTCGCTTCTTCGATGACCGGGCCTAACCGATCTGTGCTTCTGCCTCCTGGGGTTGTCCCTAACAAATTTGGTACCGCCCAAGGCTGTCAGTCTCTCCTGTACTTCGGATACGACTCGCCGGACCGAGTAACCGGCATATATCACCTTTGCAACACTTGCGTACTACTTCACCTTACTATTGATTCACAATCCGTGGCCACCTTCCCACAATCAATTTGCAACACTGTTGCCACCTTCCCACAATCAATTTGCAACACTCTGTTGCCACCTTCCCACAGATGGCACCATTGTTAAACGCGCGTTGCCGTCACAGGCGCGTTTAAACTCTTTCGGGTTCTTGGGAGTGGTAGGGGTCTGATAATCAGAGGCCCTATAACTTGATTTTCCCAATTAACTCATTCACATCGTAGTACCCTAATATTCAAAGTACTTTGTTAATAGAAATTACTGTCAATACTCTAGTTCATTCTCTCACAGACTTACTGTTCGTAATCAGGTTAATACATTCTGAGTATGAAACGCCGAGGTTACTCAATTCCATAACACAGACTTCATTACCGTAACTTAATGGAGCTGGACTAACTGCAAGTTAAAGTAATAAAAAAAAGACGAGAAAAAGACAGTACTACTCAGATTTCTCAACACTACACCACGAAAACTTCACAGAATGCAATCACCCAGACAGACAGTCTGGCGATTCTCCTCATCGTCACCGGAGCGTCCTTTCATTGCTTTATAAGTAGTTACAACTTTTTGCAACCACCTTTCGGTTTGTGCGGAATATGAAACCTTTCAATTCATGTGGGATATGAAAATACAGAAATTATGAAAATACAAAGTGCCAATCCGGCGGCTTACAGGGGTGTCTACATAGGATCACAAACATCACCATGAACAAGTTGCAATTTCTGACTAACTCAAACTGAATCATCTTTTGGAAAGGAGGAATGCTGCATTTTGCCCAAAATACAGGCTTCACATACATGTTTACCTGAGAAGGAAGATGGTGGATGCAATTTGAAGATGAATTGGTGCTTCTATAACTAGCTTCACACCAGCCAACTGAGACTTCAGAGTTGGTTAGCAGACCCTTTGAGCTTCCTAAATCCACAAAAAAATCACCTAGGTGCTTTGGAACAAGTATCTCAAAAGTTTGAGTCAAGACAAACTAGTTGCAAAGTAACTAGCTCCTAAAATTTGCTATTTTTGTACATACACTTGGTGGAATAGATGAACAATACTCTCAACTTGGTAGGAATTAGAAAAATTCATTTTGGACATGGCAAATAGAATTATTTATCTTCTCAATTCAAGTTAAAACACTTCAATTCATCAATTGAGCATTGAGAAAAAGGTTTAGCAAAATCTGGAACACTCCAACCATTTTCGGGCTCTATAGAGGTAGACCAATGAGCAATAAATTGCCCATTTCTCACAAATGGTATGCCAATGGACATGAAATTGTGTGACCATAAAGTAGACGTAGAGAGATATTTAGTGCACTTTAGAACTCTAAAAAAGGTTATGTATAGCCTGAGATATGAGCTTTTGAAGTCTATTGTTCTAAGCGAGTATAGCATAGAACAAATCAGAGAAGAAGTAAATGATGAATGTATAGATTCACATATAATTACAACCTCATTGGCAATGAATACTTGCATGATGGGAGTAGAATGATCAAGCTATGGATTAAGCTCTTCAATATCTAGAAATGGGCATGAAATGGGCACGAATCAGGCACTCCATTGGCGATTTCCTTCTTGCTCCTTTTATAGCTACTTTTGGAGGTAATTTTGAATTTGAATTCAAATGACTTCACCTAAAAGTGATGCTAGGAATTAGGAAATATTCCCTCAGCTAATGGATTCATGGTTTTAGGTAGTTAGAGCCATGAATTTTCTTTTTACATCATGGATGACTTAATCCATTCTTTCTTTTACAATTACAAGAGATAAAATGTACTCTTTTATAAGAGGTGTTCATATGTCTACACAAATGAACATCATATCAAGCATATCAAGCATGTAGGCTTGGGTAAAATGCACCAATAGCTCCCCCTCAAGCCGAACATTATGCTTGGCCTCCAAATAAGTCTTCAATTGTCCTTGATTTCCTACAAGCCAATCATCAACTTGAATCTACTCAATTTTGTACCATCAAGAGCTTTAGTCAACAAGTCTGCACATTGCATATCTATAGAGACATAGGATAGTTGAATATCCTTGCACATTAGCTTCTCCCTTACATAATGGTAGTGCACTTCAATATGCTTGGTTCTAGCATGGTATACTTGATTAGTTGCAAGATGTAGTGAGCTTGTATTGTCACCAAAAATGTGAGGTGTTGAACAATGAAGTCGAAGATCTGTATACAAAGATTTTAACCACATGATTTCTTGAGTTGCATTAGCCAAAACTGTATATTCGGCTTTAGTAGAAGATAGCGCGACTGTTGGTTGCTGCTTGGATGACCAACAAATGATTTTTGAACCTGCAAATGATACATACCCGAATGTGCTTCTTCTATCATCTCTAGATCCAGCCCAATCTGCATCTGAGTAGACCTTTACCTCAATATCTGAAGTAAATGGATAAACAAACCTTCATTCATGGTCCCTTTAGGCACTTCAAGACTCTCCTGGCCACTTCCATATGTGGTCTTCTCGGCTTATGAATAAACTAACTCACTATGCTAACACTATAACATATATCCACCCTTGTGAGTGTTGCATAGTTCAAACTTCCAACCAAGCTTTGATAGCTTGTGATGTCTTCAATTGGCTCTCCTTCATAAGCACTAAGCTTTTGATTTTGCTCCATGGGTGTACCTACATGCTTGGTGTTTACCATCTTGAACTTGATGACCATGTCATGCACATACTTCCTTTGTGTGATGTATATACCTGAACCTGTGTAGATTACCTCTAGTCCAAGAAAATAAGTGAGTGGTCCAAGATCACTTATTTTAAACTCCTCCTTCATTTGACTCTTTACTTGTTTGATTCCTTCAAGATCATTCCCTATGATAATGATATCATCAAAATACACACATAGATAGATCACTTTAGATCCATTCCTCTTTATGAACAAAGAGGTATCCGCCTTATTAGCTTTGAATCCTTGGTCCTGCAAATAAATCACCAATCTAAAATTCCAAGCTCTTGGAGCTTGCTTCAATCCATACAAGGCTTTCTTTAATTTGCATACATAGTTAGGATGATGTGCATCCTCATATCGAGGAGGTTGTGCCATATACACTTCCTTAGAAATCCATCCATTTAAGAAAGCATTCTTTACATCAAGTTGATAGAGCTTCCAATTTCTAGATGCAGCAAGACTAATGAGAACTCTAATTGTAGGGATTTTTTCAACAGGAGAGAAAGTCTCCTCATAATCAATACCATGGATTTGAACAAACCCTTTAGCAACTAACCTTGCTTTATGTCTATTTATACTTCCATCTGAATTCCTCTTGATTTTGTATATCCATCGAGATCCAATTACCTTCATAGATGGCTTGTTAGGTACAAGCTCCCAAGTGTCACTCTCCTTCAAGGCTCCCATTTCTTCATCCATCGCATCTCTCCAAGCTTTCTTGCTTTGTGACTCTTCAAATGTGGTAGGTTCTTCATTAGTTGAATCCTTTGCAATGTAGATTGAGTGCTTGGTGACCAAAGAAGTATCATAACCATACTTCTCTAGTTTCTTCTTCTCCCTTGAAGACCTTCTAAGTGGTTGATGTGAGCTCTTGGGTCCATATGTAGCATCTTGCATCTTTGCTTTACCTTTGCTCTTCTATAGCTTTAGTGTTTCCAAATCTTCAAGGTCAATCTCCGAATCACTTTCTTCAATTTTCTTTGGCTCCTTTGGTTGAAGTGATGGAAAATCTTCATCCAAGTCATAAGGCAGCTTCACTTTCCTCTCATCATCAAACCATGATTTGTTCTCATCATCAAACCATGATTTGTTCTCATGAAAAATTACATCTCTACTCAAAGAAAATTCTTTACTAGTTGGATTGTACAATCTATATCCTTTTTGGTTTTGTTCATAACCAATAAATATGCACTTCTCTGCCTTGGGATCCAATTTCCCTCTTACTTGACAAGGAATGTGAGAATAGGCTAAGGACCCAAAGATTTTACAATGCTTTAGACTAGGTCTTCTTCCATTCCACACTTCATATGGAGTGGTTCCATCTAGTGACTTAGATGGAAGTCTATTTATGAGATATGTGGTTGTAGAACCAACCTCTGCCCATAGGTAGTTTTGTAGTCCCTTTTCATTGCGCATGGACCTTGTCGCTTCAACAATAGCTCTGTTTCTTCTCTCTACTACACCATTGAGTTCCAGTGTATACCCTGTAGTGACTTCCCTTTTAATTCCTCTTTCATGGAAGTAGTCATCAAATTTAGAAGAGAAGTGTTGGAGTTAGACGTCTGTGGAAGCACGCGAACAGCACAAGGAAGAAGAAGAAGCTTGGAGCACAACACACAAGACTGAATGTATTACTAGAGAATGTACAAAGATAAGTAGCCCATTAGGGCAATAGGCGTATATACAAGCCGGGGGAAAAAAACCTCCTAAAGAGGGAAAAAAGTGCCCCGGCGGTCCTAGAGTGTTCACACACATCACTACCTAAATATATCAACAAATCCCCCCTGGGAGTGATGCGGTGAACAAGGAGCTGGCACTCATGTATAAGGAAGTGCCGAGCTATGTGGAAATCACTCCACAAAAGGAAGTAAGCCCAAAGCTTTGCGGAAAGCTTCAAACTTCTCCCTAGGCAGAGCCTTCGTGAAAAGGTCTGCAATGTTCTCCTGCGTGGGCACATATGCCAAGCTGATCTCCCCAGCAGAGAACCTCCCCCTGACATAGTGATAATGCACCTCAATGTGCTTAGTGCGAGCATGGAACACAGGGTTCCTCGCAACTGCCAATGCGCTCTGACTGTCAGTGAAGATGGTGGTGGCAGAAGACTGGCCAACACCCAAATCAGCCATAAGGCGTCTGAGCCACACACACTCAACAGTCGCTGTGAAAGCTGCCCTATACTCAGCCTCACAACTGGAAGTGGCCACAGTAGGCTGCTTCTTGCTCAACCAAGATATACATGAGCTACCAAGCATGAAGCAAAAACCACTGGTGGACACACGAGTGTCATAGCAACCAACCCAATCTGAGTCAGAAAAAGCATGCAAATCTGGCGGTAGTGATCCCCCCTTGGGATAAAACAACCCAAGTAGCCGAGTACCACTCAAGTAGCGAAAGATGCGCTTAACCGCTTTCCAATGCGTGACTCTTGGGCAATGCATAAACCTGCTCATCTGTGAGACAGCAAACTGAATATCTGGCCGAGTAATGCATAAGTAAATCAAGCATCCAACAGCTTGCTGATAGAGAACAACATCAAATGCATCTCCAGCATCATGAAGACTCAATCGTAAACCTGTCTCCATAGGAGTGGCAATAGGCTTACAGTCTTCAAGGCCAAAACACTGCAATAATGTGTCAATATATTTCGTTTGACACAAATCCATTCCACCATCAACTTGCATAAACTGAATGCCCAAATAGTGATGCAAATGCCCCAAATCAGACATCTCAAATGAGGCATGCAAATCAGCCTTGAAATCAGCAATATGCTTCTCAAGAGGACCAGTGAGCAGCATGTCGTCTACATAGACAACAATGATCAGAAGCACATCATTAGCACGCTTAACATATAAGGTGCTTTCAGTTGGACTGTTCTCAAAACCATGTGCAATTAGATAGGCATGTATTTTCTCATACCAAGCACGTGGTGCTTGCTTTAAACCATATAACGCCTTCTTTAACCTGCACACCTGGTTTTCATGCCCTTTCTGCACAAAGCCACGGGGCTGAAAAACATACACTTCTTCATGCAAGTCACCATTCAGAAATGCTGTTTTAATGTCCAACTGATGTACATTCCAACCATGATGGGCTACAAGTGCACAAATGCTCCGAACAGTAGTCATACGGCATGTAGGTGCAAAGGTCTCATCAAAATCAATGCCTCTTTCCTGCGCATAACCCTTTGCAACAAGCCTAGCCTTATACCTGTCAACTGTACCATCAGGTTTACGCTTCAGCTTGTATACCCACTTAGTGCCAATGGCCTTCTTGCTAGGAGGCAAGTCACATAAAGACCATGTACCATTCTTCATTATAGCATCATATTCAGATTGCATAGCAGCCATCCAATTTTCTGAATTTTGTGCTTCATCAAAAGAAACAGGCTCATTCTCATCACAGAGACTAGATGCAGCCATAGCATAGCAATCTGATGCAAAGGAGGTACTATGAGAGCCTGAACGAGTACGATATGACAAAGGTGCATCTAATTTGCTGTCACGCAAAGTCTGCACCAGCCATTTTGGCATAGTTTTTGCCTGTTCAATATCAGCTCTCTCATCAACAAGTGCATCATGTAAATCTGCATCAGAAATGGAATGATCTGCATCATCATATGAAACCTGCAAAGGCTGAGAAGTTGCCTCATTAGGACCAGCGTTAGCCTGTCCACCTGTAAAAAGAGGCATCAAAGTATCATACATGTCTTTGGAGCTAACAGATGTCTCCTTAGTACATGAAAGCAATGGCTGAATAGCATCTTCCACAAAGACAACATCACGGCTAACTAGAATGTGTTTAGTCTGTGGATGATACAGACGATAGCCTTTACTTTCAGAACTGTACCCAACAAAAATACATTTTACTGCCTTATCATCCAATTTTCTGTGATGTTGTTCAGGCACTAATGCATATGCCAAACAACCAAAAACACGCAGATGAGCAACAGATGGCTTGCGGTCATGCCAAGCCTCATATGGAGTGATAGACTGCAACGCTTTGGTGGGACACCTGTTCAGTACATATGCTGCACACATGACAGCCTCAAGCCAGAAACTATGTGGTAAAGCCTGACTTTTGACCATGCACCTCGCCATCTCCATGAGTGACCTGTTCTTTCGTTCAGCAACTCCATTCTGTTGAGGTGTATACGGCACTATACACTGGTGTTTTATCCCACGTTCAGCCAGAAATGCATTGAAATCTGAAGACATATATTCCCCCCTTCGATCAGAACGGAGGGTGCCCATTTTACATGCTGACAGATTTTCAGCCAAAACCAAAAACTTTTTGAAGCACATGAACACTTCGGACTTTGCTTTGAGTGGATATACCCATGCATGCCTGGAAAAATCATCAATGAAAGTCACGAAGTAAAGGTAATCTCCAAAAGAGGGTGTCTGCATAGGACCACAGACATCACTATGTACAAGCTGCAATTTCTGCATAGCCCGAACTGAACCATCTTTTGAAAAGGAAGAACGCTGCATTTTGCCCAAAATACAGCCTTCACAAACATGTTTTCCAGGTGCCTCAAGTTTGGGCAAAGAGGACACCATTTCAGATTTCTGCAGGCGTAACAAACTAGCAAAATTCAGATGACCAAAGCGTGCATGCCAAAGCTTTGCATCTGACATAGCCTGAGAATCATGAACTGCACATGCCGAATCATTCACAGATCTTTCATAGTCTATGAGCTTATACAGCCCACGACATAAAATGCCAGAAGCAATAATCACATCGCCATTTGAGAGATCATGGACTGTACACCTGTCATCAACGAATTTCACAACCAAGCCAATCTTGGCTAATGCAGAAACTGATAACAGGTTCTTTTTGATCCCTGGCACAAATAAAGCATCTGACAAAGTGAAAGAACTACCATCAGCAGTAGTCAGAATGATCTTACCAACTCCCATAACAGGATAAGACGAGTTATTGGCGCATGTGACAGTATTCCCTGTAGGGGCAGGCTCGAGTGAAGAGAAGAAACTGCGCTGCGA
The DNA here is from genome assembly GCA_020310875.1 of Ceratopteris richardii. Lineage (NCBI taxonomy): Eukaryota > Viridiplantae > Streptophyta > Polypodiopsida > Polypodiales > Pteridaceae > Ceratopteris > Ceratopteris richardii. The sequence continues at coordinate 37,770,417 of CM035428.1, forward strand.
GGTAATATGTTTGGTCGCCCCACTGTCAAAGTACCAAACATCTGAGTCTACTGCAGACATGCACTGATCATGAGAAGATGGGTCAAAACTGAAGACAGTAGTAAACGCCCATTCTTCTTCCTGCACAAGATTTGCAGACTCTGTTTTTGGTGTAGAGGCCTCTGCAACAACCATTCCAGCCTCTTTCTTCTTTGCCTCTTTAGCAGCCAGTTTTGGACAGTTCTTTATAATATGATCATTTCCTTTACAGTACTTGCAGAACAATTTCAGCTTTTCTGATTTCTTCTCATCTTTATCCTGGTTCTTCGATTGTGCAGCATTTGCAGATTTCTGCTTACTAGTAGAAGAGCTCCATTTTCCTTTGCCCTTCTGACTAGCCAGGAAAGCTTGATCTGCAACACGCATAATGGACCTGTTCTGCCTAGACTGATCTTCCTGCAACAGAACAGAGACTAATTCCTCAAATGACAAGGCATTCGGATTGCCTTTCATCATCAATCGAAGAGTAGAGGCAAAACTCTGATATGAATCAGGAAGGCCATTCAGAACGGTCTGCACAAATGAGCTATCTGGTATAACCTCATCAGCAGAAATCAATTGTTCCTTCAGGTCTTTGATCTTTGTAAGAAAACTGTCCATCGAATCACCTTCATTCATGTGCTCACTCTCCAACTATTTTCAGAGGTAAGCAACACGAGCCTCATTCCTAGCTTGGTACAAAGTGGTAAGTGTATCCCAAGCATCCTTTGCTGTTCTGCAAGAGCGAATGTGAGGAATAATGGCACGTTTGACAGACAAAGCTATCAATGCATGTGCCTGGGCATCTCTGCCATCCCAACGAATCTGCTCTGCAGTAGGTGCAACAGAAACAGCAGCACGAACAGGAATCTGCGGAATATCATCTTCGACACCATCTTCATCAGCTCCAACACCTGTATTTGTAGTACCTGTCGTTACAGGTGTAACAGGACGTCTTTCAACACCCTGCACAATGTTCCACAATCCTTTTGCAACCAGTACATGTCGCATCATATAAGCCCATAATGGGTAGTTGGTACCATCCAACTTATCCTCAACAGCCAACATACGGAATACATCACTGCTTTCAGCCATGCCCGGTGACTAAAATACCTTGATGCAGAAAATTGACTGTATCTCAAAAAGTTGAACAGAACTGCCCAGACGAGTTCTGCTAGACCTGTAGCAGACTTCGAGACGCTTAAACTGGCGAACAGAAACTGGTATATACCTTTGGCACAAAAGGACGAAATAGCCTGCACAAGCACTGCGATAGTGCGTTCGGAGGCCTGAGTATGCTCACCAAATTTTGTGCGAATCTGAGACTGCAAACGGAGGAGTGTCGACGGCACCCTAGAAGAAGCAACGACCTGCTCTGATACCAATTGTTGGAGTTAGACGTCTGCGGAAGCACGCGAACAGCACAAGGAAGAAGAAGAAGCTTGGAGCACAACACACAAGACTGAATGTATTACTAGAGAATGTACAAAGATAAGTAGCCCATTAGGGCAATAGGCGTATATACAAGCCGGGGGAAAAAAACCTCCTAAAGAGGGAAAAAAGTGCCCCGGCGGTCCTAGAGTGTTCACACACATCACTACCTAAATATATCAACAAGAAGTATTCTCCTCCACCATCTGATCTGAGTCTTTTCAAATTCCTACCTGTTTGGTTTTCAACAAGAGCAACATACTTCTTAAAGCAATTAAAAACTACATCCTTGTGCTTCATGAAAAATAGAATGGTCCACCTGCTACAATCATATTTGAAAGACACATAATATCTTGAGAATGATATAGACGGCTCCTTACTTGGACCCCACACATCCTTGTGCACTAGATCCAAAAGATTTTGATACACATATCCCTTCCTATTGAAAGGTTGTCTATGAGCCTTGTCGAATTGACAAGCTTCAAACTTATAAATCATGTGTTGCCTTGCGATATTAGGCAAACCAAGTACACTTTGGTCCCTGCAAATTTGTTTGAGTGTCCTCTCACCAATGTGAGCAAGCCTTTTGTGCCATATCTCCAACTATGTGAGAGTTTGAGATCCATAGCTAAATAAGCCTATGTTCTTTGTATCTTCCACTTCAAAAGTGAAAAGCCTTCCTGTCTTTTCTCCTTTGGCAATCCTTCTAAAACCTTGCCTTGGGTCTTCAACATATGCTCCAAATCGGTTGAATCTAACTTGTAATCCTTTTCCAATAATCTTTGGTAATTGTAGGGACATACAAGATTTTTCTTAAGAGGTTCATATTCCCATCTGATGTCTTCACATTACCTATCTTCTCCACCAAGTACTTTGTATCATCTCCTATTTGCACTTCATGTTTGTTGTGAGGATCTTCCAAGTCAGAAAATAAAGCCACATTTCCTACTACATGATTTGAGCATCTCGAATCAATGTAAAAGATGTGATCATCATCCTTACCCTTCACTGATAGATTCATAATCAATATCGAGTATTCTTGACTTTGGTCCTCTGCACAATTATTGTAATCTCTTCTTCCTCTATGGCCACTTTGATAGTTGTTGTTGTAATTGTTGTTATAGTTGTTGTTGTAGCCTCCATTGTATCTGCCTCTATTTGATCCATAGCCACCTCTATTGAATCCTCTTCCTCTTGAGTTCCTCAGGTTCTTGAAACATTCTTCAATCGTATGATTAGATAAACCACATATATTGCAAGGTTGAGATGATTGGAATCTACCCCTGCCTTGCTTTCCACCTCTGCCTCTTCCTCTAGCTCTTCCTCTACCTACAAAGTTTGCTTGGAAAGAGCTACCTTCATCTTCATTCTTCTTATTCTTTGACTTTTCCTTGACCTTAGCTTTATCAGAATATAAGGCAAAAGTTTGATTACCTCTTGAGGACTCACCACGTTTGCTAATCTTTGCTTCATGATTGAAGAGTTGTCCCATGAGTGTGTTGAGTTTGGGTACATGCATATCCATGTACAAATCCATGGCTGTTGTGAAGGACTCCCACTTGTCATCTGCTTTGATTCCATTTATGATTTTTCTAATGATTTGTTCCTCTTCAATTACCTCTCCAATGCTTCCAAGTTGATCTGAAATCTCCTTCATCTTTGTGACATAATCAGTCACACTTTGCTTGGGGCTTTTCTTCATTGTTGTGAACTCCATCCACAATTGGTTCTTCCTTGCTCAAGTGCTGGAGGAGAAGAAAGAAGCAAGCATTCCAAGTCTCTCTTGATTTCTTGCATCCCTTGACATGAGGTAAAAGAAAATCAGAGATTGAGTTTAAAATATAGGGCCTTGCAAGTACATCCTTTGAACACCAATTTGAAAGTCTTTCCTCTTCTTCATGTGATGGTTGCCCTTTGTTCCTCATGGTTGGCATAGCTTCATCTCCAGATGTGTATCCAAATAGATTCCTCCCTTGAAGATAAGCCTCCATACTTAGAGACCATGCTGGGCAGTTTTTCCTATCCAATTTGTCAATTGTTGATGGAAATCCATCTCCCATGTTCATTGACTATGCTCTCATACCACTGTGGAGAGAGATGATGGATGCAATTTGAAGATGAATTGGTGCTGCTACAACCAGCTTCACACCAGCCAATTGAGACTTCAGAGTTGGTCAGTAGACCCTTTGAGATTCCTAAATCCATAAAAAATTTGGAACAAGTATCTCAAAAGTTTGAGTCAAGACAGACTAGTTGCAAAGTGACTAGCTCCTAAAACTTGTTATTTTTGTACATACACCTACTTGAAAAAATGAATAGTGCTCTCTACATGGTAAGAATTAGAAACATTAATTTTGGACATAGAAAATAGACTTAGCAAAATTCCCAATCCAAGTTAAAATACTTCAATTCATCAACTCAGCACTGAGAAAAAGTTTTGGCAAAATCTGGAACACTCTCGCCATTTTCAGGCTCTGCAGAGGTAGACCAGTGAACAGTAAAATGCAGATTTCTCACAAATGGTAAATCCAATGGACATGAAATTTTGAGCATAAAATAGACTTAGAGAGCTATCCAATGCACTTTAGAACTCTAAAAAAGTTTATGTATAGCCCGAGATATGAGCTTCTGAAGTTTACTATTCTGAGTGAGTATAGCAGAGAACAAATCAGAGAAGAAGTAAATGATGAATGTATAGATTCACATATAATTACAACCTCATTGGCAATTAATACTTGCACAATGGGAGTAGAATGATAGAGCTATGGAGTAAGCTCTTCAATCTCTACAAATGGGCATGAAATGGGCACGAATCGAGCACTCCATCGGTGACTTCCTTCTTGCTCCTTTTATAGCTACGTTTGGAGGTAGTTTTGAATTTGAATTCAAATGACTTCCCCTAAAAGTGATGCTACAAATTAGGAAATATTCCCTCAGCTAATGGATTCGTGGTTTTAGGTAGTTAGAGCCACCAAATTTTCTTTTTACATCATGGATGACTTAAGACATTCTTTCTTTTACAATTACAATAGCTAAAATGTACTCTTTTACAAGAGGTGTTCAAATGTCTACACAAATGAACATCATATCAAACATATCAAGCATGTAGGCTTGAGTAAAATGCACCAACATTACTAGGTGTCTCAAGTTTGGGCAAAGAGGACACCATTTCAGATTTTTGCAGGCATAGCAACCTAGAAAATTTCAAATGATCAAAGCGTGCATGCCAAAGCTTTGCATTTGACATAGCTTGAGAATCATGTACTGCACTTTTTGAATCATTCATAGATTTTTCATAGTCTATGAGCTTATACAACCCACTACATAAAATGCTAGAAGCAATAATCATGTCGCTATTTGATAGATCATGAACTGTACGTCTATCATCAACAAATTTCACAACCAAGCCAATCTTGGCTAAAGCTGAAACTGATAACAGATTCTTGTTGATCCCTAGCACAAATAAAGCATCTAACAATGTAAAAGAACTACCATCAATAGTAGCCAGAATGATCTCACCAACTCCCATGATAGGATAAGAGGCCTTGTTGGTGCATGTGATAGTATTCCTTGTAGGGATAGGCTCAAGTGAAGTGAAGAAACTGCTTTGTAAGGTAATATGTTTGGTTGCTTCACTATCAAAGTACCAAACTTCGGAGTCTATTGCAGTCATATACTGCTCATGAGAAGATGGGTCAAAACTACAAACACTAGTAAACGGCCATTCTTCATTTTGCACAAGATTAGTAGACTCTGTTTTTGGTGTAGAGGCCTCTACAACAACCATTCCAACCTCTTTTCTCTTTGCCTCTTTTGCAGCCAATTTTGGAAAGTTCTTTATGATATGATCGTTTTCTTTACAGTACTTACAAAAGAATTTCTACTTTTCTTATTTCTTCTCATCTTTGTCTTCCTTCTTCAAATGTGTAGCATTTCCAGATTTATGCTTACTAGTAGATGAGCTCCATTTAACTTTGCCCCTTCTGATTAGCCAGGGAAGCTTGATCTACAACACACATAATGGACTTGTTCTACCTAGACTGATCTTCCTGCAATAGAATAGAGGATAACTCCTCAAATGTCAAGGCATTTGGATTTCCTTTCATCATCAAATGAAGATTAGAAGCAAAACTCTGATATGAATCAAGAAGAACATTCAAAAAGGTCTGCAAAAGTGAGCTATTTGGTATAACTTCATCAATAGAAATCAATTGTCCCTTCAAGTCATTGATCTTTGTCACTAAACTTTCCATAGAATCACCTTCATTCATGTGCTCACTCTCCAACTATTTTCAGAGGTAAGCAACATGAGCCTCATTCCTTGAATAGTACAATGTGGTAAGTGTATCTGAAGCATCCTTAGCTATTTTCCAAGAGAAAATGTGAGGAATAATGGTATGTTTGATAGACAAGGATATCAATGCATGTGCCTGAGCATCTCTACCATCCTAAAGAATTTGCTCTATAGTAGGTGCAACAGAAATTGCAACATGAATAGGAATCTGCAGAATATTAACATCTTCGATGCCATCTACATCAGCTTCAATACCTGTATTTGTAGGTGTAATAGGACGTTTTTCAACACCATGTACAATATTTCATAGTCCTTTTGCAACCAATACATGATGCATCATATAAGCCCACAATGGGTAATTCATACCATCAAACTTATCCTCAATAACAAACATACAAAATACATCATTGCTTTTAGCCATGGCCACTGACTAAAATACCTTTATGTAGAAAAATGACTATATATGGAAAAGTTGAGCAGAACTACCTTGATGAGTTCTGCTAAACCTGTAGCAGACTTTGAGATGCTTAAACTGGCAAACCATAACCTGTATATATCTTTGATACAAAAAGACAAAATAGCTTGCAAAAGCACTATGATAGTGCATTCAAAGGCCAAAACGAGCTCAGATCACGATTTCAACATGAGAAAACAAAGTTATTTTGATCTCCTAATCGCCTTGAGTATGCTCACCAAATTTCATGTGATTCTGAGTCTATGATCGAAGGGATCTCAATGATGCCCTAGATGAAGCGGCGACTTGCTTTGATTCTAATTATTGGAGTAAGAGGTCTACGAAAGCACGTGAACAACACAAGGAAGAAGAAGAATCTTGGAGCATAACACACAATACTGAATGTATTACCACTAGAATGTACAAAGATAAGTAACTTGTTAGGGCAATAGGCATATATACAAGCTTGGGGGAAAAAACCTCCTACAGAGGGAAAGAAATGCCCCGATAGTCCTATTGTGTTCACACACATCATGACCTAAATATATCAACACATACACTTGTGGCCATCATTGTCTTGCTCCTTCATTTCTTTGCATCATCTTCCTCAACAATAGTAAATTTGCAAAGGTTGCTGCTCTCTCTACAAAGCTCCAAATTAATGAGTGAGCATTCACTTGAAGGTTATTAGTGTCTAATTTAATTATACACATTTGCAACACACATGGTTTAGTAGATTGTGCAAAATTGTAGTTTTTCTGTCTTGGGGTCTATCTCTATGCAACCCTGAAAAATATGAGGTACCACTATTGATTGTAAAGTTCATACCAAAAGAATATTTTTCTTGTTTCTGGTACTCTTGTACATTCTATACACTCAACACTAAGTGTATAATTCCTTCAAAAGGAATGCATATAAGGTCAATTTGAGTCTCCATAAGCTCAAGGGCTGGTCCTATGCTGGTTGGCTAGACTGAACTTCATCACTGGTTGGCTAGATCAAACTTCATCGCTTCACAATTCACTTTTCTATATCCTACAAACTTCTTCAAGTTCTTTCACTCTATATGGTTGGGGTCACATTTGTCTTAATTGGGGCCTAGGGTTTGGATTTGTATATATTACATTGGCATATTCTGGCTTGCAATTTAGTTCTAATGATGTTTGATATGGATAGAGCTTGTTATCCTTAGTTGACTCCATGTAGTAAGCCGGCGGGCTATCCACATGGGTGGAGTCAAATATTTGAGCATAAGGGTCAGTTTTTGAGATCATTGGGGGAGCTGGCACTATGGTTTTGCTTAGGTTAGGCTCTATCATAGTGTATTTGATAGAAATAACACTGGCAGGGGTGGTGGTTGCTGACCTACTATAGGTTGAAGCCTTTGTTGTGTTTGATAATATTGTTGGTATAGTTGTTGGGGACTATAGTATTGCTACTATTGCTATCAGTTTTGATATCTCCCTAATTGTAGATAGAGGGTTGTAGTTTTGCCTAACATCTTGTTTTTTATAGGGATAATCCTCTGGAGTGTGGTTAGTGTATTTTCTCTCTATACTGCAGCATTGGCCATTTGGATTTCCTATTTTCTTAGTCAACAGAGGGATAACATTGGCCATGTGGTCTCCTCCACAATTATAACATCATTTTACCAAGGCCATCCTAGGGGTTTGTCTACTCGAGACTCCAAGCTTGATGTTGAGGGTTTATATGTGAAATTATTAGAACAATATGAATCTTTATAGAGCTTAGAAAGTTCTAATTCATCCCCCAAGATATCCTCAATGTCAATACACATTTGCACACATTGCTCTATTATCCAGGAATCCTTTGGACACACATACAATCATAGCTCTACACACAATAGTCCATCTAAGAATAGGGAGGCTTGCTTACCTTGTGTAGGTAGCTTTGGGGTTGGACATCCCTCAATGTACTATCTAAACCTACACCCTGCTAGCATGAATGTCTCCTATGGTGTTTGCTTGAAGCTATGGATATACCATGAATTGTCATGTGTGATACCACTCTTAGAGAATTCTGTTGTGAAGGTGTCAAACAACTGTGTGATGTTCTTGAATTGTTCCAGATGCAATGGTTGGAACCATGTTAGGGCTATATTTTTCAATGTAATCTTGAAAGCCTAATTTTTGTGCCCTCAATACTTTCTTGAATTCAGCCACATGATCGTATGGATCTCCTATGCTATCAAAAAATAATTCTTCATGTCTCTCACCAACTAGGTCAGTCTTAAGATTCTAGGGAAATCTTTGGTTCTAGGTAAGGGAAAATCTTCCATGCCTCATTGATGGGGTCTATGTTCTCTAGGTCTTTTGTGATTATCTCTATCAGTGTCTAAACTTGATCTCTCTCTAACAATCTTTGGTTCTAGGCAAGGGAAAAACTTCCATGCCTCATTGATGGGGTCTATGTTCTCTAGGTCTTTTGTGATTAGCTCTCTATCAGTGTCATTTGGTTGCTCTCAAGGGTCCAGGTACAAATGTTTTTGTTGTCAATTCTAGGGATGAGGGCCTAAGCCAAGGTGCCTACCTAATGGTTAAATCATTGTTGTGAAGGTAGTGATGGAGGAAAAGTAAATTTGGTGGCTTGGAAAGTCACAAAATCACTTACACTTGTTGCTTCATACGCCTAGTCTGTGTGTAACAAGTTTTTAGGAGTAGATTAGTAGTGGGAGGCTAGGGTTAGGAGTTAGGTAAGAGAGCTTGGAATTAGGTTAGGACAATGTTGATAGTATACGGGAAGAAGCAAGTACGGACACACATGCAGATCTAGCACTAAGGCAACCCTTCATTTTTTTCAAAACCCTTACATCATTTTTAAGTGATTCTCATCACTAAAAACCCTTGTAAATATCATTTCACCTTTTTGTAGCTCCATTTTGTACAAGCCGAGGAGTCCTCGAGCTTGAGGAGCCTTAGAAGTAGTTGCCTGCCAATTTTCATATTTTTTAGATCTCGTTTGAGCCCTCAAATAAACCCTGGAACCTAATTTTTAACTAGGCCGGACACTAGGTCTGGACAGGGCCAAAGCTAGGCAAAAACTATAAATAGAGCTAGAGAGCTCATTTTTGGGCTAGCTTCTTGTAGTTTTGAGCTTGTATGAGAACTTTGTTGCAATAGAAGTGATTCCATTGTCTTACTCTCTTTGTTCTTGCCGTGTGTGCACGTGTGTGTGTATGTGTGTGCATGTTAGTGTGCTTCTCACCCACACATTTGTGCCTTCACTTGCTCGAGGTCTTCATACCATCCTCATGTCTTCCCGGATTGACATTAAAGGAGGTGCTACTCATCACTGAGCTACACCAAATTTTGGCGCCGTTGCCGGGGATTCGAGCTTTGAGGACGAGCGTGTGATGGTAAGACGTAGAGAGGACGCATTGGAATGGTAAGTAGTCGGTAAATTTCTGATTTTTCTCCATCTCCATCTCCATCTTCACCTCCTTCTCCATCTCCACCTCCACCTCCTTCTCCACTACATATTCCCTCTTCCTTGTCATTCCCCTCATTTGTTGTGTGCGAGTTTGAGAGAGAGCGAGCGTGTGTGTTCTTGTTTTGTGTGTTTTTGCATGTTTCTTGCAGGTTGCAGCTCCATCATCATCTCCAGCAAGCTCAGCAGGTACGGAATCTGTCTGCACAGTCCTCAAGGCGTCGAGCTCGAGCTATCGCGACACTCCGAAAACTTCACCCAATCACGATTCTGAGTGCACCACGACACTGCGCAGGCCTAGAGCTCCCAGGATCACTAGACAGAACAGAAAAATTCACCATATCCCGAGCTATCGCGACACCTCGAGGTATCGCGACACTCACGACCTATCGCGACACCTCACGAGCTATCGCGACACCTCGAGGTATCGCGACACTCACGACCTATCACGACACCTCACGAGCTATCGCGACACCTCACAAGCTATCGCGATACTTGGGAGTATCGCGACACCTCACGACCTATCGCGACACCTCACGACCTATCGCGACATCTCACGACCTATCGCGACACTTGGGAGTATCGCGACACCTCACGACCTATCGTGACACCTCACGACCTATCGCGACACCTCACGAACTATCGCGACACTTGGGAGTATCGCGACACCTCACGACCTATGGCGACACCTCACGACCTATCGTGACACCTCACGACCTATCGCGACACCTCACGACCTATCGCGACACTTGGGAGTATCGCGACACCTCACGACCTATCGCGACATCTCACGACCTATCGCGACACTTGGGAGCTATCGCGACACTTCGACCCGACCTATCGCGATACATGGGCTTAACGCATGAAAATTTAGAGTAATTTAATTGACTGAATTAAGGTATCTTTGGGCTTAATCTTGGACACATTGGGAGGATATAAGAGCCTTAGGAGTGGGCAAAAGACCTAGAAACCAGGGAGGAATTTCCTGAACCCTGAGAGCCTGTTTGGACCCCTAAGTGCCTGAATGGTCATAACTTCACCATACGAACTCCGATTAATGAGATTTTGGTCTCGTTGGAACATGTATTTTCAAGTTGGCCTTTAGGTGAGACTAGGTGGTCCTAAGATTGAGGGGGTGCAGTGAGTTACTCCAGGGGGGACTACAAATATTGATGTGTGTCTGTAAATTACTTGTGGTAATAGAGTTATAATGACTGGTGAGCTTTTGCAGGAACATTGTGTGCACTCAAGGCAATCCAAAGCAAGCTAGCAGGGGTGAGTACCAAGCTTGGGAGAAGGCTTCCTGGGCTTGTGTAGCAGTCTGGTCAACCAGCTAATTGAGGTTGGAAGATCTCTCAACCTTCCTTTGTCAATTCCTAGCCTAGGCTAAGTACGACTTAGGTGTGGTAATTAGTTAGGGCAACGTTAGGCACGAATCAAGTCCAAGAGAATTAATCAACCAAGTGCAAGAATTAAATAGGTCTTGAGTGCGAAAACCCTAAGGGACTAAGGGTAAACTGGAGTCGATCACTTATCAAGTGTGAAATTCACTTAAGTACTCGTGACGACGCGATTTCAGACAAGATCATAAACATAATATTCAACTCAAAAGAACAAAGTGATTGGTGCAAATTAACCTGCAACGAGAGTGTGCTTGGGTCCAAGGGGGTAGATAAATCAGGCATATGAACCTTAGATCAGGCAGACACTTAGGCCGAGACAGACAAAGCCTCAGATCTTCTGAAGCTAGTGTCAATCACACTGTCAGGTCTTGGGCCCAGCAGTTGAGTGATTACCCATACACTCCCAGATCAGAAACAAGTGATTCTGAGATGTCCTATCACATGGAGAGACCAGTAGGCAGTTCAGGGGTGGCTTATCTAGAAAAGCAAGAGGGACCTTACAAGACTCAATTGGAATACATCAGGACGAATCGTCTAGGTGCTCGCATCTACGAAGACGGACTGAGAAGATCTGTGGTCCAGATGAAGAACCCCGATCAACCCCATGGACTAGAACACCCAGTAGTGAAGTTTGAGAATGGAGCATACCTAGATAAAGAAAGGACTATATATGTAGTCACCACTCTTCCTGATAGAACTGATGAGTTTGGAAATGTGATTGCTGAGACCGACATGGGTGATATAGAGCAAGGGAACTTAGAGAAAGAGCCAAGAACCCCCCGTGGTAAATCTGTCTTGACCAGAGTCATGACTCCAGAGTGGATTCCATAGGATAATAAAAGCATAGATCTGCTTTTAAACCGAGAAACCGATGAGGCTTTTTGGAGATATAAATCTGCTCAACCTCAGGAAGTGAGTGCCCTCACAATCTATGAGTTTAAAGACCCTGATAGCCCAGGCCAAGTAACCTACCTAGACAATGCATCAGAGAGAATCTTCATGGTCACTGAGCATGGCAGACATGCCTACACATGGAAGGGTGAATTTGTTTTTCCCCAACCAAGGTCTAATGTGTCCTTTGGTCACCAAGGAGCTGGGACCTCCCAAGCTCATGGAGCTCAAAGAGATAGAAGTAGAGACAAACCTGAGGTAAGTTTTGCCAACTCCCTGGGAAGAGAAAGAACGGGAACGGAAAGGAATAGAGTGGAACCTGAGGGACATAGAACCCCATGGAATCAAAGGAATGATGACGATTTCCCTTTGCCAAGACCGAGAGAACACACTAGGACCCTGCGACCAACTCAACTGGTGAAGTCCATGAAGAATTACTTTGATGGCACTGGAGACCCTTATGACCATGTGGCAGAATTTCGGCAAGTCTTGAAAGCGGAACGGGTAGAGGACCTATTCACACAATATAATTCTTTTGGTCTAACCCTTAGGAACACTGCCCTTACGTGGTTTCAACCACTGAACGAGAGGCATTTCAAAAACATAGACCAGCTCTTAGAGGCATTTATCATTGAGTTTTCTAAGAGTGGAATCAGACACAACACTTCCTCACTAATTCATAGCTTCAAACAAACACCTCAAGAGACGGTCAGACTAGCTGGAAGAAGATTTAGGTAGTACCTGGAGAGATGCTCGATGCCGGAGTTACCCACACCAGCCAAACAAGTGGCCTTGTTCTTAGATGGATTGTTGAGCACCAAGCTCAGGTCATATGTGTATCTGAAGGACCCCAGAACGATAGAAGAGTGCGTGCGCATGTGCATAGACATTGAGGACAATCTAGGTGAGGAATTAGAACTATCAAAAATCTATAAGGATTCTGATAGCTCTAGTAGCCTCACATCTGGTCAATCCACATCCATTGAGGAACTTGTAGAGAAGGTAGCTCAAAAACTAGGTGTCTCTAGCAAACAAATTCCGAGATTTGCCCTAGTTAAGCGGTGTTACACTTGTGGCGGTGACCATATGGCAAATGTATGTCCCATTATGGCCCAACCCCAGGCGAATCCTAGTAGCTAGTACTGCACCATAGAGCGCAGGTACACCAACCACACTGCACAAGACTGCCCATATAACAAACAAACTGTTAGGCAAAGTTATCCTCAGCCATATCCACAACAGGGTAGATACCAGAATCAGTACCCACCACAACAATACAACAGACCACAGCAAACTTATCAGCCACCTTATCAAGGGCAGCAGAGACCTCAACCAGTCCTAGTGCAGCAACCCCCTGCTCCAACCAATGTGATCCCAGTGAAATATGCATCTGCTGAAGAAAATCCGAATAGAGCCATAGTCCCAGTCACCCCATTGCTATCAGACAGTGATCCAAATGACCATAGTTTTGACTCCACACATATTGATAGCCCACAGGCTTACTACATGCAGTCACCCGAGCATAACGAGTCATACTATTATGAGGATCCAAGTGAAAGTAGTGGGGAACCTGAGTATGCCAATGTCATGTACACAAACCCCAACTCTAGACCTCAACCTAGGCAGGTACGACCCCCATTTCCTAGAGGACCATGCTTCAGATGTCAGGGAGATCACCTTATACGTGATTGTCCACTGCCTGCCCCTACACAACCTCAACCAGTAACCATTCAGGGTTTCTGTCAAGACTGCGGGAAAGAGCATCTCCTATGAGATTGCCCAAAGAACCCTAATAACATGCCTAAAATCACTCCTATCAATGTTGTTGGGTTAGTTGTAGACTCCACAGGGAGTGTGACTTCCACTGCACCTGTGCAAGCGATCACAAGAGCCCAGGCACTACAACAAAACCAAGGTGTTGGTCAGGAAAAGAACCCTGAGGTGAGTGAAACAGAGAGTATAACCAAAAAGAGGACTAGAGCCTGGAAGGATAGTCGTGAAAGAATGAAAAGGCAATGGGCAAAAAAGATGAGCGAACTTGAAGAAAGCTTGAGAGAAACCAAAGCAAAGATAAGTGAACTTGCATCTCAAAACCACTCTCACACCAACCCTCCACCACCTCTCCCTTTACCCGCCAATCCACCTTCTTCCATTCCCCAACCTTCCATTCCCCAACCTTTCAATCCACCACCCTTAACCCACCCACCACCCAGAGTAGGATCCGTCCTAGCCGATCCCACTCCCGAGGACCTAAACATGATGCTTAGAGCATATCAGGCCAGAATCCAAGAAGGGCCAAACGTAACTGATCATGAAAAGTGTTACCCTAGAGTAGAACTAGAGCTAGAACGAACCAAAATTTGTGCTAAGCTGGTGGAATTGGCTCAGACCATGTTTGAAGCCAGTCGCCTATTTAACATCTCTAGCTCAGCCAAGACACAATTACACTTGGATGGACTTCTAGAGAAGTTAGAGGGCATAATTGCAAGATCGGCCAAGGAAGAAAAAAATCAAGAAAGAGATAAAGCAAGCAAAAACATGACCCATCCCCCACCGAAAGCTTATGTGCCCAATTCCACTGAACCAGACAACCCCCCCTCCCTAGAAAGAATAGAGAATCTAATTGCACAATCACAAAAGGAACCCGCCCCTCCACACCATGACAAGGCTAGTGAAAGAGCAGGTCTTCCTACCCGGGAAGCCTATGTGCCTGAAGCCTATGCACCTAACTCTACGGAGCCAGACACATCATCTTCTATGAATCGGTTCACACCAGAGTTCCTACGAGAGATTCAAGAAGACAAATGGGCTAAGGAAAGTGAAGCCCCTCCTCCCATTGAACTTGTGGATGATGCACATGACCAATTCCCACAAGACATCCCATCCATTTATGAGGAGCAGGAGAGCACCCGCTCTCAGGAAAGACTAGACTTTGAGTCTAACTCTCTACAAGAATTACCCCACTTCACAGGCCCATGGGAGGCTAAGTCTACTTGTATGAGAGCACCCACGGTCATGGTACGAAATGAGGACTCAGTCTTACCTAGGAACACAGAGGTAGTGAAAAACACTAAAGTGCAGTGCAATCTCAAGTTAGAAGAGCTACTCAAGGTTAGACCTGAATTATGGGAACATGTCGCCAAACAAGTACCAGCGATAGTGAAACCTCATTCCCAGGTAGGATCACATAGGACGGTGCCAGAGATACCCTTGGATAAGATAGGATATATGTGTGAAGGTGAAGAAGGGAATACCTATCTTCCCATTACCTACCAGGAGCACACCACCAAGGCAATTTTGGACTCAGGTGTAGGAGTTGCAATTGCCACCACTTCCCTATGGAAGCGTTGGGGCAAGCCAGCACTCAGGCCAACGAGAATGAAATTGCAGATGGCCGATGGTCATATTGAGAGACCCTTAGGATTGCTAGAAGGAATAACTCTCACCACCTGTGGTGTCGAGTTTGAGCATACATTTGCTATATGTGACTTCAGCAAAAATCATGCCTATGAGATGATCTTGGGACGACCTTTTATGCGATAGTTGCAAGTGGTACAGGATTGGGGAACCAACTCCTTGTACCTACAACACTTAGGTGTTACGACCAAAGTGAATCTTAAAGATTACTCTCATAGAGATGTCCCTCCTATCCAATGGAACCCCATCCATAGAGCCAAAGATGATACGAAATCAGTGCATTCCATAGGATCAGGATCCTCATGGATGCATGAAGACACTCACTTATGGATGTGCAAAGTAGCAGTAGAGGAAGAGAAGAGAGAAAAGTCTAGAGAAATACGTGCAAACAAAACACATAGACCCATTCAAGACCCAGCCTATGCACCTGTAGTCTTTCCTGATGAGGAATTTGAACCCCATGGCTGGGCAGAAATCCTAGCAACAATGGATGTAGCCATCAATGAGGAGCAGTGGACACCTCACTGTGATGAGGATGGCTATGACATTTCAGTCTTTTCAATAGAGCCAATCATGGGAGATGCAGTTTTAGAAGAATGCGAACCTATCCTTGATGCATTTGAGGATGTGAGTGACTCCGATCTAGAGTCAATCATCATGGACCCACCTTTTGCATCAGATGAAGAATACTTCTATGAAGTAGAATTTCAACCCCAGAGGCACGGAGAGCTTACAAATGAGGTGAGGTTAGCCACACAAGTAGCTTCTAAAAGCGGAGGAAAGAAAAGAAAGAAGAAGGAAGTCACTCGGAAGGCAGAAGAATCCTTGTTTGAGGTCCGTGAAAACTTTAAAAAATATGAGATAGACGATAGGAGGGTCATGATAAGAATGCCTAAACGGGAGGCACAATCAAGAGCGGCCTATGATAACAAAGAAACCACCAAAAAAATAGTGGTAGCCCTAGAAGAGGGGGAGGAGAGATGTACTTACATAGGACATGACCTGACGGAAGACGAAGAGCACGAATTGATAGCCTTGCTAAGAGAATACAGAGATGTATTCGCTTGGAGCTACAAGGATTTGAAGGGTGTTGACCCAGACATATGCTCACACACAATTCCCATGACCTCAGATGCTAAACCCTCTAAGCAAAAGCCATACACATATAATGATAACTATGCTGCTAAGATCAAAGAAGAGATAGACCGCTTGGTGGAAGCCGGATTTATCTATGAAATTGAGCACACTGAATGGGTATCCCCCATTGTAGTGGTGCCCAAGAAGAACGGCAAATTACGAGTATGCATTAACTTGAAGAAGGTTAATGCAGCCACTATTAGAGATAGCTATCCGCTTCCTATCACTGAGCATCTATTAGAAAGGGTAGCAGGCAAGGAAGTGTACAGCTTCCTAGATGGGTTTTCGGGCTACAATCAAGTAGCCATTGCTCCAGAAGATCAGCATAAAATGGCTTTTGCCACAGAGTGGGGTATATTGGCTTTTAGGGTAATGCCATTCGAGCTGACCAATGCTCCCGCAACCTTCCAAAGGCTGATGTGCCATGTATTTAAGGAGTTCCTGAGGAAGAACTTAGAAGTCTATGTTGATGATCTTTGTGCTCATTCCAACATAAGGCAAACCCATATTCCCGAACTCAGACAAATCTTTGACAAATGTAGAGAATATCAAGTTTGCCTGAACCCAGAAAAGTGCGTCTTTATGGTCAGGCAAGGCAAGATTCTAGGACACATAGTGTCAAAGAATGGCATATCCACTGATGAAGAGAAAGTGAGAGCCATAGCAGAGCTACCTAGGCCAAGGAATGTCAAGGAAGTACAAGCTTTCATGGGGCATTGTGGTTACTACCGCCGGTTCATTCACATGTATGCTGTCATTGCAAAGCCCATGTACGGACTTCTGACTAACTTTGAGTGGACTGATGAATGTGAGAATTCCTTCTAAGAGCTTAAACGAAGATTATGTTCAGCACCAATCTTGACCACACCAGATTGGAACAGGCCATTCCATGTTCATCATGGTGGATGCATCCAATTACGCTATTGGATGTGTACTCGCACAACCTACTGGTGAAGGTAATATGGATCTCCCAATTGCCTATGCCAGTAGACAATTGAATGCAGCTGAACGGAATTACACCACTACTGAGAGAGAAGGCTTAGGCATGGTATATGCAGTTAAGAAATTTAGACATTATTTGCTTGCAAATAAGTTCAAATTTTCTACTGATCACCAAGCTCTACTGTACCTAGTAAACAAGCCATGTAATACAGGCAGATTAGTAAGATGGTTTCTCTTACTAATGGAGTATGACTTTGAGGTAGTAGTGAGAAAGGGCAGAACTCACCTAAGAGCAGATCATCTCTCAAGGCTCACATCAGGAGAAGCCCCACAAGGAGTGTCAGATGACTTACCTGATGCTTACTTGTTTAACTTGGAAGTGGTACCGCAGTGGGCTAAGCCATTAGTGCCAGTGTTAACCTACGGGCCTAACCACTCAGTAATGGCCACATTGGATAGAGAGGTAGTAAAAGCCCAAAAGTATCACATCATGGCAGGAAGTATGTACAAGCACACGGATCAAGGGATCTTGGCTTGTTGTGTGGAAGAGGATGAGTATGCCAAATGGTTGCAATTAGCACATGTAGGTGCATTAGAGCAACACTACTCAAAACAACGAACCCTACAGACCCTGAGGAGACTAGGAGTGCATTGGCCAACTATGGAAGCTGATGTCCAAAAGTTGTGCAAGGAATGCCCAATCTGTTGCACTAAACCACTTGTGGAACATGCCACTCTTTATCAAGTGTCCATAGTGCCTGATTGGAGTGAACCACTAGTATCCTTCCTGAGGACGAAAACATTCCCTTCAGACATGACTCTGGTTAGGAAAAGAAGTCTAGAACAAGAAGCCCTAGAGTACTCACTCATTGGTGATAGTCTCTACAAGCGTGGTAAGGATGGTTACCTGAGACTTTGTGTTCATGAGAGTGAATATCTAAAGATTTTGGAAACTGCTCACCAAGATGTAGCAGGAGGACACTTTGGACCAGATCGGGTGATCAAGGCAATTCTATTTGCAGGATTTTGGTGGCCCACCCTTCACATGGACGCAGATACCTATGTGAAGAGGTGTGAGATTTGTCAGCGAACCCAGTATCCTATACGCAAAGATGAGATGCCACTGAAGCCCATGATGGGTGGACGTGCATTCTCTAAGTGGGGAATAGACTTTGTAGGTCCTATCAATCCCCCAGCTAAGGGTTCCCATGCTGAGTATATCATCGTTGCCACGGACTATCTAACCAAGTGGGTAGAGGTAAAAGCCACAACGAAGAACGACGCTCAGACAACTGCTAAATTCTTGTTTGAGAATGTATTTACAAGATACGGGCTACCTATAGAGCTAGTTAGTGATAGAGGCACTCACTTCTTGAATGAAGTTATTGAAAATCTGCTCCAAGAATTCTTGGTAGTGCATAAGAAGTCTGCCCCCTATCACCCTCAAGCCAATGGGCAAGCCGAAAGCACCAATAAGATCTTATGCAATGTATTGACAAAATTAGTGAACAATAAATGCTCTGATTGGGACAAATAGCTACACCATGCTGTTTGGGCATACCGAGTCACCTACAAAACGGTACTCCAAGCCACCCCCTTTCAGATGGTATTTGGCCAAAACGCAGTGCTACCGTTGGACTTCTTAATACCTACATTGAGAGTAGCACAAGAGCACGAATGGACGGGTCATGAACTCTCCTCTAGACTTTTTGACCTTGAACGATTAGGAGAAACAAGACTGAGAGCAGCTGCAGGGATATATGCAGCTAAGAAGAGACAGAAGGCATACTTTGATGCCCATGTGAAGGATAAGGGCTTGAAAGCAGGAGATCTAGTTTTAGTCTACACATTGAAACAACACGCAAGGAAGCTAGAAAAGAGAGGCTACGGACCTATGATCATCAATAGGATCTCCACGAGTGGAGCAGTACAACTAGCCACTTTAGAGGGTGATGTTCTCCCAAACTATATTAGTGGATGCAGAGTCAAGTTGTATCAGGAACCCCTCACGGAGGACATGCTAAGTCGACTCAATACTGCTAAGCAACGTAAAGAGGAGGAAAAACGAATTCGAGAAGAGGCACAGGCAGAGGCCTTAGAGCGCATCAGATGAATGAAGTTGAGGAGACAAGGGAGGGATCAGCCTATGATTGACACTCAAGAGTCTCCAAGCTATCACATGGCCATGTGTGAGGCTTCATGTGAACGTACCCATAAGATAGTGGATCGACGACCTTTTGTGACCCTAGAAATAGGACAAAGAGACAGGACAACAAGCGTGAGAGCTTTAATTGATTCAGGAGCAGCCACAAGTGCAGTTCGGCTTTCTTATTGCCAGCAGCTGCAATTGGAGGTAAAACCCCTAGAAGCATATCTGATAGGATTAGGAGGTGTTGAAACCCCTTGCATGGGAGAGGTGGATCTTCCCCTCTACATACAAGAGGTCCTCATGCCAGCAAAAGTGCTAGTGTGTGAAGACGAGGATCTGACCAGACCTCTTGTCTTAGGCCAAGACTGGATCTATGATCACGCAGTCAACCTCAACCTAAGAAGTGGACTTCTTCAGGCTTGGGTAGGCCAAAGCCGTCTGACGATTGAATTAGAAAATCAAGCACTCAAACCAATAGAACAGGCACCAACTCCTGGTCCCTCCAGGAATCAACATAAAGATAATGTTGCTCTTCTTGTCCAAACTTCTATGGTGCAGAGGTTTGTCAATCTTACCAAAGGTAGAGGAGTCAATGAGGAGTTCGTAGCGGGGTCAAAGGAGATTCTAAACATGAAGACCAAACACTATACAACACGAAGGAGGCCATTGATCAAGAAGCAGGAGCGCCAACCCGTGCAACACGGAGCACCTCGTAGCGCGAAGCAGATCTGGATACGCAAGGATGGAAAACCCACAACTCTAATAGCAGACTCTCGAGGAGACAACAAACCAGCCACACCATCACGGACACAAGTGAAGGAGTACCCTAGGAAACCTCCTAGGCACACCACATCTATTTGGGTCCCTAAGCGGTCAAGGAAGGCTAGCCCCAATGCTAGACACATATGGGTGCCCAAGGCCTGTTTACGAGCCCAAATAGTTCCAACTCTAGTTACTGGCATAATTCCACACTCTCAAGTCCTCTCGACTAACAACGCAGGAACTCTACCTAAATACCACTCTGACCCACACTCAGTCACATCGAGGAATGTCTGGAAATGGGTTCCCAAAAGGTCCCAAATCCATCACAACCTAGTTCATAAACCGTGGCCTGTCTTTAGCTCTAAGAGCTACGAATCCCCTATCAAAGTTTAGAGACCTAAACCATGTATCAAACCCCCTGACCCAATTTTTGTAAATCCATCCACTCTGACATAGGTGCATTCCGAGTCCACTGCATAACCAAAGTAGGCATCTAGTATGATACTGACCTCTAATCACCACTCACACCTATCACAAGCACTTCATCTCTGACCACTAACCTTCGGGATTGTCATGTTAGTATTGTGAAGGGAACACCATTACATCCTGTTTCCTATGCAACACTAATGTGCCTTTCTTCTTCTAGCAGATAAGCACCCGATTCCCATGGCAGCAGTAGCAGGCACAAGCTCTCAGGCAGGCTCTGGTGCTCAAATCAATTGGGATGCCATGCCGGTGGAGGCCCCACCAACAGCTCGGCCTGAAGAGTTCGTGAATGTGCGGAGAATTCCTATTCCAGATCCACCAAATGGCCTAACCAAAAGAGTAAAAGGGCACTCTCATTGGTTCAATGAAATGCCAGGAGACTTGGGAGACACAGATCATATATGGGAGTCCAAGATGGAGTGTGGAGGAGTGTGGAGGAGTGTGGTGGACCTTCCAGTTCTTTTCAAGAGAATTCGAAACCTTACAGAATGCAGCTCCACTTCAAGATATCTGGCAAAAAGTAGGATTACAAACTTATTTTAGTGCAGCTCTGCCTAAACCCGATTTCCTCAGGTGCTACTACCTAATTGCCACACTGAAGCCGACAGGTGATAAAGATCATTCAGGCACATTCTGGGTGCCCTCCTTGTCAAATCTGGAGGAAATGAGGAAGTTCGAATTGAATGTTACTTTAATCAGGGAAGCACTTCAGATGTATGGCACACATGTACCTTCTGACCACGACCCCTTGATACCTGAGTCGATGAAAAGCAACAGAATCAAGAAGCTAAAAGAAATGTGCGCCCTCACCCCCAACATCACCATACCATTGCGGATGTGCCTCCAACACTTCGCATTCCCAGCTCAGGACCATTTCACCCAACCTCACAAGAAAATATGGTATGGGCTATATCTATCAGAGACTGGAAGCTTGCCCATTAAGATGCCTGTATGGATCTTGGACCAAGTGTATGAAGCAGGCAAGCGGGGTGTGAGGAAGCCTACTTTACACGGCTGCTGTGCACTTACAAGGATTATCTATCGATGTCTTGCATATGACGTGCCAGTTGCCAGAGCCCTAAAATATTCACAGCTGGAGTTTTTCAGAGGGCGGAAGTCAGGGAGCCAACCTGCGAAACAAATGCGTGGATCTCTCTCCCAGGTAATGATCCCTCACGAGGCCACGACCGAAGCTTCCCCCAGAGAAGAAGCCCAGGTCGCACCGGTCACGATCCATCTTCAAGGAGTTCAAGCAGGGGATGTGGTACAACCCACTCCATCTGCCCCTCCACTACCTACCGATGTTGAGTTTGCATCTATGGCCAGCTTCACAGAAGATCCAAACTTTGATTTTGAAAGATTCCTACAGACGGCCCACTTGTCGGACAGTGAAGGTTTCCCTGACAATGACGATCCAGGAGCATCATTCCAAAGAGAACTGCCACAGGGCGAAACAAGCAGAGTACATGGAGAAGAGGAGGCACAACACCCTCATGGCCCAAGCACACAAGTTCAGGAAGAAGTACAAAGAAATGAGCCAGAAGAGAGTGAAGAGGAAGCCCCTGCCTACACGGCACAACTCAAGCGGCTATACAAGACAATCAAGCAGGTACAGAGAAGACATAAGATGACAGAAGAGGCGAATCGAGCTCTAGTGAACCAAATGCTTCAAGCCGAGAATGTAGATTCCCATTTTGTTGAATCATTGAATCTATTGGCGGACACATGTGGGATTGGGGAAGCATTGAGGACTATGGTCTATCGGGAGAACCCTACCTATGATCAACGAAGGATTGATACACGGCCACGGCGGGGAAAAATGATTCAAATGGAAGTGTCTACTGCCTTGCCTACCACAATTTCAGAGGATGTTCACATGACTAGCCCAAATCCCACTCACGAACAAGATGTATATTTACAAGGTTTGTCTAGAATGACGGTTGTGTGACTTGGGTTGAGCCTGAGGTAGTTACAAGGGAAGTGGTGGATAGGGTTTGGGAGAGGGGAAATGTGTGGGTGAATGGAAAAGGATGGGATAAGATCTGGCTAGTGGCAAGTGGTTGTCCAAGGACGGGGAGATAGGAGGGGTGACCTATTATGGTTTGATCGTTGACAGGATGACCGGTGTGAGGTTCAAAAATTTGGGCGAAAGTGATGGATGTGGGTAAAGGGAAGGATGTAAAAACGGAGGTGTGTACAATGGGTTCATGTTGTGTGGATATCGGTTGTACACGTGATTCGGAGATTGACCTAGAAGCAATCAATCTACATTGCAATCAATCTACTTCTTTGCTCACCAAGCAATCAATCTACATTGCAAAGGATTCAACCAATGAAGAACCTACCACATTTGAAGAAGCACAAAGCAAGAAAGCTTGGAGAGATGCAATGGATGAAGAAATAGAAGCCTTGAAGGAGAATGACACTTGGGAGCTTGTACCTAACAAGCCATCTATGAAGGTAATTGGATCCCCATGGATATACAAAATCAAGAGGAATCTAGATGGAAGTATAAATAGACACAAAGCAAGGTTAGTTGCTAAAGGGTTTGCTCAAACCCATGGTATTGATTATGAGGAGACTTTCTCTCTTGTTGCAAAAATGCCTACAATTAGGGTTCTCATTAGTCTTGCTGCATCTAGAAATTGGAATCTCTATCAACTTGATGTAAAGAATGCTTTCTTCAATGGATGGATTTCTGAGGAAGTGTATATGGCAAAACCTCCAGGATATGAGGATGCACATCATCCTAACTATGTATGCAAACTAAAAAAAGCTTTGTATGGATTGAAGCAAAGCGGATACCTCTTTGTTCATAAAGAGGAATGGATCTAAAGTGATCTATTTATGTGTGTATGTTGATGATATTATTATCACAGGCAATGATCTTGAAGGAATCAAACAGGTAAAGAGTCAAATGAAGGAGGATTTCAAAATAAGTGACCTCAGACCACTCACATATTTTCTTGGATTGGAGTTAATCTACAAAGATTCAGGTATATACATCACACAAAGGAAGTATGTGCATGACATGCTCGTCAAGATCAAGATGGAAAATACCAAGTGTGCAGGTACACCTATGGAGCAAAATCAAAAGCTTAGTGCTTATGAAGGAGAGACAATTGAAGACATCACAAGCTACCAAAGCTTGGTTGGAAGTTTGAGCTATGCAACACTCACAAGGGTGGATATATGCTATAGTGTTAGCATATTGAGTCAATTTATGCATAAGCCGAGAAGACCACATATGGAAGCGGCCAAGAGAGTCCTCAAGTACCTAAAGGGGACCATGAATGAAGGTTTGTTTTATTCATTTGCTTTAGATATTGAGCTAAAGGTCTACTCAGATGCAGATTGGGCCAGATCTAGAGATGATAGAAGAAGCACATCTAGGTATATATCATTTGCAGGTTCAAAAATCATTTCTTGGTCATCGAAGAAGCAACCAACCGTGGCATTATCTTCTAATGAAGCTGAATATAGAGGTTTGGCTAATGCAACTCAAGAAATCATGTGGTTAGAGTCTTTGTACACAGATCTTGGACTTCATTCTTCAACACCTCACATTTTTGGTGACAACACAAGCTCACTACATCTAGCAGCTAATCCGGTATACCATGCTAGAACCAAGCATATTGAATTCCACTACCATTATGTAAGGGAGAAGCTAATGAGCAAGGATATTCAACTATCCTATGTCTCTATGGATATGCAATGTGCAGACATGTTGACTAAAGCTCTTGATGGTACAAAGTCAAGTAGATTCAAGTTGATGATTGGCTTGCAGGAAATCAAGGACAACCGAAGACTTACTTGGAGGCCAAGCATGTTAGGCTTGAGGGGGAGCTGTTGGTGCATTTTACCCAAGCCTACATGCTTGATATGCATGATATTATGATCATTTTTAAGTCACATGTGTAGTCATGTGAACACCTCTTGTAAAAGAGTACATTTTATCTCTTGTAATTGTGAAAAAGAAAAAGGAAAAGGATGGCTTACCTCATCCATGATGTAAAAGCAAAGTCGTGGCTCTAACTACCTAAAACCATGAATTTTTGAGTTGAGGGAATATCTCCTAACTTTGGGGATCACTTTTAGGTGGAGCCATTCGAATTCGAATTCAAAACTCCCTCCAAGAATAGCTATAAAAAGAGCAAGAAGGAAGAGGCTATTTACAAGCCTTGTACATGACCACTTCATGTCATTTTGTAAAGATTGAAGAGCTTACTCCATAGCTCTATCATTCTACTCCCATTGTGCAAAGATTCATTGCCAATGTGGTTGTAATCATATGTGAATCTATACCTTTATCATTATCTACTTCTTTGTTTTGTTCTCTGCTATACTCACTCAGAGCAGTAACTTCAGAAGGTCATATCTCGAGTTCTACTCAACCTTTTTTAGTGTTTTAACGTGAGTTTGATAGCTCTTACTGTTTAGTTTTTTCAAAGTATTTTCATGGTCATTCAACATACAGTTTCAGAGATATCTGCATTTTACTGCTCACTAGTCTATCTCTGTAGAGCCCCGAGAATGGTGAGCATGTTACAAAAATTGATGAATCTTGTTCTCAGTGCCTCAGTCCATCGTTTGAAGTGTTTTAACTTGGATTTGGAAGCTTTCTAAGTCTATTTGCTATTCCCAAAAGGAATGTATCTAAGTCTTACCAGGTTGACAGCACTGTTCAGTTTTTCCAACAGGTGTATGTCCAAAATAGCAAGTTTTTGGGAGCTAGTCATCTTGCAACTTGTCTATCTTGACTTAAACTTTTGGGATACATGTTCCAAAGTACTTGGCTGATATTTTGGTGGATTTAGGAATCTCAAAGGGTCTACTAATCAACTCTAAAGTCTGAGTTGGCTAGTGTGAAGCTGGTTGTAGCAGCACCAACTCATCTTTGGATTGCATCCACCATCTCTCTCCACAGTATTGTGTATCATGAAGATTGATGAAAAAAACCTATTTATTCTTTAACTAAAATTTTAGGGAGTTCATTGCATCAAGCTTCACTTGAAATAAATCCCTAGACTCTAGGAAATACTCAAGAGTGAATATAGAGATCTTAGGGTTACAGAAGATGAGAAGGCCCATAGACTTTGAACGAACCTACAATCTACATGTGTCCTAAGGAGCCGAAGAAGCATTATACCATTAGCAAGGATTGGCACTCAAAGAAGTGTCCAATTCAGTTATTGAGACACATCTAGTGACTTGGAAGGTGAACTAATCATGGCCTCTGAAGACATGCATAGCTCAATCCAGTCAGTAGAACTCATGTCTTTAATAGAAGGAGAATATAGAACTCCATTGCAGTATGTTTCTACAACCTTGCATGGAGTTCCTATATACTTAGATGGAGTTAATAGGTATGTGGCAAGACTTAGGAGCTCGATTGACTCTAAAGTTTTTCAAAGACTAGCCATGAAGTTCGAAGGTGGATTTTACATGGAAAAATGAGAAGGATTGTATTTAGTAATTGAGCACCTTGATAAAATTAATGAAAGAGGGTAAGTTAAGGAACCTAACAACTCAAACGTCTTGGATAGTAGAGAAGCCATGAAAACCCCTAGAGGAAGATTGGTAGTAGTGAATATATGGAGTGGAGATAAGATCCCTCAAGATGATGATCTGGTGGATATCTATCTAGTAGGTTTTCTGCTTCTATTGCCCTCATATCTTTTCCGTCGATTGGTGGGTGATCTTCATTTTTTTCTTTCAATCTTATTTGGCTTCATTCTAACTTCGTCCTTGCTTCTTTGGCTCTTATTGAGATCTCTTATTGAATTCCTATCATAAACCATGCTTCGTACAAAATTATAAATGAAATGAAATAACCTTGGTGTCTATAGGTTTGTTGATCCACTCTCTTGTGGTCCTCTCTTTTCAAATCCCTCTCTTTGTATACCTTCATGGCTTCGTGTCTTCTAAGCTTTTGTGATTTGCTTTGATCCTCCTTTGCCTTTGGATCATCTTTCACTTGGTCTATGGATGCAATTTCTTTTGCATATTCTATTCACTTTCATGCGTTCTTCCATGTTGTCTTCATGACTTCATGGCTGCTCCTTACTCTTTCTTTGAGAGTATCTATTTCTCTTCCAAATCTAAAATTTGATTTGTCTGCACTTCTCTTCTTTGGACTCATATTGGATCTTCCAATCCTTGGAAGCTAACTCCCCCTTGGTTCATATTTTTTCTTGATTCTTAATGGTTGATTGTATACCTAAAAAAGGCAACAATGGGTTGATCATACATGGACTCTTTTATGAGTTCCGCTTCATTTAAAGCATTCATAGCTTCCATATCTTCCAAGCTTTCTTCATCAGCTACAAGACAAAATAAGAAATCCACAATAATCAGAGAGATCATCCATATGCTCTCTACATGTCATCCTTGAGGTTCACAATGGGAGACTTCCTTCTTGCCTCCTTAGTATCAACTCTCTCATCGACAAGTCCATCATGTAAATCTGCATCAGAAATAGAAAGATCTGCATCATCATATGAAACCTGTAAAGGTTGAGAAGTTGCATCATTAGGATTGGCACTAGACTTTCCACCTATAAAAAGAGGCAGTAAAGTATCATACATGTCTATAGTGATAAGATATGTTTCCTTAGTACATGAAAAGAATGGTTGAATAACATCTTCCACAAAAACAACATCATGGATAACCAAAGTGCATTTAGTTTGTGGATGATATTGACGATAGCCTTTGCTTTCAGAGTTGTACCCAACAAAAATACATTTCACTACTTTATCATCCAATTTCCTATGTTGTTGTTCAGGCACCAATGCATATGCCAGACAACCAAAAACATGCAGGTGAGCAATAGATGGCTTACGACCATGCCAAGCCTCATATGTAGTGATAGAATACAATGCTTTAGTGGGACACCTATTAAGTACATATGTTGCAAACATAATAGCCTCAAGCCAGAAACTATCTGCTAAAGCCTGACTCTTGACCATACACCTCACCATCTCCATGAATGACTTGTTCTTCCGTTCAGCAACTCCATTCTATTAAAGTGTATACAACATTGTACACTGATGTTTTATCATGCCTTCAACCAAAAATGCGTTAAAATAAGAAGACATATATCCCCCCCGGATCAAAATGAAGGGTGCCTATTTTACATGTTGACAGATTTTCTACCAAAACCAAAAATTCTTTGAAAGACATAAACACTTCAAACTTTTATTTCAATGGGCATACCCATGCATGCCTAGAAAAATCATCCATGAAGTAAAGATAGTTCCCAAAAGAAGGTGTTTGCATAGAACCACAAGCATCACTGTCAACAAGCTGCAATTTTTTAGTAGCTCGAATTGAACCATCTTTTGGGAAGGAGGAATGCTGCATTTTTCTAAAAATACAGCCTTCACATACATGTTTACTAGGTGCCTCAAGTTCGGGCAGAGAGGCCACCATTTTCAGATTTTTTCAGGCGTAGCAAACTAGAAAAATTCGGATGACCAAAGCGTGCATGCCAAAGCTTTGCATATATCAAAGCCTAAGAATCATGTACTGCACATGCTGAATCATTCATAGATTTTTCATAGTCTATGAGCTTATACAACCTATGACATAAAATGCCAAAAGCAATAATAACATTGCCATTTTACAGACCATAATTTGTACATCTGTCATCAACAAATTTCATAACCAAGCCAATCTTGGCTAATGCTAAAATTCATAATAGATTTTTCTTGATCCTTGGCACAAATAAAGCATTTGAGAATGTAAAAGAACTACCATCAACAGTAGTCAGAATGATCTTACCAACTCCCATAACACAATAAGAGGAGTTGTTGGCACATGTGATAGTATTCCCTGTAGAGGCAGGCTCGAGTGAAGTGAAGAAATTGTGTTGCAAGGTAATATGTTTGGTCACCCCACTATCAAAGTACCAAACATCTAAGTCTATTGCAGACATACAATGTTCATGAGAAGATGGATCAAAACTGCAAATAGTGGTAAATGCCCATTCTTCATTCTGCACAAGGTGAGCAGACTCTCTTTTGGGTGTAGAGGCATCTACAACAACCATTCCAGCCTCTTTCTTCCTTGCCTCTTTAGCAGCCAATTTTGGATAGCTGTTTATGACATTATGATTTTCTTTATAGTATTTGCAAAACAATTTTTGCTTCTCTATTTTATTCTCAGCACCCAACATGAGGTTCAAATTCTTCGTTTGAAAATATTATAGGTGTGTAGGTATACTCTAATGGCACAGTCTCTAGATGTAACTGCTTGACTAATCAGGAACTAATGACATTATGTGCCAACCCAGTGTTAAAGAGTACCTTGAGAGGCTATCTTGCCATGACTCCCCTCATGAAAATGAGATTTGTGTCAGGAAACTGATATCCCTTGAACCAGAGTAGAACATTTTATCTTATCTCCTGCAACTATCTTGATCATATGCAGCTGCTTGCCTCTCTAGAAGGCTATGCACTGATCAAACTAGGAGTAGGTGTGTGGAAGGATCAACTGACCTTAGGCCATGAGGACCTCTGACCTTGCAAGTCTATGCTCCTATGGTCATCCTCATAGATGAAAGCCATCTTCATGGCCTTTGCCAAGTACTAACATCTCTCCTTCCTCACCAATGGTCTAATAGTTTCCCTAAGTCCCAAGATGAACTTGTGAACCTGGAGAAACTCAAGGATAGTATCAGGCACTTGAAGAAGCACCTCTCTGTATTTATTCACATACTCTTGCACTATTTGATTCTTCTGATTGATGAAGAGCCAAGTATCTAGTGCTCTAAACCTCTCATTAGGTTGGGAGTGATGATGATGAGGATTTTGGACATCCCCCATCACCGCTATCATTTCCCATAGTTTCCATGACCATGACAAAGAAGGTCTCAACTGTGCGATATGTTATGCTTTCACCAGTGGCACAAAAAGGATATCAGTTTTGTGACATAGAACTCATTGTCATGAGGGGAATCATGGCACGATAGCTTGTCAAGGTACTCTTTGACATTGGGTCGACACATAACTTCATTAGTTCTTGAGTAGTCAAGTGGTTACATCTAGAAACTATGCTGTCAGAGTATACCTACACAATAGAGTTAGTTAATAGGAAGGGAACTAAGACATGGGATCGATGCATTGTTGATCTCACTATTCAGATACAGTCCAATGAGGAAAAATTGGATTTTGAGATAGCGAGACTATCACGTTTTGATGTAGTCCTTAGGAAGAAGTGGCATGCGAGGAAGAGACCCATCATTGACTTTGCTTCACATGTCTATTAGTTTGAGCATGAGGGGAGGCGATTACTAATCCGTGGAGAACCAAATCTCCAAGAGACACGATTGGTAACTGCTACCAAGTTGCTTAAGATTGATTGTAAGCTTATTTATTTTCTTTATTTTGAGCATTCATCATGTATTATGATGGATTCATGTAGCCATGGAGACTCTAGTTGGAATGCTCCAACACTTTTGGCAAAAGTGAGAGCAGAGTTCCAAGAGTTATTCTTGAAAGAATTACCTTCAAGTTTGCCTCCTTGTAGGAACATAGAGCATAGAAGTGAATTGGTATCAAGAGCGAGTCTGACTACTCGACCACTGTTTTGAATGAGTTTGTAGAAGGAGAATGAATTCTACAAGGTCGTAGACAAGTACCTACAGAAAGGGCTGATTAGGCCCCGCTATTCACCCTTCGCAGCACCAGTTCTTCTAGTGAAGAAGAAAGATAAATAAGATTACTATCATACATGGATATCCCATGCCCAAGATTGATGATCTTTTAGATGCTCTAGGTGGATCCATTGTACTTAGTAAAATAGATTCAAAAAGTGGCTACCATCAGATTAGATTAAGAGATCATGATGTACATAAAACAAAGTTTAGGACCCGTTTTGGTCATTATGAGTATTTGGTCATGCCATTTGGTTTGACTAATGCATTAGCCACATTTATGACATAAATGAATGACATTTTATGATCGTTCACTGGAAAGTGTGTTGTTGATTTTTTTGATGATTTGTTTGTATATAGTAGGGCTCTACATAAGCATAAGAGTCATCTATGATTAGTATTGAATGATTTAAAAGAAAATCAGTTGTATGTTGATCTAGAGAAGACTTAGTTGTTTCTTCTGAGGATAGAGTATCCAGGGCATGTGGTATCGATCGATGGGGGTCAAATGGATCCCAAGAAGGTCTCAATTATTTTATCTTGGCATAATTCTCAAGATGTGGGGAAAATACAATCATTTCTAGGACTTGATCGATTCTATAAAAATTTTATCTCTTCTTATTCATCGATAGCAGCGCTTATGAAGAACTTCCTTCAAGGAAAAGTTCCATTTGCATGGAAGCAAGAGTAGCAAGAGAGCTTTGGCACTCTGAAACAATCTATTTTAGAGGCATCTATATTCAAAGTGGTAGATCCACAGACACCCTTTTAGTTAAAAGCGGATGCTAGTGGCATGGTCATAGTGGCAATTCTAAGCCAAGATGGTAGGCCAATAGCTTTTGAAAGCAAGAAATTGAGTAGTGCACAATGCAATTGGTCAGTGCATGAACAAGAGTGATGTGAAGTGGTGCATGCACTTAAATTCCGAAGACACTATCTTTATGGTGCAGATTTTAAGGTATACACAAATCACCATACA
This sequence comes from Ceratopteris richardii, assembly GCA_020310875.1. NCBI lineage: Eukaryota > Viridiplantae > Streptophyta > Polypodiopsida > Polypodiales > Pteridaceae > Ceratopteris > Ceratopteris richardii. Next base: position 37,801,882 of record CM035428.1, read on the forward strand.
CTTAAGTATTTTTGTAGTCAGCTAGATCTTCAAGGTAGATAGGCTCATTGGGTTGAGCTCATGTAGGATTTTCACATGGAAATCATGTATAGAAAAGGCAAAGAGAATATAGTTGTTGATGCATTATCACAGATAATGTATTAAATGAGCTTTAGAGTTCTATAAATCTCACTACTTCAAGAGATAAAGGAAGCACAGGTGGAAGATCCACATTTATTACAGATTATTAGAGCCATCAGTGATGACTCTATTATAGGAGCCAGGATAGTTCCAGCTGTTTATCCCCCTAGCAAAGCAAACAAGTCCATTTCGTATTCCAATTTCTCACAGGCGAATGGAATAGTCAAACGGAAAGGAAAGGTTTGCATACTAGATTCTCAGGATTTGAGAAAAATAGTCATGTATGATAACTGTGATGTGCCTTCTGTAGGACATCCTAATGTTCACAAGACAATACAACTTGTTAAAAGAACATTTTGGTGGCCTAGATTAGCCAGAGATGTCCACACTTATGTTCAACAATTCTTTATGTGTCAAGTCAACAAAGCAGAAAGGGTCAAGACACCAGGTCTTTTGCATCCTTTACAAATTCTTGATCATAACTGGGATAGTGTATCCATGGACTTCATAGTCGGGTTACCACGGACACAAAGGAAGCAGGATACTATCCTAGTTGTCATAGATAGATTAAGCAAGATGGTTCATTTCATACCCATGCAGGAGACAATAGAAGCTCCATAGGTAGCATAGTTGTTTATCCAACACGTCTTCATATTGCATGGGTTATCGACATCCATAGTTTGAGATAGGGATGTCAAATTGATAGGACACTTCTACAAGTTTATATTTTACAAACTGAAAGTGTCATTATAGATGAGTAGTGGTGATCATCCTCACAGAGATGTTCAGATCGAGAGGGTCAACTAGATACTCGAGGACATGTTGATGGCATATGTGTCTGAGAGACAGACAAATTGGGATAGTTATTTTCCACTAGTTCAGTTTGCTTATAACAATAGGCCTCTCGAGGTGACATGTATCTCTCCTTTTGAGATGAAGTATGGCATGAATCTCAACGCTTCCAGTACCATATGCATGCCAAAGAAATGTCCTAGTGCTTCGGATTTCTTAGCGAACCTCCAAGAAAATTTAGAAATAGCTAAAGCCAAGATGCAACAAGCCGCTGATAGGACAAAAGAGTATGCTAATAGGAAGAGATCTCTCAGGTCCTTTGAGGAGGGACATATATTCTTTCTTCATATACTAGCTAGATCTACTTCATCTCCACATGGAAGTGTTGTAAGCTTTCACTAAGGTTTTGTGGACCTTGGAAGATAGTTAAAAAGCTAAGTGAAGTTGCATATCGATTAGAGTTTCCTTGATATTGCAGAGTCCATCCAGTGTTTCATGTCAATAAACTTCGGAAGTATACTTCCAAGGAGGATAATCTAATAGAGGGTATTTTTTCTTTGTAGGAAAGTGATAGCACCGATCATTCTCTAGATAGGGTACTAGATGGGAGACAAGAAATCATGTCTTCTAGGAGTATCTAGTAGCCTGGAGAGGATTACCATTCACTGATTCTACTTGGGAATCAAAAGATCTAGTTTACAAGTACTCTCCCTCATTGATCATTGAGTACAATGATCTTTAGAAGGGGGAGAGAGAGTTAGACATTGATCCATAGGGACCATGACATTGGTCCATAGGGATCACTCTATGTGTGTGAGGGACAAGGGCCAACTAGCCAAGGTCCCAAGCGTGAGGGATATCGTAAGGTTTTTAGTAGTAATGGGAATAAGTGTTGCATGGCATACACATGTTGCCACTATATTATTACAGATCATTGCTATTTTTAGAATACAAGAGGGTATATATGGATGGGAGGAGAGTCACACACACATCATTCAAGCCTTTTCCCAAGTCTTGGGCTCTTTCTTATCATGTTTGATCTTACATCACCACCTATGGGAAATGTCCATAAGGTTATATGTGGCTTGCTAAATCTTGTGTCTATCATCCACGATATGACACAAGCAAAAGCATTGATCCCACTTGCTGATCCACTACTCAATAGCATTAGCAGTCCTAGCTCTAGTCGAACCATGATATCTGGGTGGCTTAAGATCCTTAAGCTGTCATCTAGCATCTCTCACTAGGATGCTATCTCTAGGGACTCCTGGAGCTAGAGGCTGATCTAAAGCATCTACGTCCATCCCTAGAAAATCAGATTTTGGCACATCTTCCTCTTTCTTGGAACCATGCATGTGTTCCAAGATATCATGGAGTGTGCTTTTTAGATTGGTAATGTTTAAAAAAAAGGAGCAAGCTTAGAGGATTATTTGGATAATTTGGATATTCCAAATGTGATTAAATTCTTGGATAAAATAAATCCACCACTCCTTATCCATTAGGAGTGAAAGGAAGCATCAAAAGACATTCAAAGGAGTTGGAAAAGCAAGAAGAATGCATTGAAGAGTCAAGAGACAAGGAAGGGGTAGGTGAAAGGTCACACCTTCACTCATACATGCATGAAGGTGCATTTTCGGGACACAAGGACTAAGGAGAAGCATCTAGCAAGTGCCCAAAGACTATAGGAGAATCTTCGAGAAGTTTTGGCACCAGATCATCTTTGTAAGTGAGGTTTTGGATCAGTTTCTCACACTAGACCCTCTCTCTCTAGTGTAGTTTGTGAGACATACCCAATGTGTAACAGATGGTTCTCTTTGTATATAAATCCAAATCCTATGATTTTTGTCTTGATTGAAAGCTTATCTCTCCTGGTTTTTGTATATAACTTTTCATAGTGAAATTCTTTTTTGTGCGCTGAGATATTGGCATTTCTATGTGACCAAAATTTTTGCATAGGTGAACAGACAGGTAGTCTATTTTGTAAGAGTGATTTTCCTGACTTGTACTCATCCAAATTGAGTGTGTGTTTGGCTTGTTGGAAAGCTAACAAAGTCTAATAAGTGTGGAAAAAATCTTGGAGTCATTCGATTTCAGATGGTGGGTCAAATTGCTTGATCCAAGTCAGGTACTTTTCAAGAGTAGGCTGGGAGACCTACTTCGGCTCATTGTGCTTTTGTTGTGCATATAGAGGATTCGTTCCTCACATTTGGTATCAAAGCATTGGACTTGGATTAGTAGGAGCACACTACAAGGAAGTACAGTTGGAGAAGAAGGGGCTTCATCAAAGAAGAAATAAGTGCAACACAAGGGATTGCTTGACAAGGTAACTGCTTTATCATACTCTCATTTCAATGGTAGATTTAGGGAAAAAAGTAGAGTTGTTGGACAAGGACATCTACCAACCTTGGAGGTTCAGAGTTACAAATTACCTTATGGGAAAAGGTCTATGGTCCATAGTGAGTGGAGAAGAAGAAAGACCTAATGTAGACCTTGAAGATGCAACCACTACCAATGCACAAAGGAAGGAGCTCAAAGAGTGGGAAGAAAGGAATAGAAGAGCAATGTTCCTTATATCTCAGGCAATTTCTAATGCCATGGTTGGTCATATACAAAATTTTGATAATGCCAAGGATGTATGGGATGCTTTGGAAAAGTTTTATGCAACCTCTACAAGAGCCAGGAAAATGCAACTCAAAAATGAGCTCAACACCATGAAGAAAGGTAGTAGCCAAAGTGTGGTTGAGTACACACTCAAAATCAAGGATCTAAGGGATCAAGTAGCATCAGTGGGATGCAAGGTTGATAATGAAGATTTGTTTCAGGTCACTCTCAATGGATTGAGAGTAGAAGACAAGTGGCCTCTCATTACCAATATCCTCTATCACGATCCACTTCCATGCTTAGAAGACCTCATTCCTGACTTGGTGGTTGAGGAGGCATCATTTGGAGATTGATCCAAAAGCAAGGACACTCATGGTCAGGTCCTATACTCTTCAAGAGGCAAAGAGAGAGGTGGAAGAAGAGGAAGAGGGAAAGGCCAAATCAAAGAAGAAGGAGAGAGCTCAAGTGACTCTACATCCCAAGCAAAGGCAAGAGGTAGAGGCAAAGGAAGAGGAGGCTACAGCCCCCACAAAGGTATGATTTGCTATAATTGTGGTAAACCAAATCATATAGCTTCAGATTGTAGATATAAAGATGGTAAATACACTCAAAGGAAGCAAGGGAACTATGCAAATGCTTCAAACAAGGAAATAGGTAATGATCAATTGCTTGCTATGAGACATGGTTATTCAAAGGATGCTAATATGATACCAAATGGTACATAGACTCAGGGTGCAGCAATCATATGTCTTGTGAGGGTGATATATTCACCAATTTGCAGGTTGCAAAGTCCAAAGGGTGTGTGGAGATGGGTGACAACACTGAGCATGTCATAGAGCACATTGGAGATGTAAGAATTGGATGTGACAAATCAGCCAAGGTGCTTGAGAAGGTATTGCATGTTCCATCTATTACTAAGAACCTTATTTCAATAGGGAAAATGGTAGAGAAAGGTTTGCAGGTCACATTCAATGACAAAGGATGCTTTATAAGGAATCCTAAAGATGGAAACAAGCTTGTTGCTCAAGGAAGAAAGGAGGGAAGAATGTTCACCTTGGATGTGTCTCCAAATGCAAGCAAGGTATGCTTTGTTATGAGAGGTATTCAAAGGATTGCTGAACTTGACCTTTGGCACAAGAGAATAGGGCATGTCAACATTCCTAAGCTAAGTAATATGAGCAAGGAAGAGCTTGTAAGAGGGCTGCCCATGTTTGAGAACAAAGAGCTTCATGAATTTTGTGATGCTTGTCAACTAGGGAAGCAAGCAAGACAACCATTCCAAAGGAGCACACAGGGCTGCAAATCTCTTGGATCTCATCCATACTGATGTATGGGGACCTTCCAAAGAGTCATCCTTGGAAGGATCAAGGTATTTTGTTACATTTATTGATGATTATTGTTATACTTTATGGGATATTTGGAATGAAGGTGTAATGCCTTGAGGATTTTAATGTGTTTTGTGTTTTGATTTAGCAGGTGAAGATCCATGAGGGTGTGAACACGCATGGACTTGGAGATATTTAGAAGATGGTTACTTTTAGTTATTTTTGTAAAAAATAATGGATCGCTTTAGAAAGCGACATTTTTGTAAAAATAGAAAATTACGAACTTGTAAATAAAGCAAAAACACGCTTTTCGGAGCGCGGCCCTCATGTATCTTCTATTCAGAACGTAATAGGAATGTACTATAAATACGCATGCTCTGGTAGAGTGTCCATCAGAGCATGTGGGGGGAGATTGTACCCAATTTGGTGTCGTCTCTTATCTCTTTTTGTCTTTGAGTATTTTTTTTCTCTGCGTTCGTACGTCTGTTATTCTCTGCGTTCATGCGTCTGTGGTACCTAGGGAAACAGTGGTATCAGAGCCAAGACGTTCGGGGAGGTGGTTGCAGCGTTTGATTGTGATTTGCAGCATTCGGGTCTGTTCGGGAATCGGCGTCCATCTCAACCGTCTGGTCCAGTTGCGGTGTTTGATTGCGATTTGTGGCATCCAGTCCGTTCGCGAATCGGCATCCATCTCAACCGTCTGGTCCAGGTTTTTTGTTCATTAAGTTTTTTTGAAGTTTTTTGGTTTTAGTTACGCCGGTCAAGTTTTTCGAATTTCACACTGTCACACTCTGTACCCTCTGTACCCCCTGTGTCCACTGTGCTCTCTGTGCTCTCTGTGCTCTCTGTGCTCTCTGTACCCTCTGTACCCCCTACGCTCTCTGTGCTCTCTGTGCTCTCTGTACCCTCTGTGCTCACTGTGCTCTCTGTGCTCTCTGTACCCTCTGTACCCCCTGTGCTCCCCTGTGCTCCTTTTCGGTTACTCCAAGGTGTCGACTAAGGCATCGACTAAGGCATAGAACTATGGCATAACTTTGGCATCTTTGGCTTCTCTGGCACTCTTGGTTCTCTTGGTTCCGTTGGCAGCCGTTGGCTACGCGCGAACCAATTCGAACATATGAGTGGCAATAAGGGCTTAGTTATTTCCCTAGTTAGCCTAGTTAACCCACATAGTTCCTTATTTAGTATGTAGGGGATTTGAACCCACAACCTCATACTACCAAGAGATAAGTTTTATCCACTAGGCTATTTCCTCTTTTTGATACTCTATTCCTTTTAATAAATATTTAACATAACTTTTATCTCTCTCTCCTTTTATTTATTTGTTTATTTATTTATTTATTTTTATTTTATTTTTCTTTTATTTATTTATCACAATACTTCTATTTATTTATTAATAATACTATTATTATTATTATTATTATTATTATTATTATTATTATTAGTTATTTAAATGTTATTGTTAAACGTCTTTTCCTATGTTTAGACCTAGGTTTTGCATCTTTCCTTACGGCCATGGACACTACTCAAAATATCGATGATTTTAGTTCCTCACCCCTCCCTAGGGTATCAATTGAGCAACAAGTCGAACTTTTACGACATGAACTTCAACATGCCCAAAATGAAATAAAAGAACGTGATGTTGCACTCCAACAACTACAAAGCGATGACAATAACCTAGTCTGGGTAGTGAAGGCCATTATTACCGCCCAAGAGCAAGGAACACAATCCAAGATTGGTGCCAAAAATTTCCAATTTTCACGATTTGACGGATGAAAAGATGGCCAATTTGTTCCCTCATGGTTATCCCAGTTTGATGATTTCTACTCTGATGAATCTTATTCTGAACAGGAAAAAGTGAAATTTGTAACCAACTACTTAGTGGGAAAGGCTCAGTTATGGTGGAATGTTTTGCGCCATAGCACAGATCGCCCCACCACATGGCAAGCCTTTCAAGACAAGCTCAAGGAGTCCTTCCTTCCTCCTCAGTTTCACTTACATGCCCGTCGCTCTTGGATGACTTTTGGATGGAAAGATGGAGATACTGTTTCTACCTATACTGAACGTTTTTGGCAACGTTTATTACTTATACGTTCACTTGAAATGATTCCTGAAGATACTTTACAGCGGAAATATGAAGATGGTTTGGAGATGGGAATCCAAGCTAAGCTCAACACCTTACGTCCGACGACGCTCTATGAAGCTATTTCTTTTGCACATGATGCTGAGAAAGAATTTCAATCTATCACTAAGTCCATTCGCTTACAACAAACACGTCAACGACCACAACTAATCAAACCCACTTTTCCACTCAAGCGTTCCTTTTCTACTTTTTCTTCTCCTCCTTTTCAACGTCCACCTACTTTTCAACGACCACCTATTTTTCAACGACCTCCTCAATCCACTTTTTCCCCAATCCCCAAGACAAACCCCTTACACCCTACCAAACCTCCAACCTTTCAAACTACGACGATGGATGCCCAACAAAAGAGGTCCCGTATCATTTGTTGGAATTGTGGTAAGATTGGTCATACCAAAGCTAGATGTAGGTTCCCAACTAACCACATGCAACCTGGCGGAGCTAAAGTACATAACATGGAGGTGGTTCCTGAAGATATTCAATTTGAAGACATTCAACGTGATTGGACTGAAGACGCATTGGAGCAGGAACTAAGTACCTTGGGTAACACAATTTCTATTCATTCTTTACTTTGCATGCAAGGTACTATTAATGGTAAAGTTGTTAATATTTTACATGATGATGGTAGTTCACATGACTTTATTTCTCACATATTAGTCAAAGATCTCCAATTAACCCCACTTCCTTCTATGTACAAAGTTAAGGCTGCATTCCAAGGAAACAGATATAATGTTACAAGTGAAGTGCATAATGTTCAAATTTGTATAGGTCATACATGGATAAACGCACCTTCTTAATTGCTCCTTTGCAGTCCTATGATGTTATACTTGGTATGCCTTTTCGTCACCATTATAATCCATGCATTGATTTTCATACACACACCATGTGTTTTAAGTTTAACCATCAAGATATTTGTTTGTCTGCAATACATGATTTCCAACCATTCCCATTAATTAGTCATACACAAGTAAAACGTGCATTCCGAAAAGGCTACAATTCATGTATTGTTTTTGTCAATAACATAGTCGATTATCTACATCCACTTCCTAATACCCATAAATCATTTATGGATTCTTATAAGGATTGTTTTATGGATGATTTTCCTTCTAAACCACCACCTTCGAGAGGATCCCTTGATCATAGTATAGAATTAATTCCTGGTAGTTCTCCTCCCCATAAAGCACCTTATAGGCATGGACCTTTGCATCAACAAGAAATAACCAATCAAGTTAAGGATTTACTTCACAAAGGACTTATCAGGCCTAGTTCTTCTCCCTTTGGAGCACCTGTTCTTTTAGTAGAGAAGAAGAACAAGACTTATACGATGTGCATTGATTATAGAGCACTCAATAAGATCACAATAAAAAATAGATATCCTATTCCTAGGATAGATGATTTATTAGATAAACTTCGTGGAGCACGTGTCTTTAGTAAAATTGATCTTAAATCTGGGTATCATCAAATAAGAATGTCACCAAATGATATTTTTAAGACTGCCTTTCGAACTCAGACTGGTCACTTTGAATTCATGGTAATGCCTATTGGACTTACCAATGCACCTGCTACATTTGCACGCATGATGAATAATATTTTTCTTGAATACCAAGCTTTTGTTCTTGTTTTCTTCGATGACATACTTGTCTATAGTAAGAATGATGATGACCATGAAAAGCATTTAGCAATAGTTTTTAATTTGTTACGCACCAACCAACTTTATGCAAATCCTGAAAAGAGTTACTTTTTCCAAAGAGAATTAGAGTACTTAGGCCATATTGTTTCAAGTCAAGGAGTTCATGTAGATCCAAAGAAGATTAAAGTAATTAAAGAATGGCCTATACCGCAATTGGTGAATGATGTTCGCTCTTTTCTTGGATTAGCTAGTTTTTATAGAAAGTTTGTAAAAGGTTTTTCTTATTTAGCCCTCCCACTCACTTTATTATTAAAGAAAAAGTTAAAATTTGCATGGGGATTGCCACAACAACAATCTTTTGAAAGACTTAAACAATCACTTTCTCATGCACCTGTTTTGCAATTACCTGATTTTACACAACCTTTCCATGTAGTTACAGATGCTAGTGGCTCAGGTATAGGTGCTGTATTGATGCAAAATGATCATCCCATTGCATTTGAAAGTAGGAAGCTTAAACCTTGTGAAAAGAACTACAGTACATATGATAAAGAACTTTTGGCAGTTGTACATGCTTTAAAAATTTGGAAACATTATCTCATGGGTACAGAAGTCATAATCAAAACCGACCAACAAGCTATTAAACATTTACTCAATCAACCATTGATTTCAGATCGACATATCAAATGGGCTTCATACATACAAAATTTTCAGCCTATGATTCAATATCAACCTGGCAAAGCTAATGTTGTAGCTGATGCCCTGAGTCGTTTTCCATCCCCACAAACAAATATTGTTTTTATTAATAACATTTCTGTGGTTCATATTCATTCATTTCATGACATGATTCCTACATATGCATCTGATTTATATTTCTCACAAACATGGAATGCTTTCAATAATTCTACTACATTTAGTGAAGACCATTACACATTTCATAATGGATTCTTGTATTTTGATCATAAGCTATGTATTACACAAGATTTTAAAGAATTTGTTATGAAAGAGATGCATGAACCACCATATATGGGTCATAGGGGCATACAAAGTACTGTTTCTACATGTAAAGAATTCTTCTTTTGGCCAAATATGGAAAAGGATATTACACAATATGTTTCCCAATGCATTGTTTGTCAACGTGTCAAAAGACATCATGGTAAAGCATTTGGATTATTAATGCCACTTCCCATACCTAATGGGCCATGGAAACAAATTTCTATGGATTTTATTACTGGTCTTCCTACAACTTCATCACCATGATATGATTTGGACAATTGTTGATAGGTTTAGTAAACAAGCATATTTCATTCCTTGTACGAAAACTCTTTCTACACCTCAAGCTGCCAAATTATTTATTAAATGTATTTTTCCACATCATGGTTTCCAAAAGTAATTTTATCCGATCGTGATGTTCGTTTTTGTAATCACTTTTGGGTTGCATTATTTAAAAATTTAGGCTCTAAAATAGATTTTAGTTCTGCATTTCATCCTGAAAGTAATGGGCAAAGTGAAGCTACGAATAGTACTATTTTGGATCTATTACGTTGTTATTCTTTAGATAATCCAACTAATTGGGATGAGAAACTTTCTTTACTCCAATTTGCATATAATAACACAACACATACCACTACTGGACGTGCACCAAATGAAATTGTATATGGTAAAAAGCTTCCTACTCCCATGTCTATCATTCAAACTGACATACCTATGGCTGATTCTTTTGCACAAGATCATATTTCTATACTTCATGAGGTTCATGAGCATATTAAAAAGAGTCAGGAACGTTATACCCGTAATATTAATAAGAAACGAGCAGCTAAACAATTTAATGAAAATGATTATGTTTGGTTACGCATAATTAAACGACGTTTGAAAAATATTCTACAACATCCTAAGGTAAAACTTGCACCACGTTATTATGGACCTTTCCGTATTATTCAAAAAATTAATGAGAATGCTTTTAGATTAGATATACCTTCTCATTGGAATATTCATAATTCTTTTCATATCAGTTTATTGAAACCATTTAAAGGAATTTTACCACTCATTCCTATTTTGGATGATCCTCCATTGTTAGAAGAGGATGCTGAAGTTTTAATTCCAGAAAAAATACTTGATCATTGCAAGAGAGCAAGGATTACGACCACCACATGCTTGAGAGATGACTCTCCTCCCAACCAAATGCCTCTATATATAGCTCTCTCTAGGGGACTGCCTTCTTGGGCAGGTGAATGCTAATCATCCAAGTGTCAGCCATGTAACTACATGTGCGCCAAGTGTCTCAGTGGATGCTTCTAGAAGGTTCTAGAGCTCTTTGGGCAAAATACTCTTCCCATGTACCCCATGGGGATTGAACCCAAGACCTCGTCCTTCACACCCTTGAGTCTTAACCATTAGGCTAAGTGGATTACTTGGTTACAAGAGTAAATGACCTACCAGTAAGTCTAGACTCGAGATCTTTGGCCACACAAACGAATGACCAAACGGAATCCGATTTCAGATCTGTCTGAACCAATCGGATCCCTAGATCACCAACTTACTTTATTACATTCTTCCCCCCTTAGAAAATATTTTCATCCTCAAAAATTAGAGCTATATATACTGTAGGCAACCCCCGAGCCTCATGTTCTAAAACTGGAAGAACATGGTCATGTTCTAGAACTGGAAGAACATTTCTCATCTCTGTGGTGGCATCCTTGCCCAAATGATTCAAAACACTATCTGGTTTTGTACTTTGATGAACGGGACAAATTATAAACTAGTGAAGAATAATGAGGGTGGATCTAATGACATCCCTGGCTAATTCACAGTTTCTGGATGTGCGATCTAGGCACAAACATGTGAACTAGGTGGATTCAAATTACTAGTCCATTTCTAGGCATAACTGGTGCATGGGCTTAGTAATGAAGGTGGGATTCTTATCCCTCGCAAGACTTTGAGAATTCTTGATTCACTTGAATTTGTTTTGGAGAACTTGAAGTTTGGTTGTCCCATACATCTAACTTTAGATGTCTGTACAATGGTTTACTTTTATCTAACAGTTACTTGATTTTTTCACCCGACTAGAGGACTAGTTTGTCCCAATGAGTTGAAAAAATCCTATGTAAACTGTAGGAGAAAGTTTACCATTTCGGTGGAATCAACCATACTAACTTCACTAATTCAAATTCAAAATGAAAATTGTCCAACTTAGGACACTTTTCTCAAAGACTTTTAACTGAAAGTTCTTGGGAATTGTCAATCTGATGAGCGATTCCTAACTTCCCTATTCTAGAGTATACTGGACTCCAGGAAATCATTTATGCTATAACTTGAAGCAAACTCAAATGAATAAGTCCACTTAGACTTATCATCTTTTGAAGATTGAAAAGGTTCTTGTACATAACATCTATCTAGGATGTTCAAGTTAGTTATTTTATTCTAACCGGCTAACCCTGGTCTTTTGCAAAAGGAATCAGATACTATATCTGAGTCAATTTCAAAAGATTTGGAAAGCAGAAAGAAATAACTAAGACTCTGTACAACCAATTCAAACTTTGAATATACATAAACTTGCTATGAGTCAAAGACTAGATGACTCAGGACTTCAACTTTTCAAAGATCTATTTCAACAGGATATTGAAGCATTGTCTTTATCTTTAAGAGAAATAAGCTGGATTCTCAAAAAGATTCAAAGAAAATCAAAAACATCATCCAACCACAAGATACTAGTGTGGTAACCAACATCAGTGTGTCGACCCACTGAGGTTCTGTTGATGAGTTTGGTATTCAAATAATGCTTCACTTGAGACTAAGTTCAGGTCACATTCAATCTTTTTGACTCCTAATTGTGAATGCAATTCTTGTGCATTTCTTTGAGTCAGAAGAGTGAATTTATCAAGTTATACTAGGAACTTGATACTTGACTTAGTCAATTAAATCTTTAGTTGAAAAGATCAACTTAAAGTCAAAGTCCAACTTCTTTCAGAAATTTATCAAATATTTCTGATCAATAACACTTAAGCTTGAAGTGTTCTAAGAAGATCTTGGAAGTTCCTTACTTCATATCTTCAATTTCCTTGATCTTGAAGTCGTCTTGAAGTATCTTGAGATTCTTCTTGAATTTAAACTCCCTTCTTTGAAGTTTTAATTCCCTTGAAGATCAAACCTAACTTCAAGATCCAGACGAAGACTCAAAGATAATCATCATCTCACGGTCCGATGTCCCTTACCATCTTTCCTACATCAATCTGAGTATAAAATCTGGTGTCCCATACCACCCTATTTTATACTCACATTGACGTGTGAGTGAAATTTATCCTAAAGTCTACAACATCTCTTGATAGAGTACCTTATTTCTTCAATTCTTTTACGAGAATTTAGAAGTTCCAGGTATTACCTCTAACTAGATTTTCTAGGTTTTGATTCCTTCACATGATCGTCTCACAATCATGTGCTTTACCTTGGGAACTTGAAAACCTTTAATAGAATATCTCCTATCTTTTTTGCTAGGGTTTTCAAATGAAAACCAATCAGAATTCCAAGTACTTGAATTTTCTCGAATTCAAGTTCAATTGGTTTATCCTTGACCAATTTCATAGTGACAAGAGCTTTTAGCTTCTTGTCTTTAGATTCCTTTCTACTAATGCTTTTAGGTACCTATCCTGGCCAGGAATTTTATAGGAATCTCTCTACTGCATAAGTCTGAGCATCCGCTCATGCTTTCTGGATTTGTACCAAAAATCCCTTTAAGGATAGGCAAACACTTATGTTTTACCTTCCACAGACTTAAGTACCGTCTTCACGATTTGCAGACTACATACTTGGAATTACTCTGTTCAGACTTGGAACAGCTTACTTTTTCACAATTTTCCATTCGATAAATGGAACTTGAGTGAATCATTCCTAAAGAAAAATTTTATTGCCAATACTTGGGCAATCTACAGGGTAGTTCCAATCGCATGTTCTTGGACAATCATGGCCAAGCTTGATCAAGTCTGGTTGATACTTGCGACAAAAATAAAGACTTAGTCTTTATCTTTTAAGATCTCTTAAACTATCTTAAGCTTCTTTGCTTACCTGCAGGATTTTTAGAGATCTTTTCCTTACTCAAGTCCAAGCATTTTCTAATGCTTTTCAGATTCCAAAGCTAAGAATCAATGACATACCATTATGTTATATCACTTATTGGACTTACATACCAAAACTGGTGGTTAGGGATTTGCTGGGAACTACTTGCTATAAAACTTCTCTTGAAAGATGCTAGTCTCACATCTGGGGAGATTTTTCTTTCAAGAACTTTTTGATTCCTACCAAGGAATCAAGTAATACTAAGCTATAACTTGAAGCAAATGATTCATCTTGGAATCTTTTGCTTTCCAGTTCAATGATTCATGTTGCTCTTCTCCTTTACTGGAAAGATCTTCAAAAGGAATTCTAGGCTTTTGGATAAGACCAAGACTTAAGGCTTTGCTTGTCCAAAAAGACATTCTCATATAACGAATGAAATAGTTAATTAGACTCTTTCATTAGCTTATCTTTAGGAAATAGCTTAATTTCCAAAGATTACTTTGCTTGGGTCTCTTGTTTAAGTTTTTCTTATCTTAAAGACCACCAAGCATACTTTTCTTGTCTTAAGAAAAGTGCTTTAATAAAGTTTCCATGTTTACGTTTGAAAACTTTGCAAAAGTAAATAATGCTTGGAATTGTTTACTTAATCTTATAAAAGATATTCTTGATTTTTATAAGATTCAAGGCTTTACCTCTTGAAGCTAATCTTTTAGGAAAGAACTTGTTTCCTAAATTGTCTTTAGGAAATATCAGAATTTCCTAAGATATGTGCTTCAGACATGAAAATAATTTGAATCATTCCATTAATTGTCATGACTTTAGGAAATTACTTGATTCCTAAAGATCAATTAATATTTGTCTGGATTTTTTTCTTTTTTAAGCCTTGAGTTAGCTTAAATAGAATCAAGCAGTTTCCTTCAAAAGTTTTCATGTCAATTGAAGACCTTGCATTATGCCTTGAGATGCATTTCTGGAAACTAGCATCTATGACCACTAGAGTTCCAGTGATTCTAGAAGTTTAATACTTCTACTTATTTTCATCCATATTTGATGAATAATAAAGTATTAAACCTTCCAAAATTTGTTGAACTTACAAGTTTCAACAGAAACTTCCTTACTTGGATGCATGAACATGAACATCCAAAAATAACTAAATCCTCGATAGCTGCTAAGAATGTCTAGGTTTCTTCCTAAACTTAGACTGAGCATGCATATTGGAAAGTAGCTCTATTTTCTTGGCATTTTAATGACAAGAAAAAATGAATACTTACTTTCAACATGCTTTCTTTTCCTCAAAAAGACTCCTACTAAGTGGTACCTATGTATCACTTTTTTGGGACAAAAATAGACTAGATACTTAGTTGCATGATAGTCAAGATCCTTGCAACTAGGTAATTTTCTATTTTTTCCACCTAGCTAAGTCAAGTTAGAAAAAGAAAGAAATGAAAATATATGTATTCAGCTACTTACCAAAAGATCATGTGTATGCTCATGCATCTACTTGCATGCAAATGCATGTTTATGTATGCAAATGCCCATTCTTGGGTGCAAATGCATGTGAGTTCATGCAAGTGTAATGAACTTAAGCAAATCTTGAGCTTATTAAGTATGCAAACAAGCATCCATGCAAAAACAACCTGCTTGCTATTCTGACAAAAGGTAATTATTCAAGTGCATGAACTGGAGAATTAACTACCTTTCCCAAGCAAGTGCGAACTTGATGTGCATAAGACATTCTTTTATGCACAAATAATCTTTTCATTTTTGTGCATGAATGGAAATAGAAATTTCAATTGCATACCGAAAACTTGAAAAGTACTTATACTTTTGTATCATTTCAATATTGTTTAGTCCTCTAATTAGCTTTCATATTGAGATAATCATGATTGGACTATGCTTTTAGTCCTAATTAATGCATCCTAAATGAAAGCATTCGAGCAAACAAATATCGAAATGAAAACATAACTTGGAAAATACTTAGCTCCACATAGAGCTATGTCCTTCCCTTAATCCTCTGGAAGAGCTTTTCTCTAAAGACTTTGGTCGGAATTCAAAGTTGATTTGACTTTGATCACCAAAGGCCTCTGGATCTTCACACCACAGCTCCACTTCCTTCAGACTTTGCTCACAAACTTTAGCTGGCTTTGGTGCTTGTTTCTTTGGCTAAGGGAGAGTCCTCCCAAGACTTAGTAAATCTCAAGGTCCATCACCGAATGGAGCAGCAGAAGTCACGTTTAACGTTTGGCTATGTAGATACAAGAGGAGAATCCCTTCTAAGAGAGAAGCAATCTAGCAGGCCCTCTATTGGATAGATCAAAGCCTCCTGAACAACGAGGTTACGGGTTCAAACACCGTGTCGGATGCAAGATACTGCTCTTTTGTCTTTTTGAAGTCTTCTTCAACGCGAATTGACGATCCAATAAAGTTCTACGTCGGACACACTCCGCGAAAGGCTGTGAGTAGAGGATTCTTCATCCTTTTGGTACTCTCAGCTTCTCCAGAACGTATTCCTAGCCCAGCTCTGTAATCAGGATATTAATTCTCTTATCGAAGCGAATCTCACGCAGACCTGTAGGATATCCGGGTACCGCAGCGCTCTCTACTCAGAAAGACGAGAGTTCGAATCCTAGGTGCTCACAGTAGAGATAATCTTCTGGTTCTTTTTTTAGCTCTGTGCAAACTCTCCTTCAGCGGGTATACAGACATAATAGAAACTCGAGAATCACAGATCACGTACGCCTGTGGATTCATAGATAGGCCAGCGCTTCCCAGACGGGAGGTTTCGTGTTCAAATCCTTGCGTGCTCAAATAGAGATGATCAACATCTTTTGCTCCTCGGTGAATCGTTTGATCATCAGTCGAAAAGAGACAGATCAAAGTAAACGGCCTGGAAAAGAAGTTCGCGAGCACCGTTGGGCTTGTGGATAGGCCTGAACTCTCTGAACGAGGGGTTCTGAGTTTGAGTCCGCTGCGGGGCTGACGGCAGAGATCTGATAACCTTTTGCTAATTGCTTCCTTCAATCCTTCCAATGGCGCCACCGAAGATAAACAATGGACCTCGTAATACTCGCAAGAAGACGCATGAGAGAAGTCGCCAAAAAGAACATAACAAACTCTCCATTAAAGCTTGTGTGACGACAATGATGAAGGCCCATCAAGGTCTCCATGGAAGCTCAACCTTGAGCTCTGATACCAATGCAAGAGAGCAAGGATTACGACCACCACATGCTTGAGAGATGACTCTCCTCCCAACCAAATGCCTCTATATATAGCTCTCTCTAGGGGACTGCCTTCTTGGGCAGGTGAATGCTAATCATCCAAGTGTCAGCCATGTAACTACATGTGCGCCAAGTGTCTCAGTGGATGCTTCTAGAAGGTTCTAGAGCTCTTTGGGCAAAATACTCTTCCCATGTACCCCATGGGGATTGAACCCAAGACCTCGTCCTTCACACCCTTGAGTCTTAACCATTAGGCTAAGTGGATTACTTGGTTACAAGAGTAAATGACCTACCAGTAAGTCTAGACTCGAGATCTTTGGCCACACAAACGAATGACCAAACGGAATCTGATTTCAGATCTGTCTGAACCAATCGGATCCCTAGATCACCAACTTACTTTATTACAATCATGATGTTACTACTACACGCACATGTAATCAATACCATAGATATTTGATTAAATATAAAAATCATTCATTGGAAGAATCATAATGGATTCGGAAAACATCACTAATTCCACATTATCATCATTTGATTTCTGCTTATCATTCACAATCACATTAAATTCCAGTTTTCCAGTTCCATGCATGTTTTTTTTTATTTACATGGCACATGCCTATGATTGTTCAGTGATGCGACATGTGATTGGCCATCCATGTCTATTTTATTTTTTATCAACTGAGGTCAGTTGCTCATCAACTGGGCGGCATGTTATACTTTATGGGATATTTGGAATGAAGGTGTAATGCCTTGAGGATTTTAATGTGTTTTGTGTTTTGATTTAGCAGGTGAAGATCCATGAGGGTGTGAACGCGCATGGACTTGGAGATATTTAGAAGAATATTTTTAGAAGATGGTTATTTTTAGTTATTTTTGTAAAAAATAATGGATCGCTTTAGAAAGCGACGTTTTTGTAAAAATAGAAAATTACGAACTTGTAAATAAAGCAAAAACACGCTTTTCGGAGCGCGGCCCTCATGTATCTTCTATTCAGGACGTAATAGGAATTTACTATAAATACGCATGCTCTGGTAGAGTGTCCATCAGAGCATGTGGGGGGAGATTGTACCCAATTTGGTGTCGTCTCTTATCTCTTTCTGTCTTTGAGTATTTTTTTTCTCTGCGTTCGTACGTCTGTTATTCTCTGCGTTCGTGCGTCTGTGGTACCTGGGGCAACAATTATTCTAGGAAAGTTTGGATATACATCATTAAAGAAAAATCAGATGTGTTCTTTATGTTCAAGAGGTTCAAGCAAGAGGTTGAGAAGGAGACACATAAATATATCAAAGCCCTAACGTCTAATGGAGGGGGAGAATACTTCTCCAAAGGATTCAGCTCTTATTTGTATGAGAATGGTATTAAAAGGCAATTTACATGCACATATACCCCCTAACAAAATGGGGTGGATGAAAGGAAAAATAGGCACATTGTTGAAATTGCAAGGTGTATGATTAATGAAGCACACCTTGGGCTGAAGCCTGGGCTGAAGCTATTTATACTTTCAGTTTATTTTCTGAATAGGGTACCTACAAGTGGTGTGCATGAGTTGACTCCAAATGAGGCCTACTATGGTAAGAAACCAAGTGTGGAACATCTCAAGGTTTTTGGATGTACTGCTATGTGCACATTCCACAAGAGGTAAGATCTAAACTTGATGCAAAATCTGAAAAATGTGTTTTCATTGGCTATTCTACTAAGCAAAAGGGGTACAAATGCTATAACCCTTACACCAAGAATTTGTATGTATCAAAAGATATGGTATTTAATTAATTGAAACCCAGGTATGTAGACAAGGGAAAAGAAAAGGTAATAGATGATGACTTGGATGATGTATCAATTTGTGGTAAAGGTGATATGCAGGTTGAATCAACTCAAATGAGTGGACCTAAGACTTCAACATCAAGATCAACTACCCAAGGACACATGGGAGAAAGAAGAAGTCTATCAGAATCACCAACATCTAGGTATAGGTCTCTTAGTGACTCTCATTATGATCATAAAGGTGATAGTGAGTCACAGGATGAAGAAGACTATGAAGAGGTGGTTACACCACAAGTAAAGCTATCAAGGTTGAGGAAGCGATTCCCTAAAGGGAATGAAAGGAGATCCTCAAGGCGCAAGAAGCCAATACAAAGGTTAAGTTATGAATCTTTCATTGCCAAGCATTATGCCTATATGATGCAGGTTGTTGGAGATAATGATCCTCAAATGTATGAGGAGGCATCAACAAAGGAGGAATGGAAGAGAGCTATGGATGAAGAGATGAAAGCAATCAAGGACAGTGAGACTTGGGAATTAGTGCCTAAAACACGAGGTAAGTGTATAAGACTAAAAGGAATGCCGGTGGTTCACTAGCTAGACACAAAGCTAGGTTGGTTGCTAAGGGGTTCACACAAACTTTTGGTGTGGATTATGAAGAGACCTTCATCCCCGTGGCTAACAAAAAAACCATAAGGACCTTAATAGCTT
Source organism: Ceratopteris richardii (assembly GCA_020310875.1). Classification (NCBI taxonomy): domain Eukaryota; kingdom Viridiplantae; phylum Streptophyta; class Polypodiopsida; order Polypodiales; family Pteridaceae; genus Ceratopteris; species Ceratopteris richardii. The sequence continues at coordinate 37,821,223 of CM035428.1, forward strand.
TATGTGCAGGTAGAAGATGGCCTATATATTAGCTTGATATAAAAATGCATTCTTGAATGGTGAGCTAAAAGAAGAGGTATACATGGCACAACCTATTGGATATGAAGATGTGGATCATCCTGATTTTTTTTGTAGGTTGAAGAAGGCCTTGTATGGTCTTAAGCAAGCACCAAGGGCCTGGAATCAAAGGCTTGTGGATTACCTTGAGAAGTGTGGGTACACACAAAGAAAATCATATCCCTCCTTATACATGACGAAAGAAGGAAGTAAGGTGGTATTAATATGTATATATGTGGATGATCTTCTCATGACATGTAGTGATCATAAAGGAATTAAAGAAATCAAATGGAGACTTGGAAAGAAGCCACAAAGTGACTTGGATGTGCAGGTTGGAACCATCTCCCTTTATGGAGATAACATGTCATCTATACACTTGGCTAATAACCCTATGTATCATGCTAGGAGTAAGCACACTGAGGTGCATTACCATTATGTAAGAGAAAAAGTTACTACTAATGAAGTGGATGTTCATTTTGTGACCACAAAGGAGCAGGTTGCTGATCTATTCACCAAAGGATTGGATGCATCAAAGCTAAGCAAATTCAAGAACATGATGAGCTTGATGGACATAGACACTTCCTACCTAAGCTTGAGGAGGAGTGCTGAAAAAAAGGAGCAAGCTTAGAGGATTATTTGGATAATTTGGATATTCCAAATGTGATTAAATGCTTGGATAAAAATAAATCCACAACTCCTTGTCCATTAGGAGTGAAAGGAAGCATCAAAAGACATTCAAAGGAGTTGGAAAAGCAAGAAGAATGCATTGAAGAGTTAAGAGACAAGGAAGGGGTAGGTGAAAGGTCACACCTTCACTCATACATGCATGAAGGCGCATTTTTGGGACACAAGGACTGAGGAGAAGCATATAGAAAGTTCCCACGGGCCAGAGGATCATCTTCAAGAAGTTTCAGCACCAGACCATCTTTGTAAGTGAGGTTCTGGATCAGTTTCTCACACTAGACCCTCTCTCTCTAGTGTAGAATGTGAGACATACCCAACTTGTAACAAATGGTTCTCTCTGTCTATAAATCCAATTGCTATGATTCTTGTCTTGAATAAAAGCTTATCTTTACCAATTTTTGTATCTCAATTTTCACAGTGATATCTGTCTGCTGTGCCGAGATATTGGCATTTCTCTGTGACTAAAATTTGTGCATAGGTGAATAGACAAGTAGTCTATTGTGTAACAGTGAGTTTCCTGACTTTTGCTCATCCAAATTGAGTGTGTCTTGGCTTGTTGGAAATCTAACAAAGTGTACTAAGTGCAGAAAAAATCTTGGAGTCATTGGATTTCACTTGGTGGGTCAAATTGCTTGATCCAGGTCAGGTACTTTTCAGGAGTAGGCTAGGAGACCTACTTGGGCTCATTGTGCTTTTCTTGTGTAGATAGAGGATTTGTTCCTCACAAGTAATCCTATTACTCACGATTTGCATGGGATCTTCAAGTTGCTCTTCCGTGACTGTATCTCTCCTAAAAGGGGATGATGGTCCTGAGTCCATACTAGGATATGGATTTTGGTCAATTATGTTTTTGCTATTTGTACGGCGAAAGTAAGTGAGTGGCAATGGTAAAGAAACAAATCACAAACCTTTGCTCAAATGAAAAAAAGAAACTTTTAGCATGTTTTGTATTCTTTAATGCATATGCATACTAATTTCTACAAATTTTGGTAGCATAAAGGCATAATCTTGAAAATCGCAAAAATTATCCCAAGTAATTGTCAAGCAATTTCTGCAATAACGGTGTCAACAAGCACAACCTAACTATAAATATACCTTTGCAATCTTCAAGGCCAAAACATTGCAATAATGTGTCAATATATGATTTTTGACATAGAGCTATTCCACCATCAACTTGCATAAACTAAATGCCCAAACAATGATGCAAATGCACCAAATCTGGCATCTCAAATGAGGCATGCAAATCAGCCTTAAAATCAGCAATATTCTTCTCATTAGGACTAGTGAGCAACATGTCATCAAATAGACAACAATGATTAGAAGCACATCATTTGCATGCTTAACATATAAATTACTCTCAGTTGGACTATTCTCAAATCCATGTGCAATCAAGTAGGCATGTATCTTTTCATATGAAGAACGTGGTGCTTGCTTCAAACCATATAATGCCTTTTTCAACCTGCACACTTTGTTTTCATGCTCTTTCTACACGAAACCACGAGACTGAAAAACATGCACCTCTTCATCTAAGTCACCATTTAGAAATGTAGTTTTAATGTCCAATTGATGTACATTCCAACCATGATGGGCTGCAAGTGCACAAATGCTAGGAACGGTAGTCATTCAACATGTGGGTGCAAAGGTCACATCAAAATCAATGCCTCTTTCTTGAGCATAACCTTTGGTAACAAGCCTAGCTTTGTACATGTCAACATCAGATTTACATTTGAGCTTGTATACCCATTTAGTGTCAATGGCCTTTTTACAAAGAAGCAAATCACATAATGACTAGGTACCATTCTTCATAATAACATCATATTCTGATTGCATAGTAGCCATATAACTTTTTGAATTTTGGGCTTCATCAAAAGAAATAGGCTCATTCTCATCATAGAGACTAGAGGCAGCCATAGCATAGCAATCTCATGCAAAAGAAGCACTATGAGAGCCTATATGATTATGATACGACAAAGATGAATTTAAATTGCTATCTCTCAAATTTTGTACCGATCATCTAGGCATAGTTTTTGACTCCTCTATATCAGCCCTCTCATCAACAAGTGCATCATGTAAATCTGCATAAAAAATTGAATGATCTGAATCATCATGTGAAACCTATAAAGGCTAAGAAATTGCCTCATTTGGACCAACACTTGACTGTCCACCTATAAAAAGAGGTAGCAAAGTGTCATACACATCTTTGGAGCTAATTGATGTCTCCTTAGTACATGAAATTAATAGATGAATTACATCTTCTACAAAAACAACATCATGACTAACCAAAATGCATTTAGTGTGTGGATTATATAGACGATAGTCTTTGCACTCAAAATTATACAAAACAACATCATGACTAACCAAAATGCATTTAGTGTGTGGATTATATAGACAATAGTCTTTGCACTCAAAATTATACCCAACAAACATATATTTCACTACTTTATTATCCAATTTTTTGCATTGTTGTTTAGGCACTAATGCATATGCCAACCAAACAAAGACATGCATATGAGAAACAGATGGCGTGCGACCATGCCAAGACTTGTATGGAGTGATAGAGTGCAATGCATTGGTGGGGGATATTTTAAATACATATGTTGCACACATAAGAGTCTCAAGCCAAAAACTATGTGGTAAAGCTTGACTTTTGACCATACACCTCACCATCTCCATGAGAGACTTGTTCTTTCTTTTAACAACATCATTTTGTTGAGGTGTATATGACACCTTATACTAATGTTTTATCCCATGCTCAACTAGAAATGCATTAAAATCAGAAGAAATGTATCCTCGCTCCCCTGAACAAAATGGAGGGTGCCCATTTTACATGCTGATAGATTGTTAGCTAGAACCAAAAACCATTTGAAGCATATAAACACTTTGGACTTTTCTTTCAATGGATACATCTATGCATGCCTAGCAAAATCATTAACAAAATTCACGAAGTAAAGGTAGTTCCCAAAAGAATATGTCTGCATAGGACCATAGACATCACTATGAACAAGTTGTAATTTTTCTAAGTAGCTCAACTAGACCATTGAGGTTGGATGGCATAAAAAGTGCCACACTTCCAAAATAGGTTGCCACCTCCACCCATTTTTGGCACATACAAAATAGGGCAAATCCTTTACCTAATTTTGGCATGAACACTATGCTGCCACAATGTTACTGCTCATTTTGATGTAGTGTGGGATGAAAAGTGAAATCTTCCTAGATTTGTTAGTGAGAGCTAAAAGGATCAATAACTACATGAAAAGCCACCACAAGGCCCTCTAGATGTCAAAAGCTCTCAATGGAGGGCCTAAAAGTGGTTGGTGATCAGTATCAAAATTAGCTCATCTCTACCAGCAATCTTATCAGTTTGGAGCATGCAACAATAAATGATTGGAGCTCGCAAGACCACTCCACTTGACCTTTGGATTCTATATAAGAAGAGGCTAGATACTCATTTTCCCCATCATTTTCCAGTGACTCACATCTAGTATGATTATCTACTCTCTGCTAGTTGTACTCCCTATCTAAGCTACCTCTTGGCTGCTCATTGAACACTCTTGTGACTCTACCCACTCTGTGTTGAGGTGACTCTATGGTGGTTATATAAATTCTTGGCTACTCATTGGTGGAGGATAGCATGTCAGTGTAATTTAGTCTTGGTTAGTATGTCTCAGTACGGAGCTTGTTACATTTTAGTTGTAGAGAGTATCTTGTTGTTTCAGACACTTCTCGCTATTGATTTTGAGTGATCAAGTCATGTCTCTAGATTGGCTAGTAGCTTGCTTGTAATGGTTATTTGTTTATTTTTACCTCACTAGAATCATTTTGAGGTTTAAGGGTTTGTGATTTTCGCATCATTGTGACTTCACTGACAAGTTTTCTTCGTGCACACAGGCATGTTAAAGGGTATAATTCCCTAAGGAAGATTCCCCCTTTATTAGAAGTAGTACCAAAACCGAGGTCTTGGATATCACTTCTATAGTTTGGCATGCATGATGCGACCATTGCATGCTCAGTGTGAGGTATTTGTTGTAGTAAACATTTGTTTCTTGTATTGTTTTTCTTTGATTATTTGAGTCTTGTAAGCAGGTACATGACCTATACCCATGCAGATCGGGAGTCTCTTCATGCACATAAGATCCCCAAAAAGTCAACTCAACCTTCTTCTGATCAATTAAACACCCCTTTACCTTTAAATCTCTCTATTGATTTAACATACACCTCTTTCAAAGACAAGCCTAGAAGGACCCTTGATTTTTCTTTAGACACCTCAGAAGAAGCTTAGACACTGATGGAAGACCTCTCAAATTTATTATCTAGTTTAAATATTAAGTTCCTTGGTTTAGTGCATGAAGATGTAGATGATCATGTAAGGAGGTTCATCTCCTTATGTCATGGATGAGGGTTGTGACATTGGGAGGATGCCATGCTAGTATTGTTTCCTCTACCTTGGACGCAATTGTAGACAAGTGGTACAATCAAAACACATATGAGAACTTTTCCACCTAGGAGGCCCTTAAGACTTCCTTCTCGAAAAGATTTCAGCCAAGAAACTCTTATGAAAGAGTCTTGGATCAATTTGAGAATTTGAAGCTACAAAGAGGTGAATCCTTCCATGAACTTTATACACATGCCAAAGTAGGCGTTTCTTGTTTGCCACATGATCCAAGAGAATTTTTAGTAAAAAGTGGATAGAGAAGGCTCTCCAAGGTCTTCTTAATAGAAGCTTCAAGAATCAACAATATTGGATGCCACATTAGAGGACTTTGTGGTGCCTGTTTCTCACATGGAGGAGGCCAGAGTGCATTTTGAAGGTTGGATTCAAGAAAATTATGCCATTTTCCCAGATCCGATTGAGAAACTTAGGAGGGAATTGGAAGCACTAAAGATGCAATGAAGTCAAAAAGAAGAGAAGGACACTTCATTGCTTGCACACTACAATGCGGATTTAGTAGCACAACTTTGATGTGAAGTGGAGGAGTTGCAGACCACTCAAAACATCCACAAATAGATTTGGTGTACCACATGCAACAATAGTGGCCACTCGAACATGAATTGTCCTAATCAATTAAGTTCCCAATTTTATGGCAAAAGTGGCCATGATGCACATGACTGCTACTACCTCAAAGGAGCTCAACAGAGGGGTAATACACAAGTTGCTGACACATTTTATGCTAGTACTTGGAATACACACAATAAAGAGGAGAATCTTCCGAATAGACCTAGGTATACTAGACCACTAATGTGTTATCCTTGTGGGGAATATGTTCATGTGAAAAGTAAATGCTCTCTACCTAAGGGTGTCCCTCCTTGTTAGCACTGCCCCGGTGCCAAGGATAATTACACAAGGGACTATCCTCGCAACTGCCCCACTCCAATTCATACGTTCGAATTCTCTTTGAGAGAGGAAGGTATGACTCCACAATCCTTTGGCATTTTCTGATTCTTGTGGGTCCTCTTCTTGACCTAAACTTTTCAAAGTTGTGGAGGAATTTGTATTCCTTAAAGAGCTAAAGAGTCAAGGTAAGAGAGTTGCTATAGAGGACACTGACCCTAAGCATGTGCAAAAATGCATCAAAATTAATATCATTAAGGAAGCACTTCATCGAGTAGAGGAAGCAAGAATCAATAATATGCAACATTCAATGTTTCAAGAAGAAGAACAGAGGTGACAACAAGAAGAATTAGCTACAATAGGGGAAACTAAAAGAGGAAGAATGGTTACTGTAGAAGAAGCTAAAAGAAAGTGACTTGCTATGGAACAAGAGGCTTGTAATCATACAGAGCAGCCAAACCAAGATAGACCTTCTACTTCGCAATAGAGGCAAGAGGAACATGAGCAACCTTCTACTTCTTAAACAAGTACTCAAGATCATTTTTTACGTACAAGACATTCTCAAAAAGGTATCTGTTTTCCTAATTTTATGACACGATGTCTAGATACATGGAAAACTCAGTTGGGAAGAATTCAACTCCCTATGCTCAATTGTTCTTCAATTGTATATCGAAGGTTTATGAAAGATTACCAAGTTCAGTCACAAACTTTGGCAGACACAGCCAGATTATTGGCATTATGTTATCTGCAAATGGAAAAATACAAGCATAGTATTCATCCTAAAGTAGATGAGGTGGAGTGATTGTGGGTAGAGCTACTTACACGCAGGCAGCAAAATTTACATTTACAAGATAGTTTGGCTGGAAGAGCAAACAATTTTGAAGAGCACGTACAAAACATGTAGAGTAAAATTGATGATCTAGAAGCACATATTAGAAATCATTGAAGATCATTAGTAAACCATTGAAAGCCTTCAAGGGATTCAAATAGAATTATAGAAGGTTCATGTGGATAAGGATGAATTACAAAATTAGTATGTTGCACTAATGACGAAAAAGGATTCATTGTCTTCCCAAGTTGTGTTGTTGACAGACAATTTGCAAACAACTCTTGCCAAACTCAATAGTATCAAGGAATTGGAGAAACAGTTACAAGTTGCTAGAAGATCATTGACACCAATGCACATATTTTGGAAGATAAAGAAAATAAAATTATAGTACTTTGCAACATGTATATAGAAATGCAACAGGTCATAGAAATTAGATGTTGCTTTAGTACAAAAAGATGTTGAAGTTCAAGAATTATGGACCAAGGCTAAAGAAATCAATGCTGTTACTCGAGATTTTCTGCAACAGTTATCGACTGAGTTTTTGAAGGCAAAGACTGTAGCAGCACTATGGAAAGCTCAATTTGGTGAGGATAATGAAAATGAAGAATATTTTCTGAACGTTTTTGAGTTAAAGGGTGTACATATTAGAGAATTTTTTAATGAGTCTTAATATGATTTAAATGGAATTCATAATCCCCCTTCTGATTGGTATGAACCATTAAATTAATGGGTTCAAGTCCATCCTACGTTTTAGTGTTAAACTACAACCGGTTCGACACCCAAACTTTGTATTTATTATTTATGCACTTTTAGAGTTATCTAGAAATCTCAACCGTTAGGGAAATTTAACTGCCTTGTAATGGGTATAGAAAGGTTATAAAAGAGATGTTTTCCGAGAAGAGATAGAGAGAGAGTGAGAGAGAGAGAGAAGAGAACCAGAAAGTAAATGTAGTATAAAACCTCTACAAATAGATTGTTTGCATCAAACTGCATACTATACATGCAGATTGTAATTCTCCCAATGATATGTAATGTGCATTTCGCAATGTAATAAAGGAGTATTTATTTTCTATCATTCTTTTTCTCAAACTTTGTATATCTATGAATTTGTATATTTTCACTTTGCAATTGTTTGTATCAGTTCGGGAATAGAAATGCACTAGATTTATTGTAGCAGCCCCCATTACATGAACCCTAATTGTTTTGTTAATAGATCGGCAAAGAGATGCTTGATTTTATTATGCATAAATTTGCTTGATATTAAGTTTTTTGTCTCACACATGAGCAGGCTTATGCATTGCCCAACTATCAAGTATTGGCATACAATTAAGCACATCTTTCACTCTTTGAGTGGTAACCAGCTACTTGGATTGTTTTATCCCAAGGTGGGGTCACTACTCCCAGATTTACATGCTTTTTTTTACTCTGACTGGGCTCATTGCTATGACACTTTTGTGCCTACTAGTGGTTTTTTCTTCATGATTGGTAACTCATGCATGTGTTGAGTGAGCGAGACGCAACCCACTGTGGCCACTTCTAGTTGTGAGGCTGAGTATAGGGCAACTTTCATAAACTAGAAACTCTTTGACGCACATAAAACTTTGGAATTTTCTTTCAATGGATATACCCATGCATGCCTAGAAAAATCATCCATGAAAGTCATGGAGTAAAGATAGTTCCCAAAACAAGGTCTCTGCATAGGACCACAGACATCACTATAAACAAGCTACAATTTTTTAGTAGCTCGAACAGAACCATCTTTTGGGAAGGAGGAACACTATATTTTGCCCAAAATATAGCCTTCACAAACATGTTTACCAGGTACCTCAATTTTGGGAAAAGAGGACACCATTTCAGATTTATGCAAGCGTAGTAGACTTGGAAAATTCAGATGAACAGAGCATGCATGCCAAATCTTTGCATCTAACATAGCTTGAGAATCATGTACTGTACATGCTCAATCATTCATAGACTTCTCATAGTCTATGAGCTTATACAACCCATGACATAAAATGCCAAAAGTAGTAATGACCACCATTTGGTAGATCATAAATTGTATATCTATCATCAAAAAAATTCACAACCAAGCGGATCTTAGCTAATGTAAAAACTAGTAACATATTATCCATCGAACAATGTAAAAGAACTGCCATCAACACTAGTCAAAGTGATCTTACCAACTCCCATGACATGATAGGAGGTGTTTTTGGCACATATGACAGTATTCCTTGTAGAGGCAGGCTCAAGTGAAGTGAAGAAATTGTGTTCCAAGGTAATATGTTTGGTTGCCCCACTATCAAAGTACCAAACATCTGAGTCTACAACAGACATACACTACTCATGAGAAGATGGGTCAAAACTACAAATAGTAGTAAATGCCCATTCTTCATTCTGCATAAGATTAGTAGACTCAATTTTCAGTTTAGAGACCTCTACAACAACCATTCCAAACTCTTTCTTCTATGCTTCTTTTTGTTGGAGTGAGACATCTACGGAAGCATGCGAACATCACAAGGAAGAAGAAGAAGCTTGGAGCACAACACACAACACTGAATGTATTACCACTAGAATGTACAAAGATAAGTAACCCATTAGGGCACTAGAGGTACATACAAGGGGGGGGTGGGAACTCCCAAAGAGTAAAAAAAGTTCCCTGATAGTCCTAGTGTGTTCAAACACATCACTACCTAAATATATCAAAAAATCCCCCTTGGGAGTGATGCAATGAACAAGGAGCTTGCACTCATGTCTAAGGAAGTGCCAAGCTATGTGGAATCAATCCACAAAAGGAAGTAAGCCCAAATATTTGTGAAAAGCTTCAAAATTCTCCCTAGGCAAAGCCTTCGTGAAAAGGTCTACAATGTTCTCCTGCATGGGCACATATGCCAAGCTGATCTCTCTAATAGAGAACCTCTCCCTGACATAATGATAATGCACCTCAATGTTTGTAGTGCAAGCATGGAACACAGGGGTCCTCGTAACTGCCAATGCGCTTTAATTGTCAATGAAGATGGTGGTGGCAGAAGACTGACCAACACCCAAATAGCCATAAAGGCATCTGAGCCACACACACTCAACAATCGTTGTGAAAGTTGCCCTATACTCAGTCTCACAATTGGAAGTGGCCACAATAGGATTCTTCTTGCTCATCTAAGATATGGATGAGCTACCAAGCATGAAGCAAAAACCACTAGTGGACAAATGAGTGTAATAGCAACCATCCCAGTCAGAGTTAGAAAAAACATCCAAATCTGGCGATAGTGATCCTCTCTTGGGATAAAACAATCAAAGTAGTCGGGTACCACTCAAGTAGTGAAAGATTCGCTTAACTGCCTCCCAATGCTTGACACTTGGGCAATGCATAAATCTGCTCATCTATGAGATAGAAAACTGAATATTTGGTTGAGTAATGCATAAGTAGATCAAGCATCCAATAGCTTGTTGATAGAGAACAACATCAAATGCATCTCGAGCATCATGAAGACTCAATCATAAACCTATCTCGATAGGAGTGGCAATAGGTTTATAGTCTTCAAGGCCAAAATGATGCAATAATGTGTCAATATATTTTGTTTGACACAGTTATTCTGCCATCAACCTGCATAAAATTGAATGCCCAAATAATGATGCAAATGCCCCAAATCAGACATCTCAAATGAGGCATGCAAATCAGCCTTGAAATCATTAATATGCTTCTCATGAGGACGAATGAGCAGCATGTCATCAACATACACAACAATGATCAGAAGCACATCATTAGCATGCTTAACATATAAGGTGCTTTCAGTTGGACTGCTCTCAAAACCATGTGCAATCAGATAGGCATGTATCTTTTCATACCAAGCATGTGGTGCTTGTTTTAAACCATATAATGCCTTCTTTAACCTACACACCTAGTTTTCATGCCCTTTCTACACAAAGCCATGGGGCTAAAGAACATACAATTCTTCATGCAATTCAGCATTCAGAAATGTTGTTTTAATGTCCAACTGATGTACATTCCAACCATGATGAGCTGCAAGTGAACAGATGCTACAAATAGTAGTCATTCAGCAAGTAGGTGCAAAACGCCTCTTTCTTGCGCATAACCCTTTGCAACAAGCCTATGCTTATACCTGTCAATAATTCCATCAAGTTTATGCTTCAACTTGTATACCCACTTAGTTCCAATGTCTTTCTTGCAAGGAGGCAAGTCACATAAAGACCAAGTACCATTTTTCATGATAGCTCTAGATCTCTTTGGGCAAAATACTCTCCCCAGGTCTCCCATGGGGATTGAACCCAAGACCTCTTCCTTCACATCCTTGAGACTTAACCACTAAGCTAAGTGGATCACTTGTTCACAAGAGCACAATGTAAGAAAATAACAGCACAGCAGAATAGACCTGTAGACAGAGTTGAGAGAAAAACGCAGACAAAGATAGACGCAGACTGAGAGGTAGAGAACTCAAATTCTCAGATTGCAAAGCATAATGCAGTTACAATGATGGTGTTGTCCACCCGTGCGCTCCCACTGTGGAGCTTAGATGGCGATCTAGACAGACTCTAGATGAAGGGCTTACTAGTGCGCAATGCTATATAAAGCTCAACCTGGGCTGTGCTTATATAGCTTTTACAAGGCGGTTCGGTATAGATAAACGTAGTCGGGAGATACAAATTAGTCGGTAAAATATATGATCCGACAATATCTCCACGACCAGAAGTCCTACCGTCTCGGCCCTACGGGCCGGGGGGATACGCCCCTCGGACCCCGCAGAAGGGGGCAAGCCCCCCTCTGCACTCCCCCCATTAAGGTTCTATGGGGAAACCGCGCGACGCCACAGGGCCTTTATTTTCACCTTAAATGATAACCCAATGGCCTGGAAGTTTATGCCCTACCTAACCTGACGGCTAGGCTCACAAAGATCATCTATAACCATCAACGGTCACACATAGACCTCATCTAACTTGGAAGTTAGGGTTCCACAAATGTCCGGGCTCTCATAATGGCTTCTCCTCATAATGGGGGCCTTACAACTTAGAGCACCATGGATCATTTGTGGTCACATGAGGGTGGAGTATTGAGCATATCTAACACCCCCCCTCAATGTCCACCCAATGGTGAACTACCTCCTTGGTCCAATCCCAAGCTTTGGAAAGTGTCGAAGAAGTTGCTCTCTCCCAAGAGCCTTGGTGAAGATGTCTGCTCCATTTTCTTTAGTAGGGCAATAGGTTATCTCCACAACCCCGTCCTCAATCAACTCACGCACATAGTGATACTGGATTTCTATGTGCTTCGTACGTGCATGGAAAACAGGATTTTTGGCGATGGCCATGCAACTTTGGTTGTCACACTTCAACTCTGTAGCCTCTTGTCCTTGTATTCCTATGTGCCATAGGATCCTCCTCAACCATACTGCTTCACATGCTGCAATGCATGCAGCTTTGTACTCAGCTTCAGTAGAAGATAATGCTACAGTCGGTTGCTTCTTACTGATCCAAGAGAAAATCCCTGATCCTAAAGAAAAAGCAATATCCAGAAACTGATTTTCTGGTATCAATATCTCCTGCCCAATCTGAGTCACAGTATCCGGCAAGAGATGATCCTTCTTCATAAAGAATACCATAATCAGTGGTTCCTTTCACATACCTGAGTATCTGCATGCTTGCCTTCCAATGAGTTTGGCAAGGTTTATTAGAGAACCTGCTTACTACTCCAACAACATAAGAGATGTCTGGTCTGCTATTGCACAAGTAGATGAGACTTCCAACTAATTTCCTGTATCTTCCAATATCCACTGGAGGTGAAGTATCTTCAATAGATAATTTTGTGTTGACCTCCATGGGTGTAGAAATTTCCTTGCAATCCTCCATGTCGAATGCCTTCAATATCTGCCTTGCATACTTTTGTTGAGAGATGAAAATCTTCCCTGGTTCCTGCCAAACTTCAAGACCTAAGCAATAATGCATTAAGCCCAAGTCTGTCATTTCAAATTCTGAACTCAGGGCATCTTTTGTTTGTTGAAGAAGAGCATCATCATTTCCTGTAATCACAAGGTCATCTACATAGAGCACAAGCACAATTGTCTTCCCTCCTTTCTTTAGAACATACAAGTTAGCATCAGAAGCACATCTTTTGAACCCTAGATTCAAGAGATACTTATCTATCCGTTGGTACCATGCTCTAGGGGCTTGTTTTAGCCCATATAATGCCTTCTTCAGCTTACATACCTTGTTCTGTGAATGGGGAGCCTCAAACCCTGGTGGCTGAGACACATATACCTCCTCCTTGAGGTCTCCATTCAGGAACGCTGATTTAACATCCATGTGATAGACTGGCCAATGCTTATGTGCAGCCACAGCTAGTACTACTCGGATAGTAGTCATTCTTGCAGTCGGGGCAAATGATTCACAAAAGTCAATGCCTTCAACTTGTGAGTAGCCCTGTGCAACAAGTCTTGCTTTATATTTTTCTAGAGTACCATCAGCTTTGTACTTTAGCTTCCAAACCCACTTGGTGCCAATGACTTTACGCTTAGGGGGTCGATCCACTAGCTCCCAAGTTCCATTCTTCATGATATTGTTGTATTCTGTTTGCATGGCAGCCCTCCAATTCGGATCATGGAGTGCCTCTTCCACATTGCTTGGTTCCTTCGCTTCTTCTTGAATGAGATCAGCCATCAAGGCTGTGTTTACAATATGGGTGCTTGCCCGTCTCTGTTCCTCTATTCTCTGTGATCGCCTCGGTCCATCTGCAACCTGTTCTAGTGACTGTGGGATGGGGTTTGCAGAATCATAGAGCTGCCTCACCCAACGTGGCAATGGCTTTTCCACTTGGGTGTCGGCAGGTTGGTGACTTTTAGACTCATCATCTGAAGATGATGCTTCCTTCTCTTGTGTAGAAGGGATAGCTCTTGGGCCAGGTTCATAGTGGATTGCCCCTTCGCCTGATGATAAAGTGGAAGCTCTCTTATCCTCCTCCACTGCATGTGGCTGCTCCTCCTTGAACACCACATCACGACTCGCCATGATCTTCTTAGCCTCAGGGTCATAAAGCTTATAAGCCTTCTTATCTTCACTGTACCCCAGGAAGATACATTTGATGCTTTTTGGTTGAAGCTTGTTTCTCTCCCTATCTGGAACATGTACATAACATTCACTTCCAAATACTTTGAAATGGGAAACAGAAGGCTTTTTACCCGTGTAGGCTTCTTGTGGAGTCTTTCCATCAAGCGCCTTGGTGTAGCTTCGATTCAAGATGTAGACAGCAGTGTTGACAGCCTCTGCCCAAAACTGATTAGGCGAACCCTTTCCTTTCAACATGCACCTTGCCATCTCCATGATGGTTCGATTCCGGCGTTCTGCAACACCGTTCTGTTGAGGACTATGTGCCACTGTGAGTTGATGCTTGATTCCCTTACTCTTGCAGAAATCTTCAAACTCTATTGATGTGAACTCACCACCACCGTCTGTCCTGAATTTCTTCATCTTCTTCCCTGTTTCAATTTCAACAAGCTAAAGCCATTCTTTAAACTTACCAAAAGCTTGAGCCTTATCGCGAAGGAAGTACACCCACATCTTCCTGCTATAGTCGTCGACAAGTAACATGAAGTAGGAAGATCCGCCCAAGGCCTGTGTAGGCATTTTTCCGCACAAGTCAGCATGCACCAACTCTAGAGGATAGCTTGCCCTGTTCTTGCTTTCTTGTGGAAATGCCTTCCTCTGTTGCTTGCCCATCATGCAAGCTTCACATGGTTCCTTCATTTCTGCAATCGATGGTAGGTGTGCAACCATACCTCTGCGATGCATCTCCTTCAGTACAGGGTATCCAATGTGGCCGAATCTCTCATGCCATAGCTTACTTGTGCCCACATTTGTAGTGGCTGTAAGAGCACACAACTCATATAGGTTGTTCCTCCTTATGCCAGTCCCAACAATGTTGTTACCGTCCATAATCTTAGCTCTTGTCTTACTGAAAGATACTTGATGACCTTGATCAGTTATAGAAGCTACTGAAAGTAGATTTCGTTTTATTTGTGGAACATATAGCACATTTGAAAGCTTTCTGATATCGCCATTAGAGTTAATGAAAGAAACCGTACCTTCGCCCTCTGCAGGACATCTTGCATTGTTTCCTACCTTTACTGTGATGGGTTCCTTTAGAGGCTGTAAGGAACTGTAAAGGTCTTTTCTACTCGTCATGTGACGAGATGCACCGCTGTCCAACACCCATGAGTCATCTGTTCCTGAATCTTCAGCCGAGGAGCACACCTCCTCTATCGTAACAAATAACTCAAGCTCTGTTTCTACTGTGTTGGCAGACTCCTTGCCCTTGCCACCTTTTGAAGAGCCACTCTTCTCTTCTGCCTTCTTGATGCGACAGTCTTGGATTCTGTGTCCCTTCTTCTTGCAGTGGAAACACTCTCCCTTGAACTTCTTTTTGTCGTTCTTCTTTTTGTCTCCATCTTTTGAAGAGTCTGTTTTGCCTCCTTTGGCATTTGCTGTGAATGCAGCATCTCCTTTGCTACCACCACTCCTTGCCTTGAGCCGCAACTCCTCCTCCATGAGTAAGGCACTGAATTCTTCAAAAGTTAGTGGTTGAGGTCTGATTTGAGTGTTAAGAGCAGTTACCAGACCATCAAACTTAGGTGGACAAATTCGAAGACAACGTCGAGCTAGCTCTTCACTTGACTTTTGAACACCTGCTCCCGCCATTTGATCTCGTAGATTCTTTATGCGAGTGATAAACACCTCTGCAGTCTCCCCATCAGCAAACCGTTCTACTGCAAGCTGATTCTCCAAGTTCTGAATCCGTGTCTGATTACGAGTTTCATATTGATTTCTCAATATGTTCCATGCTTCACATGCCTTCGTAGTATGCTGAATGAGAGTCAGAACACTATCAGAAGTGCTTGTAACAAGAGCACAGAGTGCATCTGCATTTCTACGTTTCCAAGCACGTAGAAGATCAGCATCAGGAGGAATCATTCGACTAGGAGTATTTGGATCAGGTCTTTCTTGGGGCTCATGATCAGTCCCAAGAACAGTCTCCAAAAGCTCATATGAATCAAGAATAGAAGTGATTTTGAACTTCCACAGGGTGTAGTTCGTACCATCAAGTTTACCTTCTGTGAAGGCTGGTGGTCGTATCCGCAATGTTGGGATGATCGGCATCATTGATGCTCCTACTTGTGCGCCACCTACTCCTGTTGATGAACCACCTTGGCCCCCAGTCGTAGATGATGACGCACCACTTGATATCTTCTCTCTTTTGTTGTTCAGAACTCTGCAACCTCTGTGTTTCTGCTTCTGCACCACTTAGAGCCTCCTGAGCTCTGATACCATGTAAGAAAATAACAGCACAGCAGAATAGACCTGTAGACAGGGTTGAGAGAAAAACGCAGACAAAGATAGACGCAGACTGAGAGGTAGAGAACTCAAATTCTCAGATTGCAAAGCATAATGCAGTTACAATGATGGTGCTGTCCACCCGTGCGCTCCCACTGTGGAGCTTAGATGGCGATCTAGACAGACTCTAGATGAAGGGCTTACTAGTGCGCAATGTTATATAAAGCTCAACCTGGGTTGTGCTTATATAGCTTTTACAAGGCGGTTCGGTATAGATAAATATAGTCGGGAGATACAAATTAGTCGGTAAAATATATGATCCGACAATATCTCCACGACCAGAAGTCCTACCGTCTCGGCCCTACGGGCCGGGGGGATACGCCCCCCGGACCCCGCAGAAGGGGGCAAGCCCCCCTCTGCACTCCCCCCATTAAGGTTCTATGGGGAAACCGCGCGACGCCACAGGGCCTTTATTTTCACCTTAAATGATAACCCAATGGCCTGGAAGTTTATGCCCTACCTAACCTGACGGCTAGGCTCACAAAGATCATCTATAACCATCAACGGTCACACATAGATATGGATGAGCTACCAAGCATGAAGCAAAAACCACTAGTGGACAAATGAGTGTAATAGCAACCATCCGAGTCAGAGTTAGAAAAAACATCCAAATCTGGCGATAGTGATCCTCTCTTGGGATAAAACAATCAAAGTAGTCGGGTACCACTCAAGTAGTGAAAGATTCGCTTAACTACCTCCCAATGCTTGACACTTGGGCAATGCATAAATCTGCTCATCTATGAGATAGAAAACTGAATATTTGGTTGAGTAATGCATAAGTAGATCAAGCATCCAATAGCTTGTTGATAGAGAACAACATCAAATGCATCTCGAGCATCATGAAGACTCAATCATAAACCTATCTCGATAGGAGTGGCAATAGGTTTATAGTCTTCAAGGCCAAAATGATGCAATAATGTGTCAATATATTTCGTTTGACACAGTTATTCTGCCATCAACCTGCATAAAATTGAATGCCCAAATAATGATGCAAATGCCCCAAATCAGACATCTCAAATGAGGCATGCAAATCAGCCTTGAAATCATTAATATGCTTCTCATGAGGACGAATGAGCAGCATGTCATCAACATACACAACAATGATCAGAAGCACATCATTAGCATGCTTAACATATAAGGTGCTTTCAGTTGGACTGCTCTCAAAACCATGTGCAATCAGATAGGCATGTATCTTTTCATACCAAGCATGTGGTGCTTGTTTTAAACCATATAATGCCTTCTTTAACCTACACACCTAGTTTTCATGCCCTTTCTACACAAAGCCATGGGGCTAAAGAACATACAATTCTTCATGCAATTCAGCATTCAGAAATGTTGTTTTAATGTCCAACTGATGTACATTCCAACCATGATGAGCTGCAAGTGAACAGATGCTACAAATAGTAGTCATTCAGCAAGTAGGTGCAAAACGCCTCTTTCTTGCGCATAACCCTTTGCAACAAGCCTATGCTTATACCTGTCAATAATTCCATCAAGTTTATGCTTCAACTTGTATACCCACTTAGTTCCAATGTCTTTCTTGCAAGGAGGCAAGTCACATAAAGACCAAGTACCATTTTTCATGATAGCTCTAGATCTCTTTGGGCAAAATACTCTCCCCAGGTCTCCCATGGGGATTGAACCCAAGACCTCTTCCTTCACATCCTTGAGACTTAACCACTAAGCTAAGTGGATCACTTGTTCACAAGAGCACAATGTAAGAAAATAACAGCACAGCAGAATAGACCTGTAGACAGAGTTGAGAGAAAAACGCAGACAAAGATAGACGCAGACTGAGAGGTAGAGAACTCAAATTCTCAGATTGCAAAGCATAATGCAGTTACAATGATGGTGTTGTCCACCCGTGCGCTCCCACTGTGGAGCTTAGATGGCGATCTAGACAGACTCTAGATGAAGGGCTTACTAGTGCGCAATGCTATATAAAGCTCAACCTGGGCTGTGCTTATATAGCTTTTACAAGGCGGTTCGGTATAGATAAACGTAGTCGGGAGATACAAATTAGTCGGTAAAATATATGATCCGACAATATCTCCACGACCAGAAGTCCTACCGTCTCGGCCCTACGGGCCGGGGGGATACGCCCCTCGGACCCCGCAGAAGGGGGCAAGCCCCCCTCTGCACTCCCCCCATTAAGGTTCTATGGGGAAACCGCGCGACGCCACAGGGCCTTTATTTTCACCTTAAATGATAACCCAATGGCCTGGAAGTTTATGCCCTACCTAACCTGACGGCTAGGCTCACAAAGATCATCTATAACCATCAACGGTCACACATAGACCTCATCTAACTTGGAAGTTAGGGTTCCACAAATGTCCGGGCTCTCATAATGGCTTCTCCTCATAATGGGGGCCTTACAACTTAGAGCACCATGGATCATTTGTGGTCACATGAGGGTGGAGTATTGAGCATATCTAACACACAAGACCTCCTAGTAAGTCTAAAACTCGAGATCTTTGGTCATACACACGGATGACCAAACGGTGTCCGATTTCAAATCCGTCTGAACCGACCAGACCCTTGGATCATAGACTTACTTTATTACATTCTTCCCCCCTTGGAAAATTTTTTTGTCCTAAAAAATAGAGCTATATACATACTGTAGGCAACCCCCGAGCCTCATGTTCTAAAACTGGAAGAACATGGTCATGTTCTAAAACTGGAAGAACATGTCTCATCTCTGTGGTGGCGTCCCTGCCCAAATGATTCAAAAAACTATCTGATTTTGCACTTTGATGAACGGGACAAAGTACAAACTAGTGAAGAATAATGAGGGTGGATCGAAAAACATCCCTGGCCAATTCATAGTTTCTAGATGTGCGATCTAGGCACAAACATGTGAATTGGGTGGATTCAAATTACTAGTCCATTTCTATGTATAACTGGTGCATGGACTTAGTAATGAAGGTGGGATTCTTATCCCTTGCAAGACTCTAAGAATTCTTGATTCACTTGAATTTGTTTTGGAGAACTTGAAGTTTGGTTGTCCCATACATCTAACTTAGATGTTTGTACAATGGTTTACTTTGATCCAACAGTTACTTGATTTTTTTACCCGACTAGAGGACTACTTTGACCTAATGAGTTTAAAAATCCTTTGTAAACTGTAGGAGAAAGTTTACCATTTCGATGGAGTCAACCATACCAACTTGACCAATACAACTTCAAAATGAAAATTGTCCAACTTAGGATATTTTCTTCAAAGACTTGAGCTAAAAGTTCTTGGGAATTGTCAATCTGTTGAGCAATTCCTAACTTGTCTATTCTAGAGTCTATTGGACTCTAATAAATCATTTATGCTACAACTTGAAGCAAACTCAAATAAATAAGTCCACTTAGACTTATTTTCTTTTGAAGATTTGAAAAGGTTCTTGTATATAACATCTATCTAGGATGTTCAAGTTAGTTATTTTATTCTAACCGGCTAACCCTGGTCTTTTGCAAAAGGAATCAGATACCATGTCTGAGCCAATTTCAAAAGATTTGGAAAGCAAAAAGAAATAACTAAAACTCTGTACAACCAATTCAAACTTCGAACATACATAAACTTGCTATGAGTCAAAGTCTAGTTGACTCAAGACTTTAACTTCTCAACGATCTATTTCAACAAGGTATTGAAGCATTGTCTTTATCTTTAAGAGAAATAAGCTGGATTCTCAAAAAGATTCAAAACAAATCAAAAACATTATCCAATCACAAGATACTAGTGTGGTAACCAACATCAGTGTGTCGACCCACTGAGGTTCTGTTGATGAGTTTCCTATTCAAATAATGCTTCACTTGAGACTAAGTTCAGATCACATTCAATCTTTTTGACTCCTAATCGTGAATGCAATTCTTGTGCATTTCTTTGAGTCAAAAGAGTGAATTTATCAAGTTACACTAGGAACTTGATGCTTGACTTAGTCAATTAAATCTTTAGTTGAAAAGATCAACTCGAAATCAAAGTCCAACTTCTTTCATAAATTTATCAAATATTTCTGATCAATAACACCTGAGCTTGAAGTGTTCTAAGAAGATCTTGGAAGTTACTTACTTCATATCTTTAGTTTCCTTGATCTTGAAGTTACCTTGAATTATCGTAAGATACTACTTTCATCCTTTACGAATTAAACTTTCCTTGAAGTCTTAATTCCCTTAAGGATGAAACCTAACTTCAAAATCCAAACTAGGACTAAAAGATAATTATCATCCCACGGTCCGATGTCCCATACCATCTTTCCTACATCAATCTGAGTATAAAATTTGGTGTCCCATACCACCCTATTTTATATTCACATTAATGTGTGGGTGATTCTTATCCTAAAGTCTACAACATCTCTTGATAGAGAACCTTTAATTCTTGACAAGAATTTCGTAGTCTCAGGCACTATCTCTATCTTGATATTCTAGGTTTTAATCCCTTGACATGATCGTTTCACGATCTTGTGCTTAACCTTGGGAACTTGAAAACCTTTAATAGAATATCTCCAATCCCTTTTGCTAGGATTTTCAAATGAAAACCAATCCAAATTCCAAGTTCTTGAACTTCTCAAATTCAAGTTCAATTGGTTATTCTTGACCAATTTTGTAGCGACAAGAGCTTTTGACTTCTTGTCTTTAGATTCCTTTCTACTAATGCTTTTAGGTACCTATCCTGGCCAGGACTTTTATAGGAATCTCTCTACTACATAAGTCTGAGCATCCGCTCATGCTTTCTGGATTTGTACCGAAATCCCTTTAAGGATAGGTAAACACTTATGTTTTACCTTCCACAGACTTAAGTACCATCTTCACAGTTTCAGACTACAATTTTGGAATTCCTTCACTCTGTTCATACTTGGAACAGCTTATTTTTTCACAATTTTCCATTCGATAAATGGAACTTGAGTGAATAATTCCTAATGGAATTTTTACTGCCAATACTTGGGCAATCTACAGAGCAATTCTAATCGCACATTCTTGAACAATCATGGCCAAGTTTGATCAAGTCTGGTTGATACTTGTGACAAAAATAAAGACCTAGTCTTTATCTTTAAGATCTCTTAAACTATCTTAAGCTTCTTTGCTTACCTACAAGATTTTAGAGATCTTTCCCTCAACTTAAGTCCAAGCATTTTCTAATGCTTTTCAGATTCCAAAGCTAAGAATCTTTGATATACCTTAAGGTTATATCACTTATTTGGACTTAAATACCAAAAATGGTGGTTAGGGATTTGCTGGGAACTACTTGCTATAAAACTTCTCTTGAAAGATGTTAGTCTCACATCTCGGGAGATTTTTCTTTCAAGAACTTTTTGATTCCTACCAAGGAATCAAATAATACTAAGCAAATGATTCATCTTGGAATCTTTTGCTTTCCAGTCAATGATTCATCTTGGAATCTTCTCCTTTATTGGAAAGATCTTCAAATGGAATTCTAGACTTTTGGATAAGACCAAGACTTAAGACTTTGCTTGTTCAAAAGATATTCTCTTTTATCCAATGAAATAGTTAATTGGACTCTTTCATTAGCTTATCTTTAGGAAATAGCTTAATTTCCAAAGATTACTTTGCTTGGGTCTCTTCTTTAAGCTTTTCTTATCTTAAACACCACCAAGCATACTTTTCTTATCTTCATAAAAGTGCTTTAATAAAGTTTCCATGTTTATGTTTGAAAACTTTGCACAAGCAAATAATGCTTGGAATTGTTTACTTAATCTTATAAAAGATATTCTTGATTTTTTATAATATTCAAGGCTTTACTGCTTGAAGATAATCTTTTAGGAAAGAACTTGTTTCCTAAATTGTCTTTAGGAAATATCGTGATTTCCTAAGCTATATCTGTTTCAAAAATGAAAATAATTTGAATCATTTCATTAATTGTCATGACTTTAGGAAATTACTTGATTCCTAAAGATCAATTAATATTTGTCTTGGTTTCTTTTTTAAGCCTTGAGTTAGCTTAAATAGAATCAAGCAAGTTTCCTTCAAAAGTTTGTGCGTCGATTGAAGACCTTGCATCATGCCTCGAGATGCATTTCTGGAAACTAACATCTATGAACATTAGAGTTCCAAGGATTCTGGAAGTTCAATACTTCTACTTATTTTCATCAATATTTGATGAATATTAAAGTATTAAACCTTCCAAAATTTATTGAACTTACAAGTTCAATTGGTTTGTGTTTCAACAGAAACTTCCCTACTTGGGTGCATGAACATGAACATCCAAAAACAATTAAATCCTCGTTAGTTGCTAAGAATGTCTAGGTTTCTTCCCAAACTTAGACTGAGCATGCACATTGGAAAGTAGCTCTATTTTCTTGGCATCTTAATGACAAGAAAAAATGAATACTTACTTTCAACATGCTTTCTTTTCCTCAAAAGACTCCTACTAAGTGGTACCTATGTATCACTTTTTGGGAAAAAAATAGACTAGATACTTAGTTGCATGATGGTCAAGATCCTTGCAACTAGGTAATTTTCTTTTTTTCCCACCTAGCTAAGTCAAGTTAGAAAAAGAAAGGAATGAAAATATACGTGTTCAGCTACTTACCAAAGGATCATGCGTATGCACATGCATCTAATTGCATGCAAATGTATGTTCATGTATGCAAATGCCCATCTTGGGTGCAAATGCATCTGAGTTCATGCAAGTGTAATGAACTTAAGCAAATCTCAAGCTTATTAGGTATGCAAACAAGCATCCATGTAAAAACAACCTGCTTGCTATTCTGGCAAAAGGTAATTATTCAAGTGCATGAACTGGAGAATTAGCTACCTTTCCCAAGTGCGAACTTATGTGCATAAAACATTCGTTTATGCACAAATAATATTTTCATTTTTGTGCATGAATGGAAATAGAAATTTCAATTGCATACCTAAAATTGAAAAGTACTTTATGTACTTTTGTATCATTTCAATACCGTTTAGTTCTCTAATCAGCTTTCATGTTGAGATAATCATAATTGGACTATGCTTTTAGTCCTAGTTAATGCATCCTAAATGAAAGCATTCGAGCAAACAAATATCAAAATGAAAACATAATTTGGAAAATACTTAGCTCCACATAGAGCTACGTCCTTCCCTTGATCCTTTGGAAGAGTGATTCGTCCTCTTGATCCTTGCCAGGAGCTATAGCTCTTGCATGAGGTCTTCCTCTACAGAGATAAAAGCCCTGAAGAACGGAAGCAAGATCGTTAAACAACGGCAAAGGTTGTGTTCCTTTGGTAGCCCAATGGTTTCTGATGCCCGAAGTTGCGGGTTCAAGTCCCAAAGTCTCTGCATGAAGAAGCTATCTTCTTTTGCCTTTAAATAAAACAAGAACAGCTCGAATATAGCGTCTCTAGTTGTATTGGTTCCACAAATACAACATATGTCAACTCAAGTACGAACAGTTGGAGCAAAATCAGTAAATCCGCCAGGTGACGAGTTCAAAACGGGATCTCTGAAGAATTTGGTGATCCATAGAGACAGTATATGTTTTTTGTGTTGTGCTAAGCAATGCTTCAAACAGATAAAGACCAAAATGATAAGAGAATTGGTCGCGCGTCCCCAGCTGTCGGCCTGCTGATAAGGCACGATGTCAACAGCGTCCGTCACACTACAGAGGTTGGAGCTTCGATACAGAGTTAGAAGATCGAAAATTTATTCCTCCAGAGTTGAAGCTTGTGGCATCTTGGTTAGCCCAACACGCCATGGTGTATTGGATAAAGACTTATCAGTGAACAGCATGGCTGTTGGTTTGAACCCCGTATGTAGCGGTTTGAGGATAGCAAGCATATTTTTGTAGCCTCCTACAGCAAGCGAAACCCAACTTTTCATATATTTTCTCGAAGACAGTATCCCATCACCAGAGATAAAAGGTGCAGGCATGGAAAAGAACAAGAACTAAAGGTTCAGTCGATAGCTTCGATGGAGAAAGCTACTGTGGCAGCACAGGAGAGCTTGGAACTGAAGACAACAGAAAATATGTCCGCAGAACTGATCCAGAGGACACCATTGTTCTCCGCCTCTGCTGCAGCGTCATCTTCCTCTCCAGAGCCGCCAGCCAAGAAAATGTGTTTCCTTCCACGCAGAGCCGATTCCCGAACCATTCTCCTCAGCCCTTAGCGTCATTGCTTAGCGCATCATGTAACAGAGGAAGAAATCGTAATAGACAATTGCCAACCTTCCCAGTTGTTGCAATGGATAACATCCATCCATGGGAAACCACAGGTAGCGTGATCGAATCCCGTACTCTTCAAATATTGCACATAATAATTTTGGCCAATATAACCAAAAGCAATGACTACATACGGCGAGAAATACTTCGACAGAGATGAAGAAGTGCTACAGTAATGCAATTTCAACGCATCTCATCAAGAGCTTACAAGAAAAACGATGAAGCTAAAAATCTCCATAGATCTCAACCTAAGGGCTTTGATACCAATGCAAGAGAACAAGGATTACGACCACCACATGCTAGAGAGATGACTCTCCTCCCAACCAAATGCCTCTATATATAGCTCTCTCCAGGGGACTACCTTCTTGGGAAGGTGGATACTAACCATCCATGTGTCAGCCATGTAACTACATGTGCGCCAAGTGTCCCAGTTAACTCAAGTTAACTCAAGGACATGCTTCTAGAAGGATCTAGATCTCTTTGGGCAAAATACTCTCCCCAGGTCTCCCATGGGGATTGAACCCAAGACCTCTTCCTTCCTTATCCTTGAGACTTAACCACTAAGCTAAGTGGATCACTTGTTCACAAGAGCACAAGACCTCCTAGTAAGTCTAAAACTCGAGATCTTTGGTCATACACACGGATGACCAAACGGTGTCCGATTTCAGATCTGTCTGAACCGGCCAGACCCTTGGATCATAGACTTACTTTATTACACATAGCTTCTTGAGTTGCATTTCCCAGGCCTTTGTATTTTACTTCTGTGGATGATAAGGCCACAGTTGGTTGCTTCTTATATGACCATGATATAAGCTTTGAACCTGCAAAAGATAGGTACCCTAAAGTGCTCCTTCTATCATCCTTGGAGCCAGCCCAATTTGCATAAGAATACATTTTTATGTCTAAGTCAGAAGTGAATGGATAAAACAACCCTTCATTCATGGTACACTTTAGATACTTTAGCACCCTCTTGACAGCATCCATGTGAGGTTTCCTTGGTGCATGCATAAACTGACTCCATGTGCTTAATCCATAAGCAATGTCTACTCTTGTTTGGGTAGCATAGTTGAGGCTCCCTACACGCTTTTGGTAGCCTTTGATATCCTCAAGAAGTTCTCCTTCATGAGAACTAAGCTTATGGTTGAGTTCCATGGGTGTACCTACAATTTTGGTATTCTCCATCTTGAACTTTACCAACACATCATGAATATACTTTCTCTGAGTAATAGATATGAGAAAATCTATATTCACAAGTTCTAGACCAAGAAAATATGTCAATAAACCAAGATCGCTGATTTTAAATTCTTCCATTTGTTGAGCCTTAACCTGCTTGATGCCATTAGCATCATGCCCTATAATGCTAATGTCATTCACATAGACACATAAGTAGATAATGTTTGAGTTGGTCTTCTTTATAAATAAAGAAGAATCTGCCTTGCTAACCACAAAACCTTGATCCTGCAAATATGTCACAAGCCTATGGTTCCAAGCTCTAAGAGCTTACTTTAGGCCATATAGTGCCTTCCTTAGCTTGCATACACAACCTGATTTATCTTTGTCCTCAAAGCCTGGAGGTTGTGCCATATACACTTCTTCTGATATCCATCCATTTAAGAATGCATTCTTGACATCTAATTGTTGGTATCTTTGCCATAAGTGAAAACGTTTCTTTATAATCCACTCCATGGGTTTGAGCAAACCCCTTTGCCACTAGCCTTGCCTTGTCCCTATTTATAGAACCATATGAATTCTTTTGGATTTTATATATCCACCTTGATCCTCTTACCTTCATCCTTGGCTTCTTGGGAACTAGGTCCCAAGTATGGTTTTCCTGAAGTGCTTCTACTTCTTCCTGCATGGCTTCTGTCCATTCTTTCCTCTTACTAGCTTCTTCAAATGAAGAAAGTTCTTCTATCATAGAGTCTTTGGTGATATACACAGAGTGCTTGGCAACTAATGATGTATCATAGCCATACCTTATGGGTTTTTTGCTTTCCCTTTGAGATCTTCTGAGTGCCTGGTTGGAGGACTCTAGTATGTCTTCCAATTGCTTAAGTTTGTTCTTGCCTCTTGACTTCCAAGCCTTGAAGTCAATCTTCTCTTCATCCTCTGAATTGATATCTTCTGGTAATTGTTGATATTCTTGAGTGAGAGTTGGAAAATCACTTTCCAAATCATAAGCTAACTTGACTTTCCTAGAATCATCTTCAAACCATGAATTATTTTCATCAAACAAGAATGAATCAAATTCATGTGAAAAGTACTCATCACCTCCATCAGATCTAATCCTCTTCAAGCTTCTACATGTTTGGTTTTCAACTAATGCCAAGTACTTTTTGAAACATGTAAATCTTCATCCTTATGCTTCATGAAATAAAGGATTTTCCATCTACTATAATCATCTATAAATGAAACATAGTACCTTGAACCTGAGATGAATAGGTGTTGCTTCAACCTACTTCACACTAGCCAAGAACAACTACTAGAGAGTTTAGTCGGCCTCTTTAGCATGCTAACGATCATAAATAATTGTCATATGTTTCTTGGAACATGATCCACTAATCAATGGATCAGAACAAATAGATAGGAATTGATCCAAGACTAAAAAACTTGTTATTCTTGTTTCTACACCTGTTTAGTGTTTTGAACAGTTCTTTGAGCACATCAGCAACTAACCTAATTCCTTTTGGGAAACTCTAATTATCTTAGATAGCTACCAATCATGAGTGATTTCATAAAAAATGATGGACTACACACTATGAATGGTGTTTAGCAAATCACAGAACCTTCCCGATAATTATGGGGTGCATCAGTCAACAGACAAGAGAGTAAAGATGTGTTAATATCTCACGATCCAAAGAGGCAATGATAATGAGACTTTGCAATCATATACTAGATAGTATGCTGAACCTACCATGCTTCAAATCATGACAAATGATCAATCATACACTGAGAACAAGCTCTTAGAAAACCATTGTTTTGATGTAGTCATAGTAGAGAAGTGAAATGAGGATGTAATGATTATATGTATATTAAATCCTATACAAATACAATGTCATTAGCAATCCTATATTGCTCAATGTGTGAGAGGTGAATGAGCTGTGAGATGATCTCTCAATTCACAATAGATCTCCTTCACAATGATCTCAAGGAGTCGAGATAATATGTAGGTCATTTGATCCTCTTTTTATATTTGTGTTTGGAGGCAATCTTTGAATTCAAATTCAAAAAAGGTTCACCTAAAAGTGAATCCTAAAGTGTAGGATATATTCTCTCATTACTCAACAACAAAAAACTTTGAGATTTGATGCTTCCTAACTTCCTTGCGGTTGTAGGACACTTTTACCAAGATAAATGTAAATGGTTTTTTACAAGAGATTGATCACATAGGATTCCATATGAGATGTGCCAATTAACCAAGTATGTGGGCTTGGTTTTAATTGCACCAACAAAAACAACATCACGGCTAACCAAAATGTGTTTACTTTGTGGATGATACAGACAATAGCCTTTGCTTTTAGAACTGTACCCAACAAAAAATACATTTTACTACTTTATCATCTGATTTCATGGGATGTTGTTCAGACACTAATGCATATGTGAGACAATCAAAAATACGCAGGCGAGCAACAGAAAGCTTACAACCATGCCAAGCTCAATTGTTGGAGTTTGAGGTCTGCAGAAGCACACTAATAGCACAAGGAAGAAGCTTGGAGCACAATACACAATATTGAATGTGTTACCACTAGAATGTACAAAGATATATGACCCATTAGGGTTATAGGCATATATACAAGCCAAGGGAAAAAAACCTCCTAAAGAGGAAAAAAAGTGCCCCGACAGTCCTAGGGTGTTCACGCACATCACTCACTAAATATATCAACACAATCCACTATTGCTTTGTTGAGTACAAAGGATGAGTATAGAGGTGCTGCAATGGAAGCATGTGAAGCATCTTGGTTAGAGATGTTACTTGTAGATTTAGGTGTGGGAGTGCAAAATCCTATCACCATCTATTGTGATAAACTTGGCAGCATATAGTTAGCACGAAACCCTATTTTTCATGCTAGAACAAATCATATCGAAGTGCATTATCATTTTATCAGGGAAAAGCTATTAACAAGTGATATTGACCTTGTGTCTCTAAATAAAGTGTGCGAATGCTCTACACTTGATTTCATATGAGTCATTTGATCCTTATATTGTGATGATTTGAATGGTTTATTTTTTAAGTTACTGCATAACAATGTGTTTTAATTTTCTTCACATTATGTTGTGTACACGATGATATTCACACGGTATTTGAGAATGAATTTGAAAGTTTTAGAATACAAGAAATTTTGGTTAAAATACGCACCATTTGTCATGATGTATAAATTTCGTTTGATCTCTCACCCTCATCTTCCTGTAAAACAATTTAGAACGCAGGAAAAAACAAATAAAACGGTTACGAGTGCCAAATTTGTTATTGTAGCTACGGAGTTTCACTTGCATGATGCTTGAGGGCTAGACGTGGAATTACAGCAGCCGCATGCACAAGTAGCCACAGACATCTCTCTCTCTCTCTCTCTCTCTCTCTCTCTCTCTCTCTCTCTCTCTCTCTCTCTCTCTCTCTCTCTCTCTCTCTCTCTCTGCGTTTCCATATACTTAGCAGAATGGTACAAATACAGTTTTGTTTTAATATACTTAGCAGAATCGTAACAATACTTCAGGATTATCGAGTGATATTTACTACGGCTGGCTTTATGTAGACAAATTACATGCATATACTCATCCAATTTTCTCCTTCTATATGTTTGACAGACTGGTAACCATACATCAGGGTTATCGACTGTTATTTAGAAGGCATATTTTTTAGCATGATTTTCGTGGGATTCCTGAGCTATTAGAGTATAAACAGAGCTTGTTACAAGAAGCATCAAATAATCAATTAGGTAATCAATGTGATTTTGCATTGGCATATTCACGTTCGAGATTGCTATTCCTACGCTTAACTCACTGCACAGACTCATTAAACAAAGGATTATATGCAGCAGACTGGTGATCTCCTTCGCGTACTCTTACATTTGCGGCTTTCCGTTTCTCAGCTGGGACTCCCATTAACTGATGGAGCAATGATGATTCCTGTTAAAATTTTAAAGATATGTTTAGATACACAGGCACTCGAGCTAACAATCAGAAGGTTTAGCCTTGATGTAAGATTTTGATCATTCTTTCAAGATTTCAGTCTTAAGGTAGCGTTTATATTTTGTATCCAAGAAAACATGGAAGATGATTAGTGAGCATGACTCATTTAGAAGGCTATGGATGCATCTTGAATCCATGAGACAAAAATAAGGCATCAGAGACTGTACATTAGATGAAGGATAAAAGTCATCATACCTTGTAGCAGTATCCCCTCGTCGTGTCACAGATGGGATAGTCTGGAGGACAGCAGCTCCAATGATCATCACAGCAAATAGCATTTTCATACGGACAACAGCCCCAAAAAAAGCAGCTCGACCTGATTTCAAATATGCAACAGCAAGTCTCATCTGCAGGACATGACGACCAGTCATCACATTGTACTGTCGATGGTGGAGGAGGGGGGGGGGGTGGAGATGGTGGTGGTGGCACATATGGAGGCGGAGGAGGGGACGGTGGTGGTGGTGGGCTTGGTACATATGCAGTGGATAAAGGATAAGACGACTGATAGTACATCCCACAAATGCCCCGGGACTTGCCAGTGCCCCTAATCAAATATATATATCCGCTATCCCCCCATGAAGTTCCCCAGGAATTCTTGGCAATCCAATATTCAACATCATCAGCGACGCCCCATCCAACAACAACAATAGCGTGATTAATATTGTATTCACTGCTTGAGCAGCTTCCATCATAGATTCCCTGATAAGGATATGGATTACACAGTTTTAGTGGAAGATCAGGGCATCAAGTTTGTACTTTCCGACAGTTTAAACTCAACTTACCCCAGCATAAAGTTGAAAATCAAAAGCATCACCGTTTAGAGCAATTGACACTGGCTGTCCTGCTACAGCACATTGCAATGCTCCCTCATCGTACTGTTCTACATCTACATAGTCTTTGAAAGAGGCTTTGATTGTGCTTGCCTGGCCGTGCCATAGAAGAAAAACACAGCTTGAGTTCAGGCACCACAGGTAGGACCAGATAGAGGTAACATGCTTCCCTTACCTTCTCATTGTCACATGCTGGAGCAGTGCCGCTCGAGCTTGCATAGGGATAATTATCTTCTGAGTTAATGCCACCATTGCTGATAACCCAGGAAAAGGCATAGTCCATCCATCCTCCACTACAGCCATAGTCGTTGGTATCACAGCTTACTAGTTCCTGTTCTGACAAGCTAATCAAATTTCCTGTCGATATTGCGTTCGCACTTTCCATGGCAGCAGCTGCAGAAAATGCCCAACAACTACCTGCAAAAATGTCCAAAACAGATACATGACTTGAACAGGTGCAATAACCGGGCACAAATTCTCAGCCGTTCTATAATCATGGAACCAATTGTTTTCAGAGACTTCCCATCTTTTTGTGGAAACAACTATGCATCCGACTGAACAATTTCTAAAACCTAATGACCGCAAAGGGATGTCTCAAATGCGTTCTATGGAGGCCAGTGCAGCTAAAATCTGAATTTTCATGCACCATCAAGCATATGATATTTCCCAAGAACAAATAACATTATCCGGCATGAACAATAAACAGATGTAATCTCTGCATTTCATCGTGCCCATTATTAATTTTTACACGGGAAAAAGGAGTTGCAGACTTCATTCCAACTTACCGCAACTGGCTTGATCTTTGACGTCTACAACCACACCTTCGTCTCTCCAATCGAGTGATAGAGCCAGACTACCAGAGTCACATGCTTCGGCTCTTCTGCGCTGCTTTTGGATCCCGTGATGAACAGAACTGCCCGTCGAATTTCCTAACCGCACTCCAAAATAGTTCAATGACTTGAACTCATCGTTTGTAAGGTCAGCAAAACGAGTAAGGCCGAGCTTGAAGTGTGATGATCCTTTCGTGTTGTGGTCGTGTATGTGCCTCAAATTCTCTTTAAATATTGTAAACCTTGCTTCCTTCTCAGAAAGCCTTCCATCCGAATAGTGCTTGCCGTGCTTAGAGTTCCATCTCTCGAAAAGCGCAGAAAGTCTGCTCTCTGATTCCAAATCCTCCGGTATGTATTGGGGAACTTGGGCCATGACAGGCAAGAAACCTGCCACAGCTGCGAGGGAAATGAGGAACAGAAGGATGCAGTGTAAGGAAGCCATGGGATATCCTTTCCATAGAACTTGGGAGCTTAGATAGCGATTTATAGTTCTCTCTCTCTCTCTCTCTCTCTCTCTCTCTCTCTCTCTCTCTCTCTCTCTCTCTCTCTCTCTCTCTCTGGGACGTAAAGCGAGTTACGCAACTTGGATACTTTCAAACAATCTTATTTCGTACATTGAATAAGATGTTTTCCTTTCGCTCATCTCAAAACCTCTTAATTCAACGAAGCGAATAGAAAGTATGGAAATGATTTCAGTTTTGACCCCAATAATTGATCACATCGTGCTATGGAAATAGTGACAGGAACAGTTCTCTTAGATCTTATTTCGGGCTCGAATGCGTTTTTTGAGCTTGTCGATGACGACATGCATTTGAGGAATGCTGACATCTTTGTTCCGGTGAGAGGTAGGAGTCATACCTTGTTTCTATGGCGTTTCCTACGCGTTTACAAACGCTTTGGAATCTGCCTTTGTTCACGCGACTGCTGCATATCAATAAGTTCGCTCTCCCGAACGATCCCACGATCAAAATGGTAGACTGATATTCTGAAGAAAACATTTGCAGCAGGTAATAAATGCTGAGAAACCCCATCATCCATGGCGGAAATCGGTGGCTTTGCACCCTCTGAAACAGGTGGAACAAAATAAATTTATGTAGTGCCGTCATCCACACGTCCATGTAAGACGGAACACTGCATTTTCTCTGTACTCTATCAATTTGAATTTAAACAGAAAATGATAAAAAATTATCTTCTGAAAATAAAAGCCAATGGTTATCTTACAATTTACTGATGCGGAAGCCGAGACATTCTTGAGGCGGGCTGAAGAGGTCGGATCAAAATCTCTCGAATTATGCCGTGACTTGACAACGTCCAATCTGCAGCACCTCCCCTTATCTGAACAGACGCAAGTTGCAACCAAATGTACAAACATGATTGAAAGACAGCAAGCATTGGACTGTAGTCTGTGCCTCCGCCCAATCTGAATCTTGCCTGAATCTTGCCCGACGTAAGTAATATATGCTGAGAAGTTAAGAACTTTTGCCGCCATTAGATGTCCTCATCAACAGACTTAGTAAACTTATCTGTACGTTAGTTAGCCAATCAATCACGAAAGTAGGCTTCAATCATGTGTATAGTTGTCGTCGACAGTGCCTTTGCCATCGTACTTTGAATCTTGCGGCTTCATCTTCTTGTTTCACTTTTCTTTTTTTTTTCTTTTTTTTTTTAAATACAATGCATTGGAAAGACACACACTCGACCTCGTAAGGTAGAGGCACCTATCTTGGAGAACTTTGAGGCATCCAGCACTAGGCGAGACTTGAACCCTGGCCATCTGCGTAGGAGTACAACGCACATCTGCTAAACCATGCCTATTGGATGTTGTTTCACTTGTTTTGGCTTCATCTTCTTGTTTCACTTGTTTTGCATAATTATTGCACATGCGTTGTGTAGCAATTGCATGTCCGTAGTTTCCTCATCTCATTCCAAACTCCATGTTGAGGTGGTTGAAGTCAGGGAAAGTTCATAAAAGGATCGTAAGAGAAGAGGGAAGATCTCAATAAACTTCTCTTGTCTTTCGCAAGAAGCTCCAACGACCGAAATGACCAGAAGAATGTGAGGAGCAGCTTCTCCTTGTGTGAATTGCTGGGGTGATCTTTGTACCAATGGGGCAAAATTACAAGGAAACCCTAGGTAGAAGATTTAAAACAGCAAGAATGGAGTAGAATTTTTTGGTGTCCCTAGACAGCCATCCTTAAGTACATAATAATAATGGATACTTGTTTTGTTTTTGTATTTTGGATAGAAACATAAGAAACCATTAAAGAGGTACATGTATGAGTTATAGAGTTTCCATGTGTAAGTCATGAGAGCTTGGATTACCATGTTTTCTCTGTCAAAGATGACTAGTATTTAACTCAATGGGAGGTGTTGACATTTTCTGGCCATCATGCCCCTCTAAGACCACTTATTTTACGAAAATCTTAGGACAAGTTCCTTTGGAATAAGAAATCATGAACGAAAAAATAAGATGATGAGGGAAGTATGCATCAATCTTCTTGGAATGTTTTCACCTTTTTACATGGTAGATAGACAATCAATTACATCACTTAGGTCATCAGATTTAGGAGGAGATACAGTAAAGCAAACGGTAGAAATCTTCACTTAAAAAGAATAGAACTTTGTTTGAGGTAACATGAAACACTTTAAAGGAAGAAGCTAATATGAGGAAGTGATTACTAAAGATCTACAAAAGCGCCATAGGGAGACTGGCTACTTTACAAATGGAAAGGGCAACACAAGAAGAAAATGTGTCAAAAAGGCACCACATAGAGAGATGAGGAATGAGTTTAGAAAGGGAGACTTTGAACAAACCCTTGGAGCTAAAGAAACTGTTGTGTTTGATCAAGAGAGCATTAAATGGCTCTCTAATGCATGTTGAGCTTGATAACTCTACAACAGTCCCTCTCAAACTCAATGTCATGTCATGTAATCCAAGTAGCTTCAAAAACTTCTTATGAGACTCTAATCCAAGTGCTTTAAGGAAAATATCAGCAACTTGCTCATTTTTCCTCACGTAAACAAGATCAATATCACATGCTAATACCTTCTCGCCAACAAAGTTATAATGTACATTGATATCCTTTGTTCTATGATAAAAAATAAAAGTTCAGCCTAACTATATGGTTCTAATATTATCACAATAAATAATGATAGGTTTTTGTACTTCTAGACCTGAATTTACAAGTAGCATCTCTAGCCATGATGCCTCACATGCTTCCATTTGATCTGCTCTATGTTCAACCTCTCTAGTCCAAAAAGCAATAGTGGGTTGCTTCTTAGTACTCCATGCAACAATAGCACTTCCAAGTGAAAATAGAAAACCACTAGTAGATCTTCTATTGGGAACACTACTAGCTCAATCTCCATTGGTGTATCCATGAATGTGCAATTCTATACCAACTTCATAAAACAATGCAAAATCCAAAGTAATACTCACATAATGTAACGTGTGTCTCAAAGAATCTAAATGGTTTCCTAGGAATCTGCGTAAACTAACTCTCAAGTCCCACAATGTAGCTTAGATCAGGCCTTGTAACTGTTAGATGTATTAAACTTCCCACAATTTTCATGTACATAGTGGTGATTTCCAATGCTTCACTTGAGGTAGCATCTAGCTTCAAATTATGACCTAATTGAATAGATTAATTCCTTCTTTTGCAGTAACATAGAAGCTTGACATGTCATCAAACACTACACCTCTACTTACCTTCACCTATCATGTGAACACATTGTAACATTTATATCCCTTTAGCTCAAGAGAGTGCCCAATGAAGATATAATTTTTTTCTTTTGAATCAAGATTTATCCTCGACTCATCTAGAACATATACATATGCAATGAAACCAGTGATAAGTGTGGACTTTTACTTGTAAACTTCTCTTTGTGGGATATTTGATGTACAACAATGTTTGGAGTTATGTTCATAATGTATACAATGGTATGCATAACTTCTCCCAATAAAAATGAGGCATATTTTTCTCAATCATCAAGGCTATTGTTATTTTTGCAATATGTTTTGAAAGTGATTTAACACCTCACTCTTCTCCTTCATGAAGTATATCCATAGTTTTCATCTATGGTCATCAATAAAACTAACATGAAATCTGCATATCTCCCATAAATGTGGTATTTTCAAGACCCCAAACATTTGTAAGCACTATGTCTAGCACATTCTCACTAACATGCTTTTCATGTGGAAATGACAACCCTGATTGTTTACTAAATTTGCATGCTTCTCATACGTTCTTCATCTTTGAGAACTTGAAATTTGGTAAATTTCCATCTACAAGCTCCTTTGACTGCATCAACTTTAGCCTCTACAAATTTGCATGTCCAATTTGCTTGTGACATATCTCTATGTGAACAGTAAAACCTGCACCTTTTGCAAACATGGCTACATTCAAGGTAAACATCATATCATGTTTGTTCCCTTTGGCAATCAACCTTCCATTTTGTTACTCTTCTACATATAAACCTTCAGAATTCAACCTTACTTATAATACATGGTCAATCATTTATCCAATATAAACTAGGTTCTTTGTTATATTAGGGACATGCAATACGTTAACAAGATGTTTTACCTTCCCATCCTTCATGAATAGGTGTTATGTTTCCTATATGCTCAATAAGATATGATGTATCATCACCTATTTCAAGAAATCCATAAATTGATAATTTCTACAAACTACTAAACCATTATGCATGGGTCATCATGTGATTTGAAGCACCTGAATCAACATAGAAGACATTACCATTCGATTTTGTGTGATGAAATATAGGAGATTTGGACTCACCACCTCTTAGCTAGGATTGTGATGGCTTGAGGATTACTTCCTAATCCTCCCTCTTAGGGTGTAGTTCAACCATCTCCCACCTATCAAGGGTGTGGTTCAATCATCTCCTACCTATCACTTTATTACATTTTGAAATAGCAGTAGACATTGTGTTCATCATATGATGCTAGACCATGAGCAACTTATC
Organism: Ceratopteris richardii; assembly: GCA_020310875.1. Taxonomy (NCBI): domain Eukaryota; kingdom Viridiplantae; phylum Streptophyta; class Polypodiopsida; order Polypodiales; family Pteridaceae; genus Ceratopteris; species Ceratopteris richardii. The sequence goes on from CM035428.1 coordinate 37,857,479, forward strand.
TGAGTCATCTCCACTTGTGGATGCATAGTTGTTTTACTGCTTTCTAATGTTTTGATTCTTCAACTTGCAATCAATTTCAAAGTGAATAGTACCACAATCCTTACATCCCTTATTGTCATTACCTGAATCATTACTTTGAAAATTTATGTAGCATCTTGACTCCCCCTACCTTGAAACTATCATCTACCTCCTACATTAGTGTCATGTTGACCTTAATCTTTATTATTGTTTCCTCTTTGACTTTTAAATCCTTTTTGTTGGTCTCTTCTACTATGAGAGTAGAAAAATTTTTGAGAACTAGCTTTTCATTGGGAGTTTCAGGCTTCAACAAGGTTTTCTTATGTTATCAACATGGACACAACATCAACAAAATTTGGGATATTCTCCCTAGTCTAAATAGAAGTTTTAAACTTCTTGTATGTGGATTCTAAACCATGAAGGAACACTTCAACCTTATCAGCATCATCATCTACATTGATGCCAATAGATGCAAGTAACTCACATCCTCTCTAGAAAGGTTTTCATTGTCTCCTTTGATATACTTTGAGTAGCCTTTCCCCCATTAGTAAATTCATCATTTTGAATCTCCAAGCATGAAAGTTTCTCTTTTCCAACTTATTGCTCATAAGTTGACTCATTCCATCAATGTTTGCCATTTTTATAGCAATTTACAATACTACAAAAACACTAGCAGTAGTACCTTTGCTTGAACATTATCACACTCTGACTTGACATTTTGATGTAAAAAAAACAGAGTTTTCATGTATCAACAATACACGATTTTGGGATTGAAATATTTGGAAGATGTCAAATAAAAGGCAAGTTGGAATTTTGTAAACTCACCTATTTTTTCTATGGCCCCCATCTTGGGGGCTTGACATGCAAGAGAACGAGGATTACGACCACCACTTGCTAGAGAGATGACTCTCCTCCCAACCACATGCCTCTATATATAGCTCTCTCCAGGGCACTGTCTTCTTGGGCAGGTGGATACCAGCCAACCACGTGTCGGCCATGTAACTACATGTGCACAATGTCCTAGACAACTCGACTTAACTCAAGTGGATGCTTCTAGAAGGCTCTAGATCTCTCTGGGAAAAATACTCTCCCCATGTCTCCCATGGGAATTGAACCCAAGACCTCCTCCTTCACATCCTTGAGACTTAACCACTAAGCTAAGTGGATCACTTATTCACAATAGCACAAGACCTCTTAGTAAGTCTAAACTCGAGATCTTTGGTCATACACTAGGATGACCAAACGGTGTTCAATTTCAGATCTATCTGAACCGGTCGGACCCCTAGATCATAAACTTACTTTATTACATTCTTCCCCCCTTGGAAAATATTTTCATCCTCGAAAATAGAGCTATATCTCTACTGTAGGCAACCCCCGAGCCTCATGTTCTAGAACTAGAAGAACATGGTCATATTCTAAAAGTGGAAGAACGTGTCTCATCTCTATGGTGGCATCCCTATCCGAAAAATTCAAAACACTATCTCACTTTGCACTTTGATAAACTGAACAAAGTTCAAAGTAGTGAGTGAATAATAAGGATAGATCTAAAAACATCCCTAGCCAATTCATAGTTTCTCGATGCGCGATCTAGGCACAAACATGTGAGCTGGGTGGATTCAACTTACTAGTCCATTTTTTTTGGGCATGACTGGTGCATGGACTTAGTAATGAAGGTGCGATTCTTATCCCTCACAAGAATTTGAGAACTCTTGATTCACTTGAATTTGTTTTGGAGAACTTGATGTTTGGTTGTCGCAAACATCTAACTTAGATGTTTGTACAATGGTTTACTTTGATCCAACAGTTACTTGATTTTTTTCACCTGACTAGAGGACTACTTTCTCCTAATGAGTTTAAAAAATCCTATGTAAATTGTAAGAGAAAGTTACCATTTTCTTTGAGTCAACCATATTATAACTTTCCCAATACAAATTCGCAATGAAATTTGTCCAACTTAGGACACTTTTCGCAAAGACTAGTTTTTTAACTAAAAGTTCTTGGGAATTGTCAATCTATTAAGCAATTCCTAACTTCTCTATTCTAGAGTATACTGGACTCTAGGAAATCATTTATGCAATAACTTGAAGCAAACTCAAATAAATAATTCCACTTAGACTTATTAACTTTTGAAGATTGAAAAGGTTCTTGTACATAACATCTATCTAGGATGTTCAATTTAGTTATCTAATTCTAACCGGCTAACTCTGGTCTTTTGCAAACAGAATCAGATACTATGTTTGAGGCAATTCCAAAAGTTTTGGAAAGCGGAAAGAAATAGCTAAAACTATGTACAACCAATTCAAACTTCGAAGATATGTAAACTTGGTATGAGTCAAAGTCTAGACGAATCAGGACTTTAACTTCTCAAAGATCTGTTTCAACAGGGTATTGAAGCATTTCTTTCTATCTTTAGGAGAAGTAATCCATTTTCTCAAAAAGATTCAAAGCAAATAAAAAACATCATCCAACCACAAGATACTAGTGTGGTAACCAACATCAGTGTGTCGACCCACTGAGGTTCTGTTGATGAGTTTTGTATTCAAATAATGCTTCACTTGATACTAAGTTCATGTCACATTCAGACTTTTTTTACTCCTTATCGTGAATGCAGTTCTTGTGCATTTCTTTGAGTGAAAAGAGTGAATTTACCAAGTTGCGCTAGGAACTTGATACTTGACTTAGTCAATCAAATCCTTGGTTGAAAAGATCAACTGAAAATCAAAGTCTAACTTTTTTTTTAGAAATTTATCAAATATTTGTGATCGATAACACTTAAGCTTGAAGTGTTCTAAGAAGATCTTGGAAGTTACTTACTTCATATCTTTAGTTTCCTTGATCTTGAAGTTATCTTGAAGTATCTTAAGATACTACTTTTATCCTTATTGAATTAAACTCCTTCTTTGAAGTTTTAATTTCCTTGAGGATCAAACCTAACTTCAATATCTGATCTAGGACTAAAAGATAATTATCATCCATGGTCCGATGTCCCATACCATCTTTCCTACATCAATCAGAGTATAAAATCTGGTCTCCCATACCACCCTATTTTATATTCACATTAATGTGTGGGTGATACTTATCCGAAAGTCTAAAACATCTTAATTAGAGAACCTTCTTGCTTCAATTCTTGACAAGAATTTTGAAGTTTTTGGCATTACCTCTAACTAGATTTTCTAGGTTTTGATTCCTTCACATGATCATCTCACAATCTTGGGAACTTGAAAACCTCGTGATGGAGCATCCATCCTTCTTTGCTAGGGTTTTCAAATGAAAACCAATCAAAATTCCAAGTACTTGAATTTTCATAGATTCAAGTTCAATTGGTTTATCCTTAACCAATTTGTAGTGACAAGAGCATTTGACTTCTTGTCTTTAGATTCCCCCCCCTTTTTTTTTACTAATGCTTTAGGTACCTACCCTAGGGACTTTATATATTAATCTCTCTACTGCTTAAGTCTTAAGCATCCGCTCATGCTCTTCTGGATTTGTACCAAAGTCCCTTTTAAGGATAGGCAAACATTATATTTTACCTTCCACAGACTTAAGTACTGTGTTCACGGTTGCAGACTACGTTCTTGGAATCTCTACTTTGTTCAAACTTGGAACAGCTTACTCTTTTCACATTTTTCCATCGAATAAATGGAACCTAAGTGAATAATTCCCAAAAGGAATTTTATTGCCAATACTTGGGCAATCTATAGAGTAGTTCCAACTGCACATTCTTGGACAATCATGGCCAAGCTTGATCAAGTCTCATTTATCTTTGTGACTAAAATAAAGAATTATTCTTTATCTTTAAGATCTCCTGAATTATCTAAAGCTTCTATGCTTACATGCAGGATTTTAAGAGATCTTTTCCTCACTTAAGTCCAAGCATACACTAATGTCTCTCATATTCCAAAGCTAAGAATCTTTGATATACCTCTAGGTTATATCACTATTTGGACTTGAGTACCAATACTTGAGGTTTGGAATTGCTCAGGAACTACTTACTGACTAAAGAGTATGAAGAACTTCATTCTCAATACTTGGAAGAATGTTATTCTTCAAAGACTTGAGATTCCTTCTAGGTGAATCAAATATCTTAAGAAAATGATTCATCTTGGAATCTTTTGCAATTTTTGGAAGGATATTAATTGAAAGAAATTCTTTCTAACAATATCTAGAAGGTTTGCTGATACAATTGGATCAAACTAGAGGCTAAATATCACCTTTTGGATATGTTTTCCCATGCCACTATGAAAGTTTAAGTTGAACTTTTATTTATGTGATATTGACTCCTATTCTTGAGTTTGATACAAGATTTATTATTATTGGTCAATCTTTAGATGTTACTAGAGTCCTTTAAACATATTTCACCAATCAAAATTATGTTTAAAGTCCAAACATCTATCAATGATTGATCCAATAGTAATGCTACTATGAACACATAACTTTTGAACTTTATAGCTTATTTAGGAAAAATTCATGGATTGGAGATCCATTTCTTGGAACTTTCTATTCCTAAATGAAAAGTTCACACTTGCTTGAAGTCCTTAGGAACTTATCTTATTTCCTAAAGATTGCTTAGCTAGTTGCATCATTTACTAGAGATGCAACTATAGAACCAAACATCCTTTTATTGACGTCAAAGATCAATTGATGTTGAGTTTCAAGCTTTGAATTCCATCACTCTTTGGGATGAAACCAAATGAAAACTTATAAAATCTTCATAGTTTTTCTTGACACCTTTATAGAACATCATCATTCCTTGGTCCTATCATATATTATGAATTTATGTGTATTTTGAGAAGAGTTCATGAATCAATTAAGATCCTTTACTTGGAACGTCTTCCTTCCCAAAAAATAAATTCATCTCAAACATGGTAGGAGAATGATCTCACGAGAAATAGAAGGGTTGACTATTTCATTATAGTGTTTCTCTTTTAGGAAATATCTCAATACCTAAAAGTCACTTACCGAGGTTTCATCATGAGATACAAACCTTGAAACCACAAAGAAACTTCTTAAAACTTTCAAAATCTTCTAAATAGAAGAGTGATCATGGAACTTTGGAAACATAGCTGAAGTTATCATCCAATCTTGGGATGCTTGAAAAGTTACATAAATTACGTAACTAATCAACTAAAGCTTATCCGCATGACTTTCTAAATATCATCTATACTTAGAGTAATCATTATAAGCTTATCTTCATGATTCCCTAAGTACATCCGGGACTTAGATTCATCATACATCACAAAAGGTTTGCAGGTAATTAAATTTTCTTGGTCATCAAGAAAAATTACTACTTAGCTTTCTCCTAGTGCCTACTTATACCTAGTAAGACATCAAACATACTTAATTATCATTAAGTATTTGTGTGCGATAGCAGAGTATCAACTTGGGAAGGAATCGACTAATTACTTGAGCTGCAAACTGGAACTTGTATGTCTTTGCAACTAACTAGTCCTCTATCTTCCCCAATGTCTAGCCGTGAGCTTTATAAAGTAAGCTAAATACTAAGAGAGTACATTTTCATATCTAATTGCAAACAACATCCCGCTCTATCATGCAAATGCATGTGCCTACATGCAAATGCATATGCTCACATGCGTATGCATGCATGTTCTTTGCATGCCCAAAAAATAATACAACAATCATGCATGAGCTTGATACATGATTTTTCCTTGTACTAAGAATGTATATCATGCAATCTTGATGCATGTATATCCTTTCCTTTGTCCTAATGCACTATGATATAAAAACATATCCTCCTGGTGCAATAAAAAGCTTACTCAATGGAAAGGAAATCTGGAATTAAACTAGCAAAATACATTCTTTAATGCACAAGGATCCCTTTTTTTAAATCAAGTCTTTCCTTAATGCAAACTAATGCTTGGAATGAGAAGTGGATTTTTTTCATTATCCTGGTGTGGACTTAATCGATTGAAATCTTGGCTATTTCAATGTGCATCTAGGATTAAGTGTAGAATAATGAAAACAAGATAAATCAAGCATTAAGGTCAAGTTGAAACTAGAAAATACTTAGCTTTGATCATAGCGTCATCCATCCTCTGTTCTTCTCATACTTAATCAATGAATCAAGACTAGTTTTGATTCGGATTCGATCAGGAATAGCTTCTCAAAAGAAGTATTAAGATGGGAGATGATTCCAAAGCTCGGGTCAAGTAAAGGTTTATGTGCAGAGACTGAGAACAAATAGCATTTGGTGGATATGGCATCGAGATGCTTGTAATGTAGTGGCTAAGCGGTATGGTCTGAAGTAGAATAACAAGGTTCGATTCCCATCGGCAATTGACAAAATTCTTCCCTTTTTATTCGTCGTTATGTACTTCTGCAGTATCAAGAAAAACATTTTGCCTTGCTAAAAAAGCATCGAACCACGTTGCTCTGGTGGATAAGATAGAGCTACTCCACACGTAGGTTTCGTGTTCAAAGCCTGCAGAGCTAATGTCTGAGCAACAAGCCTTCTTTTGGATATGCCTTCTATATTTTACTTTTATCGAGAAACATCCATCTCGATGTCACCAATCCCTCCGGGGAAAAGAAGACACGACGCCCCTCTCTCTCTCTCTGAGGCAGAAGTCCAATTCCGTCCGCTGCTGCCTAAGAGAACATCTCTTTCACAAGTCCAATTCCTTCCGCCGTTGCCTGAGAGAACATCTCTTTCACACTTTGATGTGTATTGCTATCTTAATACACATTAAATAAAAGATGGCTGACTACAGAGCAAGATCTGCCCTCGTGGATAAAGAAGTGGTATCCGCATCGTGATGCCACGATCAACACGATCGGTCTGCATAAGTTTCGTCTAAATTCTTTGTACTCAACACGATCGCGCGACACTGTTTCACTATGTTGTACACAAAAGCTTTTGAAATTAAGTCGTGACTTAAAACTGAACATCAAACTGGCCAGTTATTGTATACGGTGCAATGGGACAACTCTGAACTATCAATATGAGATCATGAGTTTGATTCCCATACGAACAAGAAAATGGAGTAATACTTTTGCTCGTGAACGATCCCGTGACACATAGAGATGAGTTCCGAAGTGACATACGAAAAAAAAAATTATACACGAATTCCTAAGAAATAAAACTCGCACACATAAGGCAAATAGATCATCAAGTTCATATGACTTCTTGATGAAGGAGATGATAAGAGTAAGGTCTCCATGAAAGCTTAACCAAGCTCTAATACCAATGCAAGAGAACAAGAATTACGATCACCACATGCTAGAGAGATGACTCTCCTCCCAACCACATGCCTCTATATATAGCTCTCTCCAGGGGATTGCCTTCTTCGGCACGGGGATACTAGCCAACCATGTGTTGGCCATGTAACTGCATATGCGCCAAGTGTCCCAGACAACTCGACTTAACTCAAGTGGATGCTTCTAGAAGGCTCTAGATCTCTTTGGGAAAAATACTCTCCCCATGTCCCCCATGGGAATTGAACCCAAGACCTCCTCCTTCACATCCTTGAGACTTAACCACTAAGCTAAGTGGATCACTTGTTCACAAAGCACAAGACCTCTTAGTAAGTCTAAACTCGAGATCTTTGGTCATACACTCGGATGACCAAACGGTGTCTGATTTCAGATCTATCTGAACCGGTCGGACCCCTACATCATAAACTTACTTTATTACATGACATGGACATTGAAATGACTTTGAAACCTAAATATGATCTAAATGAGTGACCTTAAAGGGATAACTCATGAAAATAATTTGGCTCCTTCTACTTGCACACCAATTTGCATAGAAATCTGAGATCGTTTGTGAATCTCGCATTCTCCATTCCTTCTCATGGACTCTTCACCATCATTCCTCTTCATGAGCTCTCTACAGCCACATTGGCTTTGATACCATGCCAAGAGAAACGAGATGAGGAAGAGAGCTCTCATATACTCACACCCAAAGAGAGGATCACACATAAATTGAGGCAAGGAAGAATTATTTTCTTTCACTTCTTCTACTATATAAAGAGAATATACAAGAATAACCTAATACAACTATACAACTAGTACAATATTATATAAAGTGAAGTACATAAATAAAACCCTAATATCCATGAATGAGTGAGTTGACAAGTAACAAACCTCACTAAAAGTATCCTTGACATATACCAATGTAACCATTATACATGTCATAGAAATGAAAAGTGGTGTGTGACATTCTCAATCATCACATGTTGACCTTGATATTTCAACAATGGGGCCATCTTTGACACCTTCCATACATGCATGTGTGAGATCGAAAGATGCAATGCTTATTTTTGAGTTATTTTTTGACATCCCATTAAGAAAATAAGACCCAGGAAGTTCCTTATATGGATAGAGAGACCATATGGAAGGATGGGCCCCAAAATAGAAACAAAAAGCGACTTGGAATAGAATTTCAAACATGATTTTTGAACTCTATATTCCACATCATAATTTTTGTACAAAAACTATTTTGAAATACATTAATGTTTCTATGCTTTAACCTTCCAACAAATGGGTGAAACTATCCCAATAACATGACTATGTAGTAGAATAGAAAATAAAATAGGGGGGAGGGGTTCATACATGGCTCTCCCCTCCCTTGTGATGAATAACTTATTTTCTAACACGGTTTAGACTAGAAAAAGGACTTTTGTTCCCTTGTTTAGAACTGAATCTCTTGTGGTGTGATTTCCTTAAGTAGAGGTTATTAAAAGTCAACACGAGATCAAACAAATGTGCCTCATAAGTCAACCCTCAAATTGAGGTGCTCATAACCTAGTTTAGAAAAGAGTGATATCCAAGGGGTATCATGGTGAAAGAACTAAAAGTCTGACCCAATAATCATGAATTTATGACGTTTGAAAGCAAAAGGACCACCGTCTTTTAGGCCTTCCACACATGTATGTGTGACATCAAGAGAACCATAATCTTCATATTTAAGAGTCTTTTTGAGATCTCGTCAAAAAATTAAGACCCATGAAGTTCCTCGTATGGATAGAGTAGTGTTGTATTTTAATGGTCTACCATGCCCTTCAATTTTGAAGGCTATCTACACATAATATCTGTATTTCAGAATTTTTATGTAATATTTGAAGCTCTAATAAAATATAATCAAAACGGGCAATATGACAGTCAAAAATCAACATTAGAATAGAGAGCCCTACCATCTCCCTCCCTCTCTATCTATCTATCTATCTCTCTCTCTCTCTCTCTCTCTCTCTCTATATATATATATATATATATATATATATATATATATATATATATATATATATATATATATATAACTACTAACACATTACTACTTTCCTTATATATATATATATATATATATATATATATATATATATATATATATATATATATATATATACATTGACCTACTAACACATTACTACTTTCCCTATATATCACAAAGTACAGTTTCGTCAGCTTAAGTAAAGGACAAGGGTGGAAAGGGAATGCTCACCAATCCTAAAGCTATCGAAGAATGCACGGAAGGGATTCTTCAAATTGGAATCTAGCGAACGAATCGCTTTTAGCTTGTAGGGCTGTCCGAAGGAGATTCACGAGTACGTTGACGACTTGGGATTCCAGCAGCCATGGAATCGTCAGAGCATCCCATCATGGTCACCATTGCTACACAGTCACGTCGCACTGAGCTCCAAGAAGGAGAGGCACCTTGAGGAGTCTTTTTTTTTTTTTTTGAGAGTACAATGAATTGGAAAGACACACACCCGACCTCGTAATGTAGAGACACCCATCTTGAGAAACTTTGAGGCATCTAGCCCTAGGTGAGACTTGAACTCTGGCCATCTGCTTAGGAGTACAAGGCACATCCGCTGAACGACACATCTGCATTAAGAAGTCTTTCATTGTGTAACCCCCCCATTTTTTTTGTTTTGTTTTTACCTACTCGTCTTTTTACATGGAAATTTGGAATTTGAAAGAGCAATACACACATCGAGGGAGCCTTAATTCTCCACTCCCTTTACATATGAAATTTGAATGAACAATAAACACATCGAGGGACCACTTCATCGTAGACTCCTTTTACATATCACATTTAAATAAAGAATATACACATCTAGGAGAGCCTTTAATCCCCTTCATTTAGGGTCCACAATGAATCCATAGTTGATTTTTTATGGTCATATTGCCTGTTTGGACCATTTTAGACTTTAAAATAAGGTCGTGAATTTTAATAGGCCTTGAAAGATTACATCAAAAAATGTGAAATATTGGTACTCTGTTGAGATAGCCTTCAAAATTGAAGCGCATGGTAGACCATCAAAATACAATCCTGAATGAATCTATCAGAGAGAATCACGACTACACTATGCATCACGACTTTGATTACATGCATCACATTGCTTTTTGACCCATCTTCTTTATATTGCCCCAAATCCTCCCAACACACACACACATTGACTACCCTTTTCATATTCATGATCCTCCTTTTTTCTTAATTATTAGCACAACTTGCCATTAGATTTCAATATCCTGTTGAGGCCACTTGCATTACAACTTCCATAGGGGCAAAAAGTTCTTAAAGCTTATAGAATATCCCTAGAATCTCCACCCAGATGGGTCAATGTTTGACCTCAATATCACCAATAAGAAATCGGAGATAGAGATGGGGACCCATGAGATCAGGGTGCCTCTTAAAAGAGATAGAGACCCATGAGAAATCATGCAACAAATTGAAAGGGAAAGTTTCAAAGTTTATAACGAAACTGTTAGATCTCCAACCAGATGCAATGATCTTTGGACCTATATTTCATGAAAGAGAACCCTCAATGAAGCCCCTGAAAGAAACAGACACCCATGAGATCAAGGAATCTCCTAAAAGAGATACAAAGCCATGCGAGACAATGGAACCACCTAAAATGTGATAAAGATTGTTCTCTCTGAGCAAGAGGTCCACTTTCAACTATTTTAATGTAATGTGTTAGCTACATGCAAATGAAGCAAAGATGCAAAGTAAAGACTTGAAGGTGTGAAGGGGCCCACCAATTTTTTCAAATAGGGCCATGAAGTAAATCTCTAATCTCTTCGAAAGTGCGTAGAAATAAAGAAGCTTCACTAAGAAAAGTGTGGACCAAAAGAGGCACTAAATGTCAATTTATGCTTATTTTAGTCCTTTCTTATGTAATTTCTATCTATTCAAGAGGTTGATATGTATTCATACTCCATTTTGTAAAGGACAAGGAGTCTTTGAGCACAAGGATTTCATATCCATCATCTTCTAATTTTCTAGGATTTTTCACAACTCATTTTGGTAGCTAAATAAGCTTTAGGACTATTTTTAAGTGAGTTTTGTAAAAAAAAAACATACGAAAAGGCTCAATTCCATGAGTATAAAGACGAAAACCCTAAGTTGCAAGGTACATTTTGAACCATAGTAGGTTGCTTCTTACCAAGGTATACATGAGCTACCAAGCATGAAGCAAAGACCACTAGTGGAAACACGAGTGTCATAGCAACCTGCCTAGTCAGAGTCAGAAAAAGCATGTAAATCTCGCAGTAGTGATCCCTCCTTGGGATAAAACAATCCAAGTAGCTAGGTACCATTCAAGTAGCAAAAGATGCGCTTAACTGCCTGCCAATGCTTGACACCTAGGCAATGTATAAAACTACTTATCTATGAGATAGCAAACTGAATATCTGGTCGAGTAATGCATAGGTAAATCAAGCATCGAACAACCTGCTGATAGACAACAACACAAATGCATCTCCAACATCATGAAGACTCAATCATAAACCTATCTTCATAGGAGTGGCAATAGGTTTGTAGTCTTCAAGGCCAAAACACTGTAATAATTTATCAATATATATATTTTTTGGACAAAAAGCTATTCCACCATCATCTTGCATAAACTGAATGCCTAAATAATGATGCAAATGCCCCAAATTTGACACCTCAAATGAGGCATGTAGATCAGCCCAAAAATCAGCAAAATGCTTCTCATGAGGACTAGTGAGCAACATGTCATCAACATACATAACAATTACTAGAAGCACATCATTAGCACACTTAACATATAAGGTGCGTTTAGTTGGAATGTTCTCAAAACCATGTGCAATTAGATAGGCATGTATCTTTTCATACCAAGCACGTGGTGCTTGCTTCAAACCATATAATGCCTTTTTCAATAAGCACACTTCGTTTTCATGCCCTTTCTGCACAAAGCCACAAGGCTGAAAAACATACACTTCTTCATGCAAGTCACCATTCAAAAACGCACTTCTAATGTCCAACTGATGTACATTCCTGTTGGGTGTGTGTAGAAGTGCGAGAGACACATGAGAAGCACACACAAAGAGGACAAACGCAATAAGACACACGGAGAAGACGATGGATGGGATAGCTCTCTCTATTGACGATAAACTCAACTGAAGTAAGAGCTGAATGATATCCCTAAGTACAAAGTACCACCACATATGAGTGAATCATGTATGTGGTAACATGGGAAAAAAACCTCTAACCAACACTAGAGTAAAAAGTGCCCATGTATAGGGAAAAGGTTCACATCAAAGCTACTTGAGGAACACATAAATGTAATAAACCCCCCTGGAGCGAATGATGTGAACACATACAGGGAGTGACAGATCAGCCCCCACAAGGTAACAAGCCTAAAGCTTTGTGAAAAGCTTCAAACTTTTCCTGTGGAAGAGCTTTGGTGAATATGTCTGCCACATTATCTTGTGTAGGCACATATACCAAATCAATATCTCTTGCATGAAGGCGCTCTCTCACATAGTGATAATGCACCTCAATATGTTTGGTCCGTGCATGAAACAGTAGGTTTTGTGCAACAGCCAAAGCACTCTGACTATCAGTGAGAATATGCGTAGCAGCATCAATCTCCATGCAAAGATCCATCAATAGGCGTCTCGTCCATATACACTCCACTGTAGCTGTGAAAACTGCCCTGTACTCAGCTTCACAACTCGGTGTCGCCATTGTAGGTTGCTTCTTACTCAACCAAGATATGCATGAGTCTCCAAGGAAAAAGGAATTACCACTAGTGGACACGCAAGTATCATAACAACCAGCCCAATCACTATCTGTAAAAGCATGCAAGCATGGCTGGATATCTCTGCCATAAAATAGACCTAAGCTCAAAGTGCCTCGGAGATATCTAAACACACGATTCACCGCTTGCCAATGCTTAGTGCCAGGGCTATGCATGAATCGGCTCAAGTAGGAAACTACATACTGTATATACGGCCTTGTGTTCCATGCATATATAAGACATCCCACAGCTTGTTGATAAAGAGAAGTGTCAAATGCATCAGTGGAATCCTCAACTGAGAACCTAAACCCTGTCTCAACTGGTGTGGAAACGGGCTTCCAATCCTCAAAGTCAAAATGCTGAAGTAGTTTTTCAACATACTTTTCTTGATGCATAACAATTCCCCCCTCAACGAATACAAACTGGATGCCAAGATAGTAGCTCAAAAGACCAAGATAAGTGACATCAAAAGTATGCTGCAAATCAGCCATAAGAATGTCAAGTTTTGCATCACATGACCCAATCAAGAGTATGTCATTGACATAAAGAACAAGCACTATAAGGTCAGCCCCATTTTTGCGTACATAGAGTGTGCTTTCAATTGGACTACATGTGAAGCCAAGAGCAATCAAGTGATTATGCATTTTATCATACCATGCACGTGGAGCTTGCTTGAGACCATACAAGGCTTTATGCAAGCGACAAACCATATGCTCTTTCCCTTTCATAGCAAATCCAGGAGGTTGCTTCACATAGACCTCTTCTTGCAAATCACCATTCAAGAAGGCTGTTTTTATGTCCAATTGATGCACTTTCCAACCTCGATGGGCAGCCAATGCAACCACGGTACGAATGGTAGTCATGCGTGAAGTAGGTGCAAAACTTTCCTCATAGTCAATGCCATATTGTTGCGCATATCCTTTGGCAACCAATCTAGCTTTGTAGCGATCAATGCTACCATCAGATTTTCTCTTAATCTTATAAACCCACTTTGTACCAATGGCATTCTTTCCTTTTGGCAATTCACATAACTCCCAAGTACCATTTCTATGTATGGAATCCATTCCTGATTGCATAGTACTCATCCATTGTGGATCATCACATGCATCTTCAAAAGAAAGTGGCTCTTCATTACATGTTGTAGCAATAAGAGAATAATCCACAAAATTACTTGATGCATGGTGAGAGCTTGATCTTGTTCTACCAAGTAAAGGTGCACTCAATTTGCTGTCCTGCAAAGTTTGTTTCAGCCACTTTGGCATAGATTGTGCACTCTTGATAGACATGCGTTCATTATGTAAAACATCTTCAATATGTACATCATGCGTGGGCTGAATTTCCTGCTCATTTTCAGCCATATTTTGATGCAAATGTTCAGCCATATGTGGCTGGAAATTTCCAGGAGTTTGGATATTTTTTTACTGAAATTTTTCAGCCATGTTTGGATGGAAATTCTCTATATTTTCAGCCCTATTTGGCAGGAATTTTTCAGCCCTGGTCTATATGGCCATAGTCAAGTGCACCATTTTGGAACAAAGGCATGAGTGCATCAAACACATCTTGTGAGCTAACTGTTGGCAATTTTTTGCATTCAAGTAGAGGGAAAACTAGATTTTCAGCAAATACCACATCTCGACTCACAATAATTGTGTTCGTCAATGGATGGTACAACGGATATCCCTTACTTTCAGCACTATAACCAACAAATATACATTTCTTTGCCTTGTCATCAAGTTTGTGACATTGTTGTGATGGCACAAGAGCATATGCCAAACAACCAAACACACACATATGACTAACCATAGGATTATGACCATTCCAAGCCTCATAAGAAGTGATGACTCTCAATGCTTTTGTAGGGTAGCGATTCAACACATAGTTTGCACACATGAACGCTTCCATCCAAAACTTATGAGGAAGATGCTTTCCTTTAACCATACATCGTGCCATTTCAAGTAGAGTTCTATTTTTACGCTCGGCAACACCATTTTGCTGAGGTGTATATGGCACCGTACATTGGTGTGAAATACCTCTTTCACAAAGAAAAGCATTAAACTCATGTGACATGTATTCACCACCACGATCCATGCGTAGATTCAAAAGCTTTTGTGAAGAAAAATTTTCAGCCATAGCTAAAAATGCTTTGAAGCAAGAAAATACCTCATTCTTTGCATTCACAGGATACACCCATGTATGGCGAGTAGCATCATCAATGAAGGTAACAAAATATACATGCTTCCCAAAAGATGGAGTCTTGACAGAACCACATACATCACTATGAACAAGTTGCAATTTTCTTGTAGTGTGTGTATGACTATCTTTTGGAAAAGAAGCACGATGCATTTTTCCAAGAATGCAACCTTCACATGCATGCTTTTCAATGGACTCAAGTGTAGGCAAGCCAATAACCATGTCTTTTGCAAGTAGAGCAAACTATTGAAGTTCAAGTGACCAAAACGAGCATGCCAAAGCTCCATTTCAGCCATGGAAGAAGTATGAGCAACTAAGGCATTCGAGGCAACCTTCTTGTATGTATCCATGCGATACAAACCATTACATAATGTACCGGACATCACAATAACATTTCCATTGTTGAAATCATGAACCATACACTTATCATCAACAAAGTGTACATGAAGTCCATCTTTGGCAATCAACAGAACTGAAATTAAGCTCTTCTTGATACCGGGCACATACAATACATTTTTCAAGAGAATCACACCTCCATTTGCAGCCGTAAGCTCAATTTCTCCTACTCCAATGATAGGATAAGAGGCATTGTTTGCACACACCACATGTCCTCCTTTAGGTGCATCTTTCAAAGAGGCAAAAAATCTTTTGCATGATGTTATGTGCTTTGAAGCACCACTATCAAAGAACCAATCCAAATCAGCCTCACTCACAACCATACATTTAGAATGTAAAAAAGCATCATAATGACATGTAACAACACATGCCCAAAAATCTTGAGCCATGTTAGCTTTATCATTCTTTGCATTTGTTGAATTTTCAGCAATAGACATGCCGGATTTCTTCTTCTTTTCATTGCATTTAGCAAGCTTTCTACGCTCATCAATAGTATGACCAGCCTTTCGACAATATTTGCATCTCTTCTTCTTTTGCAAATCACCATCATTAGAGGAATGAGTGGAAGAGGAAGCTTGAGGCTTTTGTTTTGATGAACCCAAAGCTGAACCATACTTGCTTTTCCCCTTTTGTGAGATAGCAAGTGCTTGCGTTCCCTCAATCAAACCACTCCTATTCACTCTAGATGGCTCTTCTTGCAAAAGAAGAGACACAACCTCATCAAATGCATACATATTAGGATTTCCTTTTGCAACCAAATGGAGTGTAGTAGCAAAGCTTTGAAAAGATTCCGGTAATCCTTTCAACAATGTAGAAATGAGTGATGCATCCGGAATGATCTCATCTATGTTTGCCAATCGCTCTTTCAAGTCCTTGATGCATGTCACATACACATCCACTAACTCATTTTCAGCCATACATACATCCTCAAGTTGCTTCCTCAAGTATGCAACACGTGCTTCATTATGCATGGCACACAAAGAAGCAAGAGTGTCCCATGCCTGTCTCGATGTAGAACATGACCGAATGTGTGGAACTATATGACGCTTCACTGAAAGCGCAATCAAAGCATGAGCTTGAGCATCTTTTCCATCCCATCTAAGCTGCTCTTGTGTAGGTGGAGAAGGAGAAACCACTGTACTCGAAGAAGAAGCTCCATCTGTGACAGTAGACTGTGAAGTAGAAGAACCTGCCAGTCTTCGATCTACATCTACCACTATGTTCCAAAGTTGTTTTGCAACAAGAACATGCTTCATCATGTAAGACCACATCGGATAGTTGCTCCCATCAAGCTTATCTTCAGCTTGAAGCATGCCAAACAAGTCATTGTTGCCCACCATTTCACAAAGGAACAAGAATGTGACAAAAACTTTACTTCGACGAAAGCTGAAATAAGTGCTGAAATTTCAGCTCACAAACCGTCACTATGATGGCGATTCTGACTGCACGAATGGCTTCAAAATGGGGGTAAAATCCCTGCGCTTCTGGTGGAAATGTTTCTTGGCTGCTGAACTTCACAGTTCTATGCTCCGAAGTCGATTTGCACTGTTAAAAGTGCGCGTACATCGCGACGCGAAAAACGGAAACTTGAGAAGGAGTTGAACCTACTCTCATACCACTGTTGGGTGTGTGTAGAAGTGCGAGAGACACAAGAGAAGCACACACAAAGAGGACAAATGCATCAAGATACACGGAGAAGACGATGGCTGGAATAGCTCTCTCTATTGACGATAAAACTCAACTGAAGTAAGAGCTAAATGATATCTCTAAGTACAAAGTACCACCACATATGAGTGAATCATGTATGTGGTAACATAGGGAAAAAAAACCTCTAGCCAGCACTAGAGTAAAAAGTGCCCATGTATAGGGAAAAGGTTCACATCAAAGCTACTCGAGGAACACATAAATGTAACAATTCCAACCATGATGAGCTGCAAGTGCACAGATGCTATGAACAATAGTCATTTGGAAAGTAGGAGCAAAGGTCTCATCAAAATCAATGCCTCTTTCGTGAGCATAAAACTTTGCAACAAGCCTAGCCTTATACATGTGAACTGTTCCATCAGGCTTACACTTAATCTTGTATACCCACTTAGTGCCAATGGCCTTCTTGCCAGATGGCAAGACACATAAAGAACAGGTACCATTTTTCATGATACCATCATATTTTGATTGCATAGCAGCCATCCAATTTTCAAAATTTTGTGCTTCATTAAACAAAACAGGCTCATTCTCATCACAGAGACTAGAGGCAGCCATAGCATAGCAATCTGATGCAAAAGAGGCATTATGAGAGTGTGAATGAGTACGATATGACAGAGGTGCATCTAATTTGTTGTCACGCAAAGTCTGCACCAGCCATTTTGGCATAGTTTTTGCCTCCTCAATATTTTCTCTCTCATCCACAAGTGCATCATGTAAATCTGCATAAAAAATGGAATGATCTGCATCATTACATGAAACCTGTAAAGGATGAGAAGTTGCCTCATTAGGACCAACACTAGACTGTCCACATGTAACAAGAGGCACCGAAGTGTCATACATGTCTTTGGAGCTAACTGATGTTTCCTTAGTACATGAAAGTAATGGTTGAATAGCATTCTCCACAAAAACAACATCACGACTAACCAAAATGCATTTAGTCTATGGATGATATAGATGATAGCCTTTGCTTTCGAAACTATACCCAACAAAAATACATTTCACTGCTTTATCATCTGATTTCCTATGTTGTTGTTTAGGCACTAATGCATATGTGAGACAACCAAAAACATGCAAGTGAGCAACAAATGGCTTGCGACCATTCCAAGCCTCATATGGAGTGATAGACTGCAATGCTTTAGTGGGACACCTATTAAGTACATATGCTACACACATGATAGCCTCAAGCTAGAAACTATATGGTAAAGCCTGACTCTTGACCATACACCTCACCATCTCCATGAATGACATGTTCTTACTTCTGAGGGAAATTTTAAACACTACTCCCTCCAAGATGAATATTTGCTTTATAAAGGTAAGGTTTGTGTCCCAAGTGAAACGGACATATGAAATAAAGTTATTTCTTAAGGCCACGATGTCCCAAGTGTTGGATGTCTTTATACTAACTGAACCTATGAATAAGTTAAATGATATTTTTACTAGCATAGTTTACATCGAGATGTGCAAAACTATGTATCTAAGTGCTATAAATGCAAGTCATTTAATTTAAAAGACTTAAAGTTGGAGGATTGTTACATCCTTTAGAGATTCCTAAAGGAAAATGGCAAAGTCTCTCCATGGATTTCATTTCAAGATTACCCTACACTCAAAGAGCCTTTGATTCAGTCTAGGTTTTAGTCAATCAATTAACTAAACTTGCTTACTTTATGCTCATCAAGACTAATTATAAGACTCTAGAAATTGCAAAATTATTCGTAAATCAACTTTATCAACTCTATGGTCTTCTAGTAGACATAATTTTTTACTAGCAATCTTTAGTAGAATTGAAACTAAACTAAGCTTAAGCACAATTGAACATCCCTAGATGGATGGAAAAATAGAAAAACTAAAGCAGATCTTAAAAGACATACTCAGATATTATGTTACTTCCAAAAAGAGTGATTGGGAAGATTACCGTATTTTGGGTGAGTTTTGCTATAACAATGCCAGAAATATATCAACTGAATTTAGTCCATTATGTTAATGTGTGGGTTCCAACCTAGATCTCCATATGCAGTAGTACTTCAAAATGAACAAGTTCAAGTAGCTCAAGAATTCCTTCAAGACATGAACTTTAAGGTTAAGATAGCAAAAGAAAACTTGAAAAAAGCTTATGTTGATCCTAAGAGAAGAGACATTACTTTCTAGGTTGGCAATCAAGTTTATCTTCGTGTTCCTGAAAGGTAGAAAATATTCAAGACTGCACCAAGTTGTTTCCTAAATATTTTGGTCCTTTTCCAATTACCAACAAAGTTGGCTTGTGGTCTTATGAATTAAAACTTATAGAAGGTAGTTTGATTCATCTAGTGTTCCATGTTATTCCACTTAGAAAAATTCTGATAGATTTAGATAATCTAGTTGGAGAGAAATTTATACTTCCACTTCTAGTGAGTGAAACAATTCCTCATGAACCTGAAAGGATACTTCACACCCAAGATAAATGTACAAGAATTCATTTGTACAAAGAGTGCTTAGTAAAATTGAAGGATGGAAGTGAAGAAAACTCTACTTTGGAAAAAGTTTCCACAATCTAGCAATGATTTGCAACTTTCCAGTTTTAAGTTGGTAAATGATAGTTAAGCTTTCCTACTTTCAAGTTCTAAGTGGATAACCGATCGAATGAATGCATGTTCTTCAAGTTTTAGAACATGAAGCTCAAGGGTTTCCTAAAGTATATATAGCTCTATTTTTTAGGACGAACATATTTTCCAAGGGGGGAAGAATGTTATAAAGTAATTCTACAATATGAATGTCCGACTAGTTCAGACAAAATTGAAATTGGACACCATTCGATCACTCATGGATATGACCAAAGATCTCGAGACTATACTTAAATATAAGGTCGTGTGTTCAAGTGATCCACTTAGCCTAGAGGTTAAGACTGAAGCGTGTGAAGGAGGAGGTCTTGGGTTCAACCCCCATGGACTATGCGAGGAGAGTATTTTGCCCAAAGTGATCAACAACCTTCTAGAAGTATCTAGTAGAATTAACTCCAATTAACTAGGACACTTGGAACACATGTCATTACATGGCCAACACATGTGTCACAAGGAAGGAGATAAGGAAGAGAGCTCACACACACACATGCTCACAATCAAAGAGATGCACACACACAGATTGACGAAAGGAAGAATGATCTTCTTCTTCTTCTATTACATAAAAGGAATGTACAAGAATGACCTAAAACAACAATACAACAAGTGCAATATATAAAGAAAAGTACATAAGGAAAATCCTAATGTCTGTGAATGAGTGAGCTAGCAAGAAACAAATGTGCCATCACTCTCGATAGATTAATCTAGTAAAGCTCAATGAAGTATCCTTGACATATACCGGTGTGACCACTATACGTGTCATAGAAATGAAAAATTGATACGTATCATCTTGGATCATCACATGTTGAGCTTGATATCTCAAGACTCCCCCTCAAGCTCAAAGTCATGTCCTCTAATCCAAGCATCTTTCAAAACTTCTTCAACTTCTCTACTCCAATTGCTTTAGTGAAAATATCAGCAACCTGCTCATCTGTTCTCACATAAACAAGATCAATATCACCTGTTAATAACTTCTCTCTGATGAAGTGATAATGTACCTCAATATGCTTTGTTCTAGCATGGAAAATAGGGTTTTGTGCGAACTGCATGTTGCTAAGATTATCACAATAGATGGAGATAGGCTTTGGCACTTCCACAACTAAATCTGCAAGAAGCATCTCTAGTCATGATGCCTCACATGCTTCCATTACAGCACCTCTATACTCAACCTCTGTGCTCGACAAAGCAATAGTGGGTTGCCATGTAATAGCTACACTCCCAAGTGAGAATAGAAAGCCACTAGTAGATCTTCTATGTGTGATGCTACCAGTCCAATCTGCATCAATGTATCCATGAACCTGCAAATCTACACCAACTTCATAAAATAATGTGTAATCCAAAGTAGCACTCACATAACATAGAGTGTGCCTCAGAGCATCTAAATGCGACTTCCTAGGAACCTGCATAAATTGACTTTCAATTCTAACAATGTAGCTTAGATGAGGCCTTGTAATTGTGAGATATATCAAACTTCCCATGTAGTATCCAACTTCAAGTTCTTATCTAATGGCATATAAATTGGCTTACAATCAGCCATACCGTACTTTTGCAGCATACTCAAGGCATATTGCCTTTGCGACATCCAAATACCTATTTTTGTATGTATAAACTCAATGCTCAAGAAGTAGCGCAACACACCAAGATCTTTCATCCTACATAAGGAGATGCTTTACCTCTTTAATGCTTCCTTCATTATCACCACCTACAATCAAGTCATCAACATAAATAGCCACAATCGTGATGCCATCATGGCCCTTCCTTGCATATAATGAATGATCTGCATCGCACATAGAAAATCCAATGGTGGTCAAATAATCAACAATCCTTGCATGCCAAGCACGAGAGGCTTGTTTAAGTCCATACAAAGCCTTTTGTAACTTGCAAACGTATTTTGAGTGTTTTGAATCTTCATATCCTTGTGGCTGGTCCATATATACTTCTTCGTGTAACTCACCATGTAGGAAAGCATTCTTCACATCCATCTGATGCAAAGTCCATCCTTTTGCTATAGCTAATGCAACAAGCACTCTAACAATAGACATTTTAGCTACAGTGCTAAACGTTTCCTCATAATCAATGCCATATGTCTATGCATATCTTTTTGCTACTAATCGTGCTTTATACCTGTGTATGCTACCATCAGCATCGTGCTTTACCTTCTAAACCCATTTTCAACGTATGGGTTTCTTCCTTTGCAGCAATGGAACCAACTTCCATGTTTTGTTCCCATAAAGTGCAACCATCTCCTCATCCATAGGTTTTTCCCAATCTGCATTTCCAATTGCATCTTCAAAACAAGAAGGTTCAGCATCTTGTATTACCTTGTTCATGTAGGCACAATGATGAGCCATATAATTGTCATACGTCAATCATTGCACAGAATTCCGCATCCTCCCAATTCTTCTTCATCTTGGGTCACTTCTCCTTGTATCATCTCCATGTGCCTTTCTTACTCTTGGTGTCTTCACAGAGGGCAATCCAAGTTCCTCATCAAGACTCTTTTCTAAACCGCTTGAATCTCCATCAATGTCTTCAAAACCTGTAGCTGTTTTACTACCAGCAGAAAGCTTTTCTTTATCTTTCTTGGATATATTTGATGATTTTTTTGGACTAAAATTTCCATGCAATCTTCCACTCCATGAATTTGAGTTGGAACTATTGCTTGGTGATGCATCTGGTCCACTCAAAACTTGAGGTTTTGCACTTGATTTTTCAGCATTTTCTTTGTCATTTGGCTCAAGGTCAAGTCCATCTTTGTCATCTGCATAGAATCTTGACATTTCATCAAACACCACATCTCTGCTTACCTTCACCTACCATGTGAGTGGGTTATAACATTTATACCCCTTTTTCTCAAAGGAGTAACCAATAAAGATACATTTTTCTACTTTTGGATCAAGCTTCATCCTCAACTCATCTCGAACGTGTACATATGAAATACAACCAAATACTTTCATATATGATAAGTTTGGCTTTTTACCTGTAAACTTCTCTTCACGTGTAACTTGATGCACAACAGTAGTTGGAGTTCTATTCATGATATATACAATAGTATGTAGAGCTTCTGCCCAATAACAATGAGGCATATTCTTCTTAGCCATCAAAGCTCTTGCTATTTTTGCAATATGTCTATTTTTGCATTCAACAATGCCATTCTATTGTGGTGTGTACCTGCATTCAATCAACTAGTCAATCCTCACCCTCAAATTAAAAAATAGTGATATCCAAGGGGTTTCATGGTGAAAGAACTACAATCCTCACCTAACAATCATGAATTGATGACGTTTGAAAGCAAAGGGACCGACCGTCTTTCAAGCCTTCTACACATGCATGTGTGACATTAAGAGAGCCATAATGTTTATAGTCAAGTGGCTTTTGGAGATCTTGTCAAAAAATTAAAACCCATGGAGTTCCTAGTCTTGATTGAGAACCCTACCATCTCATATATATATATATATATATATATATATATATATATATATATATATATATATATATATATATATATATGTGTGTGTGTGTGTAGATAGACATTGACAGACTAGAGTTTCGTCAGGTTGAGCAAAGGACAATCGTGGAAGGGGCTCTCCAATCGTGAAGGGACCGTAGAAGCCACGGAACGGATTCTTCAAATTGGAAGCTAGCGAAAGAATCGCTTTACTTTGCAAGTAGACGAGCTGGGATTCCAGCAGCCACGTCACGTTAGCTAGAGGAAGTTTGACGGGGCTTGACTCATGAGGAGTCTTTCATTGTCTAACCCTTTTTTTTTGTTCTGTTTTCTACCTACTCGTCTTCTACATGGAATTTGAAAGAATAATACACACATCGAGGGACCCTGTAATCCTCCACCCCTTTTACCTATGAAATTTGAAAGAACAATACACACATCGAGGACCCTTAATCCTACACTCCCTTTACTCTTTATATATACACTCCCTTTACATATACACTCCCTTTACCCTTTAATCCTACACTCCCTTTACATATCACATTTGAATAGAGAACACACACATCTAGGGTTCACATTGAATTTATGGTTGGTTTTTGATGGTAGTATTGCTTGTTTTGACCATTTTAGACTTTGAAATGATGTCACACATTTGAAGAGACATTCACAAATTACATTAAAAATGTGAAATACAGGTACTCTGTTGAGATAGCCTTCAAAATTGAAGCACATGGTAGACCATCAAAATACAAACCTGAATGAATCTATCGGAGAGACTAAAACCCTGGACCTTCATAAGGGTTCGATGTGTTACAACTACACTATATGCATCAGGACATTGATTATATGCATTCCATTGTTTTTGACCCATCTTCTTCATATTACTCTTTGGTTCATTTCTTTTGGAAAACCTATGTTCCTTTCTTTAAAAAGTCTCTTTATGAATCCAAACCTCTATTTTAACCAATGGCTTTACATATTTTTACACAAACAGCTTTACATATTTTTACACAAACATCCATTTTAATCCAAAAAGTAGCATAACTGCATTTTTATGCTTGGATTCTAAGAATTTATTTACCAGAATATTGCCCCCAAGCCTCCCAACACACACACACACACACACACATTGACTACCTTTTTCATATTCATGATCCTCATTTTTTCTTCATCGAAATTCTTTTAAAAGATCCATCTTAATCATTAGCACAACTTGCTATTATATTTCAATATCCTATTGAGGCCAATTTCCATTACAGCTTCCATAAAGGATCCAAAAAAGTTGTTAAAACTTATAGAATATCCCTCGAATCTCCATCCAGATGGGTCAATGTTTGATCTCAATATCATCAGTGAGAAATCAATGAAATCCCAGATAGAGATGGGGACCCATGAGATCAAGGTACCTCTTAAAAGAGATAGAGACCCATGAGAAATCATGGAAAAACTCGAAACGGATAGTTGTCAAAGTTTATACCGAAACTGTCAGATCTCCAACCAGATGCAATGATCTTTGGACCTATATTTCATGAAAGAGAACCCTCAATGAAGCCCTTGAAAAAAATGGAAGCCTATGAGCTCAGGGAATCTCCTCAAAGAGATACAAAGCCATGTGTTGAAGCTCAAGATCAAGGACAAAGCATGGAAGCGCATCAAGGAAGTGGACACACAAGAAGAAGAAGCAAGTAGGGAGCTCCAAGAAGCACGTGTCAAATTTTCAGAAGAAATCCCTACAAAAATAGTGATTTTTATCACTAAAAACCATTGTAAATACCATTTTCCATTTTTGTAACTCCATTTTGTTCAAGCCGAGGAGTCCTCGAGCTTGAGGAGTATTAGAACTACCATCCTACCAATTTTCATAATTTTTAGACTCCGTTTGAGCCCCCAAATAAGCCCTGGAACCTATTTATTAACTAGGTCGGACACTAGGTCTGGACAGGGCCAAAACCACTCAAAAACTATAAAAAGGGCTGGAGAGCTCATTTTTGAGGGTAGCTTGTTGTAGATTTCAGCTTTGTAAGAGAGCTCTTGTATAATCGAAGATCTTCCATTGTTCCACTCCTTGCTCTTACTTTGTGCGCGTGTGTGTGTATGTGTGTGCATGCTTGTGTGCTTTCACTCACGCACTTGTGCCATCACTTGCTCACGGTCTTCATACCGGTCCTCACGTCTCCACGGATTGACATTTATGAGGTGTATCTCCTCACGTTGGTACTCACCATTGTGCTAGAGTGACACCAAATTTGGCGCCGTTGCCGGGGAGAGAGCTTGGAGGACAAGCGTGTGACGGTAAGACGTAGAGTAGCGACGTTGGAAGGTAAAAAAATCATCATTTTCAGTTCAGTTTTGAATTTTCCTTCTTCTTCATCTTCATCATCATCTCCATCTCCACCCGCCTTCATCTTCTCAGTTTTTTCCATTTTTTAGAGTACATTCACCTTGTTTTTACTTGTGGTTGTGAGCAAGAAGCTTAGAGAGGGTGCAAAATAGGGGCGCTGAAGAAGTAGCACCAAAATCGCTAAAAATCTGAGTGAACAGCCCCGAACAAGACAAAACATGCGCCAAGTATCCTGAGAGCTGCGCCAGAGATCGTGAGTGAGCAATCGGGCAACCTGGGGTTACACAGAGCAAGGGGAAGTGACAAAGAAGTTAGAGAGGCTCTCAAGGTGAGCAAACATCCATTTAATCTATAAATCTCTCAGTAAATTAAGTTGGAAAGGGAAACAATCTGCGTCAGGTATCGTTTGGTACTGACAGAGGTGAAAAGGAGTGATTTGGGGTGATACAGAGAGTGAGGAGAGGAGAGTGGAAAGAGTAGAACATGTGTACAACCAAAACTTAGAAAAAATCTTTCCCAAAACTTGTCTAAGGGTCAAGTATCGTTTTGCTCCCGTGGTCGAGTATCGCGATACTTAGCAAGTATCGTTTTGCTCCTGTGGTCGAGTATCGCGATATTTCCCTCCTTTCGGTATCGTTTGGTCCAGAGATCGTTTTGATCAAAGATCGCGATATTCACCAGCGATCGTGTATCGTTTGGTTCATAGATCGTGTATCGTCTGGATCAAAGATCGCGTATCGTTTCGCCTAAGTATCGTGTATCGCTTCTCAGAGATCGCGATACTTACCAAAGATCGCGTATCGTTTCGTTCAGGTATCGTCGATCGTTTTGAGCCAAGTATCGTGTATCGTTTCAGGCCAAAGATCGTTTGGGCCAAAGATCGTTTGGGCCAAAGATCGTTTGGGTCAGAGATCGCGTATCGTTTTCCTTGAAATATCGAGTATCGTCTGGTTCAAAGATCGAGTATCGTGGACATCAAGTATCGCGATATTTCTCAACTATCATGTATCGTGACAAGGTAAGTATCGTGTATCGTTTCGTACCGATCTCGATACTTGTTACTGATCGTGTATCGTCTTGAGCTAAGTATCATTTTGCCCGAGTATCATGATAGTCAAGTATCGTGTATCGTTATACAGCGATCGCGATACCTATCAAAGATCGTGTATCGTGGAGTTTGCTCACGATACTTGTCGAAGATCGAGTATCGCCTACTTGAAGTATCGCGATACATACCAAGTATCGTGTATCGAGTTCCTCAAGTATCAAGTATCGTGTCCTACAAATATCGTCTATCGCCTATTTTGGAGCATTTCCTGAGAGACCCTGTTTCCCTGTTTTAACCCCCAAAACCCTGAACTGGCATAACTTTCTCATACGAAATCCGTTTGCTGTGATTTTGGTTTTGTTGGAAAGCTCGTGGGGAGTACAACAAAAACATCAATACGGTAAAATTAATACCAGGATTATTAGATAGGGTATTTTGAAGTTGACCCTCAAGGAAACTAGAAAACCAAGGAGTTCCAAAGGATTTTGAGCAATAGAAGAGAACTTTGGGACTAGAAGCCAAGGCTTATGAACCTACGATCTGGCAGACACTTAGGCAAGGATAGACAAAGCATTAAGTCATCTGAGGCTAGTGTTAACCATACAGCCAAGTCTTGGGCTCAACAGCTTAGTGGTTGTCCTTACACACTAAGTTCAGAAACCAGTGACTCAGAAATGTCTTTTAGAATGGAGAGACCCACACGTAGCTCAGGCACTGCCTATTTACAGACACCAGAAGGTCCCTATAAGACCCAATTGGAGTATATCAGGACCAACCAATTAGGTGCTCGCATCTATGAGGATGGTCTAAGACGATCAGTGGTTCAACTCAAGAATCCTGACCAACCCTTTGGACTTGAACACCCAGTGGTCAAGTTCGAAGAGGGTGCTTACATTGATAAGGAAGGAACAATGTATGTGGTTACCAACTTACCAGATAGGACAGATGAGTTTGGAAATATCATTCCTGAGAACGAGATAGGAGACCTAGAGAAAGGGGACCTAGGAGGAGAACCCAAAACCCCTAGAGGTAAGTCAGTCTTGACTAGAGTGATCACTCCAGAATGGATTCCTCAAGATAACAAAAGCATAGAACTATTCGTGAATCGAGAAACAGAGGAAGCCTTTTGGAGATTTAGGCCAGATCAACCCAGCCCAGTTGTCACCATCTATGAATTCAAGGATCCAGAGACACCAGGGAAAGTTGTCTATCTAGATCACACATCTCAAAAATTATTCTTGGTATCAGATCATGACAGACATGCTTACACTTGGCAAGGTGAATCAATTTTCCCTCCACCAAGATCTAATGTTTCCCAGGGCCTCCAAGGAGCCGGATCATCCAAGGCTCATGAAACCCAGAGGGAAAGAACTAGAGAGAGACCGGAGGTAAGCTTTGCAGACACTGTAGGCAGAGACAGATCAGGATATGGAACGGAAAGACCTGAAAGGGAGACACATAGAGTTTATAGGCATCAAAGAGATGATCATGATTTTCCATTGCCTAGACCACGAGAGCACTCAAGAACCCTTAGACCCTCTCAAGTGGTTAAGACAATGAAGAACTACTTTGATGGATTTGGAGATCCTTATGATCATGTGGTGGAGTTCAAACAAGTGCTAAGAGCTGAATAGGTTGAAGACTTATTCACCCAGTTCCAGGCATTTGGTTTGACTCTTAAGGGTACTGCCTTAGCTTGGTTTCAACCTCTAAACAGTCGCAACTATAGAGAGATAGGTCAGCTGCTAGAAGAATTCATTGTGGAATTTTCCAAGAGCGGTATCAGGCATAACACATCATCCTTGATCCACAGCTTCAAGCAGACACCCCAAGAAACAATACGACTTGCAGGAAGAAGGTTTAGACAGTACTTGGAAAGATGCCTTGTACCAGAATTACCCACATCAGCCAAACAGGTGGCACTGTTTTTAGATGGCCTATTGAGCACAAAATTAAGGTCATATGTATACCTGAAAGAGCCTAGATCCATAGAAGAGTGTATACGGATATGCATTGATATAGAAGACAACTTGGGTGAGGATTTAGGACTATCCAAACTCTATAAGGACTCTGATAGTTCTACGAGTAATACCTCTAGAACCTCCACTGAGATAGATGAGATAGCTGAGCAAGTGGCCAAAAAGCTAGGAGTTCAAAATAGACAAATGCCAAGGGTCACTTCAGTGAAGCGATGTTATACATGTGGAGGAGATCACATGGCTAATGTTTGTCTGTTGACGACTCAACCCCAAGGAAACCCTAATGCTCTGTATTGCACCATTGAGAGAAAATACACAAATCATACGGCTCAAGATTGTCCTTACAATAGGCAGGTTGTTAGACAAAATTATCAGCAACCTTACCAGCAGGGTAGGTATCAAAATCAGTACCAACAGCCATATTATAGGCCACAACAATATCAACCTCAATACTAGCAGCAATATCAGGCACCATACAGGCCACAACCTGTCCTAGGAAACCAACCGCCAGCTCCTGCCAATGTGATCCCAGTTAAATATACGATGGCAGAGGAGAACCCTAATAGAGCATTGGTGCCACTAACCCCAATGGTCTCAGAAAATGATTCTCACGCTCATGGTTCAGACTACTTCCATGAAGATAGTCCACATGCTTATTATATAGAGTCACCTGAGCAAAGTGAGACTTCTCAGTGTCAATATGAGACACCACCTATGGAACAAAATTGGGAGCCAGAATACTCCAATGTCATGTATACGAATCCAAATCCTAGGCCCCAATTGAGACAAGTAAGACCACAAGCCCCTAGAGGACCATGCTTTAGATGTCAGGGCGACCATTTCATTCGTGAATGTCCCCACCAACCAGCTCGGGGACAAGGGCAAAACATTACAATACAAGTCTTTTGTCCTGAGTGCGGCCAAGAACATCTTCCTAGAGAGTGTCCCAGAAACCCCTCTAGTGCACCCAAGGTTACACCCATCAATGTGGTAGGCTTAGTGGCGGATTCAAGTTCAAGTAGCAGTAACGTGGCTCTTGTACAGGCAGTTACTAGGGCACAGGCTGCACAACAAGCAAAACCATCCGAGCAATCGGAGTCAAGTGAGTCAGGAGAGCCTAGTAAGAGGAAACCAAGAACATGGAAGGATACCAGAGAGAAGGCTAATCGCAAGTGGAACAAAAAGCTATCCGAGCTAGAAGAAAGCCTAAGGGATACCAAAACAAAAATATAAGACATTGCATCTCAAAGCCCCTCACATACCGAAGCTCCATCCACTCCACCTCATTCCACCCCACCACCCATTGTAAATAACCCACAACCAGGGTCTGTTCTTGCAGATCCAACCCCAGAAGGCTTGGACATGATGTTCAAGGCCTACCAGGCTCGTCTTCAAGAAGGGCCAACAGCTGCAAACCTAGACAAGAGTTACCCTAGAGCAGATTTAGAGATTGAACGGATGAAAATGTGCATGAAAATGGTAGAACAAGCTCAAGCTATACTTGAGACTAGTCAAAAGTTCAATCAGACAAACTCTGTCAAACCGGATTTGCATTTCCAAGGCTTACTAGAAAGATTAGAGCAGTTGGTAAACAAACCACAAGTTTCTTTACCTCCACAGGCTCAACCAGTTATTGAAAGAGGAAGCTCACCACCAATGGGAGCTTATGTTCCTAATTCCACGGATGCTGGAATACCTCCTTCAATTCAACAGTACTCTCAAGAGTTCTTGCGGGAAATACAAGAAGAGAAATGGGCCAAGGAAAAGGGTAACTCCCCTCCTATTCCTGAGATTGATGATCTCCATGATCAATTTCCCCAAGACATCCCGTCTATCTATGGAGATCAAGCAGAACAACAAGAGGATGAGAGATTAGATTTTGAATCTAATTCTTTACAAGAGTTGCCTCATTTCATAGGCCCATGGGAATCTGAATCTCTCCAGATCAGAGCTCCCACAATAATGGTAAGAAATAAAGACTCAGTGATTCCAAGAAACACTGAAGTTGTGAAGAACACTAAGGTTCAATGTCATCTCACTGTAGAGGAGCTGCTCAAGGCAAAACCGGAGCTATGGAATCATGTGAAGGATGAGGTTCCAGAACTTGATTCCAATGTGCCAAAAGTAGGCCGTAAGTAGAAAGTACCAGAGATACCTCTAGAAAAAATAGGGGACATGAGTGAAGGTGAAGAAGGTAATACTTATCTTCCAATCACCTATCAAGGTTACACAACCAAAGCAATCGTAGATTCAGGTGCTGGTGTTGCTATTGCGACCACCTCCTTGTGGAAGCCATGGGGCAAACCCACATTAAGACCAACTAGAATGAAGCTTCAAATGGCATATGGTCATTTTGAAAGACCTCTAGGATTGCTCGAAGGGATAACTCTAACCACTTGTGGTGTAGAGTTTGAACATACATTTGCTATATGTGACTTTGAAAAAAATAATGTCTACGAGATGATCCTAGGAAGACCCTTCCTACGACAATTGCAAATAGTATAGGATTGGGGAACCAACTCCTTGTACTTACAGCACTTAGGGGTCACCACCAAGGTCAATCTGAAGGATTACACCTTCAGAGATGTACCATCCCTATAGTGGAATCCTATCCACAAAGCGAAAGAAGATTCTATCTCCGTGCATTCTGGAAGTTCACCTGATCCATCATGGCTGCATGAAGA
Source organism: Ceratopteris richardii (assembly GCA_020310875.1). Lineage (NCBI taxonomy): Eukaryota > Viridiplantae > Streptophyta > Polypodiopsida > Polypodiales > Pteridaceae > Ceratopteris > Ceratopteris richardii. The sequence goes on from CM035428.1 coordinate 37,888,885, forward strand.
TACTCACTTGTGGATGTGCAAGGTCGCAGAGGAAGAGGAAAAGTGCCTAAAAGCGAGAGAAGAAGGAACTCCCCCAGGAGATAGACCAATAAAAGACCCAGCCTATACACCGATGATATTTCCAGATGAGGAATTTGAGCCTCATGGTTGGGCAGAAATCTTAGCTACCATGGACATAGCAGTGAATGAAGAATAATGGACACCTCACTGTGATGAGGAGGGTTATGATATTTCAGTGTTCATGTGTCAGCCCCTGTTGGAAGAGTGTGATCCTAGTGCGTTCATAGAAGAAGAAGAGAATGAGGATGATCTAGAATCCATTGTGATGGATACTTACTTTGACTCAGAGGAACACTATTTAGAAGACATAGGAGTGTTAACCCAAAAAGAAGAAGAACCCCTCACAAGTATTAAAACGATAAATTCACAGGAAGGAAGTGAAGGTAGTAAAAAGAAAATGAAAAGAAAAGCAGTGAAACAAGAAGAGGAAGAATCATTGTTTGAAGTACCAGAAAATTTCAAGAAATATGAAGTGGAAGACCGAAAAATTTTGGTACAGATGCCTAAAAGAGAGGCCATTATAGGAGAAGCATATGACAATAAAGAAAAGACCAAAAAAATTGTAGTGACCATTGAAGGGAACGAAGAACGATGTACGTACATAGGAGATGACCTAAGTGCAAAAGAAGAAGCAGAGCTTGTAGCTCTATTAAGGGAATATAGGGATGTGTTCGCATGGCACTATAGAGACTTGAAAGGAGTAGATCCAAAGATTTGCTCTCATACGATTCCGATGACCGCTGATGCCAAGCCCACCAAACAAAAGCCCTACACATATAATGACAATTATGCAGCCAAAATAAAGGAGGAAATTGACAGGCTGATTGAAGCTGGATTCATCTATGAGATTGAGCACACTGAATGGGTGTCCCCCATTGTGGTGGTGCCCAAGAAGAATGGGAAATTGCGAGTGTGCATTAACCTTAAAAAAGTTAATGCCGCTACAATCAGAGATAGTTATCCACTTCCAATCACCGAACATCTATTGGAGCGTGTTGCAGGCAAGGAAGTTTATAGCTTCCTTGATGGATTTTCAGGTTACAACCAAGTAGCCATTGCCCCCGAAGATCAACACAAAACGGCCTTTGCCACAGAATGGGGAATTTTTGCATTTCGTGTGATGCCATTTGGGCTCACCAATGCACCTGCAACATTCCAAAGGCTCATGTGTCATGTCTTCAAAGAGTTCTTGCGGAAGATCTTAGAAGTATATGTGGATGACTTATGTGCTCATTCCCAACAAAGAAGATACCACATCCCTGAGCTCAGACAAATCTTCAACAAGTGTAGAGATTATCGAGTGTGTCTGAACCCAGAGAAGTGTGTGTTCATGGTGCGACAAGGTAAGATCTTAGGTCACATTGTTTCTAAGAATGGAATTTCAACAGATGAAGACAAGGTAAGAGCGATAGCAGAGTTGCCAAGACCAAGAAATGTTAAAGAGGTACAAGCCTTTATGGGCCATTGTGGATATTACCGTAGGTTTATCCACATGTATGCCATCATAGCTAAACCTCTTTATGGGTTGTTAACAAATTTTGAGTGGAACGAGGAATGCGAGAATTCCTTCAACGAGCTGAAAAGACGTTTGTGCACAACACCAATATTGACTACTCCGAATTGGAGCAAACCCTTTCATGTCCATGTAGATGCCTCCAATCATGCAATAGGATGTGTGCTAGCGCAACCCACAAGTGAAGGAAACCTAGATTTGCCGATAGCATATGCTAATAGGCAATTAAATGCAGCTGAACGAAATTATACCACAACGGAGAGAGAAGGCTTAGGCATGGTATACGCTGTGAAAAAGTTTAGACACTATTTATTGGCCAATAAGTTCAAGTTTTTCACTGATCATCAAGCTTTACTATATTTGGTCAATAAACCTTGCAATACAGGCCGCTTGGTGAGATGGTTCCTCTTACTAATGGAATACGACTTTGAAGTTGTTGTCAGGAAAGGTAGAACCCATCTTAGGGCAGACCATCTTTCTCGTATCACTTCAGGGGAGGCACCGCAAGGAGTGTCTGATGAATTGCCCGATGCTTATCTGTTTAATTTAGAAGTTGTTCCTAAATGGGCAAATAAGTTGGTACCATTCCTAACCTTCGGACCTGCAAATAAAAATGTGAAAACAAGCAAAGAAGAGATTGTAAGATCACAAAAGTATCAAATATTGGCCGGAAGTATGTACAAGCAAGATACCGAGGGCGTATTAGCTTGTTGTGTCGAGGACGATGAACATACTAGTTGGTTACAACAAGCCCATGAGGGATTGCTAGGAAATCACTACCCTAAACAACGAACATTGCAGAATCTAAAACGTTTAGGAGTGTATTGGCCTAGCATGGACAAAGAAATACAGGAGTGGATCCAGAATTGTCCAGTGTGCCAGAAGAGACCCCCAGTGGAGCACGCCACTCTTTATCATGTGTCATTAATCCCAGATTGGAGTGCTCCATTGGTTGAGTTCATGAGATCGGGAACATTACCCAATCAGGCTAGTCTTGCAAGAAAACGGAGCATGGAGCAAGAGGCTCAAGACTATGCCTTAGTAGGAGACAACCTATATCGAAGAGGCAAGGATGGTTACCTAAGACTGTGCGTTCATGAATCAGACTATTTGAAAGTCTTAGAAACTGCACACAGTGGTGCTGCAGGTGGACACTTTGGGCCTGACAGAGTATTTAAGACCATTCTATTCTCAGGACTTTGGTGGCCCACTCTTCATATGGACGCACATACTTATGTGAAGAAATGTGACACATGCGGCGCAACGTGCCCAATATCCGATAAGAAAAGACGAGATGCCTTTAAGGCCAATGATGGGAGGACGTGCATTTTCAAAGTGGGGCATAGACTTTGTAGGTCCCATCAACCCCCCAGCTAGAAACTCCCATGCAGAATACATTATTGTAGCCACTGATTACCTTACCAAATGGGTAGAAGTCAAAGCCACAACAAGGAATGATGCTCAAACAACGGCTAAGTTCTTATTCGAAAATGTGTTCACTAGATATGGGTTACCAATAGAGTTGGTTAGTGATAGAGGTACGCACTTCTTGAGTGAGGTCATTGAAAATCTCCTTCAAGAATTCATGGTGATACATAAGAAGTCTGCCCCCTATCACCCACAAGCTAACGGACAGGCCGAGAGCACGAATAAGGTCCTATGTAACATATTGACGAAACTTGTAAATAATAAACGCTCTGATTGGGACAAACAACTTCATCATGCTGTTTGGGCATACCGAGTTGCCTACAAAACGGTACTCAATGCTACCCCATTTCAGATGGTCTTTGGACAGAATGTTGTGCTACCATTGGACTTCCTAATCCCTGCCTTGAAAGTAGCACAAGAGCATGAGTGGAATGGACATGAGTTGTCTTCCAGGATCTTTGATCTAGAACGCTTAGGTGAGACGAGGCTACGGGCAGCAGCAGGCATTTATGCTGCAAAGAAAAGGCAAAAGGCATACTTTGATGCCCATGTAAAGGATAAAGGATTGAAGGAAGGAGATCTAGTGCTGGTTTATACGCTAAAGCAACATGCCCGCAAACTGGAGAAACGAGGATATGGACCCATGATCATTAATAGACTCTCCACTAGCGGTGCAGTTCAATTGGCCACTTTAGAAGGTGATATCCTACCAAACTATATTAGTGGATGCCGAGTCAAGTTATATCAAGAACCTCTTACAGAGGAAATGCTCATGAGACTCAACACTGCTAAGAAGCGAAAAGAAGAGGAGTTAAGGGTTAGGGAAGAAGCACAAGCAGAGGCGAGAGAGCGCATCAGAAGAAATAAGCTACGGCGGCTAGGCCTAGATGTCAACACAAAAGCTCCAAAATATCACATGGACATGTGCCAAAAATCGGGCATAACTACTTCTCGAATAATTGATCGACGGCCCTTTGTGACTATAGAGGTAGGACAAGAAAAGAGCGTAAGGACTGTGAGAGCATTGGTTGACTCAGGAGCAGCAACTAGTGCAGTTAGACTTTCATACTGCCAAGTCCTGCAATTGAACATCGAGCCCATAGAAGCCTATCTCATAGGTTTAGGAGGCGTGGAAACCCCTTGTTTGGGAGAGGTGGAACTTCCCATCTACCTTCAAGATGTTCCAATAAAAGTCAAAATGCTAGTGTGTCATGATGAGGACCTCACAGAACCACTTGTCTTGGGTCAAGATTGGATTTACGACCATGCTGTCAACTTGAACCTAAGAAGTCAGCTTCTTCATGTTTGGGCACATGAACAATGCATTACATTAGAATTGGAGAAGTGCATGGCCACTGACCAAGACACCACACGCTCTCTTCTTTCCTCTAAGGCTAATCTTCTCGAACAAGATGTTGTAAATGTCAAAAGATCTATGATCCAGACGGACACAATCATGGAAGGACAGTCGCAAAGGCAAGAAGAACCTTCTTCTTTTTCAAAGAGTAAAGCATCCACATTAGTCCAACCTCAGAAGCAAACCAAACAGTGCAAGATAGCCAGTCTATCAAATAGACAAAGAGCTTTCAAGAAGGAAGAAGTTATGGGCATGAAGCAGATCTGGGTAAAGAAAGGAGTGCAACCATCGACGTTGCCTCAAAGATTCCCACCCAACCAGATCGACCATGAAAAAAGAAGAACCAAGCACCTACGACAGGCTCAAGCACGACGAATCGAACAAATTTGGGTACCGAAGCTATCAAAGAAGGTCGACCACAATCATGTACACATTTGGGTGCCTAAAAAATTAGCTACAGCTCAACACGGGCGATTACAGATGTGGGTACTCAAGAAGCTCTTACATACACAACGGCCTATGCTCCCCACCATGCAAAAGGTATCAACAAAGAAGCCAAGGAAAGCAAAGGGTAAGAACAAAACACAAAGAACAAACGAAGATAAACTCAACCCTTCTGCAAACGTAAGCAGGCATTCATCAAGGATATGGGTTTGGAAGCCGAAAACACCAACAACATCCACAGAACCAAAAGGCCAACCACACGGGATACCAAAGTTTGGAAAGCATCCAAAGATGAAGTGGCCTGAGGTGATCTCTACAGGGCCAAATACTATTCGGAAATGGGTTCCCATTAGGAGGATTACATCATTTCGAGATCCAATCGACACCTCCAAACAAAGAATGCATCAACTATGCGAGTAACATCAAAAGCCTCGACGTGCAGCAACCATGTGCCTTTGGCATAACCTTTTCTTTTGCACCATTCAGGTCATGCATCTCCAAAGTATGCATCAATATAGGGCCACCTTACATGGCCGTGCATAGACACAATTGAGAAATCCCAGGCACATGAGACACAATTTTCACATGCAAAATATGTTATTGATACTAACATCTTTCTTCTTGTTTGATGCCATCGTGTTCCCAAAAAAAAAAAAAAAAAAAAAAAGAGAAGAAGACTATGTGCTTGAAAATGCTCATCAGCGAACTTCCAGCAAGGACATCCCTCAACAAAAAGGACAAGCCGACGGTCAAACACCATGAGGGAACCACAACACGAAGAGATGAAGATCAACGGACCCTTCACCATGGTAAGACGTGCATGCTTCAACAACACTCTAACCATGATAGATTAGGAAACCTCTTCGTCAGCATACCCTTGAGCACTTAGCTCAAGACCCAATCTCTTGCACCATACTTCTTGCCATGCATTTTCCAAGTACGCATATGTAGGGCCACATTACAAGGCCATGCACAAGGCACATATTTTGTTCAACCCATGCACTAATGCACTTACCCACCATTCATTATGGGTTACAAGTACTTGGCATGAAAACTATGAAAAGCCATCTTTGGAAGAACCAGACGACATCAAGATGACAACAACAAGAGCAAGGAAGCCATCCACCACCGAGAGTTGCTCACAATCAACATTGACCACCTCCTTTGAGCAGCTAGCAGTTTTGGAAAACTCACAAATGCACCATCCAGATGGCATACAAGGCAGAAGTACGTACAAAGGGACTACAAACTGCAAGAGATAACAGTGGCAAAGTGAAGAACCAGACAAACGACCAGGATACATTGGGAAGAGGGATCGCCCCTGTTGGACGCAAAGGACGCTACCTCCCAAGGTACTACATGGAATGACCACTACAACAAGGGTCTGTCAGGGACGACAGACTCAAGAGGGGGGGGAGTGTTGAAGCTCAAGATCAAGGACAAAGCATGGAAGCGCATCAAGGAAGTGGACACACAAGAAGAAGAAGCAAGTAGGGAGCTCCAAGAAGCACGTGTCAAATTTTCAGAAGAAATCCCTACAAAAATAGTGATTTTTATCACTAAAAACCATTGTAAATACCATTTTCCATTTTTGTAACTCCATTTTGTTCAAGCCGAGGAGTCCTCGAGCTTGAGGAGTATTAGAACTACCATCCTACCAATTTTCATAATTTTTAGACTCCGTTTGAGCCCCCAAATAAGCCCTGGAACCTATTTTTTAACTAGGCCGGACACTAGGTCTGGACAGGGCCAAAACCACTCAAAAACTATAAAAAGGGCTGGAGAGCTCATTTTTGAGGGTAGCTTGTTGTAGATTTCAGCTTTGTAAGAGAGCTCTTGTATAATCGAAGATCTTCCATTGTTCCACTCCTTGCTCTTACTTTGTGCGCGTGTGTGTGTATGTATGTGCATGCTTGTGTGCTTTCACTCACGCACTTGTGCCATCACTTGCTCACGGTCTTCATACCGGTCCTCACGTCTCCACGGATTGACATTTATGAGGTGTATCTCCTCACGTTGGTACTCACCATTGTGCTAGAGTGACACCATGCGAGACAATGGAACCACCTAAAATGTAATTTAGATTGTTCTTTTTGAGCAAGTGGTCCACTTTCAGAAGTTTTAATGTATTGTTTTGGATGCATGAAGATGAAGCAAAGAGACAAAGTAAAGATTTGATAGCATGAAGGGGCCCACCAATTTTTTCAGATAGGCCATGAAGTACATCTCGAACCTCTTGGAAAGTGGAAAGAAATAAAGAAGCTTCCTTGAGAAGAGTATGGACCAAAAGAGGCACTCAATGTCAATTTATGCCTATTTTTGTCCCTTTTTATGTAATCTCTACCTATTCAAGAAGTTGTAATATATTCATACTCCATTTTATAAAGGACAAGAAGTCTTTGAGCCTAAGGATTTCATATCCATCATTTTCTAATTTTTTAGGATTTTTTGTTACTCATTTTGGTAGCTAAATAAGCTTTAAGACTATTTTTAGGTGAATTTTATGAAAAGTGTCAAGTCCAAAACCATAAAGGACAAAAAACCCAAATTGCAAGGGACATTTTGAATATTAATAATTTTTTTGCGCTCTTTTCTCTCTTCTTCTTCTTCTTCTTCTTCATTGGGAGCTTTCCTAGTGTTCTTGGAGTGTTCGAACCCAACCTCTTCCTATGGTAAGTATTTTTTTTCATGCATTATATGTGTGTTTCTTGCTACTTGTGTGTGTCTTTCGGGCATATCTTCGTCCAAATGCGTATGTTTGAGTTCCACAGCTTTGTGATGGCACATCCTCATACACCTATATAGGGTAAACATACTTAGATTCATATAATTATGCTAATCTAAATCACTAGAAATGGGTTGAGCTTTGTGCTAGCGGGTCTACAACAACTTTTTTGGTGCTCTTGTTGGGGACCATGCTTCTATTCAAGGTCTTCATTGTAGCTTGAAGTTTAGGACATGTGGTAAGATAATCTTATTGAAGGTGTTGTTGAGAATTTTCTTGTGTTTTAGAAGTTGTCTTGCAAATTTTCTACTTGTTTTTCATCATCGTTTTTAGTTGTAGCAATAGGAGTAGGTAGGTAAGAGTGTAGAAAGTCATATTCCATCATCTTCTTCACATGAGGAGTAGTGTAGATGTAGGGAAGCTTGTACATGAGTGTAGCAGAGTAGTCCATGAAGTAATTCAATGGCGATGCACCACAATGCGCTCTCCTTCTCGAAAGCTCCATGACGATATTCTCTGAGTAGAAAACTGAGCTCCTAAGGTTGCACACAGTACTTGCACAGAGGCTGCAGAATACGCAGAAAAACATAGTACATAGGGAGCACAAAGACAGACTTCTTAGGTCTTACAAATGCGATCAAACTTACAGTCCATGCCACTATATGTTTTATTAAAGAACATATACAAAGAAGTGTCCGGTGGCCATTTGGCCTTTCACATGGACACTAACGGTAACAATCTCCCACTAAAGGGCAATATGGCCAAAAGTAACTATAGGAGAAAAATAAAGAATGATAAAAAATACTTGAGTGTAAGTATAAAAACTATACCTCCCACCTGATAGGCATGTTACATAGTATACAAGTGACTGTGTAAGATCATGAATCAAGTAAACCCCATCTAGGATGCATTATTCATTATTCAACAATTTGTTTATTCGTGAATAATTACGGAATTTTAGGACAACTCTCCATTATTTGACCGAATTATTCGGTGCCACATCAGCTTATTCGGAGATGAGTGAATACTTTTTGCACGATAATTCGACAATTTTTTATCGAACACACTTTCGATCGGAAAAGTTTTTTATCGAAAATTTTATTGGTCAAAAAGTCTTCAATCGAATTAGATTTCAATTGAAAAAAAATTGATCGAATATTTTTTTATAAAAGAACACAAGTAGACTCATGTTTCATAAGAGTTACTTTGTTTTTTACAAACTTACAGTGTCGTAGATAGAACAAAGTATAAACTCTTGCTATAAATATTTACTTTCGTACTTAAATCATAAAGAAAAATATATTTGTTTTCGAATTAAAAACTATTGTGATTGTTTGACTCAACATTGATTCTTACTTCACAATAGTATATGTATGTGTGTGTATGATTGTGAGTAAACATGTATTGTGATTGTTTGAATCAATATTGATTCTTAGTTCACAATAGTATATGTATGTGTATTTGAGTGTATAATTGTGAATGAAATCTATTGTGATTGTTTGATTCAGCATTGATTCTTACTTTACAATGGTATATGTATGTGTGTGTATGATTGTGAATAAAAATGTATTGTGATTGTTTGAATCAATATTGATTCTTACAATACTGTGTATGTGTATGTGCGTGTGTGTTATATGATTGTGAGTGAAAATATAATATGATTGTGTATGTGCATGTATATGTGTGTGTATGATCGTGAATTAAAAACTATTGCAATTGTTGGAAAAGATTTTATGTTTTTTGTATAATTCAAGGGTTCAAAAGGTATTAATAAGTGAATATCAAAGGCATCCAGGGTTGCATATCAGCTAAGAGAAGGTTCTTGTTGTATCGATTCAATATAACTTCACAGATCTATAGATCTTCTTTAGAAAGTTGTATTGTATTGATACAACAAGAGCCTTCTCTTAGCTGAGATGTTGGCCTTGGCATCAAGAGAATAGCATCAAGAGGGACTTGTTGGGAGGAAAGAAATCGACTTGTTGAGACAATAGCATTGAGAGGGATGACAAAGTTTTGAAAGAAGTCAACTTATGCACTTGATCCTTGGATACTTACCATAAAAAAGATGCAAACAGGTAAAAAAAAAGATTTTACTTTTTATGATATAGTTTACTATTTTTTCAAGCATATAATAATGAATGTGCATATGCATGTGTGTATGTATGCATGTACATGCATGTGTGTATGTATGCATGTACATGCATGTGTGTATGTATGCATGTACATGCATGTGTGTATGTATGCATGTGAGTATGTATGCATATGTGTGTGTATGTATGCATGTGTGTATGTGTATGTGTGGCCGTGTGTGTATGTATATGTGCAAGTATCTATATGTATATGTATATGTGTATATGTGCATGAAAGTACATGTATGCATGTGTGTATGTATGTGCGCATGAAAGTACGTGTATGCAAGTGTGTATGTGTATGTGCGTGTATGTTATATGATTGCAAGTGAAAATCAAATATGATTGTGTATGTGCATGTGTGTGTATGATTGTGAATTAAAAACTATTGTAATTGTTGAAAAAGGTTTAATGTTCTTTTTGATAATTCAAGGGTTGAGAAGGTATCAATAATTGAAGATCAATGGCATCTTGGACAATGTATATCAGCTAACAGAAGGTTTGTGTTGTATTAATACAATACAGCTTCACATATCCGTAGATCTTCTTTAGGAAGTTGTATTGTATTGATACAACATGAACCTTCTGTTAGCTGAGGTATTGGCATCAAGACAATCACATCAAGAGGGACTTGTTGAGAGGAAAGAAATAGGCTTATTGAGATAACAGCATCAAGAGGGACTTGTTATGGCCAAGTTTTGATAGAAATCGATGTATGCACTCAAACTTTCGATACTTACGACAAAAGAGATGTAAACAGGTAATAAAAGATTTTACATTTTATGATATAGTTTAATATTTTTTCAAGCACATAATAATGAATTTTTACTTTTTTAGATTTTTATAGGTTATTTTGAAGGTTGATTGATTTTGAGCTGAGTATGAAGGTAGAAATTTCCCATTGAAAAGGGATCGTTATCAATTGTTAACTTGAATCATTTGAATCATGAACTTCGATTTTTTTTAGGCTCAAGTAGATTTATTGTGTGCATGTTGTATGTATGTATACATATGCATGTGTGTGTATGAATGGATGTAAGTATCTATGCACATGTGTGTATGCATATGTATGCATGTGCATGTGTGTATATGCATATGTAGGTATGTGCATGTGTGTATATGCATATGTATGTATGCATGTGCATGTGTGTGTATACATGTGTCTATGTATGTATGCATATGCGTGTATGTATGCATGTGAGTGTATGTGTGTGTGTGTCTATATGTATGTGTATATGTGCAAGTATCTATATGTGTGTGTATGATTTTGTGTGTACATGTTTGTGTGTGTGTATATGTGTATATGTGTGCATGTTTGTGTGTATGCATATGTGTGTATGACATGCACATACACACACATATGCATTGATGGAGAGTGTTAATCTCCATAAGAACAAACTATCCTTGATGTTAGAGCACCTCTATATCAAGAATAACTCAAAACCTCAACCAATTTTGGAGGACTAGTGACAGATTACCAAAATTTTGAACTAACTGTGAACAAACTCAACATACAGAAAGTCTGCTTCACTTTATCCACTCACAGACTCATCCAACATGTAAATTTTTCAATGAAACTTTGCATGAGGTGTTTTGTAGTGTTTGCGCACCTTCTCCAAGATAAAGTTTCTTAAAAAGTTTATTAATTCTTGAGATTTACTCCAAACAATTCACCTATGTCTAAAACTGTACTTTGTATAGTCGACTTTGACACCTGCAACTTCTAATGCATAGTTCTCTCAAAGTACAACCCCTTTATTCAAATGCTTTTATCCATAGGTAGGTTACCTTTGAAATTAAAGAATGAGTGCTTGGTTGCTCAAACCTTTACACTGTGGAAGGAGAACTGACCAAAACATTATCATTGAATTTGCACCTGCTGCAGTCTTCTCTTCTTCACATTTACACATGTAAATGTTCCTACTCTCAATTCTCTCAGCCTGATCACAATTTGTACAAAGGTCACTCTACTATAGAATTAGACTTTTACAAAAGAATTCCAGAAAAGATTAAACATAGAAGGAGCACTGAGCAAAATATCAGGCATAATTTTTCTTCTATTCAGGAATACATTACATCTAGTTGATGAGAGATATCTTCTTCACATCCAAAGTATCTAATGATTCTTACACTGGTCATTCATCATCTCTCCCATATGCCCCGACTTTCTACTTCTATATATATATAGGTATTTTGTACAAACTCTTGACCATTACAAAATTATAAGCATGTTTAATGTGCATGTATATACAAGCCTTCATTCTCTGATTATGCACTAACTTCAATCTTCATGTATTGATCTTTGCTTCATCATTTGACTTCAAACCTTTGTCCAAAACATCAATTGATGGTTTTGATGCACCAACAGCCCCCTCTCAATCATCAATTGAGGTTTTCTCCATCTTCTTTACACCTGCCATGTCTTTAAATCTTTGTAGCTTTGGTCCATCCAAACTTTCGATTAGCATATCTGCAATCTGATCTTTTGTTGAAGTATGTATGACTTCAATCTCCTTATCAATCACCTTCTCTCTCAAGAAGTGATACTAAATCTCAATGTGTTTAGTCCTGGCATGAAAAACAGGGTTAGCAACCAGATACAAATGAACTCATATTATCTCCATGAATAGTGGGTGTACTCTGAATGATATCAAAACTCTTCATGAGAGTCTTCAACCATATGACCTCCTTTGCAGCTTCAACCATACCTTTACACTCTGCTTCTGTAGATGAAAAAGCAACTATATGTTGCTTCTTGGAACACCAAGAGATTAACTTATCTCCCACATAACATAAGTAACCATAGGTTGATCTCCTATCATCTGGATTACCTGCCCAATCTGTATCACTATATATCTTAATCTTTGTATCTGATGTGAAACCATAATACAAACCTTCCTTGAATGTACCCTTAATGTATCTTAACACCCTTTGTCCTACAACCCAATGTTCTCTCCTAGGACAATGCATGAATTGAGACAACACTCCAACTACATATGACAAATCAGGCCTTGTTAATGTGGCATAGATTAGACTACCAACGAGAATTCGATATAACTTCATGTCCTTGAATTCTTCTCCTCCATATCTACTCAATTTGTGATTCATCTCCATGGAGTAGGTGCTACCTTGCAATCTTCCATTTTAAACTTGATTAGCAAGTTCTTCAAATACCTTTCTTGAGTTACATATACTCCATGTTGAGTATATGAGATCTCCATGCCCAAGAAATATGACAAGTCTCCCAATTCACTAATCTTGAACTCTTTCTCCATTTGCTTCTTTAGACTTTGTATGCCCTTCTCATTGTGAAGAGATGGATAGGTATGTGCTTGAAGATGAAGAGGTGTTGCAAAATCCTTGATCTACACCAACCAAATGAACTCCAAGAGTATATGGTGGGCCCTTTTAGCTTGCCAATGGATGTATTAGACACCCTATGTACCTTGGAAGATCACTCTCAAAAAGATAGATCAAAACCGATACGTTGGAGTTAGCTCAGAGGTGAAGAACTTGCTATTTTGGTTCATACACCTGTCCAGTGTTTTTCATAATTCTCTGAGCACAACAAAAATTAACTTAATTCCTCTTGGGGAAGTTTAGTTAACTTAACAAGCTAACTTTCAAGAGTAATCTCATCAAAACTAATGAACCACACACTGAGAATGATGTTTAGCAAGTGATGACATCATCTCGATTTTCACGGGCTGCTACAGTTTGAGACCAGTGAGCAGAAAAATGAACATAACTCAAAATGTAGGAATCCAATGATAATGCAAATTTGTGTGCTGATTCTAAAAAGCTTTAAATAACTGATTTTGGATAAGTACACATTGAGAACTAGCTCTGACAAGATGTGTAAAAACGTCAAGTACCTGATAGAGAAGTGAAAATGACAGACAGGGTTGACTTCAACTGAACATAACTGAAGATTGCAATACCGAAATGACATGCAAAATGATGAGCATATAGTAGACGTATAGAGCTAACTTTACCAAGTTAAATCACTAAAAATGATGCACCAAGCTCACAGACACAATCTTTGCAATCTGACTGAGAAAATTGAGAGATATGGCAGTGAGTAGTACACTTCACAAGAACATGGAAATCTGAACTCAAATGATCATGAAAATGAAAGTATATTGCTTGTACAATACAATGGACTTACTGATACATATGTGTGCCTTGTAATCACACCTTGATATGGCATAAAGCTTAGCTCTTGGAGGTCTTCACATAGGTCTCTCTAACCATGACTAAAGTTGCCATCTATTTATAGTTGAGTTTGGGAGGCTAACTTCCCTCAATCACTCTCCAATCAATTTGTGATTGATTTGATTCTCTACCTACCACAAATCACGAATTTGTGGCTCCTCTTTCCCTTTTTGATCAAATGGACTCAACCACTTAAGATTCTTTCACTTTTACATTAAGTAAACTCTTCAAAAGTTACAAGAGGTAGTTCACAAGTGAACTTTGCATAGTCTTCATTTTAAAGCTTCTTTTATGACTTTGTGGGACTCAAGCCAATACTTAGGCTTGTCATAGACTTGATCCAAAAGCTCCCCCTCAAGCCAAGTATGCTTGAGGTCTTCAATCTTCCAAGATTACCTGCAAACCAATCATAGCCTTGAATTTGCAAAGCTTTGTACCATCCAATGCTTTGGTTAGAATATCTGCACATTGTTGATGAGTGGACACATATGATATTTGAATCTCTTTGCTTAGAACCTTCTCTCATACATAGTGATAATGAACTTCAATATGTTTAGTCCTTGCATGAAAAATAGGATTAGCATCCAAATGAATATAACTCATATTGTCACCATAAATAGTTGGAATTCCAAACTCCAATCCAAGATCTTTGAATAATGTCTTCATCCACATAGCTTCTTGTGTAGCTATGGCCAGACCTCTGTATTCAGCTTCAGTAGAAGAGAGGGCAAGTGTGGGTTGCTTCTTGGATGACCATGAAATAAGCTTTGAACCTGCAAAGGTAAGATAACTTGAAGTGCTCCTTCTATGTTCCTTGGAGCCAGCCCAATTTGCATCAGAAAATAGCTTCAAACCTAAATCAGATACATAAGGATAATAAAGTCCTTCATTTATGGTTCCTTTGAGATACTTGAGAATGCTTTTGGCAGCATCCATATGTGGTTTCCTTGGTGTGTGCATAAATTGACTTAGCACACTCACACTGTAACATATATCTACTCTTGTCAATGTGGCATAGTTGAGGCTACCCACTAGACTTTGATATGATGTGATGTCCTCTATGAGTTCACCTTCATGTGAGCTCAATTTTTGATTGACCTCCATTGGAGTACCTGCAATCTTACAATCTTGCATCTTGAATTTTGCCAACATGTCCTTAATGTACTTTCTTTGAGTGAGAAACAAACCATGATCTTTGTAGACAACTTCCAAACCTAGGAAGTAGGTAAGTGAACCCAAATCACTTATCTTGAACTCTTCTTTCATCTGATCTTTGATCTTCTTCATACCATCTGCATCATTTCCTGTCAATATAATATCATCTACATATACACATAGGTAGATGATCTCAGAATTACTCTTTTTAATAAAGAGTGAAGGATCTGCCTTGCTTGGTTGAAAGCCTTTGTCCTGAAATAATGAAACAAGCTTGAAATTCCAAGCTCTTGGAGCTTGCTTGAGACCATACAATGCTTTGTTAAGTTTACACACATAATCAGGATAAACTTGATTCTCAAAACTAGGTGGTTGTGCCATATATACCTCTTCTGATATCCAACCATTCAAGAATGCATTCTTTACATCTAGTTGAAGTATCTTCCAATTCTTGGAAGAGTCAATACTAAGCAAAACCCTAATAGTAGGCATCTTTGCCACAGGAGAGAAGGTCTCCTCATAATCAATTCCCTGAGTTTGTGCAAAGCCTTTTGCTACAAGCCTTGCCTTATACCTGTTAATGGAACCATCAGAATTCTTCTTGAGTTTATAGACCCATCTTGAGCCTATTACCTTTATGGATGAAGTCTTGGGCACCAAATCCCAAGTGTTGTTTTCCTCAAGTGCTTCAATCTCTTCCTTCATTGCATGCTTCCATTCTGATTTTGCTTTGGCCTCTTCAAAGGATGATGGCTCCTCTTGGTTTATGTCCTGTGCTATGTAGATAGAATATCTAGTTACTAATGAGGTGTCAAACCCATACCTTTCTGGTTTTTTCTTTTCCCTCATAGATCTTCTTAGGCCATGATGTGATGATTCTGCCTCATGTCCAAGTTCCTGCAATTTTGCTTTACCTTTAGACTTCCATGCTTTGATCCTTTCCATCTGAGATTCTTCATCATCCTCCAAGGTTTCTTGTTCTTCAATCTTTGGTTGTTCTCTACCAAGCTTTGGAAAATCTTCTTCAAGATCATATGGTAAATTGACCTTCCTGTATGAATCTTCATACCATGAATTGTTCCTCTTTCTTGAAGAAAAGAATCAAACTCATGGGAGAAGTATTCTCCCCCTCCATCTGACCTTAGCCTTTTTAGTGATTTACCTGTTTGATTCTCCATAAGAGCCAACTATCTTCTGAAACATGAAAAAACTTCATCTTTGTGTTTCATAAAGATTAGGATAGTCCATTTGCTGCAATCATCAATAAAGGAGACATAATACCTTGATCCAGATATTGAAGCTTCCTTGCTAGGTCCCCATACATTTGTATGTACCAACTCCAAGAGATCTCCATGTATATAACCTTTCTTCATGAATGGTAACCTGTGAGACTTTCCAAATTGACATGCACTACACTTATAAATCATATGTTGTTTTGACAAGTTAGGAAGTCCAAGTACACTTTGGTCCCTACAAATTTGCTTTAATGACCTTTCACCAATATGTGATAACCTTTTGTGCCATACTTCCAATTCTGTGAGTGTGTGACTACCATAATTAAAGAGAGCAATGTTTCTAGTGCAGTGTAATTCAAATGTGAGCAATCTACCTGTCTTTTCACCTTTTGCAATTCTTCTGAATCCTTGACTTGGATCTTCAACAAATGTTCCTGCTTTTGTGAACCTGACTTGCAACCCTTTCTCTACTATCTGCCCAACACTTATCAAATTCTTTGTAATGGTAGGGACATAGAGTACCTTACTGAGTAGGTTCATGTTTCCATCAGGTGCTTTGACATTTCCTATTTTCTCCACAAGGTGTCTTGTATCATCTCATGTTTGTACCTCATGCTTATTCCTTGGATCTTCTAAATCTGATAGGAGTGCCACATTTCCTGCCACATGATTTGAACAACCTGAATCTATGTAGAAAACATGCTCATCAGATTTACCTTGTGGCATAGCCATGTTCATGATCAATAATGAATCCTCTTTGTTTGATTCTTTTGTGTAGTTATTGAAGTCTCTCCTTCCTTTGTAGCCTCCTTGATAGTTTTAATGATTGTAGTTGTTGTAGTTTCCATGATAATTGTTGAACCTTCCTCTTGAGTAGCCATAACTTCCTCTATTGTATCCTCTTCCTCTTTGATTCCTAGAATTCCTAAAGCAATTTTCAGTTGTATGATTAGTTAATCCACAAATAGAACATGAGTTGGAGTCTTGGGATCTCCCCCTGCCTTGTCTACCTCCTCTTCCTCTACCTCTGCCATGTCTTCCTCTACCTGCATAGTTATATTGATATGTACTTGCTTCATCATCCACTTTCTTTGCCTTTCCTTTGTTATCTTTGGACTTGCTTTTATCAGTGTATAAAGCTGAAGATTGATTACCTTTAGAGCTTTCTCCATTTTTGATAAGCTTTGCCTCTTGAGTAAGTAGTTGTCCAATGAGTGTATTGAAATCAGGTACATGCATGTCCATGTACAAATCCATAGCTGTGGTGAATGCTTCCCACTTGTCATCTGCCTTCAAGCCATTGATGACCTGCCTTACAATTTCCTCTTCATCTATTACCTCTCTAATGCTTCCCAACTGATCCGCTATGTCCTTGAGCTTTGTGACAAAATCAATCACATTTTGTTTGGGAGCCTTCTTGAGAGTTGTGAAATCAAGCCATAGTTGATGCTTAATAGCTTTGGTACTTGAAGAGAAGAAGGCTTCAAGTGCATCCCACACTTCCTGAGATGTCTTACAACTTCTAATGTGAGGCAACAAAAAATCTGAGATAGAGTTGAGGAGATAAGACCTTGCAAGTGCATCCTTGGAGCACCATGTGCTCAATCTTTCTTGCTCTTCTTGTGTTGGTTGACTTTTGTTCTTGAAACTTGGCATAACTTCATCTCTAGCCACATAACTGTTGATATATTTAGGTAGTGATGTGTGTGAACACACTAGGACCGCCGGGGCACTTTTTTCCCTCTTTAGAAGGTTTTTTCCCCTCGGCTTGTATATATGCCTGTTGCCCTAATGGGCTACTTATCTTTGTACATTCTCTAGTAATACATTCAGTATTGTGTGTTTGTACTCCAAGCTTCTTCTTCTTCCTTGTGCTGTTCGCGTGCTTCTACAGACGTCTAACTCCAACAATTGGTATCAGAGCAGGTCGTTGCTTCATCTAGGGTGCTCCTCCGTTTGCAGTCTCAGAATCGTACGAATTTTGGTGAGCATACTCAGGGTGTTTCCGAGATCAAAACAGCTTCGCTGTTTGGTGCCGAAATCGCGATCTGAGCTCGTTTCGGCCTCCGAACACACTATCGCAGTGCTTGTGCAGGCTATTTCATCTTTTTGTGCCAAAGGTATATACCAGTTTCTGTTTGCCAGTTTAAGCGTCTCAAAGTCTGCTACAGGTCTAGCAGAACTCGTCTGGGCAGTTTTGTTCAACTTTTTGAGATACAACCAATTTTCTGCATCAAGGTATTTTAGTCACCGGCCATGGCTAAAAGCAATGATGGATTCCGTATGTTGGCTGTTGAGGATAAGTTGGATGGTACCAACTACCCATTATGGGTTTATATGATGCGACATGTATTGGTTATAAAAGGATTGTGGAACATTGTGCAAGGTGTTGAAAGACGTCCTGTTACACCTGTAACAACAGATACTACGAATACAAGTGTTGGAGCTGATGAAGATGGTGTCGAAGATGATATTGTGCAGATTCTTGTTCGTGCTGCTATTTCTGCTGCACCTACTGCAGAGCAAATTCGTTGGGATGGCAGAGATGCCCAGTCACATGCATTGATAGCTTTGTCTGTCAAACGTGCCATTATTCCTCATATTCGCTCTTGCAGAACAGCTAGGGATGCTTGGGATACACTTACCACATTGTACTAAGCTAGGAATGAGGCTCGTGTTGCTTACCTCCGAAAACAGTTGGAGAGTGAGCACATGAATGAAGGTGATTCTATGGACAATTTCCTAACGAAGATAAAAGATTTGAAGGAACAGTTGATTTCTGCTGATGAGGTTATACCAGATAGCTCACTTGTGCAGACCGTTCTGAATGGTCTTCCTGATTCATATCAGAGTATTGCTTCTACTCTTCGGTTGATGATGAAAGGCAATCCAAATGCCTTCTCATTTGAGGAGTTAGTCTCTGTTCTGTTGCAGGAAGATCAGTCCAGACAGAACAGGTCCATTATGCATGTTGCAGATCAAGCTTTCCTGGCTAGTCAGAAGGGCAAAGGAAAATGGAGCTCTTCTACTAGTAAGCAGAAATCTGCAAATGCTGCACATTCAAAGAACCAGGATAAAGATGAGAAGAAATCAGAAAAGCAGAAATTGTTTTGTAAGTACTGTAAAGGGAATGATCATATCATAAAGAACTATCCAAAACTGGCTGCTAAAGAGGCAAAGAAGAAAGAGGCTGGAATGGTTGTTCAGAGGCATCTACACCAAAAACAGATTCTGCAAATCTTGTGCAGGAAGAAGAATGGGCGTTTACTACTGTCTGCAGTTTTGACCCATCTTCTCATGAGTAGTGCATGTCTGCAGTAGACTCAGATGTTTGGTATTTTGACAGTGGGGCGACCAAACATATTACCTCGCAGTGCAGTTTCTTCTCTTCACTCAAGCCTGCCCCTACAAGGAATACTGTTACATGCGCCAACAACTCCTCTTATCTTGTTATGGGAGTTAGTAAGATCATTTTGACTACTACTGATGGTAGTTCTTTCACTTTGTCAGATGCTTTATTTGTGCCAGGGATAAAAAAGAACCTATTATCAGTTTCTGCATTAGCCAAGATTGGCTTGGTTGTGAAATTTGTTGATGACAGGTGTACGGTTCATGATCTGTCAAATGGCGATGTTATTATTGCTTCTGGCATTTTATGTCGTGGGCTATATAAGCTCATAGACTATGAAAGATCTGTGAATGATTCGGCATGTGCAGTTCATGATTCTCAGGCTATGTCAGATGCAAAGCTTTGGCATGCATGCTTTGGTCATCTGAATTTTGCTAGTTTGCTATGCCTGCAGAAATCTGATATGGTGTCTTCTTTGCCCAAGCTTGAGGCACCTCGAAAACATGTATGTGAAGGCTGTATTTTGGGCAAAATGCAGTGTTCCTCCTTTCCAAAAGATGGTTCCGTTCGGGCTACGCAGAAATTGTAGCTTGTACATAGTGATGTCTATGGTCCTATGTAGACACCTTCTTTTGGAAACTATCTTTACTTCGTGACTTTCATTGATGATTTTTCCAGGCATGCATGGGTATATCCATTGAAGGCAAAGTCCGAAGTGTTTTTGTGCTTCAAACAGTTTTTGGTCTTGGCTGAAAATCTGTCAGCATGTAAAATGGGCACCCTCCGTTCTGATCGAGGGGGGGAATATATGTCTTCTGATTTTAATGCATTTCTGGCTGAACGTGGGATAAAACACCAGTGTACAGTGCTGTATACACCTCAACGGAATGGAGTTGCTGAACGGAAGAACAGGTCACTCATGGAGATGGCGAGGTGTATGGTCAAGAGTTAGGCTTTACCTCATAGTTTCTGGCTTGAGGCTGTCATGTGTGCAGCATATGTACTGAACAGGTGTCCCACTAAAGCGCTGCAGTCTATCACTCCATATGAGACTTGGCATGACCGCAAGCCATCTGTTGCTCATCTGCGTGTTTTTGGTTGTTTGGCATATGCACTAGTGCCTGAACAACATCGCAGAAAATTGGATGATAAGGCAGTAAAATGTATTTTTGTTGGGTACAGTTCTGAAAGTAAAGGCTATCATCTCTATCATCCACAGACTAAACGCATTCTGGTTAGCCGTGATGTTGTCTTTGTGGAAGATTCTATTCAACCATTGCTTTCATGTACTAAGGAGACATCTGTTAGCTCCAAAGACATGTATGATACTTTGATGCCTCTTTTTACAGGTGGACAGTCTAGTGTTGTTCCTAATGAGGCAACTTCTCAGCCTTTGCAGGTTTCATATGATGATGTAGATCATTCCATTTTTGATGCAGATTTACATGATGCACTTGTTGATGAGAGAGCTGATATTGAGCAGCAAAAACTATGCCAAAATGGCTGGTGCAGACTTTGCGTGACAGCAAATTAGATGCACCTTTGTCATATCGTACTCGTTCAGGCTCTCATAGTGCCTCCTTTGCATCAGACTGCTATGCTATGGCTGCGTCTAGTCTCTGTGATGAGAATGAGCCCGTTTCTTTTGATGAAGCACAAAATTCAAAAAATTGGATGGTTGCTATGCAATCTGAATATGACGCTATAATGAAGAATGGTACATGGTCTTAATGTGACTTGCCTCCTGGCAAGAAGGCCATTAGCACTAAGTGGGTATACAAGCTGAAGCGTAAATCTGATGGTACAGTTGACAGGTATAAGGCTAGGCTTGTTGCAAAGGGTTATGCGCAGGAAAGAGGCATTGATTTTGATCATACCTTTGCACCTACATGCCGTATGACTACTGTTCGGAGCATTTGTGCACTTGTAGTCCATCATGGTTGGAATGTACATCAGTTGGACATTAAAACAGCATTTCTGATTGGTGACTTGCATGAAGAAGTGTATGTTTTTCAGCCCCGTGGCTTTGTGCAGAAAGGGCATGAAAACCAGGTGTGCAGGTTAAAGAAGGCATTATATGGTTTAAAGCAAGCACCCGTGCTTGGTATGAGAAGATACATGCCTATCTGGTTGCACATGGTTTTGAGAACAGTCCAACTGAAAGCACCTTATATGTTAAGCGTGCTAATGATGTGCTTCTGATCATTGTTGTCTATGTTGACGACATGCTGCTCACTGGTCCTATTGAGAAGCATATTGCTGATTTCAAGGCTGATTTGCATGCCTCATTTGAGATGTCTGATTTGGGGCATTTGCATCACTATTTAGGCATTCAGTTTATGCAAGTTGATGGTGGAATGACTTTGTGTCAAACAAAATATATTGACACATTATTGCAGCGTTTTGGCCTTGAAGACTGTAAGCCTATTGCTACTCCTATGGAGACAGGTTTACGATTGAGTCTTCATGATGTTGGAGATGCATTTGATGCTGTTCTCTATCAGAAGGCTGTTGGATGCTTTATTTATTTATGCATTACTCAACCAGATATTCAGTTTGCTGTCTCACAGATGAGCAGGTTTATGCATTGCCCAGGAGTCACGCATTGGAAGGCGGTCAAGCGCATCTTTCGCTACTTGAGTGGTACTCAGCTACTTGGGTTGTTTTATCCCAAGGGGGGATCATTACTGCTAGATTTGCATGCTTTTTTTTACTCAGATTGGGCCGGTTGCTATGACACTCGTGTGTCCACCAGTGGTTTTTGCTTCATGCTTGGTAGCTCATGTATATCTTGGTTGAGCAAGAAGTAGCCTACTGTGGCCACTTCCAGTTGTGAGGCTGAGTATAGGGCAGCTTTCACAGCGTCTGTTGAGTGTGTGTGGCTCAAACGCCTTATGGCTGATTTGGGTGTTGGCCAGTCTTCTGCCACCACCATCTTCACTGACAGTCAGAGCGCATTGGCAGTTGCGAGGAACCCTGTATTCCATGCTCGCACTAAGCACATTGAGGTGCATTATCACTATGTCAGGGAGAGGTTCTCTGCTAGGGAGATTAGCTTGGCATATGTGCCCACGCAGGAGAACATAGCAGACCTTTTCACGAAGGCTCTGCCTAGGGAGAAGTTTGAAGCTTTCCGCAAAGCTTTGGGCTTACTTCCTTTTGTGGAGTGATTTCCACATAGCTTGGCACTTCCTTATACATGAGTGCCAGCTCCTTGTTCACCGCATTACTCCCAGGGGGGATTTGTTGATATATTTAGGTAGTGATGTGTGTGAACACACTAGGACCGCCGAGGCACTTTTTTCCCTCTTCAGGAGGTTTTTTTCCCTCGGCTTGTATATATGCCTATTTCCCTAATGGGCTACTTATCTTTGTACATTCTCTAGTAATACAATCAGTATTGTGTGTTTGTACTCCAAGCTTCTTCTTCTTCCTTGTGTTGTTGGCATGCTTCTGCAGACGTCTAACTCCAACAATAACCATATAAACTTCTACCTTGGAGATAAGCTTCCATTCTTAATGACCAAGCTGAGTAGCTACCTCTGTCCAATTTGTCAATTGATGACTAGTTAACTTAAAGAGCTAAATTTCAAGAGTAATCTCATCAAAAATAATCAACCACACACTGAGAATGATGTTTAGCAAGTAATGACATCATCCTGATTTTCACGGGCTGCTACAGTTTGCAACCAATGAGTAGAAAAATGATCATACCTCAAAACGTAGGAATCCAATGATAATGAACATTTGTGTGCTTATACTAGACAGTAAGCGGAATCTAACAAGCTTTAGATAACGGAATTTGGATAAGTACACACTGAGAAACAACTCTGACACGATGAGTAAAACAGTCGGGTAACTGACAGAGAAGTGAAAATGACAGACAGGGTTGACTTCAACTGAACATAACTGAAGATTGCAATACGCAAATGACATGAAAATTGATGAGCATATAGTAGATTTATAGAGATAACTTTACCAAGTTAAATCACTGAAAATGATGCACCAAGCTCAGAGAAACCATCTCTGCAATCTGACTGAGAAAACTGAGAGATATGGCAGTGAGTAGTACACTTCACAAGAACATGGAAATATGAACTCAAATGATCATGAAAATGAAAGTATATTGCTTGTACAATACAATGGACTTACTTATACATATGTGTGCCTTGTAATCACACCTTGATATGGCATAAAGCTCAGCTCTTGGAGGTCTTCACATAGGTCTCTCTAACCACGACTAAAGCTGCCATCTATTTATAGTTGAGTTTGGGGGGCTAACTTCCCTCAATCACTCTCCAATCAATTAGTGATTGATTTGATTCTGTACCTACCACAAATCACAAATTCGTGGCTCCTCTTTCCCTTTTTGATGAAGTGGACTCAACCACTTAAGATTCTTTCACTTTTACATTAAGTAAACTCTTCAAAAGTTACAAGAGGTAGTTCACAAGTGAACTTTGCATAGTCTTCATTTTAAAGCTTCTTCTATGACTTTGTGGGACTCAAGCCAATACTTAGGCTTGTCATAGACTTGCTCCAACACTCATCTGTTCCTGTAAGAATTATGTCATCAACATATATGCACATGTAAATGAACCCATCATCACTTGCTTTGACAAGCAAGCTACTATCTGCTTTAGACACTTGAAACCCAAGTTCCTTCAAGAACTTCACAAGTCTATAATTCCATGCCCTTGGTGTGTGCTTCAAACCATACAAAGCTCTCTTGAGCTTACATACATACTCTGTATACTTTTTATCTTTGAAACCTTCTAGTTGCTCCATGAAAACATCATTTGAAATGTAACCATTTAGAAAAGCATTCTTCACACCTAATTGAAAAATCTTCCAACCTTTACATGCAACAATAGCTATGAGAGTCCTTATAGTTGTCATCTTTGCCACATGACTATAAGTATCATCATAATTTATACCATATGTCTGAGCATATCCTTTCACAACAAGTCTAGCTTTATATCTAGACGCACTTCCATCTGCATACCTTTTTGTCTTGTAGACCCATTTACATCCAATGATCTTCTGGCTATTTGGTTTGGGAACCAAATCCCATGTTTCATTCTCCATTAAAGCATCATACTCTTCTTGCATAGCTTTCTCCCAATTTTCCTTACCTTTTGCCTCTTCATATGTAGAAGGGTCTTCTTCTGCTTTCACCATATAAGCATAATATTTAGCTGTCAAAAATGAAGTATCTTAGCCATACCTTGTAGGTTGCCATTTGTGTCTTGATGACCTTTTGAGTTCTCCACTTCTTGAAGTTTCTAGCTCATCACATTCTGGATCAAATCTTGGCACTTCTTCAACTTCAACTTGTGCTTCATTGTTCTCTTCTTCATCAAATATTTGAACCTTTGATTTACCTTTCTTCTGATTCAAAGTTTCTTCATCACCTGCATGAATGTTAGTTGTACTTGCATACCAAGTACCTTGCTCATCAAATGTAACATCCTTTGATACAAGAAATTGCTTTGTGGATGGACTCCACAACCTATAACCCATCTGCTTATCATCATAACCAGTGAACACGTACTTTTAGCTTTAGGTTCCAATTTATGCCTCAACTGTGATGGCACAGATGCATAAGCCAAACATCCAAACACTTTGCAATGAACTAAGGTAGGTTTCTAAACCAAGCTTCATATGGTGTCATACCCTGCAAAGCTTTACATGGTAGTCTATTAACCAAGTATGTGGCTGTATTTTTAGCCTCAGCCCAAAAAAACTCAACAAGAGTTCTATTTCTCCTTTCTTCTATTCCATTTTGTTGAGGATATTACTTGCAAGTAACTTCCCTTTTTATACCTGCATTCCACAAGTAATCATTGAATTCATTAGAGAAATACTCTCCCCCTCCATCTGACCTTAGTCTCTTCAATTTTTTCCCTGTGATTCTCTCTGCATACACATGATAATGTTTAAATGTATTGAATACCTCTGATTTATCTTTGATCACATATATGGTGATCCACCTGGTAGCATCATCAACATAAATCACATAATATCTTGAACCATTGATGCTAAAGCCCTTTGATGGTCCCCGCACATGTGTCTGTACTAATTCAAGCTTTTCTGAATACATGAATCCATGCTTATTATATGATTGCTTATGAGCCTTACCTAATTGACATGCCTCACATATGTATGTCATATGTTGACCTGCAGTATTAGGTAATCCAAGCACTGAACCATTGTTAACCATATCCTTAATACCTCTTTCATTGAAATGTCCAAGCCTTTTATTCCAAAGATCTAATTCAAAGATCTTATGTCCTCCATAAGTGATTAAGGCATGACCAACATTGCCTTGAATCTTCAATATGAAGAGCCTTCCTTCTTTCTTCCCTGAAACAATTTGTTTATACCCATCGCTAGGGTCTTCCAAAAAAAACTCCATCATTAGTGAACCTTACTTCATAACCTTTCTCAACAATTTTCCCTACACTTATCAGATTCTTTGGAATTGTAGGAACATACAAAACCTTACTCAGAAGAGTGCTCCCATCCTTAGCCTTCACTGATCCAATTGACTTCACATTGCTTTGTATTATCACCTATTTGAACCACATGATTACTTACTTTATTCTCCAAATCAATCATCAAAGCTATGTTACCACTCAAATGATTGCTACATCCTGAGTCAATGTAGAAGACTCTTTGATCTTCACTTTATCTTTCACAAGTTTCATTCATAATCAAGGTTGAATCCTCCTTCTGATCTGAAGCATGATTGTAGCAAGTATTGTTGTAAGATTGAATTTGGAAACCTCTACCTACATTTCTTCCAAAGTAACCTCTACTACCTCTACCTCTGAAATTACCTCTTTGTTTTCTATTACCTCTTCCTCTTGAATTAAAAGTCTGATTATATCCTCCATTGTTCTGATTATTATGCCAAAAATCATGAGCTAAATGATTAGTCTTACCACAAATCGAGCAAGCTTTGGCTCCATCTTTATTGCTTCTGCCTCTACCTCTTCCTTTGTGACCACCTCTTCCTCTTAGGAAGTTAGCTTGTCTAGTTGTACCTTCTTCTTCATTCAATTATTGCTTGCCTTTGTTAAACTTCTTCTTGTCCTTTGAATACATTGCTTGACCTGTACTCTTATCAACATCACCTTTGACATCCTGCTCAAAGGTTAGCATATGTCCTAGCAATTGATTCAAATCAGGAGTGAAATGATCTAGTGACAATTCAATAGACAAAATGAATGGCTTGCATTTCTCATCTCCTCCTAAACCTGTAAGGATTTGCCTTACCAATTTTTCCTCTTCAATATCTTCATCAACTTCTCCTAATGCATCTGCAATGTCCTTCATCCTTGCTACATAATCAAAAATGGATTGAGAAGCCTTCTTCTTGAATGTGGTAAACGCTGCCCACAAAGATGCCTTTCTTGACTTTGTATTGTTTTGGAAATGCTCTTTCAAAGCATTCCATATATCACTTGCACTTTCAAGCTCTCTAATATGAGGTAGCAAGTAATCATTGACTCCCATGTAGATAATGCTCCTTGCTTGAGCATCCTTCTTCATCCATGTTTTCAAATATGAGAGTTTGTCCCCAGTTGGAACACTAGGATCTCTAAATTCTGGTTTTTCTTCTTCACCTGTGATATAACCTATCAGGTCTTTGCTCATGAGATGAGCTTCCATCCTCATTGACCAAGCTGGATAGTTTTCTCTATCCAATTTCTCTATCTAAAGAGAATCTCCCATGTTTTCTTCACTTGTTTTTTAAATTCTTCAAGCTTCATGAGAAATAAGTGTACCTTTACTTTGAATCTAATTCCTTTTGATCTTCTTGATAGCACTTCAAACTTTCACCTTTTGAATCTTCAAAGGTTGATTTATGTATAGTTGCTACACTCGGGGTCCTCCTTTCTTCAATTTTGATAATTCCTGCTCTATACCACTGATGTAGAGTGCTAATCTCCATAGGAACAAGCTATCCTTGATTTTAGAGCACCTCTATATCAAGAATACCTCAAAACCTCAACCAACTTTGGAGAACTAGTGTCAGATTACCAAAATTTTGAACTAACTGTGAACAAACTCAACATATAGAAAGTCTGCTTCACTTTAACCACTCATAGATTGATCAAACATGTAAAGTTTCAACGAAACCTTGTATGAAGTGTCGGCTAGTTTTTGTGCACCTCCTTCAAGTTAAACTCTCTTAAAAATTTTAGTAAATCTTGAGATTTACTCCAAACAATTCACCTATGTCTAAAATTGTACTTCTGTACAGTCGACTTTGACACCTACAACTTCTAATGCATGCTTCTCTCAAATTACAACTCGTTTATTCAAATGCTTTTAGAAATAGGTAGCTTACCTTCCAACTTAAAGAATGAGTGCTTGCTTGCTCAAAACTTTACACTATGGAAGGAGAACTGACCAAAACATTATCATCAAATTTGCACCTACTCCAGTCTTCTCTTCTTCACATTTACACATGTAAATGTTCCTACTCTCAATTCTCTCAGCTTGATCAAATTAAGATCTGAAAATTTGTACAGAGGTCACTCTACTATAGACTTGGACTTGTACAAAAGCATTCCACAAAAGATTAAACACAGAAGGAGTATTGAGCAAAATATCGGGCGTAATTTTTCTTCTATTCAGGAAAACATTACATCTAGTTGATGAGAGATATCTTATTCACTTCTAAAGTATCTAATGACTCTTACAACTAGTCATTCATCATATCTCCTATATGCCTTGACTTTCTACTTGTATATATATATAGGTATTTTGTACAAACTCGTGACCATTACAAAAGTATAAGCATGTTTAATGTACATGTATATACAAGCCTTCATTCTCTAGTTATGCACTAACTTCAATCTTCATGTATTGATCTTTGCTTCATCTTTTGACTTCAATCCTTTGTCCAAAACATCAATTGATGGTTTTCATGCACCAACATGCATACAGATACTTTCAAATCTGTAAAACAAAAACACTAATTTTAGCTCTGAAGAAAAGTCTTTATGTTAGGATTAGAGCTCTCTAGACTCTCAAACATGTGCAAAATGAGTTTTCGATAATAAAGTTTTGATCGAAAGAACTTTTGATCAAAAAGTTTTTCTTCGAAAGAATTTTTGATCGAAAGCTTTTCGATCGAAAGGGTATCCTTGTGTGTTTTTTTTTCAGTGTTTTTGTTTTTTTTTCAGTGTTTATTCAGACAACCCCAAATAAAACGAACATATTCGGTATTTTTTAATTATTTGATCGAATAAATGCAACCTAGACCCCCATCAAGTGACAACACTATTGAAAGCTATCCTGGGGTAGATCTTTAGTCAAAACATCTGCAACATTATCTCGAGTGTGAACCTTCTCAAGAATAATGCGCTTAGTGGCTAAGCAATCTCTAATGAAGTGATACCTCACCTCAATGTGCTTGGTCTTTTCATGATAGACGAGATTCTTAGCAAAGCAATGGCACTCTGACTATCACTGAGCAAACGAGGTACATGCTGAGGTAAACCCACATCACAAGCAAGGCATGAAAGCCATAGTGCTTCTTTACATGCCTCACTTGCTCCTACATACTCGGCTTCTATGGTGGAAACAACTGTACATTCTTGAAGACAAGATCTCCAAGAGATCGCACCTCCAGCAAAATGAAAAATGTATCCTGATGTAGACTTACAATTTTCTACACAACCAGCATAGTCAGATTGTGTAACCGATAATGAATGATTTCCCTCTACCTAAGCATAGACACTTGTCCTTAGTGCCATTCAGATATCTTAAAATCATCTTGAACACTTCCCAATGTTTCTTGCCTGGATTAGACATATATCTACTCACAACTCCCACTGCAAATGCAATGTCTAGTCTTTTAGTTACCATAGCATACATGAGGCTACCAACAAAAGAACGATAGGGAATTTTGGTCATGAATTCCTTTTCCTCATCTAATTTGGGGTAGTCATCCTTGCTCAATTTCACGTATGTGGGTAAAGGTATACTTAATGCCTTTCCACCGTGCATGTTGAACCTGTGAAGTACTTTGGATACGTACTCACTTTGCGATAAGTATATGCATCTTTTACTCCTATCACGAGTAATGCGCATGCCAGGAATATGTTTGGCATTCCCCAATGTTGGCAGCAGTCAGGGAACCGAAGGAGCCACAAGACAAAGAGGGTCGGAACGAAGAGATAGCACAAGCAGACACAGTAGCCAAAGAAGATCTGGCAAGTAGGCCATCTAAATTTTTCAGACATCAAGGAGTGGAGCACATAAGAAGAAAGAGCAAGGAGGGAGCTCAAAGATGTGTACGATAAATCAACAGAGAAAATCCCTACACAAATAGTGATTTTAATCACTAAAAACCATTGTAAATACCATTTCGTATTTTTGTAGCTCCATTTTGTGCAAGCCAAGGAGTCCTTGAGCTTGAGGAGCCTTAGAAGTGCCTACATATCAATTTTTGTATTTTTTAGACTCCGTTTAAGCCCTCAAATTGGCCCTAGAACCTAATTTTTAACTAGGCCAGACACTAGGTTTGGACAGGGCCAAAACCTAGTCAGAAACTATAAATAGAGCTAGAGAGCTCATTTTTGAGGTTAGATTGTAATTGAAATGAACTTGTAAGAGCTTCTTGAAAGTGATCTAAGAACTCCATTGCTTCTCACTCTTTGTTTTGCCGTGTGTGCGCGTGTGTGTGTATGTGTGTGCATGTTTGTGTGCTTCTCACTCACGCACTTGTGCCTCCACTTGCTCGAGGTCTTCATACCATCCTCACGTCTTCCCGGATTGACATTAAAGGAGGTGCTACTCATCACTGAGCTACACCAAATTTTGGCGCCGTTGCCGGGGATCGAGCTTTGAGGACGAGCGTGTGATGGTAAGACGTAGAGATGAAGCGTTGGAGTTATAGGTATTTTCTTCACTTTTAGCTATTTCCTTTTGTTTCCTTCATCACCATCATCATCATAACCATCTCCATCATCACAAACATTTCAGTTTTTTGACTATATCTCCTTCCCCCTTTCACTTCCCTCATTTCACTTGTGAGAGAGAGCGAGAGAGCAATATTGTGTGTGCTGTTTTTGCATGTTTCTTGAGCTGTCTTGCAGGTACATGCTGCATCATCTTCTCCAGCACTCCGCGTAGGTACGGAAATCTTGGCAACTGTCTCTGTGTCGTCGATCTCTGTCAATCGCGACTGACAGAAAAAATGCTCCATTTGCCAAACAAAGTACAAAACCATGATCTACAGGCCTAGAACTTCCCAAAACTGTGTTTAGATCTTTGAAATTCATCAGATTTCTGTCAATCGCGATCGCTCTGTCAATCGCGATCGACAAACCACGACGGACATACCTGTCAATCGCGATTGACTCATCAATCGCGACTGACAGCCCACGATGGCTCTATCAATCGCGACCGACAGAGTCAACGACCGATTGACCACGACTGACGGATCATACGCGTGACACGTGTCAATCGCGATCGAGTCATCAATCGCGATCGACCCATCAATCGCGACTGACAGACCACGACGGCTCTGTCAATCGCGACCGACAGAGTCAACGATTGTTTGACCACGACGGACAGACCCTCGCGACCGACCTGTCAATCGCGATCGACCCATCAATCGCGATTGACAGAGTCAACGACCCTTTGACCACGACTGATTGACTTTTCGAGCCACGTGTCAATCGCGATTGACCCATCAATCACGACTGACAGCCACGACGGACCTGTCAATCGCG
This sequence comes from Ceratopteris richardii, assembly GCA_020310875.1. Lineage (NCBI taxonomy): Eukaryota > Viridiplantae > Streptophyta > Polypodiopsida > Polypodiales > Pteridaceae > Ceratopteris > Ceratopteris richardii. The sequence goes on from CM035428.1 coordinate 37,920,254, forward strand.
ATCGACACATCAATCGCGATTGACCTGTCAATCACGACCGAAAGAACTTGCGAACGCGATAGAAGGGCAAATTTGGCCAATTTTTTAGGGCAAAGATTAGGAGGCTAATTTGGTCAATTTGTGGGACAAACACTCGGGGTTAGCATTGCATGTTGAGGCCGCAACCCAAGTAATTCAAGAATTTATGCCTGCCTGATTAAACTGTTTTGAACCCTGTTTTAATCCCTGAAGCCTGAACTGACATAACTTTCGCATACGAAATCTGTTTGCTGTGATTCTTGTTTTATTGGAAAGCTCGTGAGGATGATTAGATAGGGAGTTTTGAAGTTGACCATACCCCGAGGTAGGAAAACTGAGGGATCCTTGGGATGGATTTCCATAAAAGCAAAGGATAATTTGGTCTGTGAGTTACATGCATGAAAGTGGTCTATTGTGTCATTTGAATCTAAGTCTTGAGTTAACCGTGGGACGTTTACAGGTCCAGTAAGAGCACTTGAGGGCATTCAAGCAAGAGTAAGTGCAAGCTTGGGAATACGCATACAACAACACAAGGAAAGAAACTCAAGGTTGGAAAATCCTCAACTCCCTCTGTCAATTCCTAGCTTAGGCTAAGAACGACTAGTGATAGGAGTAGGCCAGGGTGGCGATAGGCATCAATCAAGTTGAAGACTACCTATGCACTCAAGTTTAAGATTAAACATAATCTCTTCGTGATGCGATAACCTTAAAGGAAAGGATCTAACGTGGAACGATCAACTTCAAGTGCGGAAAATACACTCAAGTATTCCTGACGACGTGATTTCTGACAAGAGCATAAAAACGGTAACCACTAAAAAGAATCAAGTAACTGATACAAAAAAAAAAAAAACTCAGCAACGAGGTTGTACTTGGGAAAATTTGGGTTATTCAATTAGGCTTATGAGCCTTAGATCAGGGCGACATCTAGGGAGAGAGAGACAAAGCCTTAGGTCTTCAGAGGCCAGTGTCAACCACACTACTAGGTCTTGGGCCCAGCAGTTGAGCCACCACTCATACTACCCTAGTTCTGAGACTAGTGAATCAGAGATGTCTCAAGGCATGGACAGACCTACGGGAAGTTTAGGAGTGCCATACTTGTACAGGGTAGAAGGCCCTTACAAAACACAATTGGAATACCTTAGGACCAACCGATTGGGTGCTAGCATCTATGAGGACGGCCTAGGAAGATCTGTGGTACAGATTAAGAATCTTGATCAATCCATTGGACTAGAACGCCCAGCTGTCAAGTTCAAAAACGGAGCATACTTAGACAAGGAAGGGACAATATATGTAGTCACTAGTCATCCAGATAGGACTGATGAATTTGGGAATGAGATCCCAGGAACGGACTTAGGTGACCTAGAGCAAGGAAGCATGGGTGAAGAACCAAGGACCCCCCGAGGCAAATCTGTTCTCACTAGGATTATCACACCAGAGTGGATTCCCCAAGATAATAAGAGCATAGATCTGCTTCTGAACCGAGAAACTAACGAAGCCTTTTGGAGGTATAAATCTGATCGGCCAATCGATATAGGAACAATCATGATCTATGAGTTTAAGGATCCTGATAGCCCAGGCAGAGTGACCTACTTAGATCACGCTTCAGAGAGGATCTTTGTGGTGACAGAAAATGATAGGCATGCTTACACTTGGAAAGGTGAAATTATTTTCCCCCAACCAAGATCAAATGTGTCCTAGGGTCACCCTGGAGCGGGAACATCCCAAGCTCATGGAACTCAAAGAGACGGAAGTAGAGATAGGCCAGAAGTAAGCTTTGCTAACCCAGGGGGCAGAGAAAGAACGAGGATGGAAACAAATAGAGTAGAGCCTGAGGTACATAGAGCCCCAAGAAATCAAAGGAATATGGAAGACTTCCCTCTACCATGACCTAGAGAACACACCAGGATTTTGAGACCAACTCAGTTAGTCAAGTCCATGAAAAATTACTTCGATGGCACAGGAGACCCATACGATCATGTGGTAGAGTTTAGGAAAGTCTTGAGAGCAGAACAAGTGGAGGACCTATTCACACAATATAATGCCTTTGGTCTAACCCTTAGGAACACAGCCCTCACGTGGTTCCAACCATTGAATGAGAGACAGTTCAGGTGCATAGACCAACTCCTAGAGGCTTTCATTATTGAATTCTCTAAGAGTGGCATTAGACATAATACCTCCTCATTGATTCACAGTTTCAAGCAGACCCCTCAAGAGACCGTGAGACTTGCAGGAAGAAGATTTAGGCAATATCTTGAAAGATGCCCTGTTTCGGAGCTCCCCACACCAGCTAAGCAAGTGGCTTTATTCTTGGATGGATTGCTAAGTACAAAATTGAGATCCTATGTGTACTTGAAAGACCCTAGGAACATAGAAGAGTGTGTACGCATGTGCATTGACATCGAGGATAACCTAGGTGAGGAGTTAGAGCTTTCCAAAATATACAAAGATTCTGATAGTGCCTCTAGCCTCTCTTCCACACAATCCACATCAATTGAGGAACTCGCTAAGAAAGTGGCGCAGAAACTAGGTGTCTCTAGCAAACAAATCCCAAGGTTTGCCCCTGTGAAAAGATGCGATACTTGTGGTGGCAACCACATGGCGAATGTATGTCCCATTATGGCCCAACCCCAAGTAAATCCTAGTAGCCAGTACTGCACCATAGAACGGAGATACACAAATCACACAGCACAAGACTGCCCATACAACAAGCAAGCAGTTAGGCAAACCTACCCTCAGACCTCAACAAGGAAGATATCAGAACCAATATCCACCACAGCAGTATGCTAGGCCTCAACAAACCTACCAACCACAATATCAAGCCCAGCAAAGGCCTCAGCCTGTGTTAGCCCAACAACCTCCAGCTCCATCCAACGTGATCCCTGTAAAGTATGCAGCTGCAGAAGAAAACCTGAATAGAGCTATAGTCCCCGTAACACCATTGCTTTCAGAAAGTGATCCCAGTGACCATAGCTTTGATTCTACACATGTTAATAGTCCCCAGGCTTACTACATGCAGTCTCCTGAACATGGTAAGTCTTACTATAGTGAAGAGCCAAATGAACCTAGTTGGGAGTCAGATTACACAAACGTCATGTTTGCAAACCCCAACCCTAGGCCTCAACCTAGGCAAGTAAGACCCCCATTCCCTAAAGGACCATGCTACAGATGTCAGGGAGATCATCTCATTCGTGATTGTCCCTTGCCTCCACCTCCACAACCCCAATCAGTGATGATCCAGGGCTATTGCCAGGAATGTGGAAAGGAGCATCTCTTACGAGATTGTCCAAAGAATCCCAGCAATATGCCAAAAATAACTCCCATTAATGTTATTGGGTTAGTTGTAGACTCCACAGGAAGTGTGATGTCCACTACTCCAGTGCAAGTGATCACTAGAGCTCAAGCATTGCAGCAAAACCAAGGGGTAGACCAGGAAAAGAGCCCAGATGTTAGTGAAACAGAGAGCCTGACAAAGAAGAGGACTAGAGCTTGGAGAGATAGCCATGAAAGAATGAAAAGGCAATGGGCAAAAGAGATGAGTAAACTCGAGGAAAGCCTCAGAGAAACAAAGGCCAGGATAACTGAACTCACATCTCAAACTCCCTCTCACACTACCCCACCTCCACCATTCCCAACTCCATCCGACCCTCCACCTTCCAACCCGCCTCAACTACTTCCACCACCCCCTAGAGTAGGATCAGTCCTAGCAGATCCCACTCCCGAAGACCTTAATATGATGCTTAAATCATATCAGGCCAGAATCCAAGAAGGGCCAAACGTAACTGATCATGAAAAGTGTTACCCTAGAGCAGAACTAGAGCTTGAACGAACCAAAATTTGTGCTAAGATGGTGGAATTGGCTCAGACCATGTTTGAAGCCAGTCACTTATTTAACATCTCTAGTTCAGCGAAGACACAGTTGCACTTTGATGGACTGTTAGAAAGAATAGAGAAGCTAATTGCACAATCAGAAAAGGAACCCTCCTCTCAACATAAGGACAAGGCAAGTGAAAGAGCAGGTTTTCCTGCCCAGGAAGCATATGTGCCTGAAGCTCATGTGCCTAACTCTACGGAGCCAGACACATCATCTTCTATGAATCGATTCACACCAGAATTCCTACGAGAGATTCAAGAAGACAAATGGGCTAAAGAAAGTGAAGTACCTCCTCCCAGTGAACTGGTGGATGATGCACACGACCAATTCCCACAAGACATCCCATCCATTTATGAGGAGCAGGAGAGCACCCACTCTCAGGAAAGACTAGACTTTGAGTCTAACTCTCTACAAGAATTACCCCACTTCACAGGCCCATGGGAAGCTAAGTCTACTTGTATGAGAGCACCCACGGTCATGGTACGAAATAAGGACTCAGTCTTACCTAGGAACACAGAGGTAGTGAAAAACACTAAAGTGCAGTGCAATCTCAAGTTAGAAGAGCTACTCAAGGTTAGACCTGAATTATGGAAACATATCGCCAAACAAGTACCAGCGATAGTGAAACCTCATTCCGAGGTAGGATCACATAGGACAGTGCTAGAGATACCCTTGGATAAGATAGGAGACATGTGTGAAGGTGAAGAAGGGAACACCTATCTTCCCATTACCTACCAGGGGTACACCACCAAGGTAATTTTGGACTCAGGTGCAGGAGTTGCAATTGCCACCACTTCCCTATGGAAGCGTTGGGGCAAGCCAGCACTCAGGCCAACGAGAATGAAATTGCAGATGGCCGATGGTCATATTGAGAGGCCCTTAGGATTGCTAGAAGGAATAACTCTCACCACCTGTGGTGTCGAGTTTGAGCATACATTTGCTATATGTGATTTTAGCAAGAACCATGCCTATGAAATGATCTTGGGACGACCTTTTATGCGATAGTTGCAAGTGGTACAGGATTGGGGAACCAATTCTTTGTACCTGCAACACTTAGGTGTTACGACCAAACTGAATCTCAAAGATTACTCTCATAGAGATGTCCCCCCTATCCAATGGAATCCCATCCATAGAGCCAAAGATGATACGGAATCTGTGCATTCCATAGGATCAGGATCCTCATGGATGCATGAAGACACCCACTTATGGATGTGCAAAGTAGCAGTAGAAGAAGAGAAGAGAGAAGAAGCCAGAGAGATAGGTGCAAAAGAAACACATAGATCAATTCAAGACCCCGCCTATGCGCTTGTAGTTTTTCCTGACGAAGAATTTGAACCCCACGGCTGGGCAAAAATCCTAGCAACAATGGATGTAGCCATCAATGAAGAACAATGGACACCTCACTGTGATGAAGATGGCTATGACATTTCAGTCTTCTCCATAGAGCCAATCATGGGAGAGGCGGTGTTAGAAGAGTGCGAACCTAGCCCTGATGCATTTGAGGAGGCAAGTGACTCCGATCTAGAGTCAATCATTATGGACCCACCTTTTGCATCAGATGAAGAATACTTCTATGAAGTAGAATTTCAACCCTAGAGGCACGGAGAGCTTACGAAAGACGTAAGGCTAGCCACACATGTAACCCCTAAGGAAGAAGGAAAGAAAAGGAAGAAGAAAGAAGTCACACAAGAAGAGGAGGAATCTTTGTTTGAGGTCCCAGAAAATTTTAAGAAGTATGAGATAGATGACAGGAGAGTCATGATCAGAATGCCTAAACGAGAGGTACAATCAGGAGAGGCCTATGATAACAAAGACACCACAAAGAAAATTGTGGTAGCCATGGAAGAAGGAGAAGAGAAATGCACTTACATAGGACATGACCTGACGGAAGAAGAAGAGCAAGAATTGATAGCCTTGCTAAGAGAATACAGAGATGTGTTCGCTTGGAGTTACAAGGACTTGAAAGGTGTGGACCCTGACATATGCTCACACACCATCCCCATGACCTCAGATGCCAAACCCTCTAAGCAAAAGCCATATACATACAATGATAATTACGCTGCCAAGATCAAAGAGGAGATAGATAGACTGGTTGAAGCTGGATTTATCTATGAAATTGAGCACACTGAATGGGTATCCCCCATTGTAGTGGTGCCCAAAAAGAATGGTAAATTACGTGTACGCATTAACTTAAAGAAGGTCAATGCAGCCACAATCCGAGATAACTATCCGCTTCCCATCACAGAACATCTCTTAGAAAGAGTGGCAGGCAAGGAAGTGTACAACTTCCTTGATGGATTTTCGGGCTACAATCAAGTAGCCATAGCTCCAGAGGATCAGCATAAGACATCTTTTGCCACAGAATGGGGCATATTCGCCTTTTGGGTAATGCCATTTGGGCTTACCAATGCACCAGCAACCTTCTAGAGGCTGATGTGCCATGTATTTAAGGAGTTCCTGAGGAAGAATTTAGAAGTCTATGTTGATGATCTTTGTGCTCATTCCAACATCAGACAAACCCATATTCCTGAACTGAGACAAATCTTTGACAAATGTAGAGAATATCAAGTCTGCCTAAACCCAGAAAAGTGCGTTTTCATGGTCAGGCAAGGTAAGATTTTAGGACACATAGTGTCAAAGAATGGCATTTCCACTGATGAAGAAAAAGTGAGAGCCATAGCCGAGTTACCTAGGCCAAAGAATGTCAAGGAAGTACAAGCTTTCATGGGGCATTGTGGTTACTACCGCCGGTTCATTCACATGTATGCTGTCATTGCAAAGCCCATGTACGGACTTCTGACTAACTTTGAGTGGACTGATGAGTGTGAGAATTCCTTCCAGGAGCTTAAACGAAGATTATGTTCAGCACCAATCTTAACCACACCAGATTGGAATAAGCCTTTCCATGTTCATGTGGATGCATCCAATTATGCCATTGGATGTGTGCTTGCTCAACCTACTGGTGAAGGTAATATGGATCTTCCAATTGCCTATGCTAGTAGACAATTGAACGCAACTGAACAAAATTATACCACTACGGAGAGAGAAGGATTAAGCATGGTATATGCAGTTAAAAAGTTTAGACATTATTTGCTTGCAAATAAGTTTAAATTTTTTACTGACCATCAGGCATTGTTGTACTTGGTAAACAAACCATGCAATACAGGTAGATTAGTAAGATGGTTTCTCTTACTAACGGAATATGACTTTGAGGTAGTGGTGAGAAAAGGGAGGACTCATTTGAGAGTGGATCATCTCTCTAGGCTCACATCTGGAGAAGCCCCACAAGGAGTGTCAGATGACCTTCCTGATGCTTACTTGTTTAATTTGGAAGTGGTGCCGCAGTGGGCTAAGCCATTAGTGCCAGTATTGACGTGCGGGCCTAACCACCCAGTAATAGCCACACAGGATAGACAGGTAGTAAAAGCCCAAAAGTACCACATCATGGCTGGAAGTATGTACAAGCACACAGATCAAGGGATCTTGGCTTGTTGTGTAGAAGAGGACGAGTATACGAAGTGGTTGCAATTAGCACATGTAGGTGCCTTAGAGCAACATTACTCAAAGCGACGAACCCTACAGACACTACGGAGACTCAGAGTGCATTGGCCGACTATGGAAGCTGATGTCCAAAAGTTGTGCAAGGAAAGCCCAATCTACTGCACTAAACCACCTGTGGAACATGCCACTCTTTATCAAGTGTCCATAGTGTCGGATTGGAGTGAACCACTAGTATCCTTTCTGAGGACGAAAACATTCCCTCCAGACATGACTCTGGCTAGGAAAAGGAGTTTAGAACAAGAAGCCCAGGATTACTCACTCATTGGTGATAATCTATACAAACGTGGTAAAGACGGTTACCTGAGACTATGTGTCCATGAGAGTGAATATCTCAAGATCTTGGACACTGCTCACCAAGGTGTAGCAGGAGGACACTTTGGACCAGATCGGGTGATCAAGGCAATACTATTTGCGGGCTTCTGGTGGCCGACCCTTCACATGGATGCACATACCTATGTGAAACGATGTGATGTCTGTCAGAGAACTCAATATCCTATGCGTAAAGATGAGATGCCACTGAAACCTATGATGAGTGGACGTGCATTCTCTAAGTGGGGAATAGACTTCGTAGGTCCTATTAATCCCCTAGCTAAGGGTTCCCATGCAGAATATATCATTGTTGCGACAGACTATCTAATAAAGTGGGTAGAGGTAAAAGCCACAACGAAGAACGATGCTCAAACAACAGCTAAGTTTTTATTTGAGAATGTGTTCACTAGATACGGGCTACCTATAGAGCTAGTTAGTGATAGAGGCACTCACTTCTTGAATGAAGTTATTGAAAATTTGCTCCAAGAATTCTTGGTAGTACATAAGAAGTCTGCCCCCTATCACCCTCAAGCAAATGGCCAGGCTGAGAGCACCAACAAAATCTTATGCAATGTACTGACGAAATTAGTGAACAATAAACGCTCTGATTGGGACAAACAGCTACACCATGCTGTTTGGGCATACCGAGTCGCCTACAAAACGGTACTCCAAGCCACCCCCTTTCAGATGGTATTTGGCCAAAATGCAGTGCTACCATTGGACTTCTTAATACCTACACTGAAAGTAGCACAAGAGCATGAATGGACGGGTCATGAACTCTCCTCTAGACTTTTTGACCTTGAACGATTAGGAGAAACAAGACTAAGGGCGGCAGCAGGGATATATGCAGCTAAGAAACGACAGAAGGCATATTTTGATGCCCATATTAAGGATAAAGGCTTGAAAGCAGGATACTAGTCTACACTTTGAAACAACATGCGAGGAAACTAGAGAAAAGAGGTTACGGACCCATGATAATTAATAGGATCTCAACGAGTGGAGCAGTACAGCTGGCCACCTTAGAAGGTGATGTTCTTCCAAGCTACATTAGTGGATGCAGGGTCAAGTTGTATCAGGAACCACTCACAGAGGAAATGCTAAGTCGACTAAACACTGCTAAGAAACACAAAGAAGAAGAAAAGCGGATTCAAGAAGAAGCTCAAGCAGAAGCCTTAGAGCGCATACGGAGAATGAAATTAAGAAGAAAAGGTAGAGAGCAACCTAGGCCAGATGCATATGCAGACCAAGGATATCATGTGGCTATGTGTGAAGTTTCAGGTATCATCTCTCATAGGATAATTGATCGACGTCCTTTTATAACCTTAGATATAGGACAAGGAAAAGGTGCAAAGACTGTAAGAGCTTTGATTGACTCAGGTGCATCCACTAGTGCTGTCAAGTTATCTTACTGTCAAGAATTGAAATTAACTGTCGATCCTATAGAAGCATATCTCATAGGATTGGGAGGTGTGGAAACCCCTTGCATGGGCAAGGTGGATCTTCCCATCTCCATTCAAGCTGAAGTGATGACAGTCAAAGTACTAGTGTGTCAAGATGAGGACCTCACTGAGCCTCTTGTCTTGGGTCAGGACTGGATCTATGATCATGCAGTCAACCTAAACCTAAGAAGTGGACTTCTTCAGGTATGGGTAGATCATAGCCGAATTACAGTTGGGTTGGAAAATGAGGCACTCAAGGAACTAGGCAAGGCACAAACTCCTGGTCCTTCCAGGGGCGCACCTGAAGTTGACAATGCTATTTTTGTCCAACACTGTATGATGCAGAAGGAGGCTTGTCTCAACAACGGAGCCAGGGAGAGGACGGAACTCCTTTCTTTTCCAAAGACCAGAAGGTTGCAACAACCAACGGTAGATCAAATACAGAAGAAGTAGAACACTACCGATACTGGATGCCAAAAAAGGGAGCAAAGCAGATTGTTTCATCCATGGAAACAAGTATGGAGGCGAAAAGGCGAATTCCCTGTTCAAACCAGGCCAACCCCACGCCCAAAACCTCTTATTAGTAGTCAACAACATGACACTCATAAGAAGTCCTTCATTAATTCTTCTGCAAAGGTGAAGTCTATTTGGGTCCCCAAGAAGTCAATGAAGGCCAACCCACAATCACGACAAATCTGGGTGCCTAAGGTTTGCTTGCGGGCTCAAATAGCTACACCACGGCTGCAACCGGTACAACATGTTTCACTCATTCGAACATCTGAGGCCCAGTCTTACACCTCACGCACGGACACATATTCTTCCATGAGCACTAGTAGAATCACTTGTAAATGGGTCCCTAAAAAGCCTCATCTTCAAGCAGATACCCCTATCAAACTCTTCAGAGTCTCCACAAAATCAAGATCAAAGCCCATCCACTGCCTTTGGCAACCTAAAACTTGTAATAAACCCCCGGACCCCAGTTGTAAATCCATGCCCACCTACTAACTACGTCACTCTCACGCTACATCATTCCACTTAGTTCTTAGGTCCAACCAATTCCTAAATACACACACAAGCACCGAGCACTTATTAACCTACTAATCTCTCCCGGACCTCATGATAATGTTGTAATGGGGACAAAAATGGTTCTAACTTGTCCTTTACAATGTTAACACATGTTTCTATATTCTCGACAGAACCAGCTAGCAAGCAATAACGATGGCAGAAGCTGGAGGCACCAGTTCCCAGGCAGGGTCCAGCGCACAGATTGTGGACATTGAAACCATTCTTCTGGAACCGCCACTCACCGAAAGGCCTCAAGAACTTCAAGCGGTGCACGTCCTTCCTATCCAGGACCCTCCTCAAGGACACACTTCTCAAGTGGGGAAACATGCTCATTGGTTTAGTGATGTAGCAGGGCCATTGGGTGACGGCACCTACTTCTGGGAAGCAGAAATTGAATTTAATGGCAAATGGGGACGCTACCATTTTTTCACTCGGGAATTCGAGAACTATCAGAATGCAGAGGTAATGCGATCAGTTTGGACCAAGGCAGGCCTGGATAGATATTTCAGAGCACACTTGCCTAAACCTGATTTTCTACGCTGCTCCTATTTCATAAGTACCATAACTCCTAGCAGGGTAAGGGGAGGCGATAGTACTTTTGTACTACCATCATTGTTGCCAGGACACGAACTCAAGAGATTCAAACTGACCCTCAATCTGGTACGGGAGGCATTGAACATGCAAGGTATGCACATTCCCACTGAGAAAGAAACAATGGTTCCGGGTAGGATGAAGCATAAGGATCTCAATAAATTGAAGGACATGGTGGCAATGACGCCTACCATTGCTCTCCACTTACGAACTGTTATGCAACATTTTGCTTTTCCCGCACAAGAACGATTCACTATGCCCCCTAAGAAAATATGGTTCAGCTTATACTTGGCAGAAACAGAGAACCTCACCCTCAACATACCGCACTGGGTCATCGATCAGATACACCTAGCCCATCAGTGCTGGAATTGTTGATATATTTAGGTAGTGATGTGTGTGAACACTCTAGGACTGCCGGGGCACTTTTTTCCCTCTTTAGGAGGTTTTTTTCCCCCGGCTTGTATATACGCCTATTGCCCTAATGGGCTACTTATCTTTGTACATTCTCTAGTAATACATTCAGTCGTGTGTGTTGTGCTCCAAGCTTCTTCTTCTTCCTTGTGCTATTCGCGTGCTTCCGCAGACGTCTAACTCCAACAATTGGTATCAGAGCAGGTCGTCGCTTCTTCTAGGGCGCCGTCGACACTCCTCCGTTTGCAGTCTCAGATTCGCACGAAATTTGGTGAGCATACTCAGGGTGTTTCCGAGATCAAAACATCTTCGCTCTGTGGTGCCAAAATCGCGATCTGAGCTCGTTTCGGCCTCCGAACGCACTATCGCAGCGCTTGTGCAGGCTATTTCATCCTTTTGTGCCAAAGGTATATACCAGTTTCTGTTCGCCAGTTTAAGCGTCTCAAAGTCTGCTACAGGTCTAGCAGAACTCGTCTGGGCAGTTCTATTCAACTTTTTGAGATACAGTCAATTTTGTGCATCAAGGTATTTTAGTCACCGGCCATGGCTGAAAGCAGTGATGTATTCCGTATGTTGGCTGTTGAGGATAAGTTGGATGGTACCAACTACCCATTATGGGCTTATATGATGCGACATGTATTGGTTGCAAAAGGATTGTGGAAAATTGTGCAGGGTGTTGAAAGACGTCCTGTTACACCTGTAACGACAGGTACTGCAAATACAGGTGTTGGAGCTGATGAAGATGGTGTCGAAGATGATATTCCGCAGATTCCTGTTCGTGCTGCTGTTTCTGTTGCACCTACTGCAGAGCAGATTCGTTGGGATGGCAGAGATGCCCAGGCACATGCATTGATAGCTTTGTCTGTCAAACGTGCCATTATTCCTCACATTCGCTCTTGCAGAACAGCAAAGGATGCTTGGGATACACTTACCACTTTGTACCAGGCTAGGAATGAGGCTCGTGTTGCTTACCTCCGAAAACAGTTGGAGAGTGAGCACATGAATGAAGGTGATTCTATGGACAGTTTTCTTACAAAGATCAAAGACCTGAAGGAACAATTGATTTCTGCTGATGAGGTTATACCAGATAGCTCACTTGTGTAGACCGTTCTGAATGGTCTTCCTGATTCATATCAGAGTTTTGCCTCTACTCTTCGGTTGATGATGAAAGGCAATCCGAATGCCTTGTCATTTGAGGAATTAGTCTCTGTTCTATTGCAGGAAGATCAGTCCAGGCAGAACAGGTCCATTATGCGTGTTGCAGATCAAGCTTTCCTGGCTAGTCAGAAGGGCAAAGGAAAATGGAGCTCTTCTACTAGTAAGCAGAAATCTGCAAATGCTGCACATTCGAAGAACCAAGACAAAGATGAGAAAAAATCAGAAAAGCAGAAATTGTTTTGTAAGTACTGTAAAGGTAATGATCATATCATAAAGAACTGTCCAAAACTGGCTGCTAAAGAGGCAAAGAAGAAAGAGGCTGGAATGGTTGTTGCAAAGGCCTCTACACCTAAAACAGAGTCTGCAAATCTTGTGCAGGAAGAAGAATGGGCGTTTACTACTGTCTGCAGTTTTGACCCATCTTCTCCTGATCAGTGCATGTCTGCAGTAGACTCAGATGTTTGGTACTTTGACAGTGGGGCGACCAAACATATTACCTCGCAGCGCAGTTTCTTCTCTTCACTTGAGCCTGCTCCTACAGGGAATACTGTCACATGCGCCAATAACTCCTCTTATCCTGTTATGGGAGTTGGTAAGATCATTCTGACTACTGCTGATGGTAGTTCTTTCACTTTGTCAGATGCTTTATTTGTGCCAGGGATCAAAAAGAATCTGTTATCAGTTTCTGCATTAGCCAAGATTGGCTTGGTTGTGAAATTTGTTGATGACAGGTGTACAGTCCATGATCTCTCAAATGGCGATGTGATTATTGCTTCTGGCATTTTATGTCGTGGGCTGTATAAGCTCATAGACTATGAACGATCTGTGAATGATTCGGCATGTGCAGTTCATGATTCTCAGGCTATGTCAGATGCAAAGCTTTGGCATGCACGCTTTGGTCATCTGAATTTCGCTAGTTTGTTACGCCTGCAGAAATCTGAAATGGTGTCCTCTTTGCCCAAACTTGAGGCACCTGGAAAACATGTTTGTGAAGGCTGTATTTTGGGCAAAATGCAGCGTTCTTCCTTTCCAAAAGATGGTTCAGTTCGGGCTACGCAGAAATTGCAACTTGTACATAGTGATGTCTGTGGTCCTATGCAGACACCCTCTTTTGGAAATTACCTTTACTTCGTGACTTTCATTGATGATTTTTCCAGGCATGCATGGGTATATCCACTCAAAGCAAAGTCCGAAGTGTTCATGTGCTTCAAACAGTTTTTGGTTTTAGCTGAAAATCTGTCAGCATGTAAAATGGGCACCCTCCGTTCTGATCGAGGGGGGGAATATATGTCTTCAGATTTTAATGCATTTCTGGCTGAACGTGGGATAAAACACCAGTGTACAGTGCCGTATACACCTCAACAGAATGGAGTTGCTGAACGAAAGAACAGGTCACTCATGGAGATGGCGAGGTGCATGGTCAAAAGTCAGGCTTTACCACATAGTTTCTGGCTTGAGGCTGTCATGTGTGCAGCATATGTACTGAACAGGTGTCCCACTAAAGCGTTGCAGTCTATCACTCCATATGAGGCTTGGCATGACCGCAAGCCATCTGTTGCTCATCTGCGTGTTTTTGGTTGTTTGGCATATGCATTAGTGCCTGAACAACATCGCAGAAAATTGGATGATAAGGCAGTAAAATGTATTTTTGTTGGGTACAGTTCTGAAAGTAAAGGCTATCGTCTGTATCATCCACAGACTAAACGCATTCTGGTTAGCCGTGATGTTGTCTTTGTGGAAGATGCTATTCAGCCATTGCTTTCATGTACTAAGGAGACATCTGTTAGCTCCAAAGACATGTATGATACTTTGATGCCTCTTTTTACAGGTGGACAGGCTAGTGCTGGTCCTAATGAGGCAACTTCTCAGCCTGTGCAGGTTTCATATGATGATGCAGATCATTCCATTTCTGATGCAGATTTACATGATGCACTTGTTGATGAGAGAGCTGATATTGAGCAGGCAAAAACTATGCCAAAATGGCTGGTGCAGACTTTGCGTGACAGCAAATTAGATGCACCTTTGTCATATCGTACTCGTTCAGGCTCTCATAGTGCCTCCTTTGCATCAGATTGCTATGCTATGGCTGCATCTAGTCTCTGTGATGAGAATGAACCTGTTTCTTTTGATGAAGCACAAAATTCAGAAAATTGGATGGCTGCTATGCAATCTGAATATGATGCTATAATGAAGAATGGTACATGGTCTTTATGTGACTTGCCTCCTGGCAAGAAGGCCATTGGCACTAAGTGGGTATACAAGCTGAAGCGTAAACCTGATGGTACAGTTGACAGGTATAAGGCTAGGCTTGTTGCAAAGGGTTATGTGCAGGAAAGAGGCATTGATTTTGATGAGACCTTTGCACCTACATGCCGTATGACTATTGTTCGGAGCATTTGTGCACTTGCAGCCCATCATGGTTGGAATGTACATCAGTTGGACATTAAAACAGCATTTCTGAATGGTGACTTGCATGAAGAAGTGTATGTTTTTCAGCCCCGTGGCTTTGTGCAGAAAGGGCATGAAAACCAGGTGTGCAGGTTAAAGAAGGCGTTATATGGTTTAAAGCAAGCACCACGTGCTTGGTATGAGAAGATACATGCCTATCTGATTGCACATGGTTTTGAGAACAGTCCAACTGAAAGCACCTTATATGTTAAGCGTGCTAATGATGTGCTTCTGATCATTGTTGTCTATGTTGATGACATGCTGCTCACTGGTCCTATTGAGACACATATTGCTGATTTTAAGGCTGATTTGCATGCCTCATTTGAGATGTCTGATTTGGGGCATTTGCATCACTATTTGGGCATTCAGTTTATGCACGTTGATGGTGGAATGGCTTTGTGTCAAACGAAATATATTGACACATTATTGCAGCGTTTTGGCCTTGAAGACTGTAAGCCTATTGCCACTCCTATGGAGACAGGTTTACGATTGAGTCTTCATGATGCTGGAGATGCATTTGATGCTGTTCTCTATCAGCAGGCTGTTGGATGCTTGATTTACTTATGCATTACTCGGCCAGATATTCAGTTTGGTGTCTCACAGATGAGCACGTTTATGCATTGCCCAGGAGTCACGCATTGGAAAGCGGTTAAGCGCATCTTTCGCTACTTGAGTGGTACTCGGCTACTTGGGTTGTTTTATCCCAAGGGGGGATCACTACCGCCAGATTTGCATGCTTTTTCTGACTCAGATTGGGCTGGTTGCTATGACACTCGTGTGTCCACCAGTGGTTTTTGCTTCATGCTTGGTAGCTCATGTATATCTTGGTTGAGCAAGAAGCAACCTACTGTGGCCACTTCTAGTTGTGAGGCTGAGTATAGGGCAGCTTTCACAGCTACTGTTGAGTGTGTGTGGCTCAGACGCCTTATGGCTGATTTGGGTGTTGGACAGTCTTCTGCCACCACCATCTTCACTGACAGTCAGAGCGCATTGGCAGTTGCGAGGAACCCTGTGTTCCATGCTCGCACTAAGCACATTGAGGTGCATTATCACTATGTCAGGGAGAGGTTCTCTGCTGGGGAGATCAGCTTGGCATATGTGCCCACGCAGGAGAACATTGCAGACCTTTTCACGAAGGCTCTGCTTAGGGAGAAGTTTGAAGCTTTCCGCAAAGCTTTGGGCTTACTTCCTTTTGTGGAGTGATTTCCACATAGCTTGGCACTTCCTTATACATGAGTGCCAGCTCCTTGTTCACCGCATCACTCCCAGGGGGGATTTGTTGATATATTTAGGTAGTGATGTGTGTGAACACTCTAGGACTGCCGGGGCACTTTTTTCCCTCTTTAGGAGGTTTTTTTCCCCCGGCTTGTATATACGCCTATTGCCCTAATGGGCTACTTATCTTTGTACATTCTCTAGTAATACATTCAGTCGTGTGTGTTGTGCTCCAAGCTTCTTCTTCTTCCTTGTGCTGTTCGCGTGCTTCCGCAGACGTCTAACTCCAACAGGAATAAGAAGCAGAAAAATGTACTTCATGGCTGTTGTGCCCTAACAAGAATAATTTACAGGTGCCTAGCGTATGACGTGCCCATTCAAAGAGCACTAGTGTGGTCCAGGGCCCAAGAATTCCAAAGGTGACTATCAACAGCGGGTCCTCCATCGAAGAAGATGAGAGGGGGCGTCCAATTACCATGTGCTCAACCAAGGGGAGCCACTACCACACCTGAGGTGACTCCTCCTCAAACTAGGCGTGTTCGGCCATTCACCATTTGTCTTCCCAGACCAAGTACAGAAGGACCCAAGTTGGTGTTTCCCCCCATTCCATCAGACTTGGAATTTCCACAGGGATTTACTCTCAATGACCTCACGGATGAAGAAGTTTCCAAGCTTATCTACAAATCTAATCTTGAAACAGAAGCAGACCAGGCCCAGGAACCACACCCCACCACAACAACACCAGCCCCGACACAACCAGTCGTCGTAGAAGTCGAAGGAGATGAACAAGAGGCAGGAGGAGAAGAAGAACAAGCCGACGAAGAACAATATCAAGAATATGATGAACTCTCAGAGCTAGCAAGTGCCCCAGCATATTCGGCACAAATAAAAAGATTGTACCAAACCATGAAGCGAGTTCAGGAACAACACAAAATGTCACTTGAATCAGGCAAGGTGCTCATGAGCCAACTATTGGCTGAGGAAGGTGTGGACGATATGTTTATCGAATCCATGAACCTGCACGTAGAGGCAGTCGGCTTGGATGAGGCCATACATGAGGCCATGACATACATTAATCGATTTGAGAAACGTGTGCCTGCCCGCCCTAGGCGATCTGGAAAACAAATACACATCAATGTATCAGAACCGGAAGGCAACACACAAAGAGAAGAACATCAGGAGGAACCACTCTCCCCACCCACCTCACCTCTCGCTACACAATTCACCTCACCAACCGGCACGACCACGCCCTTTTCTACCACTACCACAGTTGTCATGGGAATTCCTCTCTCTCCCGGTATCCAATTTGGAGGAGTTTCCATGCCCACCTTCACGACACTCTTCACAAATATCACTTCCACCCCACCCACTGTCCCCATCTTTACAGTCACACACACATTTGACACAATGGAAACATCACCCGCCACAGTACCACCCCCACCCCCCTCACAACCTCAATCTCCCATACCCCCTCCACCTACTTCACCACTTGACTCCACCGCATTCACAACTCCCTTCCCCTTCCCCATTCCCCCTGCATCTTCATCTTTACCTGCATCCTTTAATGTAAATAGTATATTCCTATCATTACATCAGTGTGTATATCAACTTCAGCGTGAGTACAGGGATCTCGAAGGCCGCCATCAACAGTTGACAACAAATCATCAGAACCTACAAAGACGACTCACAACGCTAGAAGAAGAAAATGCGGAACTCAACCAGCGCTACACAACTCTCGAGCAAGCCCATCAAACACTCCTGGAGACACCCCAACCATCAGCAGAACCCAGTGTCAAACAACTTGAAGCCTTGCTGGAGGTGTACCAAACAGATAACCTGAGAGTCCGGCGTAATTTAACTCTACTTCGCAAGCATATGGCTACATCACTTGAAGAAAATAAACGGTTGCAGAAACAAAATGAAGAAAACCTGGAAGCAGCCATGGAAGGGTCCCCCCATGAGATCGATCCAGAACAGTTCAAAGCGGTTCCCACAAAAACAATGAAAACCATCTTGGAAAGTTATGCGGATTTATTAGACGCACATGATGATTTGGAAAGGGAACGAGATGAGCTACGTAGCCAGCTCAGGGAAAAGGAGGCTCCAACCAAGGTAATAGAAACGGCCTCGACTTCAGAGGAAGTAAAGGCATTGACAGAGCAGGTGGTTGAACTCCAAAAAAAGTTATTAGAATATGAAAGGCAGCCCTCCCCAGTTGTAGAACCCGAACCGGAGGATTTAGTACCCATTGAGGTGGATGAAACCTATGAGGAACCATACGTTCCTATGCCAATGCCAGGTGGTGCACAGACCTCAGAAGGAATGGACACATTGGAAGTTGAAGTATCTGAATGGCTCCAAACACTAGAGAAGACAGCAACAACCCATGAAGATAGAGTGGCCATTCAAATCCAATCTATGGCAAAGTTAGAAGACACCATCATCAAGTCTGAATACTTTCAACACATGTCTCATCATAGATGGATCGGCACCAATGATGATCAATATATGCCATATTGTGTGCTTCTTGTTGATTACAATGCAGAGATTAAACGCAGTTGTGGCAAACCTCCAACTTTTGCCACACAATTTGGGCCAGAGGATATCCCAGAAAGTGTGAAGAAAGGCTCCATTCATCAACCAACCTGGAGAATCCGTCTTCTTGAAACCTACCCGGAAATGGTTCGTACCTGGACTAACATGCCCCTTTTTATTAAATACAATCCTTGTTATGTTCCAGTATTCCGCCGGTGCACTTGGCCAGAGTTTACAATTGCTGTCAAGAACGTCAAGGGTTGTGCAAAGTGGTTAAATTATGTTTATCTAGCACCGCCACAAGGCCCTCCCACTGTAAATTACATGATTTCTACCATCAGACACTGGAGCACTCGATTACGGAATACCCCCGATGTGATGGCACAAATGTGTATGAAAATCTTTGAACTAATGCTAATCACCTTCAGGACATTCATGAATATTAAAGACCCCCACTTCTCAGGTGTCGGATTTCTTACAGGAAACCAAGATCTGGTATACGACATGAGCACAACCCCATCCATAGAGGTAATATATGCTTGGCACGCCAGAATAAAGTACCTCCCATCTTGTTTTAAACAGACATTCGAGGAGATGTTCATAACAGGATTCTGGGAATATCACTCAGAAATATTTGTACCCAGGCCCTCACATCTCCTCCACTTATTCGCTGTGGAGAGAACCATCCATTCAGAACAACTGCGGGTGCCACATCCGGACGTACCAAGACCAGTGAATTGGGATGCATTATTAACAGATCTAGCACAAGGGCTCAGATTAGAAGAACATCACCTCGCTTCCGACATTGTCCAATATTACGTTCAACGAGCATCAAGACAAGGGTCTGTCAGGGGCGACAGACGCGAGAGTTGGGGGGGGTGTTGGCAGCAGTCAGGGAACCGAAGGAGCCACAAGACAAAGAGGGTCGAAACGAAGAGATAGCACAAGCAGACACAGTAGCCAAAGAAGATCTGGCAAGTAGGCCATCTAAATTTTTCAGACATCAAGGAGTGGAGCACACAAGAAGAAAGAGCAAGGAGGGAGCTCAAAGATGTGTACGACAAATCAACAGAGAAAATCCCTACATAAATAGTGATTTTAATCACTAAAAACCATTGTAAATACCATTTCGTATTTTTGTAGCTCCATTTTGTGCAAGCCAAGGAGTCCTTGAGCTTGAGGAGCCTTAGAAGTGCCTACATATCAATTTTCGTATTTTTTAGACTCCGTTTAAGCCCTCAAATTGGCCGTGGAACCTAATTTTTAACTAGGCCGGACACTAGGTCTGGACAGGGCCAAAACCTAGTCAAAAACTATAAATAGAGCTAGAGAGCTCATTTTTGAGGTTAGATTGTAATTGAAATGAACTTGTAAGAGCTTCTTGAAAGTGATCTAAGAACTCCATTGCTTCTCACTCTTTGTTTTGCCGTGTGTGCGCGTGTGTGTGTATGTGTGTGCATGTTTGTGTGCTTCTCACTCACGCACTTGTGCCTCCACTTGCTCGAGGTCTTCATACCATCCTCACGTCTTCCCGGATTGACATTAAAGGAGGTGCTACACATCACTGAGCTACACCCAAATATTTCATATCAAATTTCTGACTCAACTTCTTTTTGAGAATTGACAAATCATAAGAGGGCTTCCCATCAATCAACATATCATAGACATAAAGTATCAAGCATATCAAGCTGCCATCTGAGCATCTCTTTGTGTAGAGACAATGATCCTCATTGCTTTGGAATAACCTTGAGACTTCATAAAAGCGTCAAACTTTTGGTACCATTGTCTAGGGGATTGTTTAAATCCATAGAAGCTCTTCTTGAGCTTACAAAATAGACTTTCCTTGCTAGGAACGACATAACCCTTTGGTTTTTCCATATAGATCTCATCTATAAGATCTCCATGCAAGAAAGCAGTTTTCACATCCATTTGGACTAGCTCTAAGTCCTTCACTGCAACGAATCCAAGAAACATGCATAGGCTAGTCATCTTGACCACTAGAGAGAAGATTTCCTCAAAATCAACACCATGTTGTTGCTTAAAACCCTTTGCAACAAGTCATGCTTTATACTTTGGAGAAGCACTATCTGATGTGAATTTCAACTTATATACCCAGTTACATGGTAAAGCTTTCCGTCCCTTTGGCAAAGGTACTAAATCCCAAGTACCATTCTTGTGAATAGAATCCAACTCACTCTTCATGGCACACTCCCACTTGACATGATCCTCTATCTGCATAGCCTTTTTGTGTTGGAAAACAATGTCCCAAGGTCAAGGTCTCAATATCCCAGGGTCAAAATTGTCTAAAGATTACATCATGTGTAGACTTGTTGGTCAAAATTGTCTAGGAGTTACAGGATCTGTAGATGTTTCTGTTAGTTTCTATACACACTACAATGTGGGTGGCGTGGATAAAACAAATTACTCTCATCCTAGGCGCGTTTGAAACCCGTCGACTACAGCTGAGTAATGCGAAGGAGTTTTTTCTTTTAGCTTTTGGACAGCACAGGGACAACACTGATTTATTCGTGTTTCATCTTAGTAGTGAGCATATTACTCTTGCTTGGAGAGCTTTTCAAGATACACACACAAGTATATAAGAAGAGTCTTGGGCTCATTGTAATCATCCATCACCTATTACAACACAAGCTTTGGAAGCTTGGTACCTCTTTGAGGTGATGCTCTAGCACACATGGGGCAGCCATGTTGCTTTGTTGGAGCATGTTGAGGAGCGGCTATGGAGTTCTTCTTGAAGAAGATGAAGAGTGTGCTCACACTCTTGCTTATGGAGAGGATATTTGCAACTTGATGGTGTGGACCGGCCATTCACATGATGTATTTGAAGATTGCCTTCTACATGAAGATTTCGGGTTACTTCAAAGACATTGGATGGTGGTTAACATAAGATTTGCATCTTATGTTAAGAATTCACGTACATATTCTCTTTATGCACACAGGTACTACTTGGAGTTTATGGAGGCAGTAACATCCATATCAAGAGGAGTCCTATTCGGCATAGGTACAAGAGAATTAGTACGTATATGCTTTATGCATATTTAGATGAGGTGTTAAAGAAGATATGTTCATATGAGTTTGAGGATTTCTGGCAGCAAACTTGTTAGCATTCTTTGCTACTTTTGTAAGTATGTGATCTTTCACACACGGATCTGACTTAGGGTCTTCCATAGCCTAAGTTTAGACTGATCCTT
The DNA here is from genome assembly GCA_020310875.1 of Ceratopteris richardii. Taxonomy (NCBI): domain Eukaryota; kingdom Viridiplantae; phylum Streptophyta; class Polypodiopsida; order Polypodiales; family Pteridaceae; genus Ceratopteris; species Ceratopteris richardii. The sequence continues at coordinate 37,942,084 of CM035428.1, forward strand.
CCTCTTTCTGTCACTCATATTCACTCTTCTACAACCTATCACGTCACACATCTCATATATATTCAGATTTCTGTCCATACATCTGAATATTCTCGTTACATTTGTACATTCACTCATCCATCTATTTCTGTTCACATAGAGTTGTTGAGATTTTTGCTCCCACATTTTACATTCAACATTGGTATATATGATACTGTGAGTAAGAAGTGGCTTACGTAACACGTTACACATGTTGTCTTGTCTCTCTCTATCTTTGTCTCATCATTTATGTGATTAAATGTGGTATTTTCATGTTTTGTCAATATTGGAAGATTGCTAGATTCTATGTTGTATATGTTGGACCTATGGAACCATGGACCTGTGATATGAGCTATGGGCCTACTAAATTTCCAACATTTGGTATCAGAGCTTTAGGGCTTTGGCATCAGAACATTCAGGCTCATTCAGATTCCCAAGTTCCTAGACTTCTAGGTTTACAATATATGATTTAAGAGCATCTTCTAACTTTGAGATTTGACATACACACTTAATCTAGATGAGTAGAGATTTGAGAATTAGATAATTCAGTCACATGTTTATTTATCAGTGTGGAGTATGAAGTTGATGATCTGTTAGCAACGGAATACTTTTGGAAAAGTATGAAAATACTTTACAGAAAGTATTATTTGAAGACCGAGACTTGATGAAGAGAAGGCTACTTCAAGTTCAAGGTAAAACAATGGTTTGGAGAAGATGAAGGAATCAGATCAACATCAAATCACAGGTATCAGTTTCTACTATCAGATTATCATTTGCAGGTTATATCTTAGAAGAGCAGTTATGAAGAGATTTGAAGGATTCAAGGAATGCTCTTATACACTTTCTTCTTTTTTTAAGTTAAAAGCATTACCTACATCAAAACAGGTATCAAGAGGTTTTTCTAGAGATTTTTGAGAAATCTCTTTCATGGCAAGAAAACTCATCTAAGAAGACAAATGTGGAGAGAATCAGTTTTGTTTTCAGCCAATCTTCTAAGTTGGTTGGAAGTTTTTTGCTCATATTTTTATCTAGAGAGGTAACTCTAGAAAGGTAATTCATCATTCAGACAAAAGGTTGGTGAATTCCATCATTTCAGTCATTTGAAGCAGAATTTTGATTCAGGAGATATGAGGAGATGGTAAAACATGATTCTATGTTCACTTCCATTTTTAAACCATGTTTGTTTTATCTCTTACTCTTAGCATTAGAGCAAGAGAATTCATTTGAAGAAGTTAAGAGTGCTTGCTACTTCAAGATGAAGAGAACAAAAGGTATGGAAGAGAAGTATGAAGATGTTGACATCATCAGGAGGAAGAAAGATGCAGAAGAAGAAAGTCCATCATTTCTAAAAGAAAAGTAAGCCTTCCTTTTCTCTTATATTTTCCATATACTTTTCCTATTTTATCCTCTACATCCAAAGACAAGTCCACGAGAACATCTTGTGTGAAGATAGTCTAAAGAAGAAGCAGTTTCTTGTTTTGCGTTACACTTGGTCATGATTTAGTAGATTTGACAAAGAATTGGATTGAGAGAAAGAAAAACATTAGATTTTGAAGACAACTTGTATGTTTTATGTATGAGTTATAAGTTGAAGATTTTAAGCAGGCAGCTTATATGTTCCCTCAAAGAATTCTTGAAGTATCAATTCAGAGCTACTTGGTATATGACAAATTGCAGAGAAGTATATTTCTTCTTTATGTAACTCTTGAGGTAAAAGAGTTTTATGTAGCAGACGTTGAAGACTTGGGTTGAGGTTCTGTGATTGGACTCATATTTAGTATTTTCAGAAAACTTCAAAAAATTCAGATTTTTGATGTACTAGTTAGTTGAAGAATCTACTTTCTATGATTGTCTTGTTTTTTGGATACATGCTTGTATTCAAAAAGGTGTTCCATTAGATCCTATTACTTGATTGAGAAGTGGAGTTAGCCAAAAGAAAATCAAGCAGATACTATCACATTTCACCCGGGTAGAATATGAAGATATGAAGTATCAACTTGCAGCTTTTCGAGTTCTCAAGGTGAGAAGTTTGTCCACTTATGTTTCAAGTAGGAGTTGCAGATTCTTGGGAAGGATTTGTTTGAAGAAAAGTTTTACAACTTTATGTGAGAAGCATGGACACTTAAGAGACATTCAGGTAATAAATCAAACATTCAGTCATGAAGGTTTGATGAAAGCAGATTCTACACATGTTATTTGTTGTAAAGATCTTGATAGATCTTGGATGATCTTGAATGATCATGAAAGATCTTGAGTATTTATGAGTCATTTGTCTATCCTTTGTTTGAGAAAGTTCTTAGTATTGGAAGAAGTAAGTCAAAGATTCAGATTCTATCATATTTGTGTTGCAAAAAAATAAAGGAAGATACTTGTTATGTTACAGAAGATTATGGATCCTAAATGCTTTCAGAAAGGTTTTTTATATAGATGAGCTGACCTTATTCTAGATTTTGGGAAGCTGAGGAGTAAAACAATGAAAGTCATTAGCATCTGCAGTGCTAATAAAAGGGTTCAAATATTTTGTCTCAAAGACACAGGTATTGATGTTAAGGAAGCAATGCTAAATCATTGAAGATTAGATTTATTGAAAGAAGAAGGACGTCCAAGATTTCATAAAGTCTGATATACTTTGAAGAATACTAGATACTAGTGTTAAGTCATCCAGGGGGTGATGAAACATGAAGACTTATTTTTAGCCATATGTAAAAGAATGTAGAGTCATACCTATAGGTATTCCTATTTCAGGTAATCCTATATTTCCTTTGCCAAGTTCTCTTTATGTTCCAGCTTTGAAAAAAGAAGGAAGAAGGAGAATGTTTGGAGAAAGTTCCTGTTAGGATATTCCTGTTCAAGAGAAGGTTCCAGAGTTCTATTGAAGAGAAGCTTGATATTTCAGAGAGGTATGTTTGAGAAGTGCACACATATATATTTATACCAGACTCTGAAGGAAAGAGGTATGAAAGACTTATAGATTGAACAAAGACAAAGACATGATGACATCATAGATTTTTTATGAGACTCATGAGTTGAATTCAGTTGATTTCAGTGGATATCAATTGAGTTGACTTGACTTGACTTGAAGTATAGTTAGAGATGAACTAGCAATGTTCATAATATAGTAAGTTGAGTACTCAGTCACAGGTTCCAGGATTCAGTTCCTGATTTTGTTTAGTGTATTTACATGACACAAAAGAAGTACATTGAGAAAGCTTTCGAAAGGTAAATGCGAATATGTGGATCTTAGTGTATGTTTTTAGGTTTATGAAGACAGGAGATAGCAGGTTCAGAGTCACTACATGCTACATTTGTTGTCAAGCAGTGATTGCTTGATGAGAACACTATTGGATATCTAGATTGCATATTTTCTCAAGTATTATGGTTCATATTCAGAAAGTTCAAGTTTTGAAGAAGACTTTTTGAAGAAAAGATTTGAAGGTAAATTTGGGAGCACAAGCTTGAAGCTTGTGATAGTTTGCAGATTGTGATAGTTTGGAGATTGTGATTATGAAGTTTTCAGATCCAGTTCAGTTTGTACCATTGTGACATTGCAAGGGGGATTGTTGGAAAACAATGTCCCAAGGTCAAGGTCTCAATATCCCATGGTCAAAATTGTCTAAATATTACATCATGTGTAGACTTTTTGGTCAACATTTTCCAGGAGTTACAGGATGTGTAAATGTTTCAGTTAATTCCTATACACACTACAGCGTGGGTGACGTGGATAAAACAAATTACTCTCATCCTAGGCCTGTGGGTTCAAAACCCGTCGGCGGCTGAGTAATGCGAAGGAGTTTTCTCTTTTAGCTTTTGGACAGCGAACGGACAACGCCAATTTATTTGTGATTCATCTTAGTAGCGATCGTATTACTCTTTCTTTATTCAAGAGCTTTTGGAGAGCTTTTCAAGATACACACACAACTATATAAGAATAGTCTTGGGCTCATTGTAATCATCCATCACCTATTACAACACAAGCTTTGGAAGCTTGGTACATCTTTGAGGTGATGCTCTAGCACACATGGGGCAGCCATGGTGCTTTGTTGGAGCATGTTGAGGAGCGGCTATGGAGTTCTTCTGGAAGAAGAAGAGTGTGGAGAGGATATTAGCAGCTTGATGGTGTGGATCGGCCATTCACATGATGTATTTGAAGATTGTCTTCTACATGAAGATTTTGGGTTACTTCAAAGACATTGGGTGGTGGTTAACATAAGATTTGCATCTTATGTTAAAATTCAGGTACATATTCTCTTTATGCACACAGGTACTACTTGGAGTTTATGGAGGCAGTAACATCCATATCAGGAGGAGTCCTATTCGGCATAGCTACAAGAAATCAGTACGTATATGCTTTATGCATATTTAGATGAGGTGTTAAAGAAGATATGTTCATATGAGTTTGAGGATTTCTGGCAGCAAACTTGTTAGCATTCTTTGCTACTTTTGTAAGTATGTGATCTTTCACACACGGATCTGACTTAGGGTCTTCCATAGCCTAAGTTCATATGAGGGTTTGTTGATTATTAGTTTTAGACTTATCCTTCCTCTTTCTGTCACTCATATTCACTCTCCTACAACCTATCAGATCACACAGCTCATATATATTCAGATTTCTGTCCATACATTTGAATATTCGCTCCCACATTGTACATTGAACATTGGTATATATGATAGTGTGAGTAAGCAATGGCTTATGTAACACTTTACACATGTTGTCTAGTCTCTCTCTATCTTTGTCTCATCATTTATATGATTAAATGTGGTATGTTCATGTTTTGTCAATATTGGAAGATTGCTAGATTCTATGTTGTATATGCCGGACCTATGGAACCATGGACCTGTGATATGAGCTATGGGCCTACTAAATTTCCAACACTTTGTAGCAAGAAGGATCATTGGCATCTGTTAGCATAACAAAATCTAAACCTGTAACATATCTATCAGGTGGATGTGAGACACGTGTAGAGCATCTAAGTGGTTGTTGAATAGGAACATGTGTAGACTGATCTAAATGGACATTCTCTTGAACATCCCTATGTGCAGCATTTTTATGCATGCTAACTGGAGGACTAGTATCCTCAAACACCACTCTTCTCACTTCAACCTCTTAATGGGTTGTTTATGCATCTTAGACTCATTGAAAATGACATCACTACTTCTGATTACTGACCGTGTTTTAGGATCCCATAAGCGATATCCAAATTGTCCTTCTCGACTATATCCAACAAAAATGCATTTCTTTGACTTATGGTCCAACTTTTGTTTAATATTCTTGGGTATATGAACATATGCTTCACACCCAAAAACTTGAAGATGATCATAATATGGTGGCTTCCCTCTTCATAACTCTTGTGCCACTTTCAGATCTTTGGTAGTACTAGGTGAAAGGTTAATCACGTGAATTGCAATCAATATTTATTTTTCCCAAAAGCCTTGTGAGAGCTTTGCATGATGCAACATAGAGACTAATCTATCTTGAATAGTTCTATTCATTCTCTCAGCTACACCATTCAGTACTCATGTATAAGGAGCTGTTAAGGTATAAAGGTATAAAGTTCGCTAATAGTTATTTTCTCAGTAAACGAATGTTTCGGTCAGTTAGAGTTTCTCAGTAAACATGTTTTTCGGTAGAACAACGAAGTATATCTCGCAAAATAAATTAAAGTTTTGTATGAGAGATAGCTTATCTTATAGGTAGACATCTCTACTATCAGTTCATCAAAGATTTCGGTGAAATGGATATGTACACACAGTACAAAGTCTGACCGGAAAGAGGCATTCTGAACTGGTGAAGGTTTTTTCCTTAAACTTCAGAAAGAGTTCATTCAGTGAAGAAAGTTCACACATCACTTCCTTACTTCATGTATATTCACTTGAAGTAATTACAAACAGAATAGGAGTTGATTCCGATAAGATTCCAGTATAATTACGGTGATAGTCTGGTGATAGTCTGGTGAAGTTCCAGTGAATTTTTCAGTAAATTCAAAATGCAGTCTTATACGTTTGAGTAACAGTAACCTTGCTAAGCTACTCTTGATTATGGAGGTGTTCTAATATGGCTCTAGCTTAGCATCTTTTCAGTGGCGTAGTGAATTCCGCAGGCTTGACAAGGTTTGAGTCTTTGCCGCATCGACCATAACAAGTGGTATTTGTGCTACCATACCGAAAGTGGTATCGTAGTTGCAGTGCACCATCAGTGGTATCAGAGCCGTGAGATCTAAGAAGAGGGTTCAGAGCTGGTTAACCACATAAGTGGTAACAGAGTAAGAAATATTCTCAAAGAGCAAACGGAAGTGAAGATACAAGAGAATTCGAAGAACCTTCATAAAGGAAGGTGGAAGCTAACAAACGGTATCAAGAAGTATTCCGAAGTCATTTTCAAGGTAAAGGTTTACAAAAGGTAAAACCCTTTAATATTACACTCACCGGAAGTAACAGAAACAAGAAGATCATGGCAGATCATGTCCAAATTGATAAATTGGACAGAGATAATTATCCCGCATGGGTAATGCGCATGGAAGCCTTACTTATGAGTAAAGACTTAATGATGTATGTGACCGGAGAAGAAAAGAAGCCGACTTTCGAAGATGATAGTCAACCGGAAAAAGAAGAATTAGAAGCCTTGAAGTTGTGGCAGAAGAAAGATGCAACAACAAGAGCTTACATTTATAATACCGTTACAGACCATCTACTACCACACATTAGAGGTCTGGAGAAAGCAGAGGACATATGGAGTGCATTGGAAGATCATTTCCAAAATACTACGAAAGCTAGGAAGGCTAGGTTATGGTCCGAATTCACAACGTTCAAAAAGAAGTCGAATCAAAGCATTAGTGACTATGTTACTAAGATGAAGGATCTAGCAGATAGTCTTGGATCCATAAATGAAGATGTTGAAGATCACAGATTGGTAGCGCAACTGCTAACAGGTTTGAGAGGAGATGAAAGGTGGAAACCTTTCATACTCTCAACTGAACTTTCTTTAAATCATTTTGTACCAGATTTAAATCAGCTGCTTGGTTTGATGCTCACATATGAGCAAGACCTGAAAGGAGATGCAGATAAAGGACAAAGTTATGCAATGTACATGAAGAACAAGAAGAAAGGAGATAAAGGCAAGTCAAAAGATGAAGAAGAGTCGAGTTCTCAGGCTTATTATGCAAGATGTAAAGGCACCGGCAGAGGAAGAGCAAGAGGTTTTGGAAGAGGAAGAGGTAGCTAGAATAACAACAAGAAGGCTTGCTGGATCTGTGGACTAAATAATCATCTGGCTCATGATTGTTGGCACAATCAACAAGGATCAAATCAGAATCAGAATAACAATAGTAGAGGCAGAAGCGGAAGATATCAGAGTAATTTTCAAAGAGGTAGACAGAATCAAAGAGGAGGCTATGGTAGAGGTGGAGCAAGAAGTTGGGGACCAAATCAATCCTACAACACCACCTACAACAACTACGCAAATGATACACAGAATGAAAGTCATACGTCATTGATGATGAACTCAATCGGCACATCAGACAACGAAGATCTAAAGGTATTTTACATTGATGCTGGATGTTAATCATTTGTCAGGAAATATAGAACTGATGTCAGAATTAGAAAGGGGTAGTTCCAATGATACTGTTCAAATAGGTGACAACACGAGACACATTGTAGACTCAATTGGAAAAGTGAAATGTAAGAGTGGAGCCGATTTGCTAACCAATGTTTTGTATGTTCCGACAATACCTAAGAATTTGATTGGTGTGGGACAGATAGTTGAGAAAGGTTTTCAGGTCAGATTTACAAATGAAGGAGTATTTGTAGAAGATCCCGAGAATGGATATCATCAGATCGTCTCTGGTAAGAAGGAAGGTAGACTCTTTACTTTAAGAGTACAAGGGAACATTGGTCAAGCGTTGCTCACACATGGTGAAAAGGTGATTAAAGAAATTGATCTCTAGCATAAGAGATTAGGTCATTTTAATGAAAAAGGAATTAAAGCTATGATTTCGAATCAGTCAGTACTGGGATTACCAAATGTACAGAACCAACACATGATTCACAAGTGCAAAGCATGTCAGATGGGAAAAGCCCACAGGTTACCGTTCTAGAAGAAAGGATTGAAACATGACGGAGTACTTGAACTCATTCATACAGATGTATGGGGTCCAACAAAAGAAGGACCAATCGGTATTATGTTTTATTCATTGATGATGCTACAAGATGGATAACGTTATATGTTTTGAAGGAAAGATCAGAAGTATTTGAAACCTTCAAGCATTTTCATGCATATGCTGAAAGACTCACAGGTCGAAAGCTTAAGAGACTGAGGTCTGATGGAGGGGGAGAATACTTCTCCCAAGAATTCAATGATTATCTTTGGAATGCACGTATTAAGAGAGAAATAACCTGCAGGTATACACCACAACAAAATGGTGTAGCAGAAAGAAGGAACCGAACTCTAGTCAAGTTTGCACGAGCTATGCTAAAGAAAAAGGATTGTCCAAATTATCTTTGGGCTGAAGCTATAAATACAGCTACATACTTGGTAAACAGATTACCGTGTACAACTTTAGATGGGATGACTCCTTATGAAGCTTGGTGGGGAAAGAAGCCAACACTTGATCATTGCAAAGTGTTCGGATCAGTAGCTTACGCTTATGTACCGTCACAACTCAGACATAAGCTCGAACCAAAAGCAGAGAAATATGTGTTCGTCGGATATGTTGAAAAGCAGATGGGTTACAGGTTATGGATTCCTCTAACAAAACAGTTCACTGTTTCCAGAGATGTTACATTTGATGAACAGAAAAGCTGGTATGCAGGTCAAAGTCATACAACGGAAGAATTTGAAGAAGAGGAAAGAAGAAGAGAGAAAGGGAAATCAATTGTACAGGTGAATAGAGATGAAGATCATATGCAGGCAAGTACATCCAGGATCGGATCAGGTATGAGAAATGAGGATGAACAGGGATTCGATGAAGATGTGTATTCAGATATACATGAAGAGTTTGAACCAAGAAGGTCAAACAGGGTAAGGAAACAACCAACAAGGTATTCTTTCGATACTTCGTATATAACTCAGAAAAATTATGCATATATGGTCAAAGATGATGAAGAACCTTAGAACTATGATGAAGCTAAAGGCAAGAAGCAATGGGAAGAAGCAATGGAAGAAGAGTTCAGCGCACTAGAAGAGAACAAGACATGGGAACTTGTTCCTAAACCAAATGGTAAGAAAGTAATTGGAAATAAATGGGTTTTCAAAGTTAAGAAACTTGTAGATGGAAGGATAGCCAGATACAAAGCTAGACTGGTTATCAAGGGCTATGCTCAGATGCATGGCATAGATTATGATGAGACGTTTAGTCCGGTGGCAAAGATGTCAACCATAAGGACAGTGATTACTATAGCACCATCAAAAGGATGGAAGCTAAGTCAGTTGGATATCAAGAATGCATTTCTGAATGGATATATCAGATGAAGTCTACATGGAACAACCGGAAGGGTTTGTAAGTTCCAGATACCCAACTTTTGTTTGCAGATTAAGAAAAGCACTTTACGGACTGAAGCAAGCTCCAAGAGCTTGGAATTACAGACTTGTGAAATATCTCAATGAACTTGGATACCAAAGTTCAAAAGCAGTTGCAAGTCTACTTATCAAGAGAACAGAAGAAGGTATGATCTACATTTGTATCTATGTAGATGACATTATAATCACAGGGACGTCAGATGAAGGAATTAAATAAGTAAAGAGATTACTTGAAAAGGAGTTTCAGATCAGTGATCTAGGAAAGTTATCATACTTTCTTGGAATGGAATTCACATACACAGATCATGGTGTATATGTTACGCAAGAAAGGTATCTCCGAAACTTATTGAAGAAGTTTAATATGGAGAATTGCAGAGAAGCTTCAACACCGTTTGAAGTAAATCATAAACTCAGCAAATATAGTGGTGTAGAGTTTAAAGATATGAGAAAGTATCATTCGTTAGTGGGAAGTCTAATTTACGCTACACTAACACGATCGGATCTTAGCTATGCAGTGGGAGTTCTCTCACAGTTCATGCATTGTCCGAAGGATCAACATTGGGTTGCAGGACAAAGAGTTCTTAGATATAAAAAGAACTATAAAAGAAGGATTATATTATCCTTTTACGTCAGATATAAAGCTGAGAGCATTCAGTGACTCAGACTGGGCAGGAAGTCAAGATGACAGAAGATCAACACATGCGTATATGATATACCTAGGAGATAAGCTAGTAAGCTGGTGTTCGAAGAAACAACACACAGTGGCCTTATCGTCAACAGAAGTAGAATATAAAGGACTTGTAGAAGCAGCTAAAGAAGTGATATGGATGCAGACCTTGCTCAAAAGCATGGGTATTGATCAAGGTATACCTATCATACATGGAGATAATATGAGCTTGTTGTATCTTGCAGCAAATCCAGTATTTCATGCAAGAACAAAGCACATAGAAATTCAGTATCATTTCCTGAGGGAAAAGGTAATGGAGAAGGAGATAGAAATAGTATACACTCCGACAAAAGATCAGATTGCAAATATTCTGACAGGATGGTTCTCCCATTGCCCCCGAGGTGTCGGTTGGTGTCCAACCTCCTATTGTTTCCATGGAACGAAGACAAGTAGATTCAAAGAAATGGCAGATATAAAAGAAAGAAAAATATATGAAAGACAGGAAGAGTCAAATTAGTGATTGAGGGGGAGCTATTGAAGAATCACTCACGAATTTGACATACAAACAGACATAAAAGAAAAAGAAAGATAAAGAGAAGCGGAATCAAAGTATTCAGAAAATCAAAAGCCTTAGTGAAGGGACAAATTCACGACCGTTATGTACAGCGCAGAATCTTCCAGAATCAGAGTTTGTTAGAGTTCGTTACACCGAATCAAACTGTATATAAAGAGAGAACGTGCATAAGAAAAAGAGAGTGAGTGGAAGCAAGAACGTGTGTGAGAAGAGCGCACAGTACAAATAGAGTGCATATAGAAATCAAGAATAGGGTTAGAAGACGCCAGAGATCACGTATGTAAAGATGAATAACAGAAACCTGAAATGTCAGCTATTCATCTGAGAGAGATGGTAAGAAGAAACTACTAAGTGTAGGAGAGTTTCCATAGCTTGAGCAAGATGAGGCCAAGCTAGTTTTGTACACATCTTCTCTAATAGAAAACACATGTTCATGTGGAAGTTTGCACGCATTCTTCGTATGTGAAGAAACCTGAGAATTTTCATGTTAGGGTATAAAGTTCGTTAACGGTTATTTTCTCAGTAAACGAATGTTTCGGTTAGTTACAGTTTCTCAGTAAACGTGTTTTTTGGTAGAACAACGAAGTATATCTCGCAGAATAAATTAAAGTTTTGTATGAGAGATAGCTTATCTTATAGCTAGACATCTCTACTATCAGTTCATCAAAGATTTCGGTGAAATGGATATGTACACACAGTACAAAATCTGACCGGAAAGAGGCATTCTGAACTGGTGAAGTTTTTTTCCTTAAACTTCAAAAAGAGTTCATTCAGTGAAGGAAGTTCACGCATCACTTCCTTACTTCATGTATATTCACTTGAAGTAATTACAAACAGAATAGGAGTTGATTACGGTAAGATTCCGGTATAATTACGGTGATAGTCTGGTGACAGTCTGGTGAAGTTCCAGTGAATTTTTCAGTAAATTCAAAACGCAGTCTTATACGTTTGAGTAACAGTAACCTTGCTAAGCTATTTTTTATTATGGAGGTGTTCTAATATCGCTCTAGCTTAGCATCTTTTCGGTGGCGCAACGAATTCCGCAACCTTGACAAGGTTCGAGTCTTTGTGGCGTCGACCATAACAAGTGGTATTTGTGCTACCATACTGAAAGTGGTATCGTAGTTGCAGATCCCCATCATCACACTAGTAAGAGTCACCAAGTCTCACCGTACCAAGAGACTTTGCTGCATAATTAGAGAACCATTCTGTGTGTGGTGTCATTGGAAAGAAGCATTAGAATCTAGTAGCCACATGGGGAAAGAGAATCATCCATAAGAGCCTCAATTGGCACAGTTACTCTCAAGAGTCAACACATCAGCATCATCAGAAATAGCATTAATTCTTCAATCTTCATAGTCAAAGTAGATGATGCAGGTAACTGTTTAACATGCCCATCAACATTCTATCCTTTACCATTAGCATTATTTAATGCATAACAGTACTTCTTCATGTGTCCTTTCTTATAACAATAATGGCATTTGATATCCCTCTTCCTTGATTTACTTCTACTCTTATTCCATTGACCATTCTTTACCTTGTTCTTGCTCCTGCCACATTGCTGATTCTTTCCTTGTTAAGAATCACGAACATAATATGCATCTCCGCTCTAAGTGCCAACCATAGATTTTCTATGAATCTCCTCACTCAAGAGTGCTCCACATATGTCATCATAGATGAGTTTACCACCAGGTGCACTATTGCTAATAGCTGTGCAAAATGTATCCCATGATGATGGCAAGGTGCATAACAATAATATTGCTTTCATTTCATTATCCATATCCATTTTTTGAGCCTATAACTGGGAGAATATGGCATCAAACTCATTTAGATGAGCAGCAACACTATTTGTGTCCTTCATACGAATGTCATATAGTTTTCTCATCAGATACATTTTATTTGATGCTGTCTCTTTTTCATATGTATTGCATAACTTCTTCCAAAGCTCCTCTGCACTTTCACAGTCTAATACTATAAAGTAAACATTATCTGTCAGGTGTAAGCAAACTGTAGACCTAGCCATTTCATCTAACTCATCCCAATCATCTTCATCCATGTCAGTAGGCTTCTTTGAAATCCCATTTACTAGTTTCCATTGCCTCCTTTGAATTAGAACATCTTTAATGTGATTCTTTCATAGAGCAAAGTTTGTGCCATAAACTTTTCGGATCTCAAAATGGTCTTTGCCCTATAAATTATAGCTCCTCCTTAGAACACTTGCACTAGACCCTGATCCACCAGATGTGCCTGAGACCCCTAATGCCATGATGGTTGAGAACTAAATGGAATGATAATGGAGCTAGAAGAGTCCAAATACCAATGAATAAGTGTATCAACGAGTAAATCAACCACTATATAGTTGACTAAACCAAAAAACCTAGATAAATTTTGCCTAAGTATCCTCTGTAAAATGAGCATATGACTAGTGTCAAAATATCATAAAACTACAAGTACTGACATGTTTACCTGCATAGTGAATCACTGACTCCACTGCATATAATCAGTTTACCCAATAGAAGCCAACTAGGCTTATCGAGCACCTATGGACAACTATCATACATCTCCTATGGCGAGGCTGGGTAAGTCTTCCACCTGCATCAACGAAGAGACCCCGACATCTAGGTGTCTCTTAGTTAAGAAAACCTCACCGTGACCCTCTATTTATATTTATCAAACGTAAAAGGCTTTATGCAAAAATTCTCAACTATCCATTACTACCAAGTCCACCTCGTAATTACTTACCAACCGAAGAGTACATGGTTAAAACCATAGAATTTTGGATTGCTCGATACGTAGCCGTACCAGATTTAGCAATCAAAATGACTAACAACATCTTGAGTATGTTACTTACTACCATAATGGTGTTTCAGCATGCCCAATACACATTTTTGAACTTCATCGGCATTAACCAGGGATTAGATGCCCTCGTCTTTGATCTATCAACTATACCTAGTCACTTAACACTAATGGCCATATACTCACGACTCATGTTTTTGCCAAGTACTTACATGCAGATGTTTGAAGAGGCATTCTTCACAGGGTTTTTTGAAGTGGATTTAGAAATTTTTATAAAATGTCTTCTAATCTTAATGCAAGACTGGTGGCCTACGAGTTAAGTTTCTTTGCTGATCATAGATAGGCACCAGATGATGGGGTAAAGTCATGCCAATGGAAGGACTTAATGCTATGTCAAGCCAATTTGCTTAATCAAAGAGAGCAAAAAGTCATTCAAAGGTACTCACGTCACCACAAAATGTTGAGATATCAAGCTCAACATGTGATGATCCAGGATGACACGTACCAGTTTTTCATTTCTCTGACATGTATAGTGGTCACGCCAGTATATGTCAGGGATACTTCATTGAGCTTTATTAGATTTATCTACCGAGAGTGATGGCACATTTGTTTCTTGCCAGCTCACTCATTCCCGGACATTAGGTTTTTCCTTATGTACTGGTCTTTATATATTGCACTGGCTGTATTCTTGTTTTTTAGGTCATTCTTGTACATTCCTTTTATGTAATAGAAGAAGAAGAAGAAGAAGATCATTCTTCCTTGCCTCAATATGTGTGTGTGCTTCTCCTTGAGAGTGAGAGTGTGTGTGTGAGCTCTCTTCCTTATCTCCTTCCTCGTGACATGGTATCAGAGCCAGCATGGTTGTAGAGAGCTTGTGGAGAAGGCGACGGTGAAGACTACGCGGCAAGGCATGGAGAAAACGCGATTTCACAAACGGCCTCTGTTTTCTACGAAAATCGTTGTGAAGGTAGAAGACCTCAAAATATTTTCGAGAGTTATCCCTTTAGGGTCACTTGTTTTTGCCAGATCGAAGTTTCGGAGCCATCTCGACCTCCATTTCGAGCCCGCAAGGTGGGGCCCATAGAAAAACCAGGTCAATTTCAGAAACTGTAACTTGCCTTGTGTTTGGCAACAGTCATATATTCCAGATTCAGAATTTCAAGCGATTCCGTGTACTGTTGATACACGAAAACTGTGTTTTTCTGAGATCGAACTGTCACGTCATAGTGCGATAGTGTTCAAGTAGAAGTGCTGCTTGTAGTGTGTTGCGGTGTTGTGAATTGTTGCAGAAATGGCAAACGCAGATGGAATGAGTCAGCTTATGAGCGATAAGCTGGACAAGAACAACTTCCATGCTTGGAGATTCAGAATGACGAATTTCCTTATGGGAAAAGGCTACTGGAAGTACATCGAAGGAGAGAATGAAAATGCTCCGTAGTTACCAGAAAGGAATCGGACTGCAGAACAATTAAGAGCATATGAGGAATGGAATCAAGGAGCACAAAAGGTAATGTATTGGCTATCTGTTAGCATACAGGATAGCATGATTGGACACATACAAGATGCCAAGACTCCAAAAGAGGCTTGGAACAGTTTGGTCACTTTGTACGAGACCAATACAAAGGCACGAAAATTGCAACTCAAGAACAAGCTGCATACATTGGAGAAAAAGAGCATGTCGGTAAGTGACTACACTCTAAAAATCAAAAGCATATGTGAGTCACTTGCATCTATTGGTGTGAATGTAGATGATGATGATAAGGTGGAAGTGTGCCTTCGTGGTTTAGGAGTTGCATATAAGCAGTTCAGAACTTCTATACAGACCAGGGAAAATATTCCGAATTTTGCTGATTTGGTCTCTATGCTGATTATTAAAGAAAAGAATCTTGGTGAGGATTCAAACTCCGAAGGAAAGCCTAGTTCTAAGCAGGTATTCTACTCTGGCAGAGGAAGAGGCAGAGGTAGAGGTTTTGGAAGTGGAAGAGGAAACAATAACCAAGACCAAGGTCAACAACAGAATCATGCAAGAGGAAGAGGACAGTTTCGAGGCAGGGGGAGCCAAAGAGGTGGCAGAAATTTCCAAAGAAATGATTTAGGTAATGATAGTAAAGGATGCTGGAATTGTGGTAAACTTGGACACTTTGAACGTGATTGCAGGTTAAAGAATCAAAATAACAAAAGGCAGCAAAACAACTATGCATCCACAAGTGCAGATGATTCTGAGAAGCTGTTTATGGTTCAACATCACATGATGAATACGATGTCTGCTGGTGTTTCAAAATCGAATGATAATGTCTGGTATGTTGATTCAGGTGCTTCAAATCACATGACCAGTCATGCAGAATGGTTGTCAGTAGTTTGCAGAAAATGCTAGTTCCTGGATATGTTGAAACAGGTGATGACACATCGCATCCTATTGAGCATACAGAAAACATAGCATTGTCTATGGAGGATGGAAAGGTAAAACATCTCGCTGATGTGCTGCATGTTCCAAATATAATGAAGAATCTGGTTTCTGTTGGACAAATGGTTGACCAGGGATTACAAGTCAGGTTCAATGCTGATGGATTATATGTAGAAGAGTACAAGTAGGATGGACGATTGGTTGCCAAAGGAAACAAAGTGGGTAGGATGTTCACCTTAAATGTGAAGATTCCTGAAATGAATGCAGCCATGTTTGCAAAAGGTGCAGGAGTTATTGCAGATATAGAGATATGGCACAAACGGATTGGACATGCAAACTTGCAAAGGCTGAAACTGATGCAGTCAAAGGAGATTGTCCATGGACTACCAAATTTCAAAGTTGCAGAAATGCAAAAGGTATGTGCAGCATGTCAATTTGGTAAACAATCAAGAGCATCATTTCCACATGACAAGCATGTTAGTGAGAATGTACTAGAAGTAGTACATACAGATGTTTGGGGTCCAGCAAAGACCACATCTATGGGTTGTTGCAGGTTTTATGTTACTTTCATTGATGACCATATACGCAAAGTATGTGTATATTTCATGAAAGAGAAGAGCGAGGTGTTTACCCACTTCCATAATTTTAAAGTTATGGTGGAAAAGCAGACAGGGAAGTACATTCAAACATTAAGATCTGATGGAGGAGGTGAATACATGTCAAATGAGTTCAGTAGTTTTCTAAAAAATCATGGAATTCGGCGTCAGTTTTCATGCAGGTACACACCACAACAGAATGGTGTTGCTGAACGCAAAAATAGACATATTGCAGAAATAGCAAGAACCTTGATGGCTGAGAAGAATATGCCTCATTGTTATTAGGCAGAAGTTGTGCATACTGCTGTATACATCATGAACAGAACTCCGACTGCTACTGTACATCAAGTTACACCTGAAGAGAAGTTTACAGGTAAAAAGCCAAACTTATCACATCTGAAAATTTTTGGTTGTATTGCATATGTACATGTTCCAGATGAGTTGAGGACGAAGCTTGATCCGAAAGCAGAAAAATGTGTCTTCATTGGATATTCCCTTGAGCAAAAGGGGCACAAATGTTATAACCCACTCACACGACAAGTGAAGGTGAGCAGAGATGTGGTATTTGATGAAATGTCAAGCTTCTATGCAGATGCCAAAGAAGGATTGAATCTTGAACCAAACGACAAAGAAAATGCTGAAAAATCTAGTGCAGAATCTCAAGTTTTGAGTGGACCGGATGCATCACCAAGCAATAGTTCCAACTCAAATCCATGGAGTGGAAGATTGCGTGGAAATTTCAGTCCAGCAAATTTATCAAATACATCCAAGAAAGGTAAAGAAAAGCTTTCTGCTGGTAGTAAAACAGGTGCAGGTTTTGAAGATCTTGATGTAGATTCAAGCGGTTCAGAAAAGAGTCTTGATGAGGAACTTGGATTGCCCTCTATGAAGACTCCAGGAGTAAGAAGGGCACATGCAGATGATACAAGAAGAAGTGACCCAGGACCAAGAAGATATGGGAGGATGCGTAATTCAGTGCAACGATTGACATATAATAGTTACATGGCTCGCCATTGTGCCTACATGACAAAGGTAATACAAGATGCTGAACCTTCTTGTTTTGAAGTTGCAATTGGTAATGCAGATTGGGAAAAAGCTATGGATGAGGAGATGGCTGCACTTTATGGAAATGATACATGGAAGCTGGTTCCATTGCCGCAAGGAAAGAAATCCATAGGCTGCAAATGGGTTTACAAGGTAAAGCATAATGCTGATGGTAGCATAAGCATGTATAAAGCACGATTGGTAGCTAAAGGTTATGCACAGACATATGGCATTGATTATGAGGAAACATTCAGCCCTGTAGCTAAAATGTCTATTGTCAGAACACTTGTTGCATTAGCTACAGCAAAAGGATGGACTTTGCATCAGATGGATGTGAAGAATGCTTTCCTACATGGTGAGTTACAGGAAGAAGTATATATGGACCAGCCACAAGGATATGAAGATTCAAAGCATCCAGAATATGTTCGCAGGTTGCAAAAGGCTTTATATGGGCTGAAGCAAGCCCCTCGTGCATGGCATGCAAGGATTGCTGATTACTTAACCAGCATGGGGTTCTCTATGTGTGATGCAGATCACTCACTATATGCAAGGAAGGCTGATTATGGCATCACTATTGTGGCTATTTATGTTTATGACCTGATTGTAGGTGGTGATAATGAAGAAAGCGTCAAAGAGGTAAAGAAACTTCTTATGCAAGAATTCGACATGAAAGATCTTGGTGTGTTGCGCTATTTCTTGGGCATTGAGTTTATACATACAGAAACAGGTATATGGATGTCGCAAAGGCAATATGCCTTGAATATGCTGCAAAAGTATGGTATGGCTGATTGTAAGACAATTTCTATGCCATTAGATCAGAATTTGAAATTGGATACTACATCATGTGAAGCATTGGAAAATGCTACTATGTACAGGAAAATTGTGGGAAGTCTTATATATATCACAATTACAAGGCCTGATCTAAGTTATATTGTTGGACTTGAAAGTCAGTTTATGCAGGTTCCCAGGAAGCCACATTTGGATGCTCTGAGGCATACTCTACGTTATGTGAGTGCTACTTTGGATTATGCATTGTTTTATGAAGCTGGTGTAGATTTGCAGGTTCATGGATACACGGATGCAGATTGGGCTGGTAGTACTCCAGATAGAAGATCTACTAGTGGCTTCCTTTTCTCACTTGGAGGTGCAGCTATTACATGGAGCAGTAAGAAGCAACCCACTGTTGCTTTGTCGAGTACAGAGGCTGAGTATAGAGGTGCTGCAATGACAGCATGTGAGGCATCATGGCTGGAGATGTTGCTTGCAGATTTAGGTGTGGAAGTGCAAAAGCCTATCACTATCTATTGTGATAATCTTAGCAACATACAGTTAGCACGGAACCCTGTTTTCCATGCTAGAACAAAGCATATTGAGGTACATTATCACTTCATCAGAGAGAAGGTATTAGCAGGTGATATTGATCTTGTTTATGTGGGAACAGATGAGCAGGTTGCTGATATTTTCACCAAAGCACTTGGAGCTAAGAAGTTGAAGAAGTTTCGGAAGATGCTTGGATTACAGGATATGGCGTTGAGCTTGAGGGGGAGTGTTGAGATATCAAGCTCAACATGTGATGATCCAGGATGACACGTACCAGTTTTTCGTTTCTCTGACATGTATAGTGGTCACGCCGGTATATGTCAGGGATACTTCATTGAGCTTTATTAGATTTATCTACCGAGAGTGATGACACATTTGTTTCTTGCCAGCTCACTCATTCCCGAACATTAGGTTTTTCCTTATGTACTGGTCTTTATATATTGCACTGGTTGTATTCTTGTTTTTTAGGTCATTCTTGTACATTCCTTTTATGTAATAGAAGAAGAAGAAGAAGAAGATCATTCTTCCTTGCCTCAATCTGTGTGTGTGCTTCTCCTTGAGAGTGAGAGTGTGTGTGTGAGCTCTCTTCCTTATCTCCTTCCTCGTGACACAAAAATCCTATCAGGGATGATAGAGTTTAGGAGGATGGACGTGTAGAAGGGGAATCGAGCAAAAAGAGAAGAAGAAGAAGATCAAAGAATAAAACAACTCAATGACGAATAGAAGCTCATAAATAAAAGAACAACCCTCTACCCAAATCCCCGCAGGGGCACACATCAGGTGACAACACCAAAGAACCAGGTCTTGAGGAGTGGAAATAAAGAAAAATAACAACCAGGACATTTCATGGGAGGTTGCACACAGCTTTCTCATCCACCCGGAGCAAGCAGTGAAGCAAAACAAGCAGGGTAGGGAGACAACACATAAAGGATTCTTTATCGGATAAGATAACCAATTGTCTGAGAATTCTAGATGCTTCTCCCTCTACTGGATGCGTGCGGTGGAAAGAAATGAGTCAGGTCCTAGAGGATGACAAAGAAGATTAAAGAACAGGGCCTTTGAAACGTAATGCTGACTTAAAAGAGAGCAAAGGTCAGCAAAGTAAGGTGTGCGACAAAAAAGAAGTAAACAGGCTCCAAGCAAAACAACAGGGTCAGATGTGTGAAGACAAAGACATATCAGAAGACCAAAAGTTAGAAAAGGGAGAGGCTGAGAAGTTGAAGCGAGTGACTAAGAACATCACATTCTTAGCCAGTGATGGCGTGCATGGTAGCCGGACTTAATACAACAACCCAAATATATGAATGTATGGAATACCAAGGGGATTATAGAAGCAAAGGATTAACTTCGGATAAAGTAACAAATTCTCTGACAATCCTTATCGCTTCTTTGAATAGTGGGTGTGTGTATTCAGGAGCCGTAGACAAACTGCAAACAAGATACAAAGCCTGTCAAGGGACGATAGAGGCAAAGAGGGGGAGAGTGTTGCAGAGAAAAGAGGCACAAAAGAGGAGCCCCAAAATTTCAAATTAATGGGCACTATTTTCTTCTTCAAAATCCCTAGAAATTCCCTCAAAGCTATGTAAATGCACTAGAGTCCTCTAGATGCATAAGCCCCACTCATTGTAATATATTTCTCGTAAACTAGTAGGAAATTAGAGATTAGCCAATAAAGTGCCGGTTACTTGTGTGAAAGGACCATTTTTAGGGCACATGTATATAAGCCACTTTGTGACTCTTTATAAAGACTTTTTGCCATTGTGAAGAAGGAGAGCTAAGATTTCAAATTTGCTTCTTTCCTCCTCATTTTTATCTTCTCCATGATCTTTCGTGTGTGGGTGAACCTTGGAATGTGTGTGTAGGACTGTTGTCTACCCCTCCCCATCACTTTTGAACCACTGTAGTGTGTGTGAGCAAGCACAAATTGTGAAGTGAGTGAAGGTGTTTCCCACCATTCACTATTTTGGCTATAACTTGAAGAGCGATTGTCAGATTGGAGTGAGGATACATCAATAGATGCTTCGCATCGAGAACTTTGAAATGAATCTGCCATTGGCCATATTCAGAGTTCAAAGCTGGGAGAAACATTCGAATTTGTAATAACTAATGTAAGTGGTATCGCGGCAGACATTTCCAGAGATTGAGTGAGTTGGAGAGGTAGATTAGTCTTTTCTCATGCATCAATGCTGAACCACTTCACTTTCCATCATGTGTGCACATGTCCTCATACACTTGGTTTATGTGATTCTTCGGATTGATAATTAAGCGTGTGTCAATCCACCACTATATGCACTTGTGTGGAAAATGAGATTTAGTCTCTTTGACACAAGTCCCTAAGACTTCGTGACTTAGGTACATAGTGTGAGTGTGAATGAGATTGTGATAACTCGGGGGTTGTTAGCCATTGGACACCTTTGTAAATAGAAATACCTTGAAATGTCTGATCAAAGAGACAGACACCGGAATGTAACCTTTCAACATTAATAAACATTGTTCTATGTGGCCGCACAAACAATTCTTCAGGAGGATAGGCACCAGATATGCCGAGCTATTTGGTCTGTTCTGTAGAGAAGGGCACTTTATCAAATTTTGTTATTCAACTTAGTTTTGTTCGGTGTGGTGTAGTAAGTTAATTTTTCTCCAGGGTGACAACAATGAGTGATTAAGTAACTTTGTGAGTGATGTTGTGTGACAATTTGTTTGGTCTGTAATTTGATGAAGTTGTGGAGAATGAGTTCTCCTATGCGCAACAGAAGTGTGTAGTGAACCCTTGTATGTCCAGCACTTGGACAAACATCTGCACCTTAGATAGCTTGCTGCTCTCAACACAAAACTCAAATGGACTTGATGCTTTAGTCAATCAAAATAGACAAAGAGAGCTTTCTAACAAGCTATAAATGACTTAATTTGGACAAGTTTTGATTAGAAAACACAACTGTCAAAGATGAACTACCTATCCACACAGGTATAATGAAGAACAGAGCTTCACTCTCGGACTGATAGCTCTCTGAATATATATCCTTTGAGAAAGATATTTGGTACAGAGAAAGTAGACACAAATAGCTTTCCAACAAGCTAAAAAGCAAGTAATTTGGATGAGTTTTGATCAGGAAACTCAACTCATCAAGATAGACCACCTGCATACATAAGTACACTATAAAACTGGACTTTACTCTCTGACAGATATCTCACACAGTATGAATGATCTGAATGAGATATTTGAGACAGTAACTGTAGATGCCAAGCGCTTTCCAACAAGACAAAAATCATGCAATTTGGATATGTTTTGGTCAGGAAACTGAACCGACCAAAATAGACTACCTATCTACACAAGTATACTGAAAAACTGGACTTCACTCTTTCACTGATATCTCACAAACTACATAAGCTTTCAAAGAGATATTTGATATGCAGAAAGTACACGAGATATTTCCAATCAATGTTTAAATGCACAAAATGGTTACATATGCACTGAGATATGAGCTTTGCAACAGAGCTGTGTACAAACTGACGTGCAGTTGGAAGGAGTCTAAGGGAAAACCAAAATGACAAAATGGCTAGATCCGACTATTGGGAGCTCTTGCCTCTTTCTCTCCTTGTTTTGAATGTGCTCCCACTTCACTTTTATAACCAATGAGCATGTGAAGAAGTTTGTGTCTCATTCTTAACTCACCACTTTCTCCACTACATGCTACTAACTACAAGGCAAGATATTGTATCTCTTACTCATCATGAAGTTTTGACTAGACTTTTTCTTTTCTTATTTTTTCCTTTTTTCCTCTACTTTTCCTTTATCTTTATATTTGGTAAATTTATCCAAGCATGGCTCATATGAAAATGAGCTTGTAAAATTATCTTCAACACTCCCCCTCAAGCTCATTTGGGAGTAATCTTCAACCATGTCCTGCAAATTTATCACATCCTTGAAGCCTTTGAGTTTAGAAGCATCCAAGAGCTTTGTAAACATATTTGCAACCTGCTCTTTGGTTCTAATGACTTTATCTCCACATCTTTGCTGAGCACCTTCTCTCTTACATAATGGTAGTGGACCTCTATGTGCTTGCTCCTTGCATGAAACATAGGATTGCTCGCCAAGTAGATACTTGACATGTTATCACCATATATAGGGATGGTTCCAACTTGCACTCCAAGATCAGCCAAAAGCTTTTTAATCCACATTGCTTCACATGTGGCAAAAGCTAATCCTCTATATTTAGCCTCCATAGATGAAAGTGCAACAGTAGGTTGTTTCTTTGAGCTCCATGTGATAGGTTTGATTCCTATCATGAACACATAACCTAAGGTTGATCTTCTATCTTCCTTTGAGCCTGCCCAATCAGCATCACTAAAGCATTTGACTTGCAATTCTTCATCAAACTTGTAAAACAAAGCATGATTAACTCTATGCTTTATGTATCTCAACACTCCCTTGCCTGAATTTAAGTGTTCACTTGTCGGGTCTTGCATAAACTGAGAAAGTACACCAACAACATAATACAAATCAGGTCTTGTAATGTTTGCATAGATCAATGATCCTACAATGCTTCTGTATGTCATTACATCTTCCAATGGTTCTCCATCATTTGAACAAATCTTTGTATTTGTGTCCATGGGTTGAGTGAGTGGTTTGCATTCACTCATTCCAAATCTGAAAAGAACATCCAACAAGTACTTCCTTTGCATCAAGTAGATGCCACTCTTTCCGTACACAACTTCAATTCCTAAAAAATATTTCAAATCCCCAAGATCTGAAATTTTAAACTCCTTACCAAGCTTCCTTTTGATATCTTTAATCCCTGTAACATCGTTTCCTGTTATGATGAGGTCATTGACATATATGCAAATATATACCTCTCTATTTTCTTCCTTCTTCATGTACAACGAAGGATCTGCACTACTTGGGTTGTATCCACACTTAGTTAGATACTCTACCAATCTCTAATTCCATGCTCTTGGTGCTTGCTTCAAGCCATAAAGTGCCTTATTCAACCTGCAAACAAAATCTGGATGGTTTTCATCTTCAAATCCAACTGGTTGACTCATGTATACCTCTTCTTGTAGTTCTCCATTGAGAAAGGCATTTTTGATGTCGAGTTGATATAATGGCCATCTCCTTGAAGCACCAATTGCTATTAAGGTTCGGATAGTTCCCATCTTTGCAACGGGGCTGAAAACTTCATCATAATCTATGCCTTGTGTTTGTTTAAATCCTTTGGCAACTGTTGAAGGAGAGTCAAGTAAAAAGAAGAAAAGAAGAAGACAACGAAAGAAGCAGTTTCACTAAAAAGAAATATCTGAAGATATATCTCTGCAAGAAGCCCCGCAGGGGCGCAACACCCATCTCTGCACAGAGCCCCGCAGGGGCGCACACACCAAGGAAAGGACGCAACCCACATGGGTGCTTCAACCTCTTGATCTGTTAGAAGGTCCAGATCGAAGACTGAAGCATCACATCTTCAACCTTCCACTGGTGGCGTGCGTGGCAACCCAGAATTAAGAACCTATAGGTGAATTATACTGCAAAATATCAGGCAGTCAGTCAAACTCCAAGGGTTGTGGGCAAACAAGTCAAATGCATCAGGCCAGAGAATGTAAAACAAGAATTGAGAAGACGCCGTCAAAAGTGAACACCTGTTTTATAAACAGGTAACAATGAGCAAAGGTTGCGTGCAGAGAACAAACTGAAGACAAGAAGCAAAGCCTGTCAAGGGACGACAGAGACGAAAAGGGGGAGAGTGTTGCAGAGCTAAAGAAGTACAAAGCAGAAAAAAGACGGGCCCCAAAATTTTTCCGATTTGGACATCATATTTTTGTACCATAATCATTCTTGTAATATATTTTCCGTTGTAAAGGCACTAGAGGAGTCCTCTAGATGCATCCCCATAGAAGATTAGAAGCTTACCCATGTAAAATAGTAGGAAATTAGTCTTTTAGTGAATAAAGTGCCGGTCTCTTGTGTGAAAGGACCATTTTTAGGGCACTAGTATATAAGTCAAATGTGACTCTTTGTAAAGAACTTTTTGCCATTGTGAGAATAGAGAGCACAGAAATTCGAATTTGTGTCTTCTTCACTCCTTATCTTCTTCTTCGTGAGCTTGTATGCATGTATATTGCTTGGAAAGAGTGTGTTTGAGTGTTGTCTATCCATGAGAGCTACTGTTTGCTGTAGGTAAGGTGTGTGCGACTTGTAGGAAGTGCTGAAGTGTAGGAAAGTATTCCCGCGACTCAGTATTTTGACCATAACTTGAAGTAAGAGCGTCAAAATTGAGTGAAACCACTGCCATTGGATGCGTCTTCTCGAGAGCTTCGAAACACATATGCTATTTGCTATATTTGGAGCTCGGAGCTGGGAGAAAAGTCCAAAATACTGACGGCTGCTGCACCAAGTATCGTTTCGCCATGACCGACAGTTGAAGCTCGTTTGGATAAGTATTTACCTTGATTGTACTCTTTGAGTAGTTCACTTGCATTGATCATTACATGATTGCATGTCCTCATACACTCGGTTAGGGTTCGCATACTCTTTGGATTGATAATTAAAAGCGTGTATCCCCACTATATGCACTTGTGAGGGGATTGAGGTATAGTCTCTTTCTCCGCAAGTCCCTAAGTTGATGCTTAGGTCAACACACTTTTTGGCGCCGTTGCCGGGGAGTGATGAATCAACTGAGGCATTCGTGTGATGGTACATAGTTTTTTGCATTGAAGTAAGTGGAGGAGTGGAAATTTTCTCTTCTTTGGTAAGTCATTTTCAGCCGCACTTGCTACTTCTCATTCTTGGAGTGTGTGTAGTGAGTTGTTAGTTTAGGGAAGTAAGTAGTAGGAGAAGAGTAGGAATAGTGAGGGAGTAGATTAGAGTAGCTTTCACTTCTTGTATTGCTGTTTCATTTTCAGTAGATAGGAAAAATTAAGTATAAAAACCAAAAAGAGTCATTTTGAAAATCACTTGTTCTTGAGCAAGTATCGAGAGAGAGATCGTCGAGTATCGCGTGAGCTGTGGCAGAGATCGTGGGCGAGGAAACAAGCAATTTGGGAGTGCACAGAGTAAGGGAAATTGTCAAAGAGACCCTAGGTGCCACCAAGGTGAGCTAGCCCATCATTTTAATCAACATTTCTCAAACAAATTAAGTTAGGAAAGAAAAACGATCTGCGCCAGGTATCGTTAGAGCTTTCAGGGGGCAAAAAGTTGTGTTTTGATTGATACAGAGAGTGAGGATAAGAGAGAGGAGCTAGGTGATCAAGGGGGCAAAATCAAAACTTCAAAAACAATTGTTAAAATTTGTCTAAGGGTCAAGTATCGTCTTACTCCCGCGGTCGAGTATCGCGATACTTCACAAGTATCGTTTTGCTCCTGTGGTTGAGTATCGCGATATTTCCCATCGATCGTGTATCGTTTCATACAGATCGCGATACTTGCTAAAGATCGTGTATCGTGGATTGAGTATCATTTCATGCCGATCGCGATACTTGAGCAGTATCGTTTGGTCAAAAGATCGCGATACCTGATAAGTATCGTGTATCGTTTGGTCCTCAGAGATCGCGATACTTGCTAAAGATCGTGTATCGTGGACTTCAAGTGTCGTGTATCGTTTGGAGTCAAGTGTCGTCTGAGCCGAAGTATCGTGTATCGCTTGTTGTCCAAGTATCGTGTATCGTGACTGTCAAGTATCGATTGTCCTAAGTATCGTGATAGTCAAGTATCGTGAAAGATCACGTATCGTTTGGCTCAAGTATCGTGTATTGCCTGGACTTCAGAGATCGCGATACTTGCTAAAGATCGTGTATCGTGGACTTCAAGTGTCGTGTATCGTTTGGAGTCAAGTGTCGTCTGAGCCGAAGTATCATGTATCGTGTTGCCAGCGATCGTTTGGGTCAAGTATCGTCGATCATTGGTGAAGTATCGTTTGGGTCAAGTATCGTGTATCGCGTTTCAGAGATCACGATACCTACCAAGTATCGTGTATCGTCGATCGTTTCAGTTCAAAGATTGTGTATCGCGGATCTCAAGTATCGAGTATCGTTTTCATCAAATATCGAGTATCGTTTGGCCCCGAGATCGTTTGGTTTGGCGATCGCGATACCTAACAAGTATCGTGTATCGTCTGGTCCTCAGAGATCGCGATATCTGATCAGTATTGTGTATCGTTTCAGGTCAGAGATCGTTTTAGCCAAAGATCGTGTATCGTGAGATTTGGGAGTCAAGTATCGTGATTTGGAAGAAATTCTTTTTCAGACCTTTCCTTAGCAAAGCCTTCTAGAAACCCTGACCTTTGGTGAAGAATCTCAGAGGCTAGGAGGTTAGAAAAGACTGACCTCAGCTGTGAGGTGGATGAACCTGAGATCCGGAAGAACCCTAGGAAGCCGAAGAAGTGTAATCTCTTCTGTAGGAAGTGTAGCAGAGCCAGGTAACCATTCACATTACTCAGAGACATCCAGTGAGTCAGAGGAAGAAAATCCCATGGCTTCAGAAGACATGCAGAACACAGTACCCATGATTGGCATGATGTCAATCATTGAGGGAGAGTACAGGACCTCTTTGGAGTATGTGAACACCAACCAAAATGAGATCCCTATTTATGTGGATGGTCTAAACAGATCAGTGGCCAGATTAAGGAAAGCTTCAGAAGCTTACATAGTGCCTAGACCAGCAGTCAAGTACGTGGGAGGATTCTACATGGACAAAAGAGACATTCAATATGTTGTCACAGAACACCCATAAAACATTAATGAAATTGGTGAAGAAAATAATGCTTCAACCTTAAATAGGGGAGGGGATGAAGAGCAAGTAACTACACCTAGAGGGAGATCTACGGTTGCTAGGATATGGAGAGGAGACCTGATTCCTCAAGACGACACCTTAATGGATGTATATTTGATCAATGGGATGGAGCATCTCCTTAGAGCACATTCTTCTATTTGGGAAGCTGCTCCTAACCCAGTCACCATCTACGAGTTGCAAGATCCTGATTACTCCACCATCATCACATATTTGGACAAGAATCAGAGAAGATATTGGCCCTTAACAGAAGCAGAAAGAGCTGAGTTGAAATATCATAATATCCCAGTGTTTCCCCCTAGGGATCAAGCCACTACTTCAAGACATCCACTTGGAACATCCCATAATGATTCATACCAGCAGTCGGGACAAACACAACAAACACAACAAACACAAATACCAGTTAGACCACATGTGCAGTTTGCTATGCCTGCAAATAACCCTAACTACCGACCTCAACCAACTATTGACCCCAGACATGGAACTCATGCTCCAGTCAGACCGCCGGTAGTAAGAGGACCGGGCATACCAATAGGAAGACCAATTTTTCCAGTAATGCCTAGACCACCCGAGGCAGGAAGAAGGTTAAGGCCAATCCAAGTTGCCAAATGCATGAGAAATCACTATGATGGCTCTAGTGAACCTTACAATCATATAGCGGAATTTAAACAAGTAATCAGAGCCGAACAGGTAGAAGACTTTTTGATTCAATATGAGTCCTTTGGTCTTACACTGTTAGATACTGCGTTAGCTTGGTTTCAGCCATTGGACCCTAATACCTTTCAGAACATGGAGCAGGTATACCAAGAAATGATTGAAGAATTTACTAAATCAGGAATCAAAAACAATTCTTCATCATTAATCCATAGCTTCAAACAAGCCCCTACCGAGTCAGTGAGATTGGCTGCCAGAAGATTCAAGCAGTACGTAGACAGATGCCCAGTGGAAGAGAGGCCGACACAAAATAAAATGGTGTCATTGTTTTTGGAGGGATTATTGAACGGATCCTTAAGATCGTTGGTGTATGTAAAAAGGGTTCAGACTTTGCAAGAATGCATGAAGGAATGCATAGATTTAGAAGATAACCTAGCAGAGGATCTGAAAATACCTCAAGGAAGCTCGAAAAGCGAAGATTCGACCAGTAACGCATCCATACCTAAAAACAATGTAGAGGAAATAGCCGATTTGTTAGCTAAAAAGTTGAACGTTCAAGGACAGAGGAACTACCCCAATAATCCGATGAGAGTACCCATGCTTAGAAGGTGTATGCAGTGTGGAGGTGATCATCCTTCTCACTTGTGTACTAGGGGAGTAGTCCCACCACCGGCTTATGCTTATAATAGACCCACTGTCCCAGGACCTCTACAATTTTGCAGTGTGGAACAAAAATACACGAATCATAGCACCGAAAATTGTCCCTACAATAGGCAAGCAAGACCTACACAGCAATACATGAGACCTTACGGATACCCTCAGAGAGACCAGGGAGGTGAAACCGTTAGATATCCTACTTATCAGCCGCAAGCATCAGTGCCACGACCATATGCATATCAGGGATACACCCAACCACAGCCAGTACTAGGACAACAACCGCCCCATCCTCAGAACGTTGTCCCAGTCAAAATTGCCCAACCTGAAGAAAACCTAGAGAGAGCTATAGTCCCAGCCACACCTTTGGCCAGCAATGAACCATATGACTTGTTTTATGACCCTAGTCAAGGAACATATCCTAATTATGAAAGCTCAATGATGGAATATGGACAGCTATATGAACCATATGCCCATGGCATGGAAGTACCAGATAGTTCATACGGATATGAGCAGGACTATGTGTCATTAATGTACACAGCTCCTAGAGCAACTATACCACCCCGACCCATGAACAGACCGCCTGTACCCAGAGGACCATGTTACAGATGTGGAGGTGATCACTACATCAGAGAATGCACATTGCCAAATCCACCACCACCACAACGAGTCTGGGAAGGCTACTGTAGTGATTATGGCAAGGAACACCTATTCAGAGACTGCCCCAAGAATCCTAACAAGGTTACATCTAACGTGCAAATCAACGTAATAGAAGTGATTGAATCATCAGGGAGTGATAAAGAGTACACAGTACCATTGAAAGCAATAACGAGAGCTAAAGCCAGAGAGAACCCGGATAAAACGGAGGAGAATAATCAAAGCGACAAGGAGAGGGACACACCCATCCCTCAAAGAGTTGAAGACTCAGAAGAGCCAGAAAAGAGTATTGCAAGTAAAAGGTCCCTAAGATGGAAGCACCGAAGAGATAGGATAAAAGAAAAGAAGTTATTACAAAAGAAGGAAAAGGAGGAAAACAAACAGAAATCAAAGGAAGAACCAAAGAGGGAAAGAGAAATTAAAAATGAAAAGTATCAGAAAGAAGAGGTTGGATCAGTCTTAGCAGATCCTATGCCTGAAGAATTAGCCATGTGGATTCAGGCATACAAGGCACGAATAAAAGCAGGACCTACCATAGAACAACACGAGAGAGAATATCCAAGAGGCGACTTAGAAAAGGAAATACTGGAGATCTGCAAAAAATTGATAGAAGTTGCACAACAGACCTTAGAAAAACCTGCATCACCTTTACCCAATACCCGAATTTCTGAAGGAGAGTTCCAAGAGTGTGTAAACACTCATGAAAAGCTTGAAGTAAGTAGAACACGGAATAACGAACAGGGTATTGAAAGAAAGGAAGGATCCATAGTTCCCGAGATAGAAGGAGAATGGACTAAGGATCTATGGGAACGAGTTCAAGAGGACAAATGGAAGAAAGTGGAAGGAATTGAACCACCCTTTGAGGAACTAGAAGCAGGAGATGAAATAGAGGGTTCAGTACCTGAACTAAATTCAGAAGAAATTTTACCGATGGATGCAAGTAACCAAGGAGAAGAAGATAAAAATGAACTGCCCAATTACACAGGGGAGTACGAACACAATTCAGAACTATATCGCATTCCCTCAATAAGGAAACGAGAAACGAACCCATCAGTTCAAACATCTGAGATCATACAACGCCTTAGAGAGGTAAAAATCCCTTGTACCCTAACATTCAAAGAACTGTTAAAGGTAAAACCACATTTGAAGGAAAAATTAATCAATCAATGGGAAGTCAAAGAGGAAAAGAAAGAGATGACTGATGAAGTCAACACGGTGAGAATCCCAGTGGATAAAGTAGGAGACTTTAGTGAAGGGGATGAAGGAAATACCTGCCTTCCAATCACTTATATGGGATACACTACTAAAGCCATTTTAGATTCAGGAGCTGGTGTTGGCATTGCTACCAAAGAAATTTGGGAGAAATGGGGACAACCAGCATTAAGACCAACACGTATGAAGATACAAATGGCAGATGGACATACGGAAAGACCCTTAGGATTGTTGGAACGAGTAGTCTTCACTACGTGTGGAGTGGAATTTGAACATACCTTAGCAATATGTCACTTCGAAAGGCCAAGCAATTATGAAATGATTCTGGGAAGGCCTTTCATGAGACAGTTAAAGGTTGTACAACATTGGGGAAAAGACGTGGTATACCTACAACATGAAGGAACCACCACTAGAATTAACCTACATACATACACTTATCAAGATGTTCCACCTCTACAATGGAATCAAATTCATAAGGAGGAAGACGATCAATCAATTCATAGCGTAGGTTCTAGTGATCAATCTTGGATGAACGAGGACACTCATTTATGGATATGCCAAACTGCAAAGAGGGAAGAGGAGAGAAGAAAAGGATGGCAGCAGAGACAAGGAATAACTAGGTCTGTACAAGATCCAGCTTACATGCCACAAGTATTTCCGGATGAAGAATTTGAACCACACGGTTGGATGGAAATTTTAGCGACCCTCGATGTCTGTGTAAACGAAGAAGTAGTGACCATGAACGAATGCATCGATGAGGAGGGTTATGATGTGAGCCTGTATGTGGTAGTCCTTCAGGAAGCTGAAGAAGGTGAAGTGATCGAGAAAGACTGGAAGGAGGACTATGAGAGCATTGAAATGGAGCCCGAACCAATGGATCTAGGGCATAGTACCACCAACATAAATAATACAGCCAAGGAAAAACACCAGGAACTCACACAGAAGGGGGAATTAGAACTTGAAAGAGAAACAGAAGATGAAGAAAATAAACTCCAAGACCAATTTGAGGTACCAGCTCATTTTAAAAAATATGAAGTAGAGGAGAGAAAAATCGCTATTCAAATGCCTAAAAGAGAGGCACAGCTGGGAATAGCATATGATAATAAGGAACAAACCAAGAAGATAGTAGTGACTGTAGAAGAAGGAGAAGAACGATGTACCTTCATAGGACAGGATGTTTCAGTAGAGGAAGAACAGGAGTTAATTCGTCTCATAAGAGAATATCGGGATGTCTTTGCGTGGACCTACAAGGACTTGAAAGGAGTCGACCCTTCTATATGTGCGCATAGAATTCCCATGACATCCGAAGCCAAACCTTCTAAACAAAGACCATATACCTATAATGATGTATATTCAGCAAAAATAAAGGAAGAAATAGACAAATTACTAGATGCTGGATTTATATACGAAATTGAGCACACGGAATGGGTGTCACCCTTGGTGGTTGTACCGAAAAAGAATGGAAAGTTGAGAGTGTGTATCAATCTAAAGAAAGTAAATGCCGCGACGATAAGGGACAGTTATCCTTTACCAATTACGGATCATCTCTTGGAAAGAGTAGCAGGGAAGGAAGTTTATAGCTTTCTGGATGGCTTTTCAGGGTATAATCAGGTAGCCATTGCTCCTGAGGACCAACATAAAACAGCTTTCGCAACTGAATGGGGAGTATACGCCTTTAGAGTCATGCCTTTTGGTTTAACAAATGCTCCAGCTACCTTCCAAAGGTTGATGTGTCATGTGTTCAAGGAATTTCGGAGAAAAAGTATGGAGGTATATGTGGATGATCTTTGTACTTATTCAGCTATACGATCGGAGCACATCCCTGAGCTAGAAAAGATCTTTGCTAAATGTCGACAATATCGAGTATGCCTTAACCCTGAAAAATGTGTCTTCATGGTTAGACAAGGGAAAATATTAGGACATATTGTCTCTAAAAACGGAATCTCAACTGATGAAGACAAAATTAAAGTAATTCTGGATTTACCAAGACCTAAGACGGCTAAGGAAGTTCAAGCATTTATGGGACACTGTGGATACTATCGAAGATTTATACATATGTACGCCATAATTGCTAGACCTCTTTATGCATTATTGACTCTATTTAATTGGACCGAAGAATGCGAGAGAGCCTTCAATGAGTTAAAGAAGCGATTGAGTTCAACACCAATCCTTCGAGTCCCTAACTGGAATAAGCCGTTTCACATTCATGTGGATGCATCCAAGTTTGCCATTGGTTGCATCTTAGCTCAACCTGCTGACACAGGAAAATTAGATCACCCTATAGCCTATGCTAGTAGACAGTTAAATCAAGCAGAACGCAATTATACCACTACGGAGAGAGAAGGCCTAGGGATGGTGTATGCAGTTAAAAAGTTCAGACATTACCTGTTGGCAAACAAATTCAAATTCTTCATTGATCATCAAGCCCTATTGTACTTAGTCAACAAGCCTTGTAATACAGGAAGACTAGTACGATGGTTTTTATTGCTAATGGAATTTGATTTTGAAGTAGTAGTCAAGAAAGGAAATACCCACATAAGAGCAGACCACTTATCAAGAATGACCCATGGAGAACCACCCATAGGAGTACCCGATGATCTGCCTGATACTTACCTTTTTAACCTGGAAGTATGTCCTCAATGGGTAGAAAAGTTGATCCCTATACTTACTCATGGACCAAAAGATGGGATCACGCCAAACCAAACCCAAGACCTATGGAAGACTAAAAACCTTCACATCATTGCGGGAAGCTTGTATCACCAGGATTCAAGTGGATTATTAATGAGATGTGTGGAAGAAGAGGAACAAGAAATGTGGCTTCAGAAAGCTCACATAAACCAATGGAAAACTCATTTGAATGCAAATGGAACGTGGCAAACTCTCAACAGATTTGGCATATATTGGCCAACCATGCAAAGAGATTCACATAACTATGTGTCAACCTGTCAGACCTGTCAAGAACAAAATCCAGAAGAGAACTCAACTCTATGCTATTCCACAGTAGTACTGGGATGGAGCATGCCTCTGGTAAAGTTCTTGAAAACTCAAAAATACCCAGATGGAGCTACTTCAGCGAGGAAACGTGCACTTGAAGAACAAAGTAAGGATTATGCCATTATAGGAAAACAACTCTTTAAACGAGGGAAAGATAACCAATTACGAATGTGCATTCACGAAGAAGAGTATCTTTCTGTGTTAGAGATGGCTCATACAGGAGCTGCAGGAGGACACTTCTCTGCAGATAAAACAGCAAAAATGATCCTCTTTGCTGGAATGTGGTGGCCAACTCTACACCAAGATGCCGTAACATATGTGCAACGATGTGATACTTGTCAACGAACGAAATATCCAATTAGAAGAGATGAGATGCCACTTAGACCCATGATGAGTGCCAGAGCTTTCACGAAATGGGGAATAGACTTCATAGGACCTATTAGCCCACCAGCAAAAGGATCCCATGCCGAATATATAATTGTAGCCACAGACTATCTGACCAAATGGGTTGAAGCAAAAGCAACCAAGAAAAATGACGCAAGAACCACGGCCAAGTTTCTCTTTGAGAACATTTTCACTAGATTTGGACTTCCTATAGAAATTGTGAGTGATAGAGGTACGCACTTTGTGAATGAAGTGATAGAAGCTTTACTGAATGAGTTCTTGGTAATTCATAAGAAATCAGCTCCTTATCACCCGCAAGCCAATGGACAAGCCGAAAGTTCTAATAAAATCTTGTGTACAGTTCTCACCAAAATTGTTAACAATGGTAGATCAGATTGGGATAAGCAGTTACATCATGCTTTATGGGCATTTCGAGTAGCCTATAAAACCGCCATAGGCACTACTCCTTTTAACTTAGTATATGGACAAAATGCTATTTTACCAATTGACTTCTTAATTCCCACTCTGAGAGTAGCAACTACCTATGAGTGGACAGGACATGAACTATCAGCTCAATTGGATCAAATAGAAAAGCTTCACGAAACTAGGTTACAAGCAGTAGCAGGCATTTACGCTGCTAAACAACGACAGAAAGCCTATTTTGATGTGCACATTAAGGACAAAAATTTGAAGGAAGGAGATTTAGTTTTGGTATATACCTTGAAACAACACGCTAAAAAGTTGCAGAGGAGAGGATATGGCCCCTTAATCATTAATCGTATATCTACAAGTGGAGCCATCAGCTTAGCAACCCTAGATGGAGATATATTACCAAACTATATCAGCGGATGTAGAGTAAAAAAATACCTAGAACCATTGACCGAAGAAACAATGTCTCGATTAATCAAAGGCAAGAATAGACGTATAGAAGAGGAAAGGATACGAGAAGAAGCGAGACAGGAAGCATTGGAAAGAATAAAGAAACGGAAGGAGTGGATGAGAGAGCGAGATGAAAGATATCGACGAGGAGAAGAACTCACCCCAATGGCTAATTTTAGAGCCACTCAAAACCAAGGATCGCAGAAAACGCAACCATATTTAAATTTGGGAGCAGGAAGAACGGAGTACCACTTAGTGGATGCTCTCATTGACACAGGAGCGGCTGAAGCTGTATCAAACTTTCTTTAACCCAAAAATTCCAGGAGAAAGTACGCCCATCGATGGCACAGTTGATAGGAATAGGAGGAACGATTACTCAATGCATAGGTGAGATCACCTTACCTCTGCATCTTGGCAACAACACTATGGAACAAAAGCTATTAGTGTGTCATGATCAAGATTTACTGGAGGAGATAGTGTTAGGCCAAGACTGGATTTACGAATACGAGGTGACCATTCAATTGGCGTTAGGATACATCTCAGCCAGGATAGGACATCGTGAAGTATTCAGTTTACTAGATGAACGACCAATTGAATCTGCGAGCATAGAGCAAACCGTTCATCCTAATGAACAAAGTCCTGAATGTATGATCGCTAGCACTATAGAAACAACTTCGCCAAGTACTGTATGTGATGACACATTGAATTCTGCTTGCACACCATGTTCAAGTCTAGCAAGTCATGAGAGTGTCAATCTATCTGAAACCCACCTCACCGAAGCACCATGCATAAGAGAGACTAGTCCCCTGTGTACTTCAAAATCCGTACCCATTAAAATATACCCTAGTCCATACTCTAACCAAGCGTGGATAAAGAAAGATGAAGTGGAGGAGTATCTCCGACGACAGAAGCACAACCGACATCAAAACAACCAATCAAATGAGAAAACAACTCAGTCGGAACAACGAAGTCATCAACAAATTGCTACAATATGGATTCCAAAGAAAGTAATAGCGGCTCAACAGGATCGTTTGCAAATCTGGATCCCTAAGTCATGCGCTACAAAGAAACCAAACCGAAATAATGATCCTCAGCATTGGAAGAACCAATATGGTCCACAGGCAAAACAGCCACAAAAAAGGAGTTACTGGAGAAAGAAGGAGTCTTTAATGGCAAACCGAACCGTCTCGAGATTTACAAATCAGATCAAGCAGACCTACAACAAGAAGAAAAGAGCCACATCCAGTAGAAGTGGGCAACATACAACAAGGCCCAACATAAAACAACAGATTTGGATACCGAAAGACAAAACAAACAGCTTGTATCGTCAAACTACTTCCAATTGCACACATATGGAACTGCCAATACCAAAAGTATGCATAATAGGGCCACATTACAAGGCCAAGCATTCGGCACATCCTTCTCTATTTCAGGATAGTCAAGCACATTTTCCTCTCAGGAAATAGGATAGCACTTGTACATATACTAAGAAAATTACTTCAAAAAAAAAAAAAAAAAAAAAAAAAAAAAAACACAAACAAACAAAACCCGCTTCGGCTATAAAATAACTTTTCTGTTTTCCTTTTCAGATGAAATTATAAAAATACATAAATATGTGAAAAATCCAGGTATTACCTTTCTCACACACGGGAAAGGGACGACACCACTCACTCGGAACAATATCGAGCTTGTGAAAAACAAACAAAGGAGGATTTATGATCATATATGGCAACTAATCCGTGCTCTACATTGAGTGCAGATGACATCAACTGATTTAGAAACTACACAACAGGAAGAGGTGCAGCTTCTTCCATTGGAATCGGTAACCAGAGCAAGAGGCCATTGGTTCCGGGATGATCAACCAGTCTCTGAACTCATCTTCATGGCCACAATCAAAATTATGGATACAGATCATTATTTTCCTATCATGTCACAGGACTTCAAAACGATCATACAAGGATTACCTCATATTGAGGACGTATGGACACAAGCAGGCATAGAGGCATTTATCAAATTGCCTATATATGTTCCAGATTTTCAGAGATGTGCACAAGTAATGAACACAATGCAACCTGCAGCTACAAAAATATCAGTTCCAGAAGCACGTGTATTGGATAAAGTAGGGACTTGGAAGACCATCCAATTCACACAGGAGTTAATCAATAAAGCTTTTGGATGGAATCAAACAGGAAGTACAAATGTAAAAGAGGAATGTCATGATCCAAAAAAGAGGTCATTCTTGGAGATAAACAGAATTGACATAGAAGATGTTGTCCGTCTAGTGCATCAACATTTCTGCTTCCCCAGTATGCACAGATACACTGCTCCACAAAAGATAGTAGTACAATTACTATCGCATGCCATGAGACAAATAGGAAACAAAATCAATTTGACAAGCTATGTCCAGGAAAGATTACTTGAAGCCCAAAAGAAATGGGGACAGAAGAAATTTTTGAATGGCAGTTCGGCTCTCACATTACTGATATATGAAGCTCTAGAAATGAAGAATTGTTTGAGAGAGATGCCAACCTCAGAAGGGCTAGCCAAGTATGCAAAATCAGCTACCGTCCCTAAGAAAAAGAAATCAGTAGCTATGGTTGAAGAAGCGGGAACGAGCACACAAAAACCCATGAGGGGTACAAAGCGTTTACGAGAGGAGGAAGCACAAGCTACACCACAATCAAAGAGAACTCATCTCTTACCGAAGATCACGACGGCTCAAATGCCAATTACAAAGAGAGATCTGTCTGCGGCTCTCGAAGAAACACATCAATATATGCGAGGACAGGTAAATTTAAACGTTCAAGGCCATCATTATAGACAAACTAGTCAAAAGAAGCCACAACGGAGTCCAGAGAAAACACCAAAACAAACGGGAAGATACAAAGAACTGGGCATTGATGATTCTAGTACCAACACGGAATCCAGTCCTGATAAAGATACCTTAGATACTGATATACAGACAGAAACACAAGAGGATGAATGGAATGAGATTGATCAAGTGGAAGTCACGCCACAAAATCAGGAAGAAAAGGAAAAGAGAGTCGAAGAATCAGTGGAACCGGAGCATATCATTCAGTTGAATGATACTACAAAGATAAGCATTAAGGAAGCTCCTACCAATACTACACATGTAAAACCACCTATTAAAGAGGAAGAACAAACTCCAGTGAGTACGGAAACGAAGGCGCTCCAACCCCAAGAACAGACTGTGATCGAGGTGCCTGATGACACACCTCAAGGAAACAAAGAAGACATGGGGGCTGAACCAAGGATCCAGCTTCAGATTAGGCAGCCCCATGACACTACATTACATATTGCACAGGGTAAAGATGTTAATACCGGAGAAGAACCAAGCATACCAAAAACATGGCTTAATGTGGATGTCACTCAACTGAAACCATTAGTCAAACAGATGATTCAAACGGCCATGGACACTCAACAATAGATGATGGATATAGATGCCGACTATGATCAAGCACGAAGAGAAAAGAATCAGTTTCAAATCATGAGTGAGCAGCTATCGGCACAATTGATTGCCGCGCAAAAAGAATTAGCAATCAAAAGTACTGAGGTGTTGGCAATCAAGACACAACAAGAAGCATCCATCGCTCACAATCAACAGCTGCATACACAACTAACAGAGTTGCAAAGATTACACGATGCAAGCGAGGCTGAGAAAGAGAAAATGAAGATGAGAAGCATGCTCTTAG
Organism: Ceratopteris richardii; assembly: GCA_020310875.1. Lineage (NCBI taxonomy): Eukaryota > Viridiplantae > Streptophyta > Polypodiopsida > Polypodiales > Pteridaceae > Ceratopteris > Ceratopteris richardii. Next base: position 37,980,937 of record CM035428.1, read on the forward strand.
AACAACAACTCAAGTTGTATATGGAAGAGAACGACAGCCTCCGCAACAGAAATAAAGAATTGATGAAGTCTTTATTATATGACCAACCAATTGAGCAATAGGCAGCCACAGAAACCAAAGAAAAAGAATTGAGAGATCAAATCTCCAAATATGAAGAGCTGCTCAAGCAAGAACAAGCAAAGACAGAGGAATGGAAGAACCGATACGACAACGAAACAGATGAATTGAGGCATCAATTACAAAAGGTAAATGCCAAATTGATACAGAGCTACAGTGAAAACATGGATCACGTAGCTGAAATAGGTAAAGAATTGCTAGCCACTCAAGAAAAGCTCAGAGTAGCCATGCAAGAGGTAAAAGATAAAGAGGAATACATAGCACACTTACAGACTCAGATAAAAGAAAAAGAGCCGATCGGGACACCAGTAGTGCCGGCTAAGGAAAATCCTACTGACGAGGTAGAGGTAAGTCCTCTATCTCACCCGATCTATAATTCTCCACTACATGAGCAGTTGGCCGATATACATGATGAACATCCAATGCCATATACTCCAGAAATAAGTCAGAAGGAACGGGCATTAGTGGTGTCCCGATTGACAGAAAATTTTGAAAATGAAGTGGTAAAAGTCATGAAAGAGGCCAAGATCAAAGGTAAAGACCTGGACAAAATCATGAAGCCATTCAATATTCCATATGGACTCTTGAAAGAAAAGACCAGACGCTATATAATAAAGATTACAAGAAAGAGTCCAGATGAGCAGCTAAACTTCAAACATGATACATTCGCATACACTCAAGCAGAGTTTGAAGCTGCGCAACCAGTTGATGGGGCAAGTATCTCAACCCCTAAGCAACGATGAAGCGCGAATGACCTCCACAGGTATCCTTCTTTGACCTCTGCACACAAAAAATGATCTTACTCAGAGCTTATGCAGAGAACTCCAGTGAGCTTTTGTAGACCTGTAGAAGACACCAAGGGCTTTCCAACAAAACAAATTTCACTTGAAATGGATGCTTACACAAAGAGAAACAATGTCTACAACATGAGCTAGTTGAATGCTCACAACTGCTAGTCAAGCAGAGACCTCACTTCACTCCAGCAAACTTTTCTCAGAGCTTATACAGAGAATGAATCTCAAACTTGAGTCAACTTTAGAGCACTCTAATAGCTACCCAATGACACCAAAATCATAGCAAATGGATACCTAGAGAAGGAGAACCAGCCCTTACAAGAGAGAGCAAAATATTTCCAACAGAGCCTACACAAAGAGAGAGATATCAATCACACAACTTCACTAAAATGAATGTTGCTCCCAGCTTACTCAGAGAATGCTCCAGAGAATTGGTAAGCATAAAATAGACTCTTATAGCTATCCAATGAGACAAGAATTACATCAAATGGATACCATATGAGGGAGAACCAATGCTAACAAATCAGGGGTAGAGAGTTGCAACACTGCCTGCGCACACACATAGATATGTCTACTAAAAGAAAACAAACAAGCAAGCAAGGGGGTTGCTTAAGCAAGGGGCTTGCTTATCACAACTCCAGCACTTAGTGCTCACTTTACATGAGCTAAAACTCCAAGAAGATGGCCCAAAAGAAGTCGGGATACATGCTCCTTTTATAGCGAGAGGTGTGCCCCTAAAATCTAGGAACTACCTTTCCAAATCAGCCTCCTAACTTGGAGGAATTAGTTGAGATGACTTGGGGAGTGGTTGAGTGACTTTTCTTGATGGAATCTCGTGGCTTTTGGCTTCCTTTGATTGCTCCACATGTCCATAAAAGATTCCCCACGAATTTTTTAGCTTGAAGCTTGACTTTTAACACTCCCCCTCAAGCTTCAATTCTTCATCCTCATCCAAGCTCCTTCATGTTGATGCATTGCTTGAATTTTGAAATCTTCATCCCATCCAAAGCCTTTGTAAACATGTCCGCAACTTGGTCCTTGGTACCAATATGATGTACTAAAACTTCCTTGGATATCACCTTTTCCCTTATGAAGTGATAGTGCACTTCAATATGCTTGGTTCTAGCATGATAAACAGGGTTCGATGCTAGATGAATGCTACTCATGTTGTCACAAAAAATTGGATATGTGTCAACCTGCAAATTAAGCTCCATAAATAACTTCTTAATCCACATTAGCTCACATGTGACTTGAGCCAAAGCTCTATACTCAGCCTCGGTGGAAGATAATGCCACCGTGGGTTGCTTCTTTGAAATCCATGAGATGATCTTGCTACCTAGCATGACTAGGTAACCACTTGTACTCCTTCTATCTTCCTTCGAACCGGCCCAATCGGCATCGGAATAAGCTTTGACCTGCATATCATCATCAAATGAGTAGAACAATCCTTCATTTATAGTGGCTTTGAGATATCGCAACATTCTTCTTGCAGCTTGCAAGTGTGTAGTCCTTGGACTATGCATAAATTGTGATAACACTCCAACTCCATATGCTATGTCGGGCCTGGTTATTGTGGCATAATTGAAAGAGCCTACAATAGATCGATACAAAGTTACATCCTCTAATGGCTCTCCATCAATGGAGCTTAGCTTTACATTAACTTCCATGGGATTTGAAATAGGCTTGCAATGTAGCATCCCAAACCTCTCAAGTAGGTCTAGAATATACTTCCTTTGTATGAGCATAATACCTTCTTCTTTGTATACAACTTCAATGCCAAGAAAATACCTAAGATCTCCAAGATCAGAGATCCTAAACTCCTTTCCAAGCTTTGCCTTGATCTCCTCAATGCCCTTTGTATCATTACCTGTAATGATAAGATCATCTACATACACACACATGTAGACCACAAGTTCTCCTCTTTGTTTGATGAAGAGAGATGGATCCGCCTTGCATTGATTGTAACCACATTTGATCAAATAGTCCACCAATCTTTGGTTCCAAGCCCTTGGAGCTTGCTTTAGGCCATAAAGTGCCTTCTTCAACCTACAAACATGATGTGGAAACTCTTTATGAACAAAACCTAGTGGTTGCTCCATGTATACCTCTTCTTCCAAGTCTCCATTGAGAAAGGCATTCTTGATATCCAATTGGAAGAGCTTCCATCCTTTGCTAGCAGCCATTGCAATGAGTGTCCTAATGGTGCTCATCTTTGCCACGGGGCTGAATGTCTCTTCAAAGTCCACTCCATAGGTTTGTGCAAAACCCTTGGCCACCAATCTTGCTTTGAACCTAGAAATAGATCCATCTGAATTCCTCTTTACTTTATACACCCACTTATTACCTATTACCTTCATGTTCTCCTTCTTGGGCACTAGAATCCATGTTTGATTTTCCTCAAGTGCGTCGATCTCTTCTTGCATTGCCTCTTTCCATTCGGTGTACCTGCTTGCATCTTCATAGCAATCGGGCTCATGATCTTCTACTACTTTGTTCATATATGCATAATGTGTTGCCATGTATGAATCATAAGTAAACCTTTGAGTTGGATACTTAACTCTAGAAGACTTCCTTTCTTCACCTTTTGGAGGAATAAACCTCCTTTGCCTTGGGAACTTGATCTCTTTCTTTGACGTGGCTTCTTTCTCCATCATGTGTCCTTCATCATCTTCAACTTCATTACCTTCTTCATCCAACTCCACCAATGTTGCTTTGCCTTTGTTGATTGATTGTGCTTCATAGCTTGATGAAGATCTCCCCCTCCATGGTGAGTTCATGCTTGAACTATCTTCATTGATGGAACACCTTGGGCCGCTTAGCTCTAGGTCGATTTGTTCTTCATCATGTCCATGCTTTTCTTCTTCATAGTCTTGCATACAATCATACTTCTTATACCAAGGGAGTAGCTCATCAAATGCTACATCCCTTGATATCCTCAAGTCCTTTGTGTTTGGGTTGAAGCACCTGTAACCTTTATGATCATTTGAATATCCTAGAAACACACACTTTTCTGCCTTTGGTTGTAGCTTGTGCCTCAATTCACTTGGCACATGTACATAACAAGTACATCCAAATATCTTCAAGTGGGAAAGATCAGGTTTCTTACCATAATAGGCTTGATATGGTGTCAAGCCATGGATCCCTGAGGTAGGAGCCCTATTCATTAGATACACGGCGGTATTTGCTGCATCACTCCAAAACATGTTAGGTACATTCATCTCATTAAGCATTGCTCTAGCGATCTCGGCAATGTATCTATTCTTTCTCTCTGCTACTCCATTTTGTTGGGGTGTGTACCTGCATGTTACTTGCCTCTTGATGCCTTGATCCATTAAAAAATCAGAAAACTCATTTGAGAAATATTCTCCCCCTCCATCGGACCTTAGCTTCTTGATATATGTACCTGTTTCCTTCTCTACCATTGCCTTGAATGCTTTGAAACATGTAAACACATCTGATTTGTTTTTTATGAAATAAACCCAAACCATCCTTGTGCAATCATCTATAAAAGTGACAAAGTACTTGTTACCTCCAATGGATTGCTCTTTCGTTGGCCCCCACACATCTGTATGTATCAACTCCAATGGATGTTGGCTTATGTAGCCACTCTTCTTGAATGGAAGTCTCGCTTGCTTCCCTAGTTGACAAGATTCACATAAATGCTTCATACCTTGTCCTTGAAAGTTGGGAAGACCTTCAACCAGCCTCTTGAATTGCATTTCCTTCATTCTTTGTATGTTGATGTGACCTATCCTCTTGTGCCACAAGTCCAACTCCGAAATCCTCTTGTTTCCATATGTGAAGTAGACATGTTGAGTAGAATGAGAATTTACCTCCAAAGTGAAGAGTCTCCCTTGCTTCTTTCCTCTTGCTATGACCTTGTAACCTTGCTTAGGGTTCTCCACAAAGCATCCACCTTTGTTGAACCTTACTTGATAGCCTCTTTCAACCATTTGCCCAACGGACACCAAGTTCTTTGTGATGGTAGGTACATGCAAGACATCCTTGAGACATCTTCCTTCCTCCTTGTCATCCAAAGCTACATCTCCAACATGGGAGATCTCATGGGCTGTATCATCACCTGTTTCTACATGTCCTTTACCTTTGGGAACGTGTAGATTAGTAAACCAAGAAGCATTGCAACTCATATGGTTGCTACATCCACTATCAATATACCAAGTGTTATCTACTTTGCTTGAATTCCCATTCATGTGCATCATCAAGAGATTGTCATTTTCTGAACTTGTAGAAGCATAATTACCTTGGCCTTTGTATGAAGAACCTTGATTATAGTTCCTTTGGTTTCCTCCTTGGTAGCAATCTCTAGCATAGTGGCCAAACTTGCCACATATGTAACATCCTTCGCCATCTTGATTCCTGTTTTGTTGATGTCGTCCTCCTCTTCCTCTTGATCTTCCTCTCCCTCTTTGTGATGAGGTGCCTTGGTGATGTCCTTGATTTCTTGAGTGGCCTTGCCTTCCTCCAAACCTTCCTTTGCCCCTTCCTTGTCCTTGTCTTCCTTTGCCCCTTTGATTACCTGCATAGAAAACTTGTGCATCTTTGCTTTTAGTTGAACTTCCACCTATGTTCATTTCTTCGGTGACCATGAGAGCAACCAATTGCTCAAAATCGGGAAGATTATCCCTTACATAAACTGAAGTGGTAAAGGGCTTCCACTTCTCATCATCTCTCAAACCATTGAGAGTATAAGCCACAAGATCGTCATCGTCTACGTGGCTTCCAATGGATCCCAATGCATCTGATAACTCCTTGACCTTAAGTATGTAGTCATTTATGCTACTCCCTGAGCTCTTCCTAAGGTTGTTGAGCTCATTCTTGAGTTGGATCTTCCTTGCTTTGGTGCTTGTTGAATAAAGCCTTTCAAGTGTCTCCCATACCTTCATGCTTGAATCCAGGTCTTGGATATGGCCGATCATGCTATTGCTAATGTGTTGGGAAAGAATAAAGATAACCCTCTTGTCTCTTTCATTCCATTCCCTAAAGGCCCTTCTCTGGTCATTGGTTGGATTCTCATCCAACCTAGGTCTTGGTTCACTTCCACTAATCAACCCCCAAAGGCCCTTGCCCATAAGATAGTTGGAGACCCTAAATCTCCATGGTTGATAGTTACCTTTGTCTAGCTTTTCAATTTGAGTGTTGAAGTCTCCCATATATAGTCTTTGATACTTGACCTAGCCCTTGGCTAATGCTCCAATGTGTGTAAAATGAAAATGAGGCTCTGAGGTTACCTCAATCCAAAGCTTTCCTTAGATGGACACCTTGTGCTCTTGCAAATTTGAGTAGAATAGCTCCCCCTTGATGTGAGCTACCTCCAAGAAGCTTTTGTTGATGCAACTCTTGAACCACCAACTCCAAGAGGTCTTCTTGCTTGTATGTGATACCTCCAAGATGCCCAAATGCTCTGATACCACTGATGGGGGAAGTATCTCAACCCCTAAGCAACGATGAAGCGCGAATGACCTCCACAGGTATCCTTCTTTGACCTCTGCACACAAAAAATGCTCTTACTCAGAGCTTATGCAGAGAACTCCAGTGAGCTTTTGTAGACCTGTAGAAGACACCAAGGGCTTTCCAACAAAACAAATTTCACTTGAAATGGATGCTTACACAAAGAGAAACAATGTCTACAACATGAGCTAGTTGAATGCTCACAACTACTAGTCAAGCAGAGACCTCACTTCACTCCAGCAAACTTTTCTCAGAGCTTATACAGAGAATGAATCTCAAACTTGAGTCAACTTTAGAGCACTCTAATAGCTACCCAATGACACCAAAATCATAGCAAATGGATACCTAGAGAAGGAGAACCAGCCCTTACAAGAGAGAGCAAAATATTTCCAACAGAGCCTACACAAAGAGAGAGATATCAATCACACAACTTCACTAAAATGAATGTTGCTCCCAGCTTACTCAGAGAATGCTCCAGAGAATTGGTAAGCATAAAATAGACTCTTATAGCTATCCAATGAGACAAGAATTACATCAAATGGATACCATATGAGGGAGAACCAATGCTAACAAATCAGGGGTAGAGAGTTGCAACACTGCCTGCGCACACACATAGATATGCCTACTAAAAGAAAACAAACAAGCAAGCAAGGGGGTTGCTTAAGCAAGGGGCTTGCTTATCACAACTCCAGCACTTAGTGCTCACTTTACATGAGCTAAAACTCCAAGAAGATGGCCCAAAAGAAGTCGGGATACATGCTCCTTTTATAGCGAGAGGTGTGCCCCTAAAATCTAGGAACTACCTTTCCAAATAAGCCTCCTAACTTGGAGGAATTAGTTGAGATGACTTGGGGAGTGGTTGAGTGACTTTTCTTGATGGAATCTCGTGGCTTTTGGCTTCCTTTGATTGCTCCACATGTCCATAAAAGATTCCCCACGAATTTTTTAGCTTGAAGCTTGACTTTTAACACCAGTGTGGCGGCGAAAATTTTTGGAGAAACATCCCACACTACGAGTGCACTGGCAGGCCGCACCATATGTTTTACAGGTAAACCCTTCATTTTGTCCACTACCACGCAGAAGGGATACCAGGGAATTTTTGGATTTGCAACGAAGTGGCACTATCAATAAGCAATGGCTCAATTATCCTATGCTTCCGAGCCCGCCACATAACTACTTACCAACGGAGGAGTATATGGTAAAAACCATAGAATTTTGGCTACAGAATTATGCGAAGGTACCGGACTTAGCTGTAAAAATGACAAACAAGATACTTAGCATGATCCTCATCGTTTTGAAGGTATTCAAGCACGCGGCCTACACCTTTTTGAACTTCATCGGTATTAATCAGGGAACGGAAATCCTCATTTTTGATCTATCAGTTATGCCCAGCCGTCCAACAATAATGGCTTATTATTCTAGAATTATGTTCTTGCCAAGTGTATATATGCAGACTTTCGAAGAAGCTTTCTTTACAGGATTTTTTGAAATTGATTCCGAAATCTTTTTGAAGATGTCGTCAAATATAAATGCCAGATTAGTGGCATATGAACTTAGCTTCTTCGCAGATCACAGACAGCCACCTAATGACGGTGTGAAGGCAGAACAATGGAAACAACTCATGATACGTGAAGCAAATCTGCTGAATGATACAGAGCAAAGAGTTTATCAAACATATGCCCGTCGCTTATCAAAGCCTGTCGGGGACGACAGAGTCCAAGAGGGGGGCAGTGTTGAAGGAGAGTCAAGTAAAAAGAAGAAAAGAAGAAGACAACGAAAGAAGCAGCTTCACTAAAAAGAAATATCTGAAGATATATCTCTGCAAGAAGCCCCGCAGGGGCGCAACACCCATCTCTACACAGAGCCCCGCAGGGGCGCACACACCAAGGAAAGGACGCAACCCACATGGGTGCTTCAACCTCTTGATCTGTTAGAAGGTCCAGATCGAAGACTGAAGCATCACATCTTCAACCTTCCACTGGTGGCGTGCGTGGCAACCCAGAATTAAGAACCTATAGGTGAATTATACTGCGAAATATCAGGCAGTCAGTCAAAATCCAAGGGTTGTGGGCAAACAAGTCAAATGCATCAGGCCAGAGAATGTAAAACAAGAATTGAGAAGACGCCGTCAAAAGTGAACACCTGTTTTATAAACAGGTAACAATGAGCAAAGGTTGTGTGCAGAGAACAAACTGAAGACAAGAAGCAAAGCCTGTCAAGGGACGACAGAGACGAAAAGGGGGAGAGTGTTGCAGAGCTAAAGAAGTACAAAGCAGAAAAAATACGGGCCCCAAAATTTTTCCGATTTGGACATCATATTTTTGTACCATAATCATTCTTGTAATATATTTTCCGTTGTAAAGGCACTAGAGGAGTCCTCTAGATGCATCCCCATAGAAGATTAGAAGCTTACCCATGTAAAATAGTAGGAAATTAGTCTTTTAGTGAATAAAGTGCCGGTCTCTTGTGTGAAAGGACCATTTTTAGGGCACTAGTATATAAGTCAAATGTGACTCTTTGTAAAGAACTTTTTGCCATTGTGAGAATAGAGAGCACAGAAATTCGAATTTGTGTCTTCTTCACTCCTTATCTTCTTCTTCGTGAGCTTGTATGCATGTGTATTGCTTGGAAAGAGTGTGTTTGAGTGTTGTCTATCCATGAGAGCTACTGTTTGCTGTAGGTAAGGTGTGTGCGACTTGTAGGAAGTGCTGAAGTGTAGGAAAGTATTCCCGCGACTCAGTATTTTGACCATAACTTGAAGTAGGAGCATCAGAATTGAGTGAAACCACTGCCATTGGATGCGTCTTCTCGAGAGCTTCGAAACGCATATGCTATTCGCTATATTTGGAGCTCGGAGCTAGGAGAAAAGTCCAAAATACTGACGGCTGCTGCACCAAGTATCGTTTCGCCATGACCGACAGTTGAAGCTCGTTTGGATAAGTATTTACCTTGATTGTACTCTTTGAGTAGTTCACTTGCATTGATCATTACATGATTGCATGTCCTCATACACTCGGTTAGGGTTCGCATACTCTTTGGATTGATAATTAAAAGCGTGTATCCCCACTATATGCACTTGTGAGGGGATTGAGGTATAGTCTCTTTCTCCGCAAGTCCCTAAGTTGATGCTTAGGTCAACAGCAACTAATCTAGCTTTATATCTAGCTAGTGAAACATCAGCATTCCTCTTTACTTTAAACACACATTTGTTTGGAACAATCTTCATACCTTCTTTCTTTGGCACTAACTCCCATGTGTGATTATCTTTGAGAGCTTTGATCTCCTCTTTCATAGCTTGCTTCCATTCCTTTTGTGTGCAAGCTTCTTCATATGTCTGAGGCTCTTTGTCTTTGATAACCTGCATCATGTATGAAAAATGTGTCGCCATAAAACTATCATAACTCAACCTTTGAGTTGGATGCCTTGTCCTTGAAGATCTTCTTTCATTGCCTTTAGAGAGTTGCTTCTTTAACCTATTTAGCTTTACCATTGGAGTGATTACCTCTTCATATTCTTCTTCACTTGCATCTACCTCACTGTTTGGAGTAGCACTTGCATCTTTGGCTCTACTATGAGCTGAATTTGGAGACAAAGAATGGCTCCCCCTCCATGTTGAACATTCTTCATTTGATGTAGATGCCTCTGGACCTGAAGCCTTTGTGCTTGATTGTTGAACTTGTCTTTGATTTGTTCTTGCATAATCATCACAATCTTCTTCAAGAATCTTTTCCTTTCCTTTATCTTCATACCATGGTCTTAGTTCATCAAAGACCACATCTCGTGAGAATCTTAATTCCTTTGTTCTAGGGTTGTAACACTTGTATCCTTTTTGCTCCGTCGAGTAGCCGATGAAAATGCATTTTTTCTGACCTTGATTCCATCTTTGTTCTAACTTCTTGTGGAATGTGAACAAAGCAAACACATCCAAACACTTCGAAGTGTGTAAGATCAGGTTTCTTACCGGAATATACCTCTTTTGGAGTCAAGTGATGTATTCCCGATGTTGTGCACCTATGCATCAAGTAAATGGCGGTTGTGGTAGCTTCAGCCCAATAGTACAATGGTACCTTCATCTCGTTGAGCATGCATCTTGCAATTTCAGCAATTTGCCTATTTTTCCTCTCAGTGACTCCATTTTGTTGTGGTGTATACCTACAAGTGAATTGCCTTTTGATCCCATTCTCTTGTAGAAAATCTGAAAATTCTTTGGAGAAGTATTCTCCTCCACCATCGGACCTTAAGGTTTTGATAGACCTTCCTGTTTCCTTTTCAACCTCAACTTTGAATCTTTTGAATATAGAAAACACCTCTGATTTTTGCTTCATACAAAATAGCCATACCTTTCTTGAGTGATCATCAATGAAGGTGACAAAAAATCTATTACCAGCCATTGATGCCTCTTGGGTTGGTCCCCATACATCCGTATGTATCAAGTCCAAGATATTTGGAGCCACATAATTGCTCCTTTTGAATGGCTGCTTCGTTTGCTTTCCTAGTTGACAAGCTTCACATAACTCATGTAGTCCAATGCTATTAAATTTTGGAAGACCTCTTACCACTTCATGTTTGCTCATGTCCTTCAGCTTTGGAATGTTGATGTGTCCTATTCTTTTGTGCCATAAGTCCAGCTCTGAAATCTTCTTGTTCCCACATTGAATGTACATGACCTTTCCATGTGGATGTTGGACATCCAAAGTGAACATCCTTCCTTCTCTTCTACCTCGAGCAATGACCTTGAAGCCTTCTTTTGGATTCTTCATGAAGCACCCATTCTCATTGAATATGACATGATAACCCTTCTCTACCATTTGTCCTACTGAAATCAAGTTCTTTGAAATTGTAGGAACATGAAGAACATTAGATAGTACCTTTGCTCTACTTGTATCTCCAAGCCTTATATCTCCAATATGTTCAATCATGTGTTGAGTATCATCACCTGTTTCAACACATCCTTTTCCACTTGGTACCTATAGATTAGTGAACAAACTTCCTTGGCATGACATATGGTTACTACAACCTGAATCAATGTACCATTTTTTGTGACATCTTCACAAGAGCTTCTATACTCATGTCTCATTGCAAGTAGTGTGTCCTTGCTTCCTTCACTTGAGGTGCTTGCATAGTTGCTTTGGTTCCTTTGATTGCCTCCATTTGGTCTTCCATTCTTCAGCCAACAATCACTAGCATAGTGTCCTACTTTACCACAATGATAGCATGTTATACCTTTATGAGAATTGTAGGAGCTTCGACCTCTTCCTCTTCTTCTACCTCGACCTCTTCCTTGTGTGTTGGCATTTGATGCATCCTTGTTGTCTTCCGAATTGTTTTGATTATAGTTGGAGTGGTTGTGACCTCTTCCTTTTCCTCTTGAGCCTCCTCTTGAGTTTCTTCCTTTAACTCGACCTGCATATAACATTTGGTTGTGGTTGTCCTTTCCTTTGGGACCACCGAAGCTAAGCTCTTCTGTGACAAGATGAGGGATTAGTTGTTCAAAACCTGGATATACATCTTTCAAGTTAATGGAAGTTATAAAAGGCTTCCATCTTTCATCTTCTCTCAAGCCATTGAGAGTATAACACACAAGATCTTCATCTTCAACCGTTGTGCCAATAGAAGCTAAAGCATTGTTGGAGTTAGACGTCTGCGGAAGCACGCGAACAGCACAAGGAAGAAGAAGAAGCTTGGAGCACAACACACACGACTGAATGTATTGCTGGAGAATGTACAAAGATAAGTAGCCCATTAGGGCAATAGGCGTATATACAAGCCGGGGGAAAAAAACCTCCTAAAGAGGGAAAAAAGTGCCCCGGCAGTCCTAGAGTGTTCACACACATCACTACCTAAATATATCAACAAATCCCCCCTGGGAGTGATGCGGTGAACAAGGAGCTGGCACTCATGTATAAGGAAGTGCCAAGCTATGTGGAAATCACTCCACAAAAGGAAGTAAGCCCAAAGCTTTGCGGAAAGCTTCAAACTTCTCCCTAGGCAGAGCCTTCGTGAAAAGGTCTGCAATGTTCTCCTGCGTGGGCACATATGCCAAGCTGATCTCCCCAGCAGAGAACCTCTGCCTGACATAGTGATAATGCACCTCAATGTGCTTAGTGCGAGCATGGAACACAGGGTTCCTCGCAACTGCCAATGCGCTCTGACTGTCAGTGAAGATGGTGGTGGCAGAAGACTGGCCAACACCCAAATCAGCCATAAGGCGTCTGAGCCACACACACTCAACAGTCGCTGTGAAAGCTGCCTTATACTCAGCCTCACAACTGGAAGTGGCCACAGTAGGCTGCTTCTTGCTTAACCAAGATATACATGAGCTACCAAGCATGAAGCAAAAACCACTGGTGGACACACGAGTGTCATAGCAACCAGCCCAATCTGAGTCAGAAAAAGCATGCAAATCTGGCGGTAGTGATCCCCCCTTGGGATAAAACAACCCAAGTAGCCGAGTACCACTCAAGTAGCGAAAGATGCGCTTAACCGCTTTCCAATGCGTGACTCCTGGGCAATGCATGAACCTGCTCATCTGTGAGACAGCAAACTGAATATCTGGCCGAGTAATGCATAAGTAAATCAAGCATCCAACAGCCTGCTGATAGAGAACAGCATCAAATGCATCTCCAGCATCATGAAGACTCAATCGTAAACCTGTCTCCATAGGAGTGGCAATAGGCTTACAGTCTTCAAGGCCAAAACGCTGCAATAATGTGTCAATATATTTCGTTTGACACAAAGCCATTCCACCATCAACGTGCATAAACTGGATGCCCAAATAGTGATGCAAATGCCCCAAATCAGACATCTCAAATGAGGCATGCAAATCAGCCTTAAAATCAGCAATATGCTTCTCAAGAGGACTAGTGAGCAGCATGTCGTCTACATAGACAACAATGATCAGAAGCACATCATTAGCACGCTTAACATATAAGGTGCTTTCAGTTGGACTGTTCTCAAAACCATGTGCAATTAGATAGGCATGTATTTTCTCATACCAAGCACGTGGTGCTTGCTTTAAACCATATAACGCCTTCTTTAACCTGCACACCTGGTTTTCATGCCCTTTCTGCACAAAGCCACGGGGCTGAAAAACATACACTTCTTCATGCAAGTCACCATTCAAAAATGCTGTTTTAATGTCCAACTGATGTACATTCCAACCATGATGGGCTGCAAGTGCACAAATGCTCCGAACAGTAGTCATACGGCATGTAGGTGCAAAGGTCTCATCAAAATCAATGCCTCTTTCCTGCGCATAACCCTTTGCAACAAGCCTAGCCTTATACCTGTCAACTGTACCATCAGGTTTACGCTTCAGCTTGTATACCCACTTAGTGCCAATGGCCTTCTTGCCAGGAGGCAAGTCACATAAAGACCATGTACCATTCTTCATTATAGCATCATATTCAGATTGCATAGCAGCCATCCAATTTTCTGAATTTTGTGCTTCATCAAAAGAAACAGGCTCATTCTCATCACAGAGACTAGATGCAGCCATAGCATAGCAATCTGATGCAAAGGAGGTACTATGAGAGCCTGAACGAGTACGATATGACAAAGGTGCATCTAATTTGCTGTCACGCAAGGTCTGCACCAGCCATTTTGGCATAGTTTTTGCCTGTTCAATATCAGCTCTCTCATCAACAAGTGCATCATGTAAATCTGCATCAGAAATGGAATGATCTGCATCATCATATGAAACCTGCAAAGGCTGAGAAGTTGCCTCATTAGGACCAGCGTTAGCCTGTCCACCTGTAAAAAGAGGCATCAAAGTATCATACATGTCTTTGGAGCTAACAGATGTCTCCTTAGTACATGAAAGCAATGGCTGAATAGCATCTTCCACAAAGACAACATCACGGCTAACCAGAATGCGTTTAGTCTGTGGATGATACAGACGATAGCCTTTACTTTCAGAACTGTACCCAACAAAAATACATTTTACTGCCTTATCATCCAATTTTCTGCGATGTTGTTCAGGCACTAATGCATATGCCAAACAACCAAAAACACGCAGATGAGCAACAGATGGCTTGCGGTCATGCCAAGCCTCATATGGAGTGATAGACTGCAACGCTTTAGTGGGACACCTGTTCAGTACATATGCTGCACACATGACAGCCTCAAGCCAGAAACTATGTGGTAAAGCCTGACTTTTGACCATGCACCTCGCCATCTCCATGAGTGACCTGTTCTTTCGTTCAGCAACTCCATTCTGTTGAGGTGTATACGGCACTGTACACTGGTGTTTTATCCCACGTTCAGCCAGAAATGCATTAAAATCTGAAGACATATATTCCCCCCCTCGATCAGAACGGAGGGTGCCCATTTTACATGCTGACAGATTTTCAGCCAAAACCAAAAACTGTTTGAAGCACATGAACACTTCGGACTTTGCTTTGAGTGGATATACCCATGCATGCCTGGAAAAATCATCAATGAAAGTCACGAAGTAAAGGTAATTTCCAAAAGAGGGTGTCTGCATAGGACCACAGACATCACTATGTACAAGCTGCAATTTCTGCATAGCCCGAACTGAACCATCTTTTGGAAAGGAAGAACGCTGCATTTTGCCCAAAATACAGCCTTCACAAACATGTTTTCCAGGTGCCTCAAGTTTGGGCAAAGAGGACACCATTTCAGATTTCTGCAGGCGTAACAAACTAGCAAAATTCAGATGACCAAAGCGTGCATGCCAAAGCTTTGCATCTGACATAGCCTGAGAATCATGAACTGCACATGCCGAATCATTCACAGATCTTTCATAGTCTATGAGCTTATACAGCCCACGACATAAAATGCCAGAAGCAATAATCACATCGCCATTTGAGAGATCATGGACTGTACACCTGTCATCAACAAATTTCACAACCAAGCCAATCTTGGCTAATGCAGAAACTGATAACAGATTCTTTTTGATCCCTGGCACAAATAAAGCATCTGACAAAGTGAAAGAACTACCATCAGCAGTAGTCAGAATGATCTTACCAACTCCCATAACAGGATAAGAGGAGTTATTGGCGCATGTGACAGTATTCCCTGTAGGGGCAGGCTCGAGTGAAGAGAAGAAACTGCGCTGCGAGGTAATATGTTTGGTCGCCCCACTGTCAAAGTACCAAACATCTGAGTCTACTGCAGACATGCACTGATCATGAGAAGATGGGTCAAAACTGCAGACAGTAGTAAACGCCCATTCTTCTTCCTGCACAAGATTTGCAGACTCTGTTTTTGGTGTAGAGGCCTCTGCAACAACCATTCCAGCCTCTTTCTTCTTTGCCTCTTTAGCAGCCAGTTTTGGACAGTTCTTTATAATATGATCATTTCCTTTACAGTACTTGCAGAACAATTTCTGCTTTTCTGATTTCTTCTCATCTTTATCCTGGTTCTTCGATTGTGCAGCATTTGCAGATTTCTGCTTACTAGTAGAAGAGCTCCATTTTCCTTTGCCCTTCTGACTAGCCAGGAAAGCTTGATCTGCAACACGCATAATGGACCTGTTCTGCCTGGACTGATCTTCCTGCAACAGAACAGAGACTAATTCCTCAAATGACAAGGCATTCGGATTGCCTTTCATCATCAACCGAAGAGTAGAGGCAAAACTCTGATATGAATCAGGAAGACCATTCAGAACGGTCTGCACAAGTGAGCTATCTGGTATAACTTCATCAGCAGAAATCAATTGTTCCTTCAGGTCTTTGATCTTTGTAAGAAAACTGTCCATAGAATCACCTTCATTCATGTGCTCACTCTCCAACTGTTTTTGGAGGTAAGCAACACGAGCCTCATTCCTAGCCTGGTACAAAGTGGTAAGCGTATCCCAAGCATCCCTTGCTGTTCTGCAAGAGCGAATGTGAGGAATAATGGCACGTTTGACAGACAAAGCTATCAATGCATGTGCCTGGGCATCTCTGCCATCCCAACGAATCTGCTCTGCAGTAGGTGCAACAGAAACAGCAGCACGAACAGGAATCTGCGGAATATCATCTTCGACACAATCTTCATCAGCTCCAACACCTGTATTTGCAGTACCTGTCGTTACAGGTGTAACAGGACGTCTTTCAACACCCTGCACAATGTTCCACAATCCTTTTGCAACCAGTACATGTCGCATCATATAAGCCCATAATGGGTAGTTGGTACCATCCAACTTATCCTCAACAGCCAACATACGGAATACATCACTGCTTTCAGCCATGGCCGGTGACTAAAATACCTTGATGCACAAAATTGACTGTATCTCAAAAAGTTGAACAGAACTGCCCAGACGAGTTCTACTAGACCTGTAGCAGACTTCGAGACGCTTAAACTGGCGAACAGAAACTAGTATATACCTTTGGCACAAAAGGACGAAATAGCCTGCACAAGCGCTGCGATAGTGCGTTCGGAGGCCGAAACGAGCTCAGATCGCGATTTTGGCACCACAAAGCGAAGCTGTTTTGATCTCGGAAACACCCTGAGTATGCTCACCAAATTTCGTGCGAATCTGAGACTGCAAAACGGAGGAGTGTCGACGGCGCCCTAGAAGAAGCGACGACCTGCTCTGATACCAATTGTTGGAGTTAGACGTCTGCGGAAGCACGCGAACAGCACAAGGAAGAAGAAGAAGCTTGGAGCACAACACACACGACTGAATGTATTGCTGGAGAATGTACAAAGATAAGTAGCCCATTAGGGCAATAGGCGTATATACAAGCCGGGGGAAAAAAACCTCCTAAAGAGGGAAAAAAGTGCCCCGGCAGTCCTAGAGTGTTCACACACATCACTACCTAAATATATCAACAAGCATCGCTTAGCTCCTTAATCTTCAAAGTATATTCAGCTATGGATTGACTCGAACTTTTCTTGATTGTGTTCAACTCATTCTTGAGTTGAAGTTTCCTAGCTTTGGTATTTGTTAAATACATCCTTTCAAGAGCTTCCCAAGCATCCTTAGCTTTCTCTAGATGTTGAATATGCCCTACCATGGCATTAGTAATGACTTGCGAAATGAGGAACATGACTCTCCTATTCCTCTCTTCCCATTCTTTTGCTTGCCTCCTTTGGACTTCGGTGGCCATAGCTTGATTGATTTGAGGTTGAGCATCATCGCCACTCACAATACCCCATAAGCCTTTGCCCATTAGGTAGTTGGTCATTCTAAACTTCCACACGGGATAGTTATCCTTGTCCAACTTCTCTACTTGTTGACCCAAGTCAGCCATTGAAGAGTATCAAAGACTTTGAGAGTTACCTCGAATAGTTATAGTCCTTTGCTCTTGCGTTTGTGAAGCTCCCTCTTGTTTTGTAGCTCCTCTTTTGCTTTGCTTCAACTCCAGCTCTGATGATGAAGCTTCAGCACCAAGTTCGCTCTGATACCAACTGTTGAGAATGAGTTCTCCTATTTGCAACGGAAGTGTGTAGTGAACCCTTGTATGTCCAGCACTTGGACAAACATCTGCACCTTAGATAGCTTGCTGCTCTCAACACAAAACTCAAATGGACTTGATCCTTTAGTCAATCAAATTAGACAAAGAGAGCTTTTTAACAAGCTATAAATCTTAATTTGGACAAGTTTTGATTAGGAAACACAATTGTCAAAGATGAACTATCTATCCACACAGGTATGCTGAAGAACAGAGCTTCACTCTTGGACTAATAGCTCTCTGAATATATACCCTTTGAGAAAGATATTTGGTACAGAGAAATTAGACACAAATAGCTTTCCAACAAGTTAAAAAGCAAGTAATTTGGATGTGTTTTGATCAGGAAACTTGACTCATCAAGATAGACCACCTGCACACATAAGTACACTATAAAACTGGACTTTACTCTCTGACAGATATCTCACAGACTATGAAAGATCTGAATGAGATATTTGAGACAGTGACAGTAGATGCCAAGGGCTTTCCAAGAAGACAAAAGTCACGCAATTTGAATATGTTTTGGTCAGGAAACTGATCCGACCAAAATAGACTACCTATCTACAAAGGTATACTAAAAAACTGGACTTCACTCTTTCACTGATATCTCACAAACTACATAAGCTTTCAAAGAGATATTTCATATGCACAAAGTACACAAGATAAGCTTTCCAATAAATGTTTAAATGCACAAAATGGTTACATATGCACTGAGATATGAGCTCTGCAACAGAGTTGTGTACAAACTGACGTGTCGTTGGAAGGAGTCTAATGGAAAACCAAAATGACAAAATGGCTAGATCCGACTATTGGGAGCCCTTGCCTCTTTCTCTCCTTGTTTTGAATGTGCTCCCACTTCACTTTTATAACCAATGAGCATGTGAAGAAGTTTGTGCCTCATTCTTAACTCACCACTTTCTCCACTACATGCTACTAACTACAAGGCAAGATATTGTATTTCTTACTCATCATGAAGTTTTGACTAGACTTTTTCTTTTCTTATTTTTTCCTTTTTTCCTCTACTTTTCCTTTATCTTTATATTTGGTAAATTTATCCAAGCATGGCTCATATGAAAATGAGCTTGTACATTTATCTTCAACAGAAGTTAGCATAGAAGTAATTAGAGTGTTTGATAAAGTAGTAAATCCTTTTAATGGAGAATGGAGTAGATTGGGAGAAACATAAGGATTCAGTTTCCATTGGATTTTGCCACCCCAAGAACCTTTTCAACCTTTCTTGTTCCTTTATTAGACTAGAGGAACAGAGGTTAACACGAAGGATCCCACTGGGGAATGGTTCCTATCAACTACATGCCGATAACGGGTTTTAGTGGGAGTTATCCAAAGTACCAAAGTGATAAACATCCCATTTGAGTCAATTGTGCATTGGGGACACCACATTGAAAAGATAGGGAAGGCACGACTTCGGAAGGAAAGTGTGCCACAAGTGGAAGTGTGATGCCATAATATTTCCTCGTTTCCAGTTTGCAGGAAATGCAAGAGAAATCTTTGGTGACATCCAATGAAATTTTGTTGTTTGGCAATAACTCAGAGTTTAGTGAAAGTCCGACATCCAGTAAAAGTTTGGTTGTTGACAGTGTTTTGGACACTATCAAAGATCTAATTGCAAACAAAAAGATGCAAAACATGTAGTCTATGGAGACCAAACCTACACCAGAAGTTGTGGTAGATATCACAAAAATTGCAGACGAGCCAGTCTTGAAGCCGATTGCTGTCAAAGAAGGTTGGAGAATGCCAATTGAATGGCATCTTGCACAATTCCCACTATTCTAGAGTAGTAGAACAATGTCCCACACCAAAGATTTAGAACCTATTCAACCACTCAATTTGCAACTCCCACAAGGATTACCTGGCGTTACTGATCAAGGTTCACTGACTACCTCTAATTCCGAAAAAGTAGTGGATGCTCATGAATACTTCAGTCCCAAAGCAATGGAAGAGTTATAGGGTGGTCAATAGAACAGAAGATAGGGAGGACAAAGAAGGAAATTTCTAGCCAGTGTAACTTATGCAAAGTTCGAAGGACTTCTAGGAGATGATCCTAATGCACATGTGAGAACATTCGAAATTAACTACAATGTACTAGAAAATCCAAATGATGCTAAGTAAAAAGCCATCATTTTCCATTCCACCCTAGTTAATGAGGCGACACAACGGTTGAGGAAACTTGACCTTAATCATTTCCAACATTATGATGATGTCTGGAATGCTTTTCTACAGTGCTTTCGACTATAGATGAATGCAGACAAAATCTTTGATTTCTTACAAAACAACAGACAAAAAATGAATCAGGCAATGTAGGAATATGCTACCATATTTTGCACTCATCTCAGATAGCTACCATGGGCAAATGCCAATTTGCAAAATGATGTCATAACACAGTGGTTCATAAATGGGCTTAACCCGCAATTACAACAGGTGATGATAATCCAGTGTACCGGTGGAATGAACCTGGATGTGGTAATCAAGATGGCTTTGTAGTTGGATCATAAAGTAGGCAGATTTGCAGAAGATCTTGAATGGGTAACAATTGGTAAAAGAAAAGCAAAAGAACAAGATTACCACAAATGAAAGAAGGATTGCCAAAATCCAACAACAAATATGGTTGTGATTACACTTGTTGAGGCACAAACTACCACCATCTAGACACGGTCTAGAAAGATCCTGCAACTAGCTGCTGAAATCTTTGAACCAAGATTCAAAGAGTAGCAGTGGACAAGGTAGCTAAATGGGCTCAAGCCGAAGCTACCGTTTTCCCTGATTTGGTATCAATAACTTCTCAAAAAGTAGAATCTCTTGTACCAAAGTACCAAAATCTTCAACAATGTACTTACTTGAACCATCCAGAATATCATCGAAAGATTGACCTTCAAGCATAGCCTGGGATATATTGTCCAAAGCACCAATTACTTTACCTTTAGGAAAACTATTGTCCCTTGTTCTACCCAGTACTGGTTTTATAAGTCACAGTATTACAATATTCTGTACTACTAATGAATCATTTCATAAATGTGCACTATCACACTTATCATATGATAATATAATACTTCCACCCAATCCACTTACAAACGGTCGTGCGCAAGATCAACATTTAAATTACTATTCACGGTTCACATCAATACTTCAATGCAGTAACTTCTAACAGTGATTCTTAATAGACGTAATTAATCACCACACTTAAAGATCAATGACTTAACTACCAAGAATCAACATAGTATTGAACATAGCAACAAAATTAGGAAATTGTCTGCACCACACTACTCCACCATGCACGGTCTTATGGACTTGCCACTATTGATATATTTAGGTAGTGATGTGTATGAGCACACCAGGACCACTGGGGCACTTTTTTCCCTCTTTAGGAGGTTTTTTTCCCCCGGATTGTATATACGCCTATGGCCCTAACGGGTTACTTATCTTTGTACTTTCTAGTGGTAATACATTCAATATTGTGTGTTGTGCTCCAAGATTCCTCTTCTTCCTTGTGTTGTACGTGTGCTTCCACAGCCATCTAACTCCAACAATTGGTATCAGAGCAGGTCCATGCTTCATCTAGGGCATCATCGACACCCTTTCGATTGCGGTCTTAGAATCACACAAAATTTTGTGAGCATACTCAAGAAAATTAGGAGATCAAAATAACTTCGCTATGTGGTGCTGAAATTGCGATCTGAGCTCATTTCGACCTTCGAATGCACTATTGTAGTGCTTGTGCACGCTACTTCAAATTTGTGTGCAAAGATATATATAGGTTTTGGTTCGTCAATATAAGCATCTCAAAGTCTACAATAGGTCTAGTAGAACTCATTAGCGTAGTTTTGTTCAACTTTTTCAGATACAATCATTTTTCTGCATCAAGGTATTTTAGTCAGTGGCCATGGCTAAAAGCAGTGATGTATTCCGTATGTTGGCTATTGAGGATAAGTTGGATGGTACTTGTAGCTCAGTGATGAGTAGCACCTCCTTTAATGTCAATCCGGGAAGACGTGAGGATGGTATGAAGACCTCGAACAAGTGATGGCACAAGTGTGTGAGTGAGAAGCACACTAACATGCACACACATACACACACACGCACACAAGGCAAGAACAAAGAGAGAGACAATGGAGTTCTTTTAGATTACTCAAAAGTGCTCTTACAAGTTCAAATCTATTACAATCTAACCTCAAAAATGAGCTCTCTAGCTCTATTTATAGTTTTTGACTAGCTTTTGGCCCTGTCCAGACCTAGTGTCTGGCCTAGTTAAAAATTAGGTTCTATGGCCTATTTGAGGGCTCAAACGGAGTCTAAAAATCATGAAAATTGGTACGATGATACTTCTAATACTCCTCAAGCTTGAGGACTCCTCGACTTGCACAAAATGGAGTTACATAAAGGTGAAATGGTATTTACAATGATTTTTAGTGATGAGAATCACTGTTATGAAGATGTTGTTTTGGAAAAATTTGAGTGGCCTACTTGCCAGATCTTCGTTGACTACTTTGTCTACTTGTGCCTTCTCTCCGCTCGGGCTCCCTTCTTTGGCTTCCTTGTCTTGTGAGTCCTTGGGTGCTTTGACTGTTGTCAACACCCCCCTCTCTCACATTTGTTGTCTCTGACAGACCCTTGTCGAGCTGAGCGTTGGACATAGTATTGAATGACATCTAAAGCAAGGTGGTGTTCTTCTAGTCGTAGCCCCCATGCTAGGTCTGTTAACAATGCATCCCAATCCACTGGACCTGGAACGTCTGGATGTGGCACCTGCAATTGCTCTGAGTGTATGGTCCTCTCCACAGCGAATAGTTGGAGAAGATGTGAGGGCTTGCGTACGAATATTTCTGAGTGATATTCCCAAACCCTATGATGAACATCTCCTCAAAGGTCTGCTTGAAGCAAGCTGGGAGGTATTTT
Organism: Ceratopteris richardii; assembly: GCA_020310875.1. NCBI lineage: Eukaryota > Viridiplantae > Streptophyta > Polypodiopsida > Polypodiales > Pteridaceae > Ceratopteris > Ceratopteris richardii. The sequence goes on from CM035428.1 coordinate 38,003,627, forward strand.
ATTCTTGCGTGCCAGGCATATATTACCTTTATTGAGGGGTTGGTGCTCATGTCATATACCAGGTCTAGGTTGCCTGAAGTGAAGACAACTCCTAAGAAATGGGGGTCTTTGATGTTCTTGAATGTTCTGAATATGATCAGCATTAATTCAAAGATCTTCATGCACATCTATGCCATCACATCAGGGGTGTTCTGTAGTTGAAGGCTCCAGTGACGGATTGTAGAAATCATGTAAGCAACGGTGGGAGGTCCTTGTGGAGGTGCTAGATAGACATAATTTAACCACTTTGCACAGCCTTTGACATCCTTGACAGCAATGGTAAACTCGGGCCAGGTGCGTCTTCACAGACTGGAACATAACAGGGGTTGTATTTGATAAATAGCGGCATGTTATTCCAGGTACGAACCATTTCAGGGTAAGTTTCTAAGAGTCGTATCCGCCAGGTAGGTTGATGAATGGATCCTTTTTTAGCACTTTCAGGGATATCATCAGGGTCGAATTGTGTGGCGAAAGTTGGGGATTTGCCACATCATCATGGAATCTCCGCATTGTAGTCAGACAGGAGAACACAGTATGGCACGTATTGATCATCGTTAGTGCCTATCCAACGGTGGTGTGACATGTTCCGAAAGTATTCTGAGTTTATGATAGTGTCCTCCAGTTTAGCCATTGATTGGATGTGGACTGCCACTCGATCTTCATGGTTTTTAGCTGTCTTTTCAAGTTTCTGAAGCCATTCAGGTGCTTCGACTTCCAGGGTGTCCATTCCTTTCGAGGTTTGCTGACCTCCTGGCATCGGCATAGGAACATATGGTTCCTCATACGACTCATCCACCTCAATGGGCACCAATTCATCTGGCTCTGGTTCTATTATTGGAGAGAGTTGTCTTTCATGCTCAAGTAGCTTCTTTTGCAATTCTTCCACCTGCTCCTTTAATGCCTTTACTTCCTTTGAAGTCGATCTTGTCCCTATGACCTCGGGTTGTTCCTCCTGTTCCCTGAGCTGGCGGCGTAGTGCATCTCGTTCCTTTTCCAGAGCATCATGTGCTTCTAATAGATCGGCATAGCTTTCCAGGATTGTCTTCATTGTATGTGAGGAGACTGCCTTAAACTGTTCTGGGTCGATCTCGTGGGGGGAGCCTTCCATTGCGGCTTCTAGGTTTTCTTTGTTTTGCTTCTGCAGGCGCTTGTTCTCTTCAAGGGCGGTAGCCATGTGTTTTCTGAGTAGGGTCAAATTACGCCGAACTCTTAGATTATCTATTTGGTAGACTTCAAGTAAATCTTCAAGTTGTTTGACGCCTGGCAACTGTGATGGTTAGGGTGTCTCCAGGAGGGTTTGATGGGCCTGTTCGAGTGTGGTGTAGCGTTGATTGAGATCAGCGTTTTCGTCTTCTGTAGTTGTAAGCCGCCTCTATAGTTGTTGGTGATTCGTAGTTAGTTGACGATGACGGCCTTTGAGAGCCTGATACTCACTCTGTAGTTGGTACATACATTGATGTAACGTCGAAAACACATTATTTACATTAAAGAATGTAGGGAAAGGAGAAGATGCAGGGGGAACGGGGAAGGGAAAGGGAGTCGTGAATGATGTGGAGTCAAGTGGTGATGTGGGTGGAGGGGGTATGGGAGATTGAGGTTGTGTGGGGGGAGGGAGTGGTGTTGTGGCGGGTTATGTTTCCATGGTGTCAAACGTGTGTGTGACTGTGTAGATGGGGATAGTGGGTGGGGTGGATGTGATGTTCGTGAATAGTGTTGTGAAAGTGGGCATGGTGATCCCTCCAAATTGTGTGCCTGGTGAAATAGGAATCCCCATAGCATATGTGGTGAGTGTGGAAGTTGGGGTGGTAGTGTCGTGTGGTGAAGTGAAGTGTGTAGTGAGAGGTGGTGAGGGTGGTGATGTTGGTGCCTCGTGATATTCCTCTGTATGTGTAGTGTCTCCTGGTGCTGATACATTCATGTGAATGTGCTTGCCAGAGTGCATGGGACGGGTAGGCACTCGTTTCTCAAAGCGATGAATATAAGCCATAGCTGAATGAATGGCTTCATCTAAGCCTACCGCGTCTGCGTGCAGGTTCATGGATTCAATAAACATGTCATCCACGCCTTCCTCTGCTAACATTTGGCTCATGAGCACCTTTCCTATCTCGAGCGAAAGTTTGTGTTGTTCCTGGACTCGCTTCATGGTTTCATACAATCTTTTTATTTGTGCCGAATAGGCTGGGACACTTGCTAGTTCTGAAAGTTCTTCATATTCTTGATCATGTTCCTCGTTTGCTTCTTCTTCTTCTGTCTCTTCTTCATCCTCTTCTACTTCTACTACTTTCGGTTGGGTTGGGGCTGAAGTTGTTGTAGTGGGTTGTGGTCCTTGGGTCTGCTCTGCTTCCGTCTCGAGGTTAGATTCATTGATCAGCCTAGCAATTTCTTCATCAGTGAGATCATTCAGGGTGTAGCCCTGTGGAAACTCCATGTCAAAAGGGATTGGAGGGAAAACTAGATTAGGTCCTTCTGTACTCTGTCTGGGCAAGAAAATTGTAAATGGACGGACACGTCGTGTTTGTGGAGGGGTCACTTCCAGTGTGGTAGTGGCTCCCCTTGCTTGGGCACACGGTAATTGGATTGTACCTCTCATTTTCTTTGATGGACGACCCGTTGTGGATAGTTGTCTCTGGAACTCCTGAGCTCTGGACCACACTAGTGCTCGTTGAATGGGCACGTCATAAGCTAAGCATCTATAAATTATTTTTGTTAGTGCACAGCACCCATGAAGAACGTTCTTTTGTTTCTTATTCCATCGTTGATGGGCTAGGTGGATTTCATCTATGATCTAGTGTGGCAGATTGATTGTGAGATCCTCTGTCTCTGCCAAGTACAAGCTGAACCAGATCTTTTTTGGTGGCATCGTGAAGCGTTCTTGGGCAAGGAAAGTGAAGTGTTGCATGATCGTTCGTAGGTGGAGAGCGATGGTTGGTGTCATTTCTACCATGTCCTTCAATTTGTTGAGATCCTTGTGCTTCATCCTGCTTGGAATCATTGTTTCTTTCTCAGTGGGAATATGCATACCTTGCATGTTCAATGCCTCTCGTACTAGGTTGAGGGTCAGTTTGAATCTTTTGAGCTCGTGGCCTGCTTTCAGTGAGGGTAACATGAAAGTACTATCACCTCCTTTGGCTCTGCTAGGGGTGATGGTATTGATAAGGTAGGAGCAGCGTAGGAAATCGGGCTTAGGTAAATGTGCCCGGAAATAGCTATCCAAGCCCGCTTTGATCCATACCGATCGCATTACTTCTGCATTCTGGTACTGCTCAAACTCACGGGTGAAGAAATGGTATCGTCACCATTTGCCATTAAACTCAATTTTTGCCTCCCAAAAGTAGGTTCCGTCTCCCAAGGGTCCTGCGACATCATTGAACCAATGCGCGTGTTTCCCCACTTGAGAAGTGTGTCCCTGAGGAGGGTCCTGAATAGGAAGCACATGCATAGCTCTAAGTTCTTGAGGCCTCTCGGTGAGTTGTGGTTCAAGAAGGAGGGTTTCAATGTCCACAATCTACGCCCTAGACCCTGCCTGGGAACGGATGCCTCCTGCTTCTGCCATGTTATTGTTTGCTTGCTGGTTCTGTGAGAATATAGAAGCATGTGTTAACATTGTAATGGACAAAGTAGAACAGTTTTTGTGCCCGTTACAACATTAACATGAGGTGAATGATGAGTTAGTAGATCAGTGAGTGCTCGATGATTGTGTATGTTGTTAGTGAACACGTAGTCCTATGAGCTAAGTGAAAAGATGCAGTGTGAGAATGATGCAGTTAGTAGGTGGGGATGACTTTACAAATGGGTTCGGGGGGTTTATTAGAAGGTTTGGGCTGCCAAACACAGTGGATGACTTTTGGTTTTGGTCTTGTGGAGACTCTGGAGGGCTTTATGAGGGTGTCTACTTGGAAATGAGGCTTTTTAGGGACCCATTTACAAGTGATTTCGCTCATGCTCATGGGTAAATATGTATTTGTGTGTATCAAATAAGAGGGGGCATCGGCTATTAGAGTGAGTGAACCATGTCGTGCATGGTATGATGTGTGTGTGACTAGTTGAGCGCGCAAGCAAGCCTTAGGCACCCAGATTTGTCTTGATTGTGGGTCAACCTTCATCAACTTCTTGGGTACCCAGATAGACTTTATTTTTACAGAAGAATTTTTGGAGGATTTCTTATTAGTGTCTGGTCGTTGATCACTAATAGGAAGTTGAGCTAGTTGTTGTGGCTTGACCGCAATAGGATGCTTGCCTTTCCGCACCCACACTTGTTTTGATGGTTGAGACACCGTGCTTCGTATTTTCTTTTGGCTTCGAGCATAAGTCGTCTGCTTCTTCTGCCTTTTATCTGCCTCTTGTTGCTGCATCCCGATAGCCTTTGGAAAAGAAGGGAGTTCCATTGTATCATTGACTTTTGTGTTGCGATCATCATCCCTCTGCATCACATAGTTTTGGACAAGAATAGCATGGTCATCTTCATGTGGACTCCTGGAAGGACCAGGAGAATGTGTCTTTCCTAGTTCCTTGAGTGCTTCATTCTCTAATTCAAGCGTAATGCGGTTCTGATTTACCCAGACCTGAAGAAGTCCACTCCTTAGGTTTAGGTTGACTGCATGATCATAGATCCAGTCTTGACCCAAGACAAGAGGCTCAGTGAGATCCTCATCTTGACACACTAGTACTTTAACTTTCATTAAAACATCTTGAATGTAGAGGGGAAGTTCCACCTCGCCCATGCAAGGGGTTTCCACACCTCCCGATCCTATGAGATAAGCTTCCACATGATTGACATTTAAGTTCAATTCTCGACAGTAAGAAAGTTTGATAGCACTAGTGACTGCAACTGAGTCAACCAAGGCCCGTACAGTCCTTGCACTCTTTCCTTGTCCTATCTCTAAGGTTACAAAAGGACGTCGATCAACTATTATATGAGAGTTAATACTTGAAACTTCACACATAGCCATATGATATCCTTGAGCTGCATAGGCCTCTATCCTAGGCCACTCTCTGCCCTATCTTCTCAATTTCATCCTTCGGATGTGTTCCAATGCTTCTGCCTATGCCTCTTGTCGAATTCATTTTTCTTCTACCTTGCGTTTATTGGCAGTGTTGAGTCCATTTAGCATCTCTTCAATCAGGGGTTCTTGATATAACTTGACTTTGCATCCATTGATGTAACTAGGGAGGACATCACCTTCTAGTGTAGCTAGCTGAGCTGCTCCACTCGTTGAGATCCTATTTATGATCATAGGTCCATAGCCTCTCTTCTCTAATTTTTGTGCATGTTGCTTCAAGGTGTAGACCAAAACTAGGTCTCCTGCTTTTAAGCCCTTATCCTTCATATGTGCGTCGAAATATGCTTTTTGCCTCTTCTTAGCTGCGTATATTCCTACTGCCGCTCTCAATCGTGTTTCACCCAATCGTTCAAGATCAAAGATTCTAGAGGAGAGCTCATGGCCTGTCCAATCATGCTCTTGTGCTACTTTCAGTGTAGGTATCAAGAAGTCCAATGGTAGCACTGCATTTTGATCGAATACCATCTGAAAGGGTGTGGCTTGGAGTACCGTTTTATAGGCAACTCGGTATGCCCAAATAGCATGGTGTAGCTGTTTGTCCTAATCAAAGCGTTTATTATTCACCAATTTAGTCAGCACATTGCATAGAATCTTATTTGTGCTTTCGGCTTGCCCATTAGCTTGTGGATGATAGGGGGCAGACTTCTTGTGTATAACCAAGAATTCTTGGAGCAGATTTTCAATAACTTCATTCAAGAAGTGAGTCCCTCTATCACTTACTAGCTCGATAGGTAGCCCGTACCTTGTGAACACATTCTCAAATAAGAACTTGGCTGTCGTCTGGGCATCATTCTTTGAGGTGGCTTTTACCTCTACCCACTTGGTTAGATAGTCTGTGGCCACAATGATATATTCAGCATGTGAGCCCTTAGCTGGGGGATTAATAGGACCAACAAAGTCTATTCCCCACTTAGAGAATGCACGTCCACCCATCATAGGTTTCAGAGGCATCTCATCTTTGCGTATGGGATACTAAGTTCGCTGACAAACATCACACCGTTTCACATAGGTATGTGCATCCATGTGAAGGGTTGGCCACCATAATCCTGCAAATAGAATTGCCTTGATCACCCGATCCGGTGCAAAGTGTCCTCCTGCTACACCTTGATGAGCAGCTTCCAGGATCTTAAGGTATTCACTCTCATGAACACACAATCTTAGGTAATTATCCTTACCACGCTTGTATAAGCTATCTCCAATGAGTGAGTAGTCTAGGGCTTCTTGTTCTAAACTTCTTTTCCTAGCCAAATTCATGTCTTGAGGGAATGTTTTCATCCTCAGAAAGGCTACTAATGGTTCACTCCAATCTGGTACTAGAGACACTTAGTACAAGGTTGCGTGCTCCACAGGTGGTCTAATACGACAGACTGGGCATTCCTTGCACCACCTATGAACATCTGCTTCCATAGTTGGCCAATGCACTCCTAGTCTCCTTAGTGTCTGTATGGTTCGTTGCCTTGAGTAATGTTGTTCTAATGCACCTACATGTGCTAATTGCAACCATTTTGCGTACTCATCCTCTTCCACACAACAAGCTAGGATCCCTTGATCTGTATGCTTGTACATACTTCCTACCATGATCTAGTATTTTTGGGCTTTTACTATCTCCCTATCTTGAGTGTTTATGACTGGATGGTTAGGCCCGTATGTCAATATTGGCACTAATGGCTTAGCCCACTGAGGTACCACTTCCAAATTAAACAAGTAAGCATCAGGAAGGTCATCTGACACTCCTTGTGGGGCCTCTCCCAATGTGAGCCTTGAGAGATGATCTACTCTCAAATGAGTCTTCCCTTTCCTCACCACTACCTCAAAGTCATATTCCATTAGTAAGAGGAACCATCTTACTAATCTACCTGTATTGCATGGCTTGTTTACCAATACAACAGTGCTTGATGATCGATAAAAAATTTAGACTTATTTGCAAGCAAATAGTGTCTAAACTTTTTAACTGCATATACCATGCCTAGTCCTTCTTGTTCAGTGGTGGTATAATTTTGTTCAGCTGCATTCAATTGTCTACTAGCGTAGGCAATTGGAAGATCCATATTACCTTCACCTGTAGGTTGTGCGAGTACACATCCAATAGCATAATTTGATGCATCCACGTGAACATGAAAGGGCTTATTCCAATCTGGTGTGGTCAAGATTGGTGTTGAACATAATCGTCGTTTAAGCTCATTGAAGGAGTTCTCACACTCTTCAGTCCACTCAAAATTGGTTAAAAGTCCATACAAAGGCTTTGCTATGATGGCATACATGTGTATAAACCGTCGGTAATAACCACAATGCCCCATGAAAGCTTGTACTTCTTTGACATTCTTTGGCCTAGGTAGCTCTGCAATAGCTCTAACTTTTTCCTCGTCCATAGATATGCCATTCTTTGACACTATGTGTCCTAGAATCTTGCCTTGTCTGACCATGAAAACACACTTTTCTAGGTTCAGGCAGACTTGATATTCTCTACATTTGTCAAAGATTTGCCTACGTTCAGGTATATGTGTTTGTCTAATGTTGGAATGAGCACAAAGATCATCAACATAGTCCTCTAAATTCTTCCTCAGGAATTCTTTAAATACATGGCACATCAGTCTCTGAAAGGTTGCAAGAGCATTGGTAAGCCCAAATGGCATTACTCGAAAAGCAAATATGCCCCACTCTGTGGCAAAAGCCATCTTATGCTGATCTTCTGGAGCAATGGCTACCTGATTGTAGCCAGAAAATCCATCAAGGAAGTTGTACACTTCCTTGCCAGCTACTCTCTCTAGTAGATGCTCAGTGATAGGAAGCGGATAATTATCTCGAATAGTGGCTGCATTAACCTTCTTCAAATTAATGTACACACATAGCTTTCCATTCTTTTTGGGCACTACTACAATAGGGGATACCCACTCAGTGTGCTCAATTTCATAGATGAATCTAGCCTCTACCAGTCTATCTATCTCCTCCTTGATCTTAGCAGCGTAGTTATTGTTATAAGTGTATGGCTTCTGCTTGGATGGTTTGGCATCTGAGGTCATGGGGATTGTGTGTGAGCATATGTCAGGGTCTTCTACACCTTTTAGATCCTTATAGCTCCAAGCGAATACATCTCTGTACTCTCTTAGCAAAGATATCAACTCTTTCTCTTCTTCTTCCGTCAAGTCATGCCCTATGTAGGTGCATCTCTCTTCTCCTTCTTCTATGGCTACCACTATTTTCTTGGTGGTTTCTTTGTTATCATAGGCCTCTCCTGACTGTGCCTCGCGTTTAGGCATTCTTATCATGACCCTCCTATCATCTATCTCATACTTCTTAAAATTTTTAGGGACCTCAAACAAAGATTCTTCTTCTTCTTTTGGTGTGACTTCTCTCTTCTTCCTTTTTTTAACTTCGCTCTTGGGGTTCACTTGGGAGGTTAACGTCACATCATTCGTGATTTCTCCATGTCTCTAAGGGTAAGCTTCTACTTCATAGAAGTATTCTTCATCTGATGCAAAAGGTGGGTCCATAATGATTGACTCTAGATCGGAGTCACTTGCATCCTCAAATGCATCAGGGCTAGGTTCACATTCTTCAAGAATTGAGTCTCCCATGATTGGTTCTATGGAGAAGACTCAGATGTCATAGCCGTCCTCATCACAGTGGGGTGTCCATTGTTCTTCATTGATGGCTACATCCATTGTTGCTAAAATTTCTGCCCAATCGTGAGGTTCAAATTCTTCGTCAGGAAATACTACAGGTGCATAGGCTGTGTCTTGAATTGATCTATGGGTTTCCTTCGCACCTATCTCTCTGCCTTTTTCTCTCTTCTCTTCTTCTACTACTACTTTACACATCCAGAAGTGAGTGTCTTCACATGAGGATCCTGATCCTATGGAATGCACTGACTCAGTATCATCTTTAGCTCTATGGATGGGATTCCATTGGATAGGGTGTACATTCCTATGAGAGTAATTTTTGAGATTCACTTTGGTCGTGATACCTAAGTGTTGCAAATACAAGGAATTGGTTCCCTAATCCTGTACCACCTGCAACTGTCGCATAAATGGTCTTCCCAAAATCATCTCATAGGCATGGTTCCTACTAAAATCACATATGGCGAAAGTATGCTCAAACTCAACACCACATGTAGTGAGAGTTATTCCTTCTAACAGCCCTAAGGGTCTCTCTATGTGACCATCAGCCATCTGCAATTTCATCCTCGTGGGCGTGAGTGCTAGCTTGCCCCAACGCTTCCATAGGGAAGTGGTAGCAATTGCAACTGCTGCACCTGAGTCCAGAATTGCCTTGGTTGTGTATCCTTGATGGGTGATGGGGAGGTAGGTGTTTCCTTCTTCTCCTTCACTCATATCTCCTATCTTATCTACAGGAATTTTTGGCACTGTTCTATGAGAACCTCCTTGGGAATGCGGTTTAGCTATCTCTGGTACTTGTTTGGCTACGTGTTTCCATAGTTCTAGCCTAACTTTGAGTAACTCTTCTAAAGTGAGATTGCACTGCACTTTAGTATTCTTTACTACCTCCGTATCCGTAGGTGGTATGACCGAGTCTTCGTTTCTCACCATGACCGTGGGTGCCCTCATGTAAGTAGACTTAGCTTCCCATGGACCTGTGAAGTGGGGTAATTCATGTAAAGAATTAGACTCAAAGTCTAATCTCTCTTGAGATTGGGTGCTCTCCTGTTCCTCATAAATGGAGGGAATATCTTGTGGGAATTGATCATGCGCGTCATCCACAAGTTCAATGGGAGGAGGGACTTCACTCTCTTTTGCCCATTTCTCTTCTTGAATCTCTCGTAGGAATTCTAGTGTGTACCTATTCATAGAAGAAGAGGTGTCTGGTTCAGTGGAATTGGGCACATAAGTTTCCTATGGGGGAATGCTTATTCTTTTACTTGCCTCATCTCTTCCTTGTTTTTCTTTTTCCTTGGCAGATCTTGCAATTATGCTCTCTAACTTCTCTAATAGTCCATCCAAGTGCAATTGTGCCTTAGCTGAGCAAGAGTAGTTGAAGAGGCGACTGGCTTCAAACATGGTCTGAGCCAATGCGACCATTTTCGTGCAAAGCTTGGTTCTTTCTATCTCTAAGTCAGCTCTAGGGTAGCACTTGTCATGATCCGTCACATTTGGCCCTTCTTGGATTCTGGCCTGATATGCCTTAAGCATCATGTCTATGTCTTCAGGAGTGGGGTCAGCTAATACTGATCCTACTCTAGGGGGTGGTGGGATGGTTTGAGGTGGGTTGAAAGATGGTGGATTAGATGGTGATGGAGATGAAGGTGGTGGTGGTATGTGAGAGTTTGTTTGAGAGGTGAGTTCAACAATTTTGGCTTTTGTTTCTCTTATGCTTTCTTCTAAGTCGCTCATCTTTTTAGACCATTGTCTTTTCATTCTCTCTCGGCTATCCTTCTAAGCTCTCGACCGTTTCTTGGCTATGCTCTCAGTTTCACTAACCTCTGCACTCTTTTCTTGGCCTAACCCTTGGTTCTGCTGCAAAGCCTGAGCTCTAGTGACTACCTGTACTGGTGCAGTGGAAGTTACACTTCCTGTAGCGTCTACTACTAACCCAATAACATTAATTAGAGTGATTTTTGGCATATTATTGGGATTCTTTGGGCAATCTCCTAAGAGATGCTCCTTTTCGCAATCTTGACAAAAGCCTTGGATTGTTACCGATTGGGGTTGTGTAGGTGCCGACATTAGGCAATCACGAATGAGGTGATCTCCCTGACATCTGTAGCATGGTCCTCTAGGGAATGGGGGTCTTACCTGCCTAGGTTGAGGTCTAGTGTTGGGATTTGTGTACATGATGTTTGCATACTCTGGATCCCAACTAGATTCACTCGGTTCTTCACTATAGTAGGATTCACCATGTTCAGGAGACTGCATGTAGTAAGCATGGGGGCTATCAATATATGTAGAATCAAAGATATGGTCATTGGGATCACTTTCTGAAAGCAATGGTGTTACTGGCACTATGGCTCTATTCAGGTTCTCTTCTATAGCTGCATATCTTACTGGGATCACATTGGCTGGAGTTGGAGGTTGTTGGGCTAGCACTGGTTGAGGTCTCTGTTGGGCCTGATATTGTGGTTGGTAGGTTTGTTGAGGCCTAGCATACTGTTGTGGTGGGTATTGGTTCTGGTATCTGCCCTAGTGTGGATATGGTTGAGGGTAGGTTTGCCTAACCGCTTGCTTATTGTATGGGCAATCTTGTGCTGTGTTATTAGTATATCTCCGTTCTATGGTGCAGTATTGGCTACTGGGATTCACTTGGGGTTGAGCCATAATGGGACATACGTTTGCCATATGGTCACCTCCACAAGTGTAGCACCGCTTAACCGGGGCAAATCTTGGAATTTGGTTGCTAGATACACCTAGTTTTTGAGCTACTTTCTCAGCGAGTTCCTCAATAGGTGTGGATGCGTGGAAGAGAGGCTAGAAGAACTATCTGAGTCTTTGTAGATTTTTGAAATCTCTAATTCCTCCCCTAGGTTATCCTCCATGTCGATGCACATGCGTACACACTCTTCTATGGTCCTTGGGTCCTTTAAGTACACATATGATCTCAACTGTGTACTTAGCAATCCATCTAGGAATAAAGCCACTTGTTTGGCTGGAGTGGGTAGCTTAGGAATCGAACATCTCTCTAGATATTTCCTAAACCTTCTTCTTGCAAGTCTAACCGTCTCTTGAGGGGTTTGCTTGAAGCTATGAATCAGTGAGGAAGTGTTACGCCGTATGCCGCTCTTAGAGAATTCAATAATGAAAGCCTCTAGAAGTTTGTCTATGTTCCTGAAGTGCCTCTCATTTAGTGGTTGAAACCACGTAAGAGCGGTGTTCCTAAGGGTTAGACCAAAGGCATTGTATTGTGTGAACAATTCCTCCACTTGTTCGGCTCTCAAGACTTGCCTAAACTCGGCCACATGATCGTATGGGTCTCCAGTGCCATCGAAGTAGTTCTTCATGGACTTAACCAGCTGTGTAGGTCTCAAGGTTCTGGTGTGTTCCCTAGCCCTTGGCAAAGGAAAATCCTCAGCATTTCTTAGGTTCCTTGGAACTCTAGTTCTCTCTGTTTCTTCTCTATTTGTCTCTTTTCACGTTCGTTCTCTTCCTATTGGGTTGGCAAAGCTCACTTCTGGCCTATCTCTACTTCTATCCCTTTGAGCGCCATGAGCTTGGGATGTTCTAGCCCCTTGGTGGCCAAAAGAGACATTAGATCTTGGTTGGGGAAAAATAAATTCCCCCTTCCAAGTGTAGGCATGTCTACCATGTTTTGTGACCACAAAGATCCTCTCTGAAGTATTGTCTAGGTAGGTCACTTTACCTGGGCTATCCGGATCTTTAAACTCATAGATTGTGATCGTTCCTATCTCATTAGGTTGATCAGACTTATACCTCCAAAAGGCTTCATCGGTCTCTCGATTCAAGAGAAAATCTATGCTCTTATTGTCCTGGGGAATCCACTCTGGTGTGATAATTCTAGTGAGGACAGATTTGCCTCGAGGGGTTTTAGGCTCTCCACCTATGTTCCCTTGCTCTAGGTCACCTATGTCCGTTTCTCGGATCACATTACCAAACTCGTCTGTCCTATCTGGGTAGCTGGTGACTACGTATATGGTTCCTTCTTTGTCCAAGTATGCTCCATTTTCAAACTTGACTGCTGGACGTTCTAGTCCAATGGGTTGATTTGTGTTTTTTATCTGGATCACAGATCTTCCTAGGCTTTCCTCATAGATGCTAGCACCTAATCGGTTGGTCCTAAGGTATTCCAGCTGCATCTTGTAGGGGCCTTCTACCCTATGTAAATATGGCACACCTGAACTTCTTGTAGGTCTCTCCATACCGTGAGACATCTCAGACTCACTAGTTTCAGAGCTAGGGTAGTGCGAATAATGGCTCAACTGCTGGGCCCAAGACCTAGCAGTATGATTGACACTAGCCTCTGAAGACCTAAGACTTTGTCTATCTCTTCCTAGGTGTCTTCCTGATCTAAGGTTCATAAGCCCAATTGAATAATCCCAAATTTCCCAAGTACAATTTTCGTTGCTTTCTTTTGTATTAGTCACTTGTTCTTTTTAATTTTCCTTAGGGTGTCACTTCTTGTCCAATTAATCTTCGTCACAAGAAACACTTAAGTTTTATCGTACTTTGAGTGTGGTCGCTCTATTTAAATTCTTTTCCCTTAGGTTGTATCGCAAATGTAATCTCTTGGTACTTGCACTTGAGTGATTAGAGTTCTTGGACTTGGTCGTGCTTAACGTATCCCTAACTGATCAAAACCTCTATCTGTACTTAGCCTAAGCTAGGGATTGATAGAGGGTGTTGAGAATTTCCAACCTTTAGTTTCTCTCCTTGGTTGCCCTTGTGTGCCCAGGAAGCGTGTTCCCAAGCTTGCACTTGCTCTTGCTTAGATTTCCCTTCACTGTTCTCAAAGGCCCTGTAAAAGTTCCAAAGTTAGCTTAGGATTTGAATTCAATTGACAAAACAGCCCATCTTCATTCATGCAATCCAGAGATCAACATGTTATTTGGCTTTATGCAAAATCATCCTAAAGATTATGACTGTTCAGGGTTCTAGGGTTAAAACAGGCTTGAAACAGGCTAACAGGCAAAGAAAACTTCTCAAAATACTTTGTGTAGCGGCCTCACAATGCTCTAACAAATTTCTAATGTTTCCCAAATAATACCCCAAAATAGACCAACTATCTTTGCCCTAAAAAATGGCCGAATTTGCCCGTCAATCGCGATCGAGTGGTCTGTCAATCGCGATTGATATGTCAGTCGTGATCGATGTGTCGGTCGTGATTGACAGGTCCGACGTGGCTGTCAGTCGCGATTGATAGGTCAATCGTGATTGACACATGGCCCAAAAATTCAGTCGATCGTGGTCAAAGGGCCGTTGACTCTATCAATCACGATTGATGGGTCGATCACGATTGACAGGTCCATCACGAGGGTTCTATCGGTCATGGTCAAATAGTCGTTGACTGGGTCGGTAGCGATTGACAGGTCCGTGGGGGTTGTCAATCACGATTGATGGGTCGATCGCGATTGATGGCTCAATCGTGATTGACACGTGGTGCGCGCAAATTCTGTCGGTCGTGGTCAGTCGGTCGTTGACTCAGTCGGTCGCGATCGAGGTGTCGGTCACGATTGACAGAGCTGTCGGCAAGTGTCCGTCGTCGTTTGTCGATCGCGATTGCCAGAAAACAGAGACATATTAAAATTTCAAACACATATTTAGGATGCCCTAGGCCTACACATCATGGTGATGCACTTTGTTTTGCAAAAAAGTCAACTTTTTTGTCAGTCGTGATTGATAGAGGTCAATGCCTCGGGACCTGCACAGTCATATTTTTTACCTGTTGGAGCTGGTGCAGCTGCTGGGGATGCTGATTCCTACAAAAAATCTCACAAAACACAGAATAGCACAAACACACATACGCTCTCTCGCTCTCTCTCACAAGTGAAATGAGGGGAATGGTATGGGTAAGGTGATATGACCAAAAACTGAAATTCTTTTCGCGATGATGGAAATGGAGGTGGGAGATGGTGAGGATGATGATAGTGAAGAAAACCAAAGAAAATAGATAAAAGTAAAGAAATTACCTACGACTCCAATGCCTCAACTCTACGCCTTACCATCACACGCTCGTCCTCAAAGCTCGATCCCCGGCAACGGTGCCAAAAATTGGTGTAGCTCAGTGATGAGTAGCACCTCCTTTAATGTCAATCCTGGAAGACGTGAGGATGGTATGAAGACCTCGAACAAGTGATGGCACAAGTGTGTGAGTGAGAAGCACACTAACATGAACACACATACACACACACGCGCACACAAGGCAAGAACAAAGAGAGAGACAATGGAGTTCTTTTGGATTACTCAAAGTGCTCTTACAAGTTCAAATCTATTACAATCTAACCTCAAAAATGAGCTCTCTAGCTCTATTTATAGTTTTTTACTAGCTTTTGGCCCTGTCCAGACCTAGTGTCCGGCCTAGTTAAAAAGTAGGTTCTATGGCCTATTTGAGGGCATAAACGGAGTCTAAAAATCATGAAAATTGGTACGATGATACTTCTAATACTCCTCAAGCTCGAGGACTCCTCTGCTTGCACAAAATGGAGTTACAAAAAGGTGAAATGGTATTTACAATGATTTTTAGTGATGAGAATCACTGTTATGAAGATGTTGTTTTGGAAAAATTTGAGTGGCCTACTTGCCAGATCTTCGTTGACTACTTTGTCTGCTTGTGCCTTCTCTCCGCTCGGGCTCCCTTCTTTGGCTTCCTTGTCTTGTGAGTCCTTGGGTGCTTTGACTGCTGCCAACAGTACCAATTACCCATCGTGGGCTTATATGATGCGACATGTATTGGAAAGTAAACGTTGAATAGCATCTTCCACAAAAAAAACATCACGATTGACCAAAATGCATTCAGTTTGTGGATGATACAAACGATAGCCTTTGCTTTCAGAACTGTACCCAACAAAAATACATTTTATTGCTTTATCATCCAATTTCCTGTGATGTTATTCAGGCACTAATGCATATGCCAGACAACCAAAAACACACAGATGAGCAACAAATGGCTTGTGACCATACCAATCCTGATATGGAGTGATAGACTATAGTGCTTTAGTGGGATACCTATTAAGTACATATGTTGCACACATGATAGCCTCAAGCCAGAAACTATGTGGTAAATCTTGACTCTTGATCACCATCTCCATGAGTGACCTGTTCTTCACTTCAACAACTCCATTCTATTGAGGTGTATATGACATTGTACACTGATGTTTTATTCCACGTTCATCCAGAAATGCATTAAAGGTAGAAGACAAATATTCCCACCCTTGATCAGAACGGAAAATGCCCATTTTACATGCTGATAGATTTTCAACCAAAACCAAAAACTGTTTGAAGCACATGAACACTTCAGACTTTTCTTTGAATGGATATACCCCTGCATGCCTAGAAAAATCATTAATGAAAGTCATGAAGTAAAGATAATTTCCAAAAGAGCGTGTCTGCATAGGACCACATACATCATTGCGAAAAAGTTGCAATTTTTGTGTAGCTCAAACATAACCATCTTTTGGGAACGAAGAACACTGCATTTTTCCCAAAATACAATCTTCACATACATGTTTACTACGTGCCTCAAGTTTGGGCAAAGAGGATACCATTTCAGATTTTTGTAGGCGTAGCAAACTAGCAAAATTCAAATGACCAAAGCATGCATGCCAAAGCTTTGCATCTGGCATAGCCTGAGAATCATGTACTACACATGTTGAATCATTCATAGATTATTCATAATCTATGAGCTTATACAACCCACGAGATAAAATGGCAGATGCAATAATCACATTGTCATTTGATAGATCATGAATTGTACATCTATCATCAACAAATTTCACAACCAAACCAAGCTTGGCTAAGGCCAAAACTGATAACAGATTTCTCTTGATCCCTGGCACAAATAAAGCATCTCACAATGTAAAAGAACTACCATTACTAGTAGTCAGAATGATCTTACCAACTCTCGTAATAGGATAAGAGGAGTTGTTGGTGCATGTAACAATATTCCCTATAGGGGCAGGCTCGAGTGAAGAAAAGAAACTACACTACGAGGTAATATGTTTGGTCACCCCACTATCAAAGTACCAAACATCTGAGTCTACTGCAGACACGCACTGCTCATGAGAAGATGTGTCAAAATTACAAACAGTAGTAAGTGCCCATTCTTCATCCTCCACAAGATTAGTAGACTCTGTTTTTGGTGTCGAGGCCTCTACAACAACCATTCCGGCCTCTTTCTTCTGTTTGAAGACTTCTTGAGCCACATGATCTCACATGTAGCAAGTGCTAAAGCTCTATATTCAGCCTCAGTAGATGACAATGCAACTATAGGTTGCTTCTTGGACATCCATGAAATGACTCTTTGACCTAGCATGAAGACATAGTCAGATGTGCTCCTTCTATCCTCCTTTGAACCAGCCCAATCAGCATCACTAAAGCCTTGAGGTTGTAATCCATCTCCATAAGGGTAGTACAACCCTTGGTTGATAGTGTGCTTGATGTACCTAAGCACTCTCTTGGCCGCATTCATATGAACATCAGTTGGTGAATTTAGAAATTGAGAAAGAACTCCTACAACATAAGACAAGTCAGGTCTTGTGATGGTAGCATAAATAAGGCTTCTAATTATGCTCCAAAATGTTGAAATATCTTCAAGAGTTTGTCTTTCACTTGTACATGACTTTGTTTGGATCCACAGGTTGTGTGAGTGGCTTACATCCACTCATACCATACTTATAAAGTACATCTAGCAAGTATTTCCTTTGAGCAAGGTAAATACCATTTTTCACATAAATAACTTCAATCCCAAGAAAGTATTTAGGAACTCCAAGATCTAAAATCTTGAATTCATTTCCAAGCTTGGCCTTGATCCATGTGATACCTGCATCATCACTTGCTGTTATAATCAAGTCATCCACATATATGCATACATAGACAACTAGTCCTCCTTCCTTCTTGAGGTATAAGGAAGGATCTCCATCATTTGGCTTGTATCCACACCTGCACAAGTACTCCACAAGCCTTTGATTCCATGCCCAAGGAGCTTGCTTTAAACCATACAATGCTTTTCTAAGTTTACAAACAAAATCTGAATATTTAGGGTTCTCAAACCCTAATGGTTGAGTCATGTAGACTATCTCCTACAAATCACCATTAAGAAAAGCATTCTTTACATCCAATTGATATATTGGCCACCTCCTAGATGTGGCAGCCCCAATGATTGCCCTAGTTGTGGTCATCTTTGCAACTGGGCTGAATGTTTCTTCATAGTCAATCCCATAAGATTGAGCAAATCCTTTTTCCATGAGCCTTGCTTTGTACCTAGCAATTGAACCATCAAAATTTATCTTCACTTTTATCGACCCATTTGTTGCCAATTACCTTCATCCCTTCTTTTCTTGGAACTAGACTCCATGTGTTGTTGTCTTCAAGGGCTTTGTACTCTTCTTGAATATCTTCCTACCACTCCTTTGTGTCTTTGGCCTCTTCATAGGTAGAAGGTTCATGATCTTTGATAACCTTAGTCATGAAATCATAATTCCTAGCAATATAAATATCATAAACAAGCCTTGAGATTGGATGTTTTACCCTTGTTGACCTCCTTTCTTCTCCTTTTGGTGGAATGAACCTTCTTTGCCTTGGTGCCTTGATCTCTGCTTTTGATGTAGCTCCCCCTTCTAACATAGGTTCTTCAAATTCCTCAACTTCATGTCCATCTTCATCAAGCTCTACCAATCTTGCCTTTCCTTTATTCATTGATTGATGGGCTGAATCCATGCTTGAACTCCTTTGTATGCTTGAACCACTGATTTCCAAGCTATCTTGAAACCTAGCTTCATATCTCCTCTCTGACTCTTCAATATCTTCATCCTGCAATGGAACTTTGGAAGCATACCATGGTTTGAGTTCATCAAATACTACATCTCTAGATAACTTTAACTCCTTTGTATTAGGTTTATAGCACCTGTAACCTTTTTGCTCCATAGCATAACCAATAAACATACATCTTTCAGCCCTTACATCCATCTTACCTCTCAATTCTTGTGGCACATGTGTGTAGCATACACACCCAAAGATTCTAATGTGCGAAAGGTCTGGTTTCCTTCCACTCCATGCCTCCTCAGGTGTCATGTCATGTACCCTTGGTGTGGGACACCTATTCATCAAGTACACAGTAGTAGATACAACATCTACCCAATATGTTAAAGGCACATTCATTTCATTTAACGTACTCCTAGCAATTTCAACAATATAACTATTCTTCCTCTCTGCCACCCCATTTTGTTGGGGAGTATACCTGCAAGTGATTTGCCTCCTTATCCCTTGGTCTTGCAAGAAATCACAAAAGGCATGGGAGAAGTATTCTCTCCCTCCATCTGACCTTAGGGTTTTGATGTAGCAACCTGTCTGCTTTTCAACTTGTACCTTGAATTTTTTGAACACATCAAACACATCTAATTTTTGCTTTATACTATACGACCATACTTTTCTTGACTAGTCATCTATGAAGGTTACAAAGTACCTATTACCTGCAAGAGAGGGCTTTTCGGTTGGTCCCCACACGTCTGTGTGCATAAGGTCTAACACACCATGTGCTACATATCCACTCTTCTTGAAGGGTTGCCTAGTAGTCTTGCCTAGTTGACAAGCTTCACACATCTCATGCAACATTTGTAATGAAAAATGTGGTAAACCTCTTACCAATTGCCTCTTCTCCATGTCTTTCAACCTTTGAATGTTGATGTGACCACACCTTTTGTGCCACAAATCCAAATCTCCAATCGTCTTGTCTCCATAGCTGATGAACATTGCCTTATTGCTTTGTCCTTTGCCAATGTCAAGAGTGAACATCCTTCCTTCCTTCTTTCCTTTGTCTATCAGCTCATAGCCATTCCTTGGGTCTTCAATAAAGCATCCTTTGTGGTTGAACTTGACTTGGTATCCCTTTTCAACCATATGCCCAACAACCAAAGACCCTTTCCTATGAGGAAGTTAGAGATTCTAAACTTCCAAGGTTGGTAATTGCTCTTTCAAGCTTCTTAATCTAAGTATTATAGTCTCCCATTATGTACGAGACTATAAAGTGGCTCTAATACCTCCTTGGATTGTGATAGATGTGAGAAATACTGATATGTTACCTTCCCACAAGAGTCTCCACTTGTCGTGAACTTTCGATGATGATAGAAGCTCCCCCTTGCTTCAAATCCTTCTTGAAATCCTTCTTCACATCTTGCTGGTCTTTGCTTCCATCCTTGGCTCTCAAGCAACTTCAAGGCCTCCTCTTGATGTCCTCAATGCTCAATGATGAGCTCTAATACCATTGATGGAGTATATCCACTCCTAGTTGTAGCAAAAGAATTCCTAGGACCAAACAGTTCACTAGCACAGTCCACCAAAAATTGAATTGCTCTTTGGACCTGAGGATTGATCTTATAATATTTTGCACAGTAAATGTAGACTAGTTACGAATTCCAACAAGCCATAGATCACTCAATTTGGAGAATATGACCTATGGCAACCACCTTGCACAAGACAGATCAAAATCTGCCCAAACAGATAGCTATCATTTATGTGAAGAGAGATGGTGGATGCAATCCGAAGATGAGTTGGTGCTGCTACAACCGGCTTCACATCAGCCAACTGAGACTTCAGAGTTGATTAGTAGACCCTTTGAGCTTCCTAAATCCACCAAACTATCATCCAAGTACTTTGGAACTTGTATCTCAAAAGTTTGAGTCAAGACAGACTAGTTGTGAAATGACTAGCTCCCAAAACTTGCTATTTTTGAACATACACCTGCTAGAAAAAATGAACAGTGCTCTCAACCTGGTAGGAATTAGAAAAATTCCTTTTGGAAATAGCAAATAGATTTATGTACCTTGCCAATCCAAGTTAAAACACTTCAAATGATAAACTCAGCACTGAGGACCAAATTCATCAATATCAAGAACATGCCCACCATTCTCGGGGCTCTGTAGAGATAGACTAGTGAGCAGTAAAATGCAGATATCTCCAAAACTATAAATCAAATGACCATGAAATTTTATATACAGAAACTAGACTTCAAGAGCAATCTAACGCACTTCAAAACTTTGAAAAAGGTGTTATCGTTAGTGTCCATGTGACAACCAAGGCATAGACCTTGGCATACCTTGTCATCCGAGTCACCGAAGTCACCGTTGGCGCCGTTGGATGCATGCGAGAGAGGACCTTAACAATCAAGGAATATAGAGTTCTCGGTACTTCCCGGGAGGTCACCCATCCCAGTATTGTTCCCCTCATAGCTCGCTTAACCGTGGCAATCTCTTGCCACTAAGCTACACTCTTGTGGTGTCTAAAGAAGGGGAAAGACTAAGGTTGACATTACCTTGAACATGTTTTGGTCCCTCAAAGCTTCATTCTTTGCTTTCAAAGCCTATTTTTGAAGCATTTTTTGGGTGTCTTTTGGAGCCATTTTGGAGTACTTCCACACATAGATCTCTTCACATAGATTCAAGAACATCAAGAAGAGTGTTCTTTGTACTTCTCTGACAATAAATATCAACCCTTGGGGATATGTTTTCAGCCACACTCGTAAACCTACAGGTTTCTTGAAAGGTTTCAGTTTGGTGGGAGCAACTGCTGCAAATTTATGCAGGTTTTTGAGCCTAAAACATCATAGTTGACAGACACTTGCAGGTGTTATTGGCTAGTTTTTGGGCTCTGCATTCATCCTTTTAGTGTCATTTTACTACATATATTGGGCACATATGCACCATGTATGCTTTTGTGAATACTGCTTATGTACGTCCATGTGGTCATTGATATAGTGGTTACGTTTTTTGCATAAAGCCTTTTTCATTTGATAAAGAGGGTCGTGGTGAGGTTTTCTTAACAGGGCGACTGTGAAGAGATGGATAGGTATGTGCTTGAAGATGAAGAGGTGTTGCAAAATCCTTGATCTACACCAGCCAAATGAACTCCAGGAGTATATGGTGGGCCCTTTTAGCTTGCCAATGGATGTATTAGACACCCTATGTACCTTGGAAGACCACTCTCAAAAAGATAGATCAAAACAGATAAGTTGGAGTTAGCTTAGAGGTTAAGAACTTGCTATTTTGGTTCATACACATGTCCAGTGTTTTGCAAAATTTTCTAAGCACAGCAGCAATTAACTTAATTCCTCTTGGGGAACTCTAGTTAACTTAAAGAGCTAACTTTCAAGAGTAATATCATCAAAAATAATGAACCACACACTGAGAATGATGTTTAGCAAGTGATGACATCATCCCGATTTTCACGGGCTGCAGTTTGAGACCAGTGAGCAGAAAAATGAACATAACTCCAGGTTTAAGACTCCAATGATTATGGAACTTTGTATGCTTATACTAGACAGTAAGTTGAATCCAACACGCTTTAAATCATTGAGATTGGATAAGTACACACTGAGCAACACCTCTGACAAGATGAGTAAAAAGGTCGGGTACTTGACAGAGAAGTGAAAATGACATATAGGGTTGACTTCAACTGAACATAACTGAAGATTGCAATACCCAAATGAAATGAAATTTTATGAGAATATATTAGAATTATAGAGCTAAGGTTATCAAGTTAAATCACTAAAAATAATGCACCAAGCTTAGAGAAATCATCTCTGCAATCTGACTGAGAAAACTGAGAGATATGTCAGTTAGTAGTACACTTCACAAGAACATGGAAATATGAACTCAAATGATCATGAAAATGAAAGTATATTGCTTGTACAATACAATGGACTTACTGATACATATGTGTGCCTTGTAATCACACCTTGATATTGTTGATATATTTAGGTAGTGATGTGTGTGAACACTCTAGGACCGCCGGGGCACTTTTTTCCCTCTTTAGGAGGTTTTTTTTCCCCCGGCTTGTATATACGCCGATTGCCCTAATGGGCTACTAATCTTTGTACATTCTCTAGTAATACATTCAGTCTTGTGTGTTGTGCTCCAAGCTTCTTCTTCTTCCTTGTGTTGTTCGCGTGCTTCCGCAGACGTCTAACTCCAACAATTGGTATCAGAGCAGGTCGTTGCTTCTTCTAGGGCGCCGTCGACACTCCTCCGTTTGCAGTCTCAGATTCGCACGAAATTTGGTGAGCATACTCAGGGTGTTTCCGAGATCAAAACAGCTTCGCTTTGTGGTGCCAAAATCGCGATCTCAGCTCGTTTCGGCCTCCGAACGCACTATCGCAGCGCTTGTGCAGGCTATTTCGTCCTTTTGTGCCAAAGGTATATACCAGTTTCTGTTCGCCAGTTTAAGCGTCTCGAAGTCTGCTACAGGTCTAGCAGAACTCGTTTGGGCAGTTTCGTTCAATCTTTTTAGATATAGTCAATTTTCTGCATCAAGGTATTTTAGTCACCGGCCATGGCTGAAAGCAGTGATGTATTCCGTATGTTGGCTGTTGAGGATAAGTTGGATGGTACCAACTACCCATTATGGGCTTATATGATGCGACATGTACTGGTTGCAAAAGGATTGTGGAACATTGTGCAGGGTGTTGAAAGACGTCTTGTTACACCTGTAACGACAGGTACTGCAAATACAGGTGTTGGAGCTGATGAAGATGGTGTCGAAGATGATATTCCGTAGATTCCTGTTCGTGCTGCTGTTTCTGTTGCACCTACTGCAGAGCAGATTCGTTGGGATGGCAGAGATGCCCAGGCACATGCATTGATAGCCTTGTCTGTCAAACGTGCCATTATTCCTCACATTCGCTCTTGCAGAACAGCAAAGGATGCTTGGGATACACTTACCACTTTGTACCAGGCTAGGAATGAGGCTCGTGTTGCTTACCTCCGAAAACAGTTGGAGAGTGAGCACATGA
This sequence comes from Ceratopteris richardii, assembly GCA_020310875.1. Classification (NCBI taxonomy): domain Eukaryota; kingdom Viridiplantae; phylum Streptophyta; class Polypodiopsida; order Polypodiales; family Pteridaceae; genus Ceratopteris; species Ceratopteris richardii. The sequence goes on from CM035428.1 coordinate 38,027,128, forward strand.
ATGAAGGTGATTCTATGGACAGTTTTCTTACAAAGATCAAAGACCTGAAGGAACAATTGATTTCTGCTGATGAGGTTATACCAGATAGCTCACTTGTGCAGACCATTCTGAATGGTCTTCCTGATTCATATCAGAGTTTTGCCTCTACTCTTCGGTTGATGATGAAAGGCAATCCGAATGCCTTGTCATTTGAGGAATTAGTCTCTGTTCTGTTGCAGGAAGATCAGTCCAGGCAGAACAGGTCCATTATGCGTGTTGCAGATCAAGCTTTCCTGGCTAGTCAGAAGGGCAAAGGAAAATGGAGCTCTTCTACTAGTAAGCAGAAATCTGCAAATGCTGCACAATCGAAGAACCAGGATAAAGATGAAAAGAAATCAGAAAAGCAGAAATTGTTCTGCAAGTACTGTAAAGGAAATGATCATATTATAAAGAACTGTCCAAAACTGGCTGCTAAAGAGGCAAAGAAGAAAGAGGCTGGAATGGTTGTTGCAGAGGCCTCTACATCGAAAACAGAGTCTGCAAATCTTGTGCAGGAAGAAGAATGGGCGTTTACTACTGTCTGCAGTTTTGACCCATCTTCTCATGATCAGTGCATGTCTGCAGTAGACTCAGATGTTTGGTACTTTGACAGTGGGGCGACCAAACATATTACCTCGCAGCGCAGTTTCTTCTCTTCACTCGAGCCTGCCCCTACAGGGAATACTGTCACATGCGCCAATAACTCCTCTTATCCTGTTATGGGAGTTGGTAAGATCATTCTGACTACTCCTGATGGTAGTTCTTTCACTTTGTCAGATGCTTTATTTGTGCCAGGGATCAAAAAGAACGTGTTATCAGTTTCTGCATTAGCCAAGATTGGCTTGGTTGTGAAATTCGTTGATGACAGGTGTACAGTCCATGATCTCTCAAATGGCAATGTGATTATCGCTTTTGGCATTTTATGTCGTGGGCTGTATAAGCTCATAGACTATGAAAGATTTGTGAATGATTCGGCATGTGCAGTTCATGATTCTCAGGCTATGTCAGATGCAAAGCTTTGGCATGCACGCTGTGGTCATCTGAATTTTGCTAGTTTGTTACGCCTGCAGAAATTTGAAATGGTGTCCTCTTTGCCCAAACTTGAGGCACCTGGAAAACATGTTTGTGAAGGCTGTATTTTGGGCAAAATGCAGCGTTCTTCCTTTCCAAAAGATGGTTCAGTTCGGGCTATGCAGAAATTGCAGCTTGTACATAGTGATGTCTGTGGTCCTATGCAGACACCCTCTTTTGGAAATTACCTTTACTTCGTGACTTTCATTGATGATTTTTCCAGGCATGCATGGGTATATCCACTCAAAGCAAAGTGCGAAGTGTTCATGTGCTTCAAACAGTTTTTGGTTTTGGCTGAAAATCTATCAGCATGTAAAATGGGCACCCTCCGTTCTGATCGAGGGGGGGAATATATGTCTTCAGATTTTAATGCATTTCTGGCTGAACGTGGGATAAAACACCAGTGTACAGTGCCGTATACACCTCAACAGAATGGAGTTGCTGAACGAAAGAACAGGTCACTCATGGAGATGGCGAGGTGCATGGTCAAAAGTCAGGCTTTACCACATAGTTTCTGGCTTGAGGCTGTCATGTGTGCAGCATATGTACTGAACAGGTGTCCCACTAAAGCGTTGCAGTCTATCACTCCATATGAGGCTTGGCATGACCGCAAGCCATCTGTTGCTCATCTGCGTGTTTTTGGTTGTTTGGCATATGCATTAGTGCCTGAACAACATCGCAGAAAATTGGATGATAAGGCAGTAAAATGTATTTTTGTTGGGTACAGTTCTGAAAGTAAAGGCTATCGTCTGTATCATCCACAGACTAAACGCATTCTGGTTAGCCGTGATGTTGTCTTTGTGGAAGATGCTATTCAACCATTGCTTTCATGTACTAAGGAGACATATGTTAGCTCCAAAGACATGTATGATACTTTGATGCCTCTTTTTACAGGTGGACAGGCTAGTGCTGGTCCTAATGAGGCAACTTCTCAACCTTTGCAGGTTTCATATGATGATGCAGATCATTCCATTTCTGATGCAGATTTACATGATGCACTTGTTGATGAGAGAGCTGATATTGAGCAGGCAAAAACTATGCCAAAATGGCTGGTGCAGACTTTGCGTGATAGCAAATTAGATGCACCTTTGTCATATCGTACTCGTTCAGGCTCTCATAATGCCTCCTTTGCATCAGATTGCTATGCTATGGCTGCATCTAGTCTCTGTGATGAGAATGAGCCTGTTTCTTTTGATGAAGCACAAAATTCAGAAAATTGGATGGGTGCTATGCAATCTGAATATGATGCTATAATGAAGAATGGTACATGGTCTTTATGTGACTTGCCTCCTGGCAAGAAGGCCATTGGCACTAAGTGGGTATACAAGCTGAAGCGTAAACCTGATGGTACAGTTGACAGGTATAAGGCTAGGCTTGTTGCAAAGGGTTATGCACAGGAAAGAGGCATTGATTTTGATGAAACCTTTGCACCTACATGCCGTATGACTACTGTTCGTAGCATTTGTGCACTTGCAGCCCATCATGGTTGGAATGTACATCAGTTGGACATTAAAACAGCATTTCTGAATGGTGACTTGCATGAAGAAGTGTATGTTTTTTCAGCCCCGTGGCTTTGTGCAGAAAGGGCATGAAAACCAGGTGTGCAGGTTAAAGAAGGCGTTATATGGTTTAAAGCAAGCACCACGTGCTTGGTATGAGAAAATACATGCCTATCTAATTGCACATGGTTTTGAGAACAGTCCAACTGAAAGCACCTTATATGTTAAGCGTGCTAATGATGTGCTTCTGATCATTGTTGTCTATGTAGACGACATGCTGCTCACTGGTCCTCTTGAGAAGCATATTGCTGATTTCAAGGCTGATTTGCATGCCTCATTTGAGATGTCTGATTTGGGGCATTTGCATCACTATTTGGGCATTCAGTTTATGCAAGTTGATGGTGGAATGGCTTTGTGTCAAACGAAATATATTGACACATTATTGCAGTGTTTTGGCCTTGAAGACTGTAAGCCTATTGCCACTCCTGTGGAGACAGGTTTACGATTGAGTCTTCATGATGCTGGAGATGCATTTGATGCTGTTCTCTATCAGCAGGCTGTTGGATGCTTGATTTACTTATGCATTACTCGGCCACATATTCAGTTTGCTGTCTCACAGATGAGCAGGTTTATGCATTGCCCAGGAGTCACGCATTGGAAAGCGGTTAAGCGCATCTTTCGCTACTTGAGTGGTACTCGGCTACTTGGGTTGTTTTATCCCAAGGGGGGATCACTACCGCCAGATTTGCATGCTTTTTCTGACTCAGATTGGGCTGGTTGCTATGACACTCGTGTGTCCACCAGTGGTTTTTGCTTCATGCTTGGTAGCTCATGTATATCTTGGTTGAGCAAGAAGGAGCCTACTGTGGCCACTTCCAGTTGTGAGGCTGAGTATAGGGCAGCTTTCACAGCAACTGTTGAGTGTGTGTGGCTCAGACGCCTTATGGCTGATTTGGGTGTTGGCCAGTCTTCTGCCACCACCATCTTCACTGACAGTCAGAGCGCATTGGCAGTTGCGAGGAACCCTGTGTTCCATGCTCGCACTAAGCACATTGAGGTGCATTATCACTATGTCAGGGAGAGGTTCTCTGCTGGGGAGATCAGCTTGGCATATGTGCCCACGCAGGAGAACATTGCAGACCTTTTCACGAAGGCTCTGCCTAGGGAGAAGTTTGAAGCTTTCCGCAAAGCTTTGGGCTTACTTCCTTTTGTGGAGTGATTTCCACATAGCTTGGCACTTCCTTGTACATGAGTGCCAGCTCCTTGTTCACCGCATCACTCCCAGGGGGGGATTTGTTGATATATTTAGGTAGTGATGTGTGTGAACACTCTAGGACCGCCGGGGCACTTTTTTCCCTCTTTAGGAGGTTTTTTTTCCCCCGGCTTGTATATACGCCGATTGCCCTAATGGGCTACTAATCTTTGTACATTCTCTAGTAATACATTCAGTCTTGTGTGTTGTGCTCCAAGCTTCTTCTTCTTCCTTGTGCTGTTCGCGTGCTTCCGCAGACGTCTAACTCCAACAGATATGACATAAAGCTCAGCTCTTGGAGGTCTTCACATAGGTCTCTCTAACCACGACTAAAGCTACCATTTATTTATAGTTGAGTTTGGGAGGCTAACTTCCCTCAATCACTCTCCAATCAATTAGTGATTGATTTGATTCTCTACCTACCACAAATCACGAGTTCGTGGCTCCTCTTTTCCTTTTTGATCAAGTGGACTTAACCAGTTAAGATTCTCTCACTTTTACATTAAGTAAACTCTTCAAAAGTTACAAGAGGTAGTTCACAAGTGAACTTTGCATAGTCTTCATTTTAAAGCTTCTTCTATGACTTTGTGGGACTCAAGCCAATACTTAGGCTTGTCATAGACTTGCTCCAATAGAGACACCCAGATGTCGGGATCTCTTCGGTGATGCAGGTGGAAGACTTACCCAGCCTCGCCATAGGAGATGTATGATAGTTGTTCATAGGTGCTCGATAAGCCCAGTTGGCTTCTATTTGGGTAACTGATTATATGCAGTGGAGTCAATGATTCACTATGCAGGCAAACATGTCAGTATTTGCAGTTTTATGATATTTTGACACTGGTCATACGCTCATTTTGTAGAGGATACTCTGGCAAAAATTTTCCAGATTTTTTATTTTCTCAACTATACATAGGTTGATTTACTCCTTGATACACTTATTCATTGGTGTTCAGACTTTTCTAGCTCCATTATCATTCTATTCAGTTCTCTACCATCATGGCATCAGAGGTCTCAGGCACATCCGGTGGATCAAGGTCTAGTGCTAGTGTTCCAAGGAGGAGCTATAACTTGCAGGGCAAAGACCATTTTGAGATCCAAAAATTTCATGGCACAAACTTTGTTCTATGGAGGAATCAGATTAAAGATGTGCTGATTCAAAGGAGGCAATGGAAGCCAGTAAATGGAATTTCAAAGAAGCCTGCTGACATAGATGAAGATGATTGGGATGAGTCAGATGAAATGGTCAGGCCTACTATTCGCTTGCACCTCGCATATAATGTTTACTTTACAATATTAGACTATGAAAGTGTAGAGGAGCTTTGGAAGAAGTTATGCAATAAATATGAAAAAGAGCAGCATCAAATAAAGTCTATCTGATGAGAAAATTATATGACCTTCGTATGAAGGACACAGATAGTGTTGTTGCTCATCTAAATCAGTTTGATGCTATATTCTCTTAGTTTCAGGCTTAGAAAATGGATAAAGCAGTATTGCTGTTATGCACATTTCCATCATCATGAGATACATTTTGCAAAGCTATTAGAAATAGCGCACCTAGTGGTAAACTCATCTATGATGACATATGTGGAGCACTCTTGAGTGAGGAGATTCGTAGAAAATCTATGGTTGGCACTCAGAGTGGAGATGCATATAATGTTTGTGATTCTTACCAAGGAAAGAATCAACAATGTGGCAAGAGCAAGAACAAGGAAAAGAATGTTCAACAGAATAAGAGTAGAAGTAAATCAAGGAAGAGGGATATGGAATTCCATTATTGTCATAAGAAAGGACACATGAAGAAAGAGTGTTATGCATTAAAGAATGCTAAAGGTAAAGGATAGAATGTTGATGGGCATGTTAAACAGTTACCTGCACCATCTACTTCGACTGTGAAGCTATTTCTGATGATGCTGATGAGTTGACACTTGATAGTACTATGCCAAGTGAGGCTCTTATGGCTGATTCTCTTTCCCACACCTGGCTGGTAGATTCTGGTGCTTCTTTCCATGTGACACCACACAGAGAATGGTTCTCTAATTATGCAGCAAAGTCTCTTGGTACCGTGAGATTTGGTGACTCTTACCAGTGTGATGTTGTGGGGATTTGAGATGCGGTTGTGCAATTCATTGATGGTTCAAAATTTACTATGCATAATGTATGCCATGTACCTCAGTTATCATGTAGTTTGATGTCAGTTGGTCAACTTCATGACCTTGGTTACAAGGTGGTCTGCTATGCTCAGTCCTTTTGCATATCAAAGGGCAATATGGTTATTGCAAAAGGAAGCAAAGTTGGCTCAATTTATCCTTTATTTGTATCACAGAAAGAACATTTGTTAGTTGTTACTGAATAGCCTATGGCTTGTATTTGGCATGGTCATTTGGGCCATATATCTCGTAGTGGTATGGAAAATCTTTCTCGTTCTGGCTACTTACATGTGTTATCTTTCTCTGATTTTTCATTTTTTGAGCATTGTCAATATGGAAAGCAAACTAGAAATGTGCATAGAACGCACATTGACTCTTCAATTCAGCCTTTAGATCTTGTTCATACAGATGTGTGTGGTCCTATGCCGACTAGGTCCCTAGGTGGTTCTCTTTACTTTGTCACTTTCATGGATGATGCTACTAGAAAAGTTTGGGTATATCCTATCAAATCGAAGGATGAGGTATTCCCTACTTTCAAAAAATGGCTTGCTTCAGTTGAGACTAAAAAAGGAACTAAGCTTAAGGCTTTATGTTTAGATAATGGGGGTGAGTATACCTCACATGAATTCAGCCTTTTTTGTCATTCTAGAGGGATTCATAGAGAGTTTAGCTCTAGTTTGTAAGCTTAAGAAGAGCTTGTATGGAATTAAACAGTCCCCTAGACAATGGTACCAAAAGTTTGATGCTTTTATGAAGTCTCAAGGCTATTCTCGAAGCAATGAGGATCATTGTCTCTACACAAAGAGATGCTCATATGGCATTTTGATATGCTTGATACTTTATGTTGATGATATGCTGATTGTTGGGAAGTCCTCTTATGATTTGTCAATTCTCAAACAAATTGAGTGAGACATTTGATATGAAGGATTTGGGGGATGCCAAACATATTCTTGGCATCAGCATTACTCGTGATAGGATCAAAAGATGCATATACTTGTCTCAAAGTGAGTACGTATCCAAAGTATTCACAGGTTCAATATGCAGGGTGGAAAGGCATTGAGTACACCTTTACCCACATATGTGAAATTGAGCAAGGATGATTGCCCCAAATTAGATGAAGAAAAGGAATTCATGACCAAAATTCCCTATCAGTCTGTTGTTGGTAGTCTCATGTATGCCATGGTAGCTACGAGACCAGACATTGCATTTGCAGTGGGAGTTGTGAGCAGATATATGTCTAATCCTGGCAAGAAACATTGGGAAGTGGTCAAGATGATTTTAAGATATCTAAGTGGCACTAAGGGCAAGTGTCTATGCTTAGGTAGAGGGAAAGCATCCATTATTGGTTACACAAATTTTGACTATGCTGGTTGTGTAGATAATCATAAGTCTACATCAAGGTACATTTTTCATTTTGTTGGAGGTGCTATCTCTTGGAGATCTCATCTTCAAGACAGTTGTTTCCACCACAGAACCAGAGTATGTTGCAACAAGTGAGGCATGTAAGGAAGCATTCTGGCTTTCTCGTCTTGCTTGTGATATGTGTTTACCTCAACATGTACCTCGTTTGCTCAATGATAGTCAGAGTGCCATTGCTTTGGCTAAGAATCTGGTCTAGCATGCAAAGGCCAAGCACATTGAGGTGAGGTATCACTTCATTAGAGATTGTCTAGCCACTGAGCGCATTATTCTTGAGAAGGTTCACACTCGAGATAATGTTGCAGATGCTTTGACTAAAGCTCTACCATAGGATAGCTTTCGACACTATTGTCCCTTGATGGGGGTTACTTGATTCATGATCTTACACAGTCACTTGTATACTGTGTAACATGCCCATCAGGTGGGAGGTACAATTTGTATACTTACACTCAGGTATTCTTTATCATTCTTTATTTTTTCTCCCATAGTTACTTTGGCCATATTGGCCTTTAGTGGGAGATTGTTACCGTTAGTGTCCATGTGAAAGGTCAAATGGCCACTAGACACTTCTTTGTATATGTTCTTTAATAAAACATTTAGTGGCCTAGTCAGCCACAGACTGTAAGTTCGACTACATTTGTAAGACCTAAGAAGTTTGTCTTCGTGCTCCCTGTGTATTGTGTTTTCTACGTATTCTGCAGTCTCTGTGCGGAGTACTGTTTGCGGCCTCAAGAGCTCGGATTTCTACTCGGAGGATATCAACGTGGAGGTACGCAAAAGGGGAGCGGACTGTGGTGCATTGCCATCGAAATAATTCAAAAGATTGAGTAGAGCTCGAGATATGAGCTTCTGAAGTTACTGCTCTGAGTGAGTAGAGTAGAGAACAAAACAGAGAAGTAGAGAATGATGAATGTATAAATTCACATATGATTACAACCACATTGGCAATGAATATTTGCACAATGGGAGTAGAATGATAGAGCTATGGAGTAAGCTCTTCAATCTCTACAAAATGACATGAAGTGGTCACATACAAGGCTTGCTAATCACCACTTCCTTCTGCCTCTTTTTATAGCTACTTTTGGAGGGAGTTTTGAATTCAAATTTGAATGAATCCACCTAAAAGTGATCCCCAAAGTTAGGAAATATTCCCTCAGCTTACTAATTTGTGGTTTTAGGTAGTTAGAGCCACAACTTTGCTTTTTACATCATGGATGAGGTAAGCCATTGTTTTTCTTTTTTCTTTTTCACAATTACAAGAGATAAAATGTACTCTTTTACAAGAGGTGTTCACATGACTACAAATGAACATAAATCAAGTAATATCAAGCATGTAGGCTTGGGTAAAATGCACCAACAGCTCCCCCTCAAGCCTAACATTCTTGGCATCCAAGTATATCTTCAATTGTCCTTGATTTCCTGCAAGCCAATCATCAACTTGAATCTACTTAACTTTGTTCCATCAAGAGCTTTAGTCAACATGTCTGCACATTGCATATCTGTAGAGACATAGGATAGTTGAATATCCTTGCTCATTAGCTTCTCCCTTACATAATGGTAGTAGATTTCAATATTCTTGGTTCTAGCATGGTATACTGGATTAGTTGTAAGATGTAGTGAGCTTGTGATGTCACCAAAAATGTGAGGTGTTGAAGAATGAAGTCCAAGATCTATGTGCACCACATGATTTCTTGAGTTGCATTAGCCAAACCTCTATATTCGGCTTCAGTACAAGATAATTCCACGGTTGGTTGCTTCTTGGATGACCAAGAAATGATCTTTGAACCTGCAAATGATACATACCCGGATGTGCTTCTTCTATCATCTCTAGATCCGACCCACTCTGCATCTGAGTAGGCCTTTAGCTCAATATCGGAAGTAAATGAATAGAAAAAACCTTCATTCGTAGTCCCCTTTAGGTACTTGAGGACTCTCTTGGCCGCTTCCATATGTGGTCTTCTCGGCTTATGCATAAACTGACTCAATATGCTAACATTATAGCATATATCCACCCTTCTGAGTGTTGCATAGTTCAAACTTCCAACCAAGATTTGATAGCTTGTGATGTCTTCAATTGGCTCTCCTTCATAAGCACTAAGCTTATGATTTTGCTCCATAGGTGTACTTGCACACTTGGTATTTTCCACCTTGAACTTGACGAGCATGTCATGCACGACTTCCTTTGTGTTATGTATATACCTGAATCTGTGTAGATTAACTCCAATCCAAGAAAATAAGTGAGTGGTCCGAGGTCACTTATTTTGAACTCCTCCTTCATTTGAGTCTTTACCTATTTGATTCCTTCAAGATCATTTCTTGTGATAATAATATCATCAACATACACACATAAATAGATCACTTCAGATCCATTCCTCTTTATGAACAAAGAGATATCCGCCTTGCTAGCTTTGAATCCTTGGTCCTGAAAATAAGTCACCAATCTAAAATTCCAAGCTCTTGGAGCTTGCTTCAATCCATATAAGGCTTTCTTTAATTTGCATACATAGTTAGGATGATGTGCATCCTCATATCCAGGAGGTTGTGCCATATAACTTCCTCAGAAATCCATCCATTTAAGAAAGCATTCTTTACATCAAGTTGATAGAGCTTCCAATTTCTAGATGCAGCAAGACTAATGAGAACCCTAATTGTAGGCATTTTTGCAACACGAGAGAAAGTCTCCTCATAATCAATACCAAGGGTTTGAGCAAACCCTTTAGCAACTAACCTTGCTTTATGTCTATTTATACTTCCATCTGGACTCCTCTTGATTTTGTATATCCATCGAGATCCAATTACCTTCATAGATGGCTTGTTAGGTACAAGCTCCCAAGCGTCATTCTCCTTCAAGGCTTCCATTTCTTCATCCATTGCATCTCTCCAAGCTTTCTTGATTTGTGCTTCTTCGAATGTGGTAGGTTCTTCATTGGTTGAATCCTTTGAAATGTAGATAGAGTGCTTGGTGACCAAAAAAGTATCATAACCAAACCTCTCTGGTTTCTTCTTCTCCCTTGAAGACCTTCTAAGTGGTTGATGTGAGCTCTCGGGTCCATATGTAGCATCCTGCATCTTTGCTTTACCGTTTCTCTTCCATAGCTTTAGTCTTTCCAAGTCTTCTAGGTCAATCTCTGAATCACTATCTTCAATTTGCTTTGGCTCCTTTAGTTGAAGTGATGGAAAATCTTCATCCAAGTCATAAGGCAGCTTCACTTTCCTGTCATCATCAAACCATGATTTGTTCTCATCAATTGTATCTTCCACTTCAAAAGTGAGAAAGCCATCCTGTCTTTTCTCCTTTGGCAATCCTTCTAAAGCCTTGCCTTGGTTCTTCAAACATATGCTCCAAATTTGTTGAATCTAACCTGCAATCCTTTTTCAACAATCTGTCCAACACATTAAATTTTTGGTAATTGTAGGGACATACAAGACTTTGCTTAAGAGGTTCATATTCCCATCTGATGTCTTCATATTACCTATCTTCTCCATTGAGTGCTTTGTGTCATCTCCTGTTTGCACTTCATGTTTGTTGTGAGGATCTTCCAAATCAAAAAGTAAAGCCACATTTCCTGCTACATGGTTTGAGCATCCCGAATCAATGTAAAAGATGTGATCATCATCCTTACTCTTCTTCACTGATAGATTAATAATCAATAATGAATCTTCTTGACTTTGGTTCTTTGCATAATTATTGGAATCTCTTCTTCCTCGATGGCCACTTTGATAGTTGTTGTTGTAATTGTTGTTGTAGTAGTTGTTGTTGTAGCCTCCATTGTATCTGCCTCTTGATCCATAGCCACCTCTATTGAATCCTCTTCCTCTTGAGTTCCTCGGGTTCCTGAAACATTCTTCAGTAGTATGATTAGATAAGCCACATATATTGCAAGGTTGAGATGTTTGGAATCTCCCCCTGCTGTGCTTTCCACCTTTGCCTCTTCCTCTAGATCTTCCTCTACCTGCAAAGTTTGCTTGGACAGAGCTACCTTCATCTTCTTTCTTCATATTCTTTGACTTGTCCTTGACCTTAGCTTTATCAGAATATAAGGCAGAAGTTTGATTACCTCTTGAGGACCCACCACCTTTGCTAATCTTTGCTTCATGAGTGAAGAGTTGGCCCATGAGTGTGTTGAGGTCGCGTACATGCATATCCATGTATAAATCCATGGCTGTTGTGAATGACTCCCACTTGTCATCTGCTTTCATTCCATTTATGATTTGTCTAATGATTTGCTCCCAACAAGTGCAATATATAAAGATCAGTACATAAGGAAAAACCTAATGTCCGCGAATGAGTGAGCTGGCAAGGAAAAAATGTGCCATCACTCTCAGTAGATAAATCTAATAAAGCTCAATGAAGTATCCCTGACATATATCGGCATGACCACTATACATGTCAAAGAAACGAAAAATTGGTACGTGTCATCTTGGATCATCACATGTTGAGCTTGATATCTCAACGCTCCCCCTCAAGCTCAACGCCATATCCTGTAATCCAAGCATCTCCCGAAACTCCTTCAACTTCTCAACTCCAAGTGCTTTGGTGAAAATATCAGCAACCTACTCATCTGTTCTCACATAAACAAGATCAATATCACCTGCTAATACCTTATCTTTGATGAAGTGATAATATACCTCGATGTGCTTTGTTCTATCATGGAAAATAGGATTCCTTGCTAACTGTATGCTGCTAAGATTATCACAATGAATAGTGATAGGCTTTCCCCATTCCACACCTAAATCGGCAAGTAGCATTTCTAGCCATGATGCCTCACATGCTTCCATTGCAACACCTCTATACTCAGCCTTTGTACTCGACAAAGCAACAGTGGATTGCTCCTTGCTGCTTCACGTAACAGTTGCACTCCCAAGTGAGAATAGAAAACCACTAGTAGATCTTCTATCTGGAATGCAACCAGCCCAATGTGCATTGGTATATCCATAAACCTGCAAATCTACACTAGCCTCATAAAAAATGCATAATCCAAAGTAGCATTCACATAACATAGAGTGCGCCTCAGAGCATCCAAATGTGGCTTCTTGGGAACCTGCATAAACTGAATTTCAAGTCCAACAGTATAACTTAGATCAGGCCTTGTAATTGTGAGATATATAAGACTTCCCACAATTTTCCTGTACATAGTAGCATTTTCCAATGCTTCACCTGATGTAGTATCCAATTTCAAATTCTGATCTAATGGCATAGAAATTGGCTTACAATCAGCCATACCATACTTTTGCAGCATATTCAAGGCATATTGCCTTTGCGACATCCATATACCTGTTTTTGTATGTATAAACTCAATGCCCAAGAAATAGCACAGCACACCAAGATCTTTCATGTCGAATTCATGCATAAGAAGTTGCTTTACCTCTTTGATGCTTCCTTCATTATCACCACCTACAATCAGGTCATCAACATAAATAGCCACAATAGTGATGCCATCAACAGTCTTCATATAGTGAGTGATCTACATCACACATAGAAAATCAAATGCTAGTTAAGTAATCAGCAATCCTTGCATGCCATGCACGAGGGGCTTGCTTCAGCCCATACAAAGCCTTTTGCAACCTGCAAACACATTCTGGATGCTTTGAATCTTCATATCCTTGTGGCTGGTCCATATATACTTCTTCCTGTAACTCACCATGTAGGAAAGCATTCTTCACATCCATCTGATGCAAAGTCCATCCCTTTGCTATAGCTAATGCAACAAGTGTTCTGGTAGTAGACATTTTAGCTATAGGGCTGAATGTTTCCTCATAATCAATGCCATATGTCTATGCATATCCTTTAGCTACCAATCATGCTTTATACCTGCTTATGCTACCATTAGCATTATGCTTTACCTTGTAAACCCATTTGTAGCCTATGGGTTTCTTTCCTTATGGGAACGGAACCAGCTTCCATGTATCATTTCCATAAAGTGCAGCCATCTCCTCATCCATATCTTTTTCCCAATCTGCATTACCAATTGCATCTTCAAAACAAGAAGGTTCAACATCTTGTATTACCTTTGTCATGTAGGCACAATGACGGGCCATGTAACTATCATATGTCAATCGTTGCACTAAATTACGCATCCTCCTAGATCTTCTTGGTCCTGGGTCACTTCTCCTTGTATCATCTGCATGTCCCCTTCTTACTCTTGGAGTCTTCACAGAGGGCAATCCAAGTTCCTCATCAAGACTCTTTTCTGAACCACTTGAATCTCCATCAACATCTTCAAAACCTGCACATGTTTTACTACCAGCAGAAATCTTTTCTTTCCCTTTCTTGGATGTATTTGATGAATTTTTTGGACTAAAATTTCCACGCAATCTTCCACTCCATGGATTTGAGTTGGAACTATTGCTTGGTGATGCATCCAATCCACTCAAAACTTGAGATTCTGCACTTGATTTTTCAACATTTTCTTTGTCATTTGGTTCAAGATTTAGTCCTTCTTTGGCATCTGCATAGAAGCTTAACATTTCATCAAATACCACATCTCTGCTCACCTTCACCTGTCGTGTGAGTGGGTTATAACATTTGTACCCTTTTTGCTCAAGGGAGTATCCAATGAAGACACATTTTTCTGCTTTCGGATCAAGCTTCATCCTCAACTCATCTAGAACATGTACATATGCAATATAGCCAAAAACTTTCAGATGTGATAAGTTTGGCTTTTTACCTATAAACTTCTCTTCAGGTGTAACTTGATGTACAGCAGTAGTCGGAGTTATGTTCATGATGTATACAACAGTATGCACAACTTCTGCCTAATAACAATGAGGCATATTCTTCTCAGCCATCAAGGCTCTTGCTATTTCTGCAATATATCTATTTTTGCGTTTAGCAACACCATTCTGTTGCGGTGTGTACCTGCATGAAAACTGATGCCAAATTCCACGATTTCTTAGAAAATTCTTGAACTCATTTGAAATGTATTCACCTCCTCCATCAGATCGTAATGTTTGAATGTACTTCCCTCTCTATTTTTCCACCATAGCTTTAAAATTCTGGAAGTGAGTGAACACCTCACTCTTCTATTTCATGAAATATACCCATACTTTGCATGTATGGTCATCAATGAAAGTAACATAAAACCTACAACCGCCCATAGATGTGGTCTTTGCTGGACACCAAACATCTATATGTACTACCTCTAGTACATTCTCACTAACATGCTTGTCATGTGGAAATGATGCTCTTGACTATTTACCAAATTGACATGCTGCACATACCTTTTGCATTTCTACAACTTTGAAATTTGGTAGTCCATGGACAATCTCCTTTGATTGCTCAATTTTAGCCTTTGCAAGTTTGCATGTCCAATCCATTTGTGCCACATCTCTATATCTGCAATAACTCTTGCACCTTTTGCAAACATGGCTGCATTCATTTCATGAATCTTCACATTTACGGTGGACATCCTACCGACTTTGTTTCCTTTGGCAACCAATCGTCCATCCTGCTTGTACTCTTCTACATATAATCCATCAACATTGAACGTGACTTGTAATCCTTGGTCAACCATTTGTCCAACAGAAACCAGATTCTTCGTTATATTTGGAACATGGAGCACATCAGCAAGATGTTTTACCTTTCCATCCTCCATCGATAGTGCTATATTTCATGTATGCTCAATAGAATGTGATGTGTCATCACCTGTTTCAACATATCCAAGAACTGGCAATTTCTGCAAAGTACTAAACCATTTCGCATGATTGGTCATGTGATTTGAAGCACCTGAATCAACATACCAGACATTATCATTTGATTTTGAAACACCAGTAGACATCGTATTCATCATGTGATGTTGAACCATAAACAGCTTCTCAGAATCATCTGTACTTGTGGATGCATAGTTGTTTTGCTTCCTTCTGTTATTTTGATTCTTCAACCTGCAATCACGTTCAAAGTGTCTAGGTTTACCACAATTCCAGCATCCTTTACTATCATTACTTGAATCATTTCTTTGGAAATTTTTGCGACCTCTTTGGCTCCCCCTACCTCGAAACTGTCCTCTTCCTCCTGCATGATTCTATTGTTGACCTTGGTCTTGGTTACTGTTTCCTCTTCCATTTCCAAAACCTCTACCTCTGCCTCTTCCTGTGCCGAAGTAGAATACCTGCTCAAAATTGGGCTTTCCTTGGGAGTTTGAATCCTCACCAAGATTCTTTTCTTCAATAATCAGCGTGGATACCAAATTAGTGCAATTCGGAATATTTTCCCTGGTCTGTATAGAAGTTCTGAACTGCTTATATGCAGCTCCTAAACCACGAAGGCACACTTCCACCTTATCATCATCTACATTCACACCAATAGATGCAAGTGACTCACATATGCTTTTGATTTTCCGAGTGTAGTCACTTACCGACATGCTCTTTTTCTCCAATGTATGCAGCTCGTTCTTGAGTTGCAATTTTCCTGCCTTTGTATTAGTCTCGTACAATGTGACCAAACCGTTCCAAGCCTCTTTCAGAGTCTTAGCATGCTATATGTGCCCAATCATGCTATCCTGTATTCTAACAGATAGATAGTACATTAGCTTTTGTGCGCCTTGATTCCATTCCTCATATGCTCTTATTTGTTCTGCAGTCTGATTCCTCTCTGATAACTGCAAAGCATTTTTGTTCTCTCCTTTGATGTACTTCCACTAGCCTTTTCCCATCAGGAAATTCGTCATTCTGAATCTCCA
The DNA here is from genome assembly GCA_020310875.1 of Ceratopteris richardii. Lineage (NCBI taxonomy): Eukaryota > Viridiplantae > Streptophyta > Polypodiopsida > Polypodiales > Pteridaceae > Ceratopteris > Ceratopteris richardii. The sequence goes on from CM035428.1 coordinate 38,043,212, forward strand.
AGCATGGAAGTTGTTCTTGTCCAACTTATCACTCATAAGCTGACTCATTCCATTTGCGTTTGCCATTTCTACGACAATTCACAACAGTGCAAAACACTACAAGCAGCACTTCTCCTTGAACACTATCACACTATGACGTGACAGTTCGATCTCAGAAAAACACAATTTTTCGTGTATCAACAATACACCAAATTGCTAGAAATTTTGGGTCTAGAATATATGAGTGTTGCCGAACATAATGCAGGTTACAATTTCTCAAACTGGCCTAGTTTTTCTGTGGGCCCCACCTTACCAGCTCGAAATGGAGGCCAAGATGGCTCCAAAACTTCGATCTGACAAAAACGAGTGACCCTAAAGGGATAAATCATGAAAATATTTTGAGGTTTTCTATCTTCACACCGATTTTCGTAGCAAATGGAGGTCGTTTGTGAACTTCATTTTCTCCATGCCTTGATGCGTACTCTTCACCGTCGCCTTCTCCACGAGCTCTCTATAGCCACGCTGGCTCTGATACCATGTCATGAGGAAGGAGATAAGGAAGAGAGCTCACACACACACACACTCTCACTCTCAAGGAGAAGCACACACATAGATTGAGAATAGTAACATTATGTTCAAAAGAAATCTTACAAAAAGAGCTTTAAGATGAACTATCTTATGAAACAGACAACTACACAAAGAGATATAGATGAAACAAAATCTCAGCCAAAGTGAAAACTTCAACAAGCAGGGGGTTAGCTTATCTATGGGCTAGCTTAGACCTGGAGTATAAACTCCCAATAAGAGCCTAAAAGTGCACAAATGAAGCTTGACGAGGCCCACGACCTTCTTCCAAGCTATTGCTTATATAATGCTCTAAAAGTTGGTGTAAATTCAAATCATGCCCGCAAAATCCCCCACTGTTCTCAATCAAGCTAGATGGAATCTTGAGCTAAAAAATTCGTGGAAAAGTGATTTTAGACTTTACCAAAAAGTGAAATGACGTGGCACTTGAGTTAAGCCTTGGTTCACATGCATTTGAGCTTGTACATTTCTAACAATTATTTATAGCATATTATGCAATATTTGATTTCTTTTATGTAGAGGAATGATAGAAAGCAATGTTCATGCATACATACATCTTGTGTGAGTATGGAGTGTAAATTCCCATTAAACGAGTATTAAAATCATCCAATTTGTGAATGATAAGTAAAACAGGGATTCCATATATAATTCAAGTATACCTCTAGGCATCCTTAAACTTGTTGTAAGTTTAAGTGAACATTTAAGTCATATAATAACTATATATATGCCCAAGGGAGGACTTTGAAGGTGGAATGGCCCGACCTTTCAATCTCAAATTTTAAGTATCCAAATGGACAAGGTTCCTCCTGCAAAGCATCAAAGAATGGATGTAGCTAAAATGGAGGTAAGTACCATTTCCTTATTTGTTTGTCTTCTTGGCCATGTTAAAAGTAATGCATGCATAAATGCATCACAAATACAATAATTGGTCCATATGCACATAAATGGGTGCATAAGTTTGTCGATATAAAGGCATATATGAATAAAAGGGTTTGCTCATTAGATTGAAATGAAATCACCACATCGAAATAATAAAAAACTGAGCATAGTAGGTTCATCATAATGTAACATGGCATGAATGGATATTTTGAGCATAGAATCTTACATTTAATGGAGTTCCAAGTGTGAATTCCATGCATCTTTAAGAAGGGGTTCAATTTTGGAACCTTATGCATGCTAAACATCGTCAAGTAAAATGTATCTCTTCTTGGCATACATTATGTATGCATGGATTGAATCCCATATTCATGGGTTGACAGAATGAGAGAGAAAGTAATTTTTGTAAGTTTAAGGTTTAAGATAAAAAATGAGTTCTTTATATGAAGTTTAATGGTTTTTTGATGTTATGTGAATCAATGAACATATACTTTTATGATTTTTATATGTTGGCTTAATCCAAAATCCAAAAAAATTTAACACAAACAAAAAAACCTTAAGCTTCAAGGCCTACTTATGGAACCCTCAAGTTCCATAATATCCATGATATCCCTGATCAGCAGGGCTAAGGACTTATGTTATAAGTTAATCAAGTAAAGTTTCTCTTCTTATTAATCATAAGTTAGTAATTAGATTGAAAGATATCTAAAAGAGAAAGTAGAACCCTATATAAGAGCCTACAAACATGGGTTAATAATTCATAACCATGAAAGATGTTAAGAAGTTCATAGACCATAAGAACTTCAACATTTGATCATTGAGGACAATGATCACACTAAAAAGGGGAAGAGAATTTTGTAAAGTGACATATTAGTGGAAAAAAATGGTTGAACCATTTCACCTTTTGAAGTAGTCATTTCCTCCCCAATAAAGTTATCACTTTACCGAGAAGAGGTATGCTCTATTTGGAGTTCTAACAGAGTTGGTTCAGGAGTACATATTTGAAGAAAAGGAGAATTTAAGAATTGAAGGATACTCTAAATACTACTAATCCAAAATATGTCCTATTAGCAAGCAAAATTTTTCCAACATGGTTAAAGATATAACCATCTAGATGAGCTCAAAATTTTCACATGATGATATCCTTTGAAACATATATGCCTACTTATGTCAATTGATAATATCTAGTATGAGAATACTAAATCTATTATCAAATGACATAAACATAGATATTTTTTATTGCATCTGATCAAATAAATAGTTTAATTAAGACTCAATCTTCAAAGTCTCTTCAAGAACAAATCAAAACTTAGTAAGAATATAACTAACAAAGATTTTGAGTATACTTGACGACACTAAAACAAAGGACTTCTTACTAAGCAATCCTTTAGTAAAAGCTAAAGTTTTCTACACTAAGGTGAGAGTGGGATGGTATGGGACATCTAGGTTTAACCATCACTAAAGTGGATTTGGTGGTGTGTGACACCGGAATTAAAGATAACGGAGGCTTGAAATTAAGGATATTCAATGAATTCCTTAGTCAACCTAAAAGAAAACAAGAATGAGCTTGGATTGGGTTCATAATTTTGAAATCAGTAAAGATCAACTTCTTAAAAGGTTACAATTTTTTAGGATGAAAAACTTTTTAAAGGGGGAAGAAAGGTATCATTGATATGATACTTCTAAGCAAAATATGCTCCTTAGATCTTTTTTGAAAGTTAATAGTACATTTGATATCAAGTATCTAAGCATGTTCAATATTTCAACTCAAACAAAATAAGCGTTGGATATGCAAGGATGGAATTCATTGAAGAATTCCAATCTGGCAGTAACCAAAGATAAGATGGCCAACAACTTGATGCATATCCATGGTAAGGTACTTGAGAATGGATATAAATGGATGAAGAAAGTTTAATTAGGTAAGCATGGAAATTTTCTTAAGTCTAAAGAATGACATATAGTTGTCAATCCCTAGAAAAAGAATAGTTAAAGGTTTTATGAACATCAATAGGATTTTAAATACTCAAAAAAGATGAAAACTCATAGAAGTATGTGTTAAAGATCCCAAGTAAATCCCATGGGTAAATATTAACAATGTTGAAGGGATCTAAAGGAGTAAAGACTTGATCTTATCTCAAGTCAACTTGACTAGAGAGATTTTTAGAAAGCCAAGTGACCTAAATTGGTCGAAGGATCAAACCTTTTATGTTGATAAATCATGCCAAGGAAAGATCCAAGGTTGACAAAAGAAATCTTTTACGTATAAGATTAATTGGCATGAGATTTAGAAACCTTAGTCTTTGCTCTCATAAATATGATGCCAAGAAATTCCAAAATGGAATTTATGATCACAACAAATAATTAAAGAGAATTTAAAGGATAGAGGAGATGGAAATATTAAGCATGTAGTTCTACAAATTGGAGAAATAATTCACTGGTATGGGATAGTGGGAATTAACTCCCATTCATAATTTTCCTTGATGGCCTGGGATAAAAAAGACTCAAGATCAGATAGAAATCATGGGGATAAACCTTAAAGTTAAGACCATTGGGATTAAGGTTTTAGGTTCATTGAGAGGTGTACAAATGTACCTCCTTGAATTACACTTGGGTTAAATGGAATAAAATGACATTTACCATAGAAAGGGCTATCCCTTATCCTCTTAAGAAGATGCATTATTTTCAATAGAATGTGTAACTAACTTTAGATGGTACAATAAATTTGGATTAATAAGAGGATAAGAATTTTAGGGAGTTTCTTGAGTTAAACTCCATAAGTAAGGAGCTTTGCTTAAAATCAAGCCTATTCAAGTATAAAACCTTGAATGAGAGAAATGATATGTAAAAGATCTTGTTTTTTCATGCAATACATAGAAGATTGAGAAGGTATCTTGTTGGCTTGATTAAATATTGCTCCTCATTTATTTTGAGGATTTGAAGGAATCGGTTTACTAAGATTTTTTTATTTTTGAAAAGCTTTGGTAACCTTTGAGGTTAGAATGCATAACTATCAAGGGTATTGGTTAGAGACCTAGGAGAATGTTCTACCAAATAATTCCAGTTCCTAAAGTCATAATTGAAGTCTTTGGATCAAAGTCTTGAAGATCTTATATTTTCTAGAAATATTAAACCATGCAAGAACAAAGGTCAATCATGGAAAAATCAAACAAGATTTAGATAAGGATTCATTAGTAGGATATGAACTTTCAAAACTTGAATTTTCACCTTCATTTGTTGGTCTAGTCTTCGTAAAGTTCTTGGGATGCCTAAAGTCCATAAAGATCTTCAAGTTTCAATAGGGTGAAATTTTTTACTACCCTAGGTTAGCGACTCATGGATTGCAACATGTCATTTTTTCCACTTTTTGTTCACTTCATGTCTTTATGATGCTCTTTTAAGACTTATTCTTGTAGTTTTGAGTCTACAATCACTCAAGCTGCACTCCTTTGCAAAGAGTGCTTGCTCTATAGAAGAACTTCCTCACAACTATCATCTTTTGCACATGTACCCTATTTGGACTCCTTTTTTATGTAATGACACTTGGAATGATCCCCTTAACTCTCTAGACACCTCAACAATGCACTAATTGGCCAAAACCCTATGTTGCAAATGATGAATTTTCTAAACACAAGTCAAATTTTGTACACTTCTCAAGTTTTGAAGTTTTCAATTCTTGATTATTTTTCTTAATCTTTCCAACCCCTTCCTTCACTTGGTATGATCATATACTCCCTTAATCTTGCATTGTGCGATCAACATTCATTTTACAAAGTCTAATATCCTGTGCAATTGTTTAATGCATAACCTTTGACTTTTCCAATTTTGCTTATTCAAATTAGTCCTTATATCACAACTTAGGCCATTATCTCCCTCCAAAAATAAAAAAAATAAAAAAACAAAAATAGGGGTATGCAAAAGGTGTGTGCTCGTGAATTTTTTATGCTCTGATTACCTAAACATAAATTTGATGCATCTATGGACTCCCCTTGATCATCTTAAACTTTCTCTTAATCCTAAAGGGACAACAAATTAATGGGATCTGGAATACTTGATTCTTTATAGCTTTTGAGGGTTGGCACACTCTTTCTCAATCTCCAAGAAATCTCATGGATTGCATCACTCCCTCTCTTGCTCAATTCAATTCAATCCTCTCTGGGGACCACTTGCTAGCTCTATCCTATCTCTCCAACATATAAATTTTCCCTCTCAAACTCTCTTTTGCTCTCTATCTAAAAATTCAATGGCTCTACTCTCCTAGACTTTATCCATAACAATCAATCACTTTTTGAATGAGTTTCCCTTCTTTTTAGTCTTTTGAAATGGATTGTTACTGTTAGTTTCCATGTGAAAGGCCAAATGGCCACCGGACACTTCTTTGTATATGTTCTTTAATAAAACATATAGTGGTCTAGTCAATCACAGACTGTAAGTTCGACCACATTTGTAAGACCTAAGAAGTCTATCTTCATGCTCCCTGTGTACTGTGTTTTTTTGCGTAGTCTACAGCCGCTATGTGAGTAATGTGTGCGGCTTTATGAGCTCAATTTTCTACTCAGAGGTTATCATCGTGGAGCTTTCGATAAGGAGAGTGCACTGTGGTGCATCGCCATCGAATTACTTCATTAGCAGATCAATTTGATGCAAAAAGCTTTGTTCCTTTTGTGCTAGCGAAGCGAGCACCCTCCTGGGTTTCTCCAAGGCTTACGACTAAAACGGAGGCATGGACCTTGGCATACCTTGTCATCCGAGTCACCGAAGCCACCGTTGGTGTCAATGGCTACGTGCAAGGGAGGACCTCAATGATCAAGGAAGATAGAGGTTCCTGGTACTTCCCGGGAGGTCACTCATCCCAGTACTGTTCCCCTCAGAGCTCGCTTAGCCATGGCAATGTCTTGCCACTAAGCTACACTCTGGGTGTATTTTGGAGCCATTTTGGAGTACTTTCGCACATAGTTCTCTTCACACATGTCCAAGAACATCAAGAAGAGTGTTCTTTGTACTTCTCTAACAATAAATATCAACCTTTGAGACTATGTTTTCAGCCACACTTGTAAAACTATAGGTTTCTCAAAAGGTTTTCTGTTTTGGTGGGAGCAGCCGCTCCAAATTTATGCAGGTTTTTGAGCATAAAACATCAGAGTTGACAGACACTTGTAGGTGTTGTTAGCTAGTTTTTGGGCTATGCATTCAGCCTTTTGGTGCTAGCCGCAATTCCTTTGCAAAAAAAAAAATTCCTAGGCTCCAGCAGTTGTTGACTTGCACTATGGTGGGATACCTTTTTAAACAGTGGAAGTGCAACATCAAGTGAAAGTGTCACATCAAGTAGATATGAAGATAGATTGCACAAATTATTATGGGTAGATATGAAGATCAAGAAAAAGTACAATCTGATCAGACATCATTAACTATGTGATTTATTTTGACCAAGTTTGACCTAATAAAGTTTTGAGATACATAATAAAGTTTTCAGATACATAATAAAGTTTTGAAATACATAATAAAGTATGGTATGTTTAATTATGAAGATACTATCAAGTTTTGTGATATTATACATTGGAATAAAAATGAACCATATTTTTTCCTTATCCACTCTGTTGACCTCCCAAAAGAAGAAAGGAAACAAGAATGTGGAAAAAAGAGAGCCCAGTCCTCCCCTATCCAACTCTATTGATTGTCTTAAAATTGGTGAGCACAAAGAAAATACTTGATGACAAAGTGATAAATTAAATTCCTTGAGAGCCACAACTAACTTTTTTATTTCTTTTGGGCCTTTGTTTCTTGGAGGCCTCAAATGTTCTTGCATATACTATTTAATGTATTTCCTCATAATTTTTTTACACCATGCTTTCTTGCTAACCATGATAAATTAGAAAGAAATCCTTCGAAATGGCCTACTATTTACTCAAGATGTTTGAGTTGTTAACAAAATAACATTTGAAGTGTTTTACTATGCACAAAAAAATTATTTTGTGATGTGTTCATCTAGGTTCATATTCATTTAATTGTGGGATTATTAATATTCATTTAGCTATTGGTTTATTGATTGTCCAATGGTGGATTTGAAACTCTTTCTTAATCAATTTCTAGATTATTGATTATTTATCATAACCAATTGTGGATTATTGATTATTTATCATAGCCAATTGTGGATTTGAAACTCTTTCTTAGTTATATTTGTGATCAATTTCAAAAACTTGTGACATATATTGCAGTTCTACATCACTTTTTCACTTTTTCTTGTCAAAAGTCATAAGCTCTCGTTCTTTTATTCCTTCCAATAGTTACAATATTCCCAATAGTATCTGGATTCTCTTGTTGATCTGTTAAACTTATTCATAGCTAAGCATAGCGTCAACATCCTCGAACGATAGTAGGAACATGTGCAAAATTTCAAAGGAAAAAGAGACTAAAAAACATAAGTTGGATTAACCTCTCTTATCAAACCCTAAATTGGCATACCTATTGCTTCCTAAATTGTAATAACCTCTCTTAACAGACCCTAAATTAGCATACATAGTGGTTCTTGGTTCAACTACACATTCGAGTTTGTTAATTTGGTTAGGGCCTAGTCAGATTTAGTTAGATCTAGTTAGTTGCTAGTTCAAGCCATGCAAGTGCCCATAAATAGTGGAGGAGGAGATCAATCTCATTTCTAAAATTTGTGAGCTGAGAGAGAACAACAGAGCACTAAGAGAAAAAGAGCACAGAGCCTAGCAAACAAGCAAAGACAAGCAAATGGAGAAGAAGAGTGCTGCCAAGAATACTCAGAGGTACCCAAAAATCTTGCTTCAAAAAAAGATGCCAAAAAGATTTCCTTTTACTATCGTAGAGAATTCTTGTATTTTCAAGCTCTTCATTTTTATGTACATCCAAATTCATTATTTTTCTACATGCAAGTCGATGCCAAGCATCAACCTGGAGGTGCAAGTCGATGCTTGGCATCGACTTGTAGGTGCAAGTCGATGCATGGCATCGACTTGTCTCTCAAACTCCATGCTAGGCATCGACTTTGAGAGACAAGTTGATGCTAGACATCAACCTAGAGGTGCAACTCGATGCCTGACATCAATTTGCAGGTGCAACTCGATGCCTGGCATCAATTTGCAGGTGCAAGTCGATGCCTAGCATTGGCTTGCAGGTGATATGCATGAGCTATCTAGCCAGCTGGAAGTCAATGCGAGGCATCGACTTTGAGCTACAGCTCGATGCCAGGCATTGACTTTATAGTGCAAGTCAATGCCCGGCATCGACTTGAGGTGTAGCTTGATGTCAGGCATCGACTTTAAGGTGCAAAGTCAATGCTTGGCATCGACTTTGTGGTGCAAGTCAATGTGAGGCATCGACTTTGAGTGCAAGTCGATGCCAAGCATCAACTTTGAGTGCAAGTCGATGTCAGGCATTGAATTTGAGTGCAACTCAATGTCAGGCATCGACTTTGAGTGCAAGTTGATGCCAGGCATCGACTTTGAGATGAACCTAAAATTCAATGTCTAGCATCGACTTGCATTCAAAGTTAATGCCTCGAATCGACTTGCACCACAAAGTTGATGCCAGGCATTGACTTTGTGCCACAAAGTCGATGTGCCAAGCATCGCCTTTAAAGTCGATGCAAGGCATCGACATGTAGCACAAATTCGATGCCAAGCATCAACTTGCACTTAACGTCAATGCCTGGCATCGACTTGCACCTGATCGAGGACATTCATAGAGAGAGAGCCAACAATTCTGCACATTTCAAGGACAATGAGGGAAGAGTGGAAAAGAATATAAAGAAGCTTAAGGTGACTATGAGCACAGGAGAACAACCTCGTGATAGAAGCATGGGTCACCCCATGAAACGAAAGAAAAACATGGCTTCATTATCCTCTGAGAGGGCAAGCAACCCAATTGCGATTTCATCTGGTGGATATGGCAGTAGTATAAAACCTAGTGATGATGATTCAATGCGGAAGGAGAGGTCAAAGGAAAATGAGGTTGTTAGGAAAGATCGACCACTTTGGGACATGAAAGATCTAGAGTGGTATCTTCAGTACATTGAAGAGACCCTTTCGGTGTTTGCAAGAGCCTATGGGAGGGGAAATCTCATGACAGCACAGGCTTTTCAGTATGTCTTGGTGTTCAAATAGATTGTGAGGATGAAGATTCAAACAACCTTCTGTTCCTAGTGGAGACATCTAAAGGCTTACGAAATGCAATCTGCAAAATGGAGCTCTTGTGCCCAGAGTGTTGTGTGCTAGAAAAGCTTGCAAATATTTGTAGGGACTTTGAGAATCTAATCAGGGATTTAATGCCTCGGATCCAAGGGAACATAATGCCAACACATCAAAAGAAGAAAACCCCAATAAAGGCAAAGGGTAAGTAGTGTGCACAAAAGAAACCACTCAAGAAGTTGAAGAAAACTGGAGATGAAGTATCCACTGAGTCAAGTTCTGACTCAGAGGATGTGGGCATTGCACCCGGTGGAGAACTTGCATCTAGGATCTTGGAACAGGATGAGGAAAGGCATTGCTAAGAGAAAACTTGTTAGAAAAGGGAAGCTATTCCACCTTCCCATAAATATTGTCCACAGACCACCAATTGATCCAGTCACATGAAGGAGGCCCCGTGAGATAAGGGAGCCACATAATCTGCATGTGCAGAACCTAAAGAAAAAAATGAAGATCAACCCTCATGCAAATGTAGTTCCTTTTCTAGTGATGGTGGACCCAAATGAATGCAACTCTATGGAAGATTTGAATGAGGGTTTGTTTGAGGATTACACGTACTATGTGATTGGTGGATCACACTTTGTAGAGGCCCGTAGACAGTTGGTGAAGGAGCACCTTAGATATGTAGAGTGCAAGATATATGTAGGACTTACTACTGAAGAGGCCAAGCTCCTAGCTTGGGACCATAATAATGACAATGACTACAGGCAAAAAATGTCATCTATTGAGTGAATTCGCTTCTTCCACCATGAGTATGAAGATTCTCTAAGGAAAGATGCTAGGAGAGTACATCCTAATCTAAGGAAGCAATGTCTTATTGAGGTTGGGATCGCTATCGATGAGAATCTCAGATCCCTTGCAGAAATTTGACCCTTGGTTTCAATTGGCCTTCAAAACAGGTGAAATATGGGATCTCCAGGACAAGATTTTTACAATGTGGGAAAATAAGGAGGATAAGGGCCAAAAACAGAGGAAGTCAAGTCTAGATCTTCAGGTGGATGTAAAGAGAAAAGAAAAGAAACTTGATCTTTCCATTGAAGAGGCTACTGAGGATATGAAGCTGACACCATGGAGAGCCCTACTAGGGATCAAGGATGATACCTTGATAATATCAACATTATCAAGAGTAATTTCCAAGGATTCAACATTTTTGAACCACGATATATTTGGTTTCCACTTGGGTTGTAGGTGTAACCAGCTAGCTACTAAAAACAAAGCAGAAATAGCTAGTAGAAAAAGAGAACCGGTATAGCTTGAAGAGATGGTCACTAAGCTCAATAAGTAAGTAAGAGTTTCAAAAATCTACTTTGCTTTGTGTTTCTCATTACTGAACTCACTGACTTTTATCCACATTTGGGAATGCACTCACAAAGGATATATGAAGATTCAGGAGGTAATGATGAAGAGGCTGGGATGCTTCTCTCGGAGTGAAGTCCAAGCAGAGTATCCAACCACCTCATTATAAAAAGCATTGTCAAAATACTTTATACTCTTTCGTGATTGGGTAGGTGCTACAATCACCTAATCTTCTAATGCTTTTGTTCCACTCTGTGTTGGGATTCGATGCCTAGCATTGACTTCTGGCAAGAAGTCGATGTCTGGCATCGATTCTCTATTGAAACTCGATGCCTCGCATTGACCTCTAGCAAGAAGTCGATGTGAGGCATTGAATTTCAGCAAATACGCGATGTTGGCATCGACTTGTGAACAAGAAGTCGATGCCAAGCATCGACTTTGAGCAGAGAATTGATGCCAGGCATCGACTTCTTGCTAGAAGTCAATGCCAGGCATCGATTCTCTACTGATAGTCCATGCTTGGCATCAACTTCTTTCCACATGCCGATGTCAGGCATCGAGTTAAGGCCATGATATGAGTGCCAATAATCATTCTTCTTCTCTTGTTTTTGTAGAAGCCAAAAAAGTCGAAGTCTATTGAGGCAAATGATGATTGTCCTCCTCCATTCATGGCTCACATTCAAAAGGCAAGGCACGAGAAGTCTAGGTTGAAAGCTAAGGAAATTGATTTTGATGAGGTTTTTCGAACCCTCTAGACCCCTCTAGACCCCCGTAGACCTATATATTACAATGTGTATTGCAATGATGTAAATAATATATGTATTGTTGTACCTAGAAAAAATTACTCCCTTGCTTATAGCAGATATACCCTATGGGTTTAGAATGATGGGCTATGTTAATGATGATAAGCCATTCAAGCATCCACAGATTCGTAGGATGGTTAGAGATTTTGCAGACTTGACTATGTCACCTTTATGGAGGATAGTGGTTTTCCATAGCAGGAACCAATCCTTTCCTGTATTAATTGCTTTGAAGTCACGATGTCATGTTGTGGAGTGTCTTACATGGTATTCTATCTTCTTTTTGTCTCTAATTTATGCATGATGAACTCTATTTCACTTATGCTTTTCTTTGGCAGGGTGAAGACAAATGTGAATCATACTCCTTTGCATAGGTTTATGAGTTCAATTGAATGCATTACAATCGGGTATTATGATGAAGTAAGAAAATGAAGAGTCGGGGAACATTGCAATGAGAACGAAATCTCCAATGTACTCGTGTTCCTTGCAGTTACAAAGAAACTTTGTCATGTGGTTGGGGACAAGAGATTGGTTAATCCATATCAGAAGCCACAAAAACTAATTATGTGATTCACTAAATTGTTTTCCAATGATCATGACTAGGTCCTCGACCTTTTCTCTGGCACAGGTAACTATAGTTGTAATTTTTCTCATTGACCATGTTTCTTGATGCTCCTCTAATTGCTTTGTTTCCTTTTCAAGAATGACTCTCGCTTGTTCATTAAAGTTGTTCAAGCATTGCATAGCTGTAGAGAAAGATGAAGCTCAAGTGAGCTTCATAAGAATGAGGATTGATGGGTTGAATGAATGCCCAGATGAGGACCAAGAGGTTGGAAGGAAGCACATTGCAGATAGTAAAAGATTCCAGTTTCTTCAAGGGAGTCTATTCCACCACTAGCAGATGAACCTGGAGACATGGTTGACCTTGAAGAGCCAATCTTGGAGCAAGAAAAACAAGCTAGGAGTTCTAAAGCTCTAGAAGATGATACTATGCATGAAGTTGAGGAAACATATGATCAGCTTCTATTGTAGAAGCTTTCTATTTTTGTAAACAATATCTTAACTGTAAAAATCAATTTAATAGAAATACAGTGCTAACTGTTTGTTTCTAATTGTGCTTATCTTTACCTATGTTGACCTTTCTTGTCTGATCAATGTGTGGATATTGTTTAACATTTATGGTTGTTCAAGGTCATCTTTTTGAAATGTTAGTTAGAAAATGCTTTGTGGTGTTCAATGTGGTATGCAGAAAACCTACTCCCAATGTCTGTAATAGACAATGGCATGATTATTATCTGAATTGCCCTATGAAAAACATTAAAGTTTTGTTCCATCTCATGTAATGCAAAGTTTGAATAGCATTTAGACTCTTTTCATCTGTGCTTGTAGAGATTTAAAAAGTAAATGAAGAGTTTCACTTATTATTATTTGTCTTGAATTTCTTTTTTCTAGAGTCGAAGGCTATGATGTGGGGTACTTGATTGTGAAGTTGCTTTTCTTGGCCCCAAGAAAATTATTCTATCTACTTCAGACTTGTTCGGTTATAAAATAAAGCTTCTTTCTATTGTTTATGAGCAAGAGACAAGTGGTTTTCACTAAAGGTTGTGAAATGGACCATTTTTTTCTTCATTTCATGATGTTTAGGTCCAAATAAAAGGAGAACACGTCTTTGTTCTCCTTTGTTGTGACTCGGTATTTACAACACTGTAGCCATAACATGCATTTTTGTTCCTTTAAATTATCGTTGCACACTTAATATGATTAAGTTTCATTGACACAATTCAGACTGTAATCCATACACCACAAGATTCGGAATATTTTTGGAAAGATTAATAGTCTTCAGTGATACAAGATTGTTCGGAGATGATACCATAATTCGGCACACTAATACTTCCATAAGATTATCTTTTCTTCTCTGTAATTCTAGGATCATTGTCTTCTTTCTTCTCTCTCCATTCTGCACAGATTGTGACACTGTTATGTAACACCGTTCCAAACTTTGAGAATTAAAAGATATCGCACTTTTGGAAATAACTCTTCAAAACTCAAATAAAACCCCTTCTCTTATTACAAAGAAGTATCAATTTACAAAATTATGAGTCAGTCCATTCTGACTGCTAACAACAAACATCTATATTACTTTACTACGGTCTGCTAAAACATCTATATTACTTTACTATGGTCACCCTTTGCAATTCATGTAAGAAGTGCTTGGCAGAACCATCTGTTTTGTAATTCCTTCTGCAGTAATATAAACACTCTTAGTTGGTCCAATTATGGTTTACTTATCATTGAGCTGGTTCATATCAATTTTGTGCTCTTTATGAATCCTTTGTATTATCTTCTTGCAACAAAGGTTTATTGAAACGGGAAGCCATGATGAATAGAGTTAGGGAAGTTTGGGGTTGCGACAAGTGTGTTGTCTCCCTAGTCTTCTCATACAAAATCGGCTCTATTGCAGACCTAAGTTGTACACCTTTCTTGGATGTAGTTGATGATTTTTTTGGACTAAAATTTCCAAGTAATCTTTCACTCCATGGATTTGAGTTGGAACTATTGTTGGGTGACACATCTAGTCCACTCAAAACTTAATATTCTACATTTGAGTTTTTAGCATTTCCTTTGTGATTTGAATCAACATTAAGTCCTTTTGCATCAGCATAAAAGCTTTCCATTTCATCAAACAACACATCTCTGCTTACCTTCACCAGGCATGTGATTGGGTTATAACATTTATATCCCTTTTTCTCAGAGGAGTAACTAACGAAAATACATTTTTTTGCTTTTGGGTCAAGGTATATCCTCAAATCATCTGGGACATGTACATATGTACTGCAAGAAAATACTTTCATGTATGATAAGTTTTTATTTTTACCTATAAACTTCTCTTCAAGTATTACTTGATGTACAGCATCAGTTGGAGTTCTATTCATAATGTATACACAAATGTCCAAATTTTTGCCTCATAATAGTGAGGCATATTTTTATAAACCATCAAGGCTCTTGCTATTTTTGCAATATGTCTTCTTTTGCCTTCAGCAATGCCATTCTTTTGTTGTGTGTACCTGCACGAAAATTGCCTTTGAATTACATGACTTTCTAGAAAACTATTGAATTCATTTGATATGTATTTGCCTCCTCCATCAAATCTTAATGTTTGAATATAGTTTTAGGTATACTTTTCCACCATAGCCTTGAAATTTTGAAAGTGAGTGAGCACCTCACTCTTCTCCTTCATGACGTATTCCCATACTTTTCATGTATGTTCATCAATGAATGTAACATAAAAAATGCAACCTCCTATGGATGTGATGTTTGCAGGACCCCAAACAATTTTATGCTTTATCTCTATTACATTCTCATGAACATGCTTTTCACGCAGAAATGATGTTCTTTACTACTTACTAAATTGACATGCTTCACATAGCTTTCACATCTCTACAACCTTGAATTTTGGTAATCCATTGACAAGCTCTTCTAACTACATCAACTTTAGCCTCTACAAATTTACAGATCCAATTTGTTTGTATCATATCTCTATGTCAAAAATAACACCTACACCTTTTGCAAACATGGTTGCATTGAATTCAGGAATCTTCATGTTCAAGGTAGATATCCTACCCACTTTGTTCTCTTTGGTGATCAGCCTTCCATTTTTTTTGTACTTTTCTACATGTAAACCTCTTGCGTTCTATTGTTTTTTCTTTTTCAACTAGCATTCACGTTCAATGTGACCAAGTTTACCATAATTACAACATCTCTTACTATCATTACCTGAATCATTTCTTTGGAAATTTATGTAGCTTCTTTGGCTCCACTTGCCTTGAAATAGTCCTCGATCTCTTGCATTAGTATGTACTTGACCTTGTTCATGCTTATTGTTTCCTCTTCCACTTTCAAAACCAATTGCCTTGGCCTCTTCCTTTGCCATAGTAGAATACCTACTCAAAAATAACTTTTCCTTGGACCATGAAGGCACACTTCAAACTTATCATCATCATCATCTACTTTGGCACCAATAGATGCAAGTGACTCACATATAGTTTTTATTTTTAAGGTGTAGTCACTTAAGAACATATACTTTTTCTCTAGTGTATGCAATTCATTCTTGAGTCGCGATTTTTGTGCCTTTGTATTGGTCTCATGCAATGTGAGCAAACTGTTCCAAGCCTCTTTTTGGAATTTTTGCATCAGGTATATGCCCAATCATGCTATATTGTATGCTAATAAACAACCAATACATTACCTTTTGTGCTCCTTGGTTCCACTCTTCTTATGTTCTTAACTAGTCTATAGTTGAATTCCTCTCTGATAACTACGGGGGGTTTTCATTGTCTCCTTTGATGTATTGGCCTTTTCCCATCAAGAAATTCTTCATTTTGGATCTCCAAGCATGAAACTTATTCTTATCTAACTTATCGCTCATAAGTTGACTCATTCCACCAACACTTTCCATTTCTAAATCAATTTAGAATACTGTGAAAAACACAGAGTAGTACATGTGCTTGAACATTGTCACATTGTTACTTGATAATCCAATCTCAGAAGAAGATAGTTTTTGTGTACCAATAGTAGATGAAATCATTCAAAATTATGAATCCAAAATATTTGGGGGACGTAAAATAGCATGCAATTTATATTTTTTCAAACTAACCTTGTGCAAATTGAAAGCATGACCTAGTGGCCAGGAGTATGATGGGCTAACCACTTTCCCCAAAATCCTTGGTTGAGGATTGCTTCCTAATCCTCCCTCTTAGGGTATGGCTCAACCATCTCCTTCCCCTCATTTCTTGAGTCTAAAACTCTTTGTTCTCAACCTTGGTCTCTTGAACCCTTGCTCTCAACCTTGGTGTCTTGAACCTTGTCTTTCTACCTCTTTGCCACTTGCCAACAAACTTGCCTTGTTCACAACCTTGGTGTCTTGAGACCTTGTTTTTCCAACTGTACCTTACAGGTCTAAATCCGACCTACAGATTGGAAGATACACTCTAATCTTTGTTAGGTTTATTTGTGAAAGAAATGTGCACGCCTTCCATCTACCTTGACCAATCTTACTTCCTATGATCTAATACCAATTGTGAACTCATGACCTAGTGGCTAGGAGTATGATGGGCTAACCATTTGCCCCAAAAGACATGGTTGAGGATTACTTCCTAATCCTCCCTCTTAGGATGTGGTTCAACAATCTCCTACTCATCATTTCTTTAATCTAACAAACCTATTTTTGCTATGGGCCCCATTTTGCAGGATCAAAACAAGGGATGAAATGGCTCCAAAAGAGAAATTCAAAAAAACAAGTAGCCTTAAAGGGATGAATATCAATCATAATTTCACAGCTTCTACCTACACACCAAATTTCATAGCAATCTGAGATCATTTTTGAAGTGCAAATTCTCCACACCTTCTCATGGACTACCATGGACATTGATTGTACCCTAATGTAAAAAAAATTATTTTTTCTTGAGAAAGTTGAGTACCAATGAATAAGGATTGGAATTGAAAGAGGCATAAAAGGGTAAATCTTCCTACATAATCACTATGATAATGCATTTGAAGTTTGAAACAAACTCAAATTGGATTTTTTTCATACAACTCTTCAAATTCTTCTATATATTTCCCTTGAAATGCTCATTTGGTAGTAATCCAAAAAAGCAAGTGAGAATGTGTCAGTCATACGCCTCAAGGAGCAAGGGACCTACTCTAGTACGAATTGTTTGAGGAGTTGGAATGCACAAAAATAGCATGAGGATGAAGAAGAAGCTTATGAGTGCAATAGACAATCTCTTAATGATCTTGAAGTGTACCAAAATGAGTAACCTATCATGTTTATAAGCATACATACAAGACAAGGGGAAAGAATCTCTTTAAGTGGCAAATAAGTTCCTTCACAAAAGTGTGCCTTTTCATACATACCACTATCAAAATAAACCAAAAAATAATTCTAGAAAAAATAGGCTTCTCTTTGCGAAATGTAAATAATAATCAAATGTGATGATCCAAGTTTCATGTTCATTGCAAATATATATGTATGGATACACATACATACATACATACATGCACACCTACATGCATATGCATCCATGTCTATAAATTTTAATGCTTATTCGTGAAATTTTCATTAGTTGGAAGCAATACCCTAGAATCAACATTGTATGCATTGAACACCGGTGAAGAGCAAAGCCCGAAGTCTATAAACAGGTTATAGAATGGTTTTCTGAAAAACGTGAGTTGGTCCTTGACAAAATATGAGGATCACAAAATGTAAAAAGAGCAATGACCTAGTGAAGATCGATATCAAAACACGTTCAACCTAAACCAAAGACCACAGTTGAGAACTAAGTTTTGATGTCTTTTTACTTGAGTCCAAATACCTGAAAGTGTGAGAAAGTTTTCACCAAAATTTTCAACAAAAAAATGTTTGGGACCAAGAAATAAATTCTCCCACATAGCAAGAATGTGTTTCCAAAAAGCACTTCAAAGAATAATTGTTAAAGGGCCTCTAAACATTATCTTCTATGACTTGTTTGCACCACTATGCCTATTACACAAAAGATTAATGTGCAAAGAAACATACCTCATTTACTTGAGTTGGATATCAATTGGAAGCTCTAAAGATTCCATTTTAGCTCTCCTTCCAAAAAAACATTCAAATAGAAATTTGATGCATGATCGCTTGTAAGCCTCTTGGTCATTAAAAATTTATACTCGTCGCTTCCAACCACAAGCTCTAATACGATTCTTATTAGAATATTAAAACACTATGAAGCACTTAGTATGTATTGCTGATAGACTTGGAAACCTTGTAGAAAAAAACATACAAATAGTAAACAAAGAACATAGGCAAAAAATTGGTTTTGAAGAAGATTATTATAGACTAACAAAGGGGGAGGGGGAGGGAGGGAGAGAGGGAGGGAGGGAGAGAGGGAGGGAGAGAGAGAGAGAGAGAGAGAGAGAGAGAGAGAGAGAGAGATGTACAATAACAATCTAATCAATAAGTCAATTGATTGACAAGTTGTTAAGCTTTACTTTTCCTAATACATGTTTACCACAAATGTGGATAGTCTCAAATGTTGAAGCCACATACAATGTTGCAAAGAAAAGCTACAATAAAGAAACGAATGGATGAGATCCTCCTCTTCATGATAGAAAAAGGAACTACCATCATAGTTCCCTATGATTTCAGCATGTCTTTGCATCCAAGTGCCCTTGTGGACAATGAATCATTGAAAATGAGATCCTTTCACATTGTTTTGGAAGTAAAAAGTATTTCATAGTTTGTATCTTGTTTATTGATTAATCCATCGAAGTTCCACTAACTATTAAGATTCAATCTCAAGTGAGCCAATGTAAGGAATCACTTGAAAATAGATTCCCACTCGCTTAAGAAATACTCTTGTAGATCATGAGAGAATCTATTGGAATGAAGTCTTAGAATTTGATATAATCTAGTGGAATAATTAAATTTTCTATTGATGTCAAAAAAACATAGAATGTTGTTGAAAGTGAATACAAACATTTTGCCAACATTTGAGACCCTACAAGTATACTTTATAATCATCCTTGAGAAAGCTTTTGTTGAGGGGTGTTGAGCACTATTTAAACAAAACCATACTTAGTTTTTGCCTTTTTAGCTACAATTGAATGAATCCTAGTTTAGAGTTGAAAAATTACTTTAAGATACTAATTTTTGAGAAAAAAATAAGCTACAATTGAAAATATCCATCTTAATTTAGAAAAGAAAATAGTTTGAAACCCTACTTCGATAAAGTAAACCATGTCAAGGTTGAAATTCTTCTAGTCCTTAAAATTGAACTTTAAATTAAAATATTCAAAAAGGTGGCCCAAAAATCATGAGCATAATAAGCCCTTAGAAGTTCCAATCCATTTAGAACGTACCTTGGTAGCCATATTGCTAAGGTTTAGAAGGCCAAGACCTTCCTTGATCTTCTTCTTATAGTAGGCTTCATCGTTGGATTCATGGATATTGTGCCCTAGGCCTAAGAGCCGCATTTAAATTTGATAAATATGCTCCAACTTGATTAATAAAGATGAAAATCTTATAAAGATATACGACAAATTCTTGTATATGAGGCTTTTTCTCCATCGATGGTGGTAAGTAATGCTTTCCATTTGCGGCTGATGCTCAATTTTTCAAAGTCGAAATAGAATATTTGACCTTCATTATGATCTCAATCCTTCACGAAGACTGTTTCCAAAGCTCAATATAATTAATCCAAATTCCAATCATGCACAAATTCCCATGAGACAAAAAACAAAGTATGTATGTACGTATGTACACAAGTATATGCAGGAGCGCGCGCGCTCCTGTATATACTTGTGTATGTGTGTATGTGTGTATGTGTGTGTGTGTGTGTGTGTGTGTGACACAAGCACACATTGGCTGTCTCCCGTGGGGAATGCATTTGTGTATGTACATTCATGAACTTACCAGAGATAGATACAGGCTGCACACGCATACAGCCACACATTATACCCCCTCACGCACTCAGTCACACATTATAGTCACACATTATATCCACTCACGTCAGCACGCATCCATGGATGTGCACAAATGTGATTCATCAATGGACATAAACAGATGAAAAGCCAAACATGGACACGTGCACCTGCATCAGCAACATCGTGCGCCCATTGTTTTGAAGTGGGTGGGCCAATGGTGTCTGTCTGCACATACATATCATTATCTGCATGTGTCCAAGGGTTTCGGTGTGCGGAGATTGGATGCATGAGCGACGAAATCACTATAAGAAACAGTATACAAACCTCTCCCAAAAGCCATAATGATAGGCCTTTATATGATGTATGAATAAGACAAAATAATGGAAAAATAAGTGAGAATGATGGACTAAAATTTTGCACCAATCGAAGAGGAAGAAATGTGTAGCAGACGGGGCAAAGAGGAAAAATGAGAGACGTGCAAGTAGATGTAAAGGATGTGCATATGCATACGACCATGCACGCACAGATGCGTTCATAGATCAATTATTGTGGGTCAGCTTTGCCAAACTCTTCAAAATAAGGAGAGAAAAAGAGAGATAGCCGCGCAAGGATGTGCGTGTGCACTGTGTACGCATCCATACAAGCACAGATGCATGCGTTCATAGATCAATTATTGCGGGTCAGCTTTACCTTTTTCAAGGCTTCAATCACAATCTCTTCGAATAAGGGTTTTGTAAGAAAAGAGACCCTTAGATGTATTTCGAGGCAGCTCACAACAAAGTCGGACAATTTTCATATAACTAATCATTCAGTCTCAAAGTGCAACACACATGCTCACCACTGCCATTTAATCATATCACTCATATCCCGCACTCATCTTAGCATGCATTTATTTATGTATATTCATAGGGCCACGGATTTATGGGTGTGCATTCATGTGGGCATGAATTTATGATCGGACAGATGGATGCGATCTGCACATACACAGAGAGAGAGAGAGAGAGAGAGAGAGAGAGGAGGAGGATCCGTGCTTGTGTGCCCTAGAAATTAAGGGCACATTCTTTTTCTAATAGACGTTCACATGCATGGATGCATGTGCGGGGGTGCCTAGGGTGGAAAAAACAATGGAGATGTGCGTATGTGCGAGAGAGAGAGAGAGAGAGAGAGAGAGAGAGAGAGAGAGAGTGAGAGCATATATATATGCAAGACAGATGTTATGTCCACAAATCAACTGCAGGCCAGCTTTACCTGTCATCACTTTTATCATTCGAATCAGGGTCTTGGGGCAAAGAGGATCTTAACTGTGTTCAGGCTGGCTCACGACGAATTTAGACCATTTTCCTATGCTTGATCACTTAGTCTCGAAATGCAACATCACACATGATAATTAATCATCATGTGTGACATGAAAAAGAAAAGAAAAATGCTTGTGATATCAAGTTGAATGAAGTATATCTCAAATTATATGACAAAAGAATGTGAGACCACTGTAAAGTTTAAACAATAATGATACAAAGTATCTCAAGAAGCCTGCAATTGGTATGTCTTTATAAGGGCACGCCATAATAGAAACTCTGATTTCCTTTTTAATCAAAACCAGAGCTTACATTCAAGCATTAATTAGAACATGAGAGATGTTCGTATACTGGGTACAATATTATACACACTGGCAGAGATACGTGACAAAATTCTTCTCCACAGGCAATACTCGTTCCACAACAGTACAGAATGCTTGGACTGGGGGCACAAATCCACTAGTGAACACCTCAAGCTACCTTCGATGACACCTTCTGAAGTCCATCAAGAAGCGCCTCTGACTTCTCAATGTTTAGAAATCTCCGGCAACTGTACAACACAGCAGAATGAAAACCACTTGCATTGTCCAAAAACACGAAGTGTCCACCCTACAAACCAAATTACCAATTAGTCCATCAATGCCAAATCTTTCTCCCTTGATCCTTGCACAGAAAGGAAAAATCAAACAAACGATAAAAGCAAAAACGACAACAGAATTTTCGCCCCCATCTTCAGACTGTTCTCCCTGCCTTCTGTTTCTAAAAAAACGATAGCCACCATTTAAAATATTTATCAGAAACTAAATTGACTATAATATACCTGCATGGCCACTGGAGACAGGACTATGAATGTGCAATTTCAACAGGATTTAACAGGTAATTTACATTGCCATGAATGTTTTAGATTATGCTAAACTGCTCTATACTACAACTAGCTTCCTCATGATAGTCCAACTCAATTTACATAGCCAAGAATGTTTTAGATGATGCTAAACTGCTCTATACTACAACTAGGTTCCTCATGATAGTCCAACTCACTGGTGTTGGATGAATGCGAAGTTCAGCCAGTTTTTAATGCTTATGCACATCCCCATAAACCCACCCCTAACCTCCCCCTCTCTCTGTTATGCCCCAACTTCCCTAGGAGATTCAGATGGCTGCCTATAATTATGCCAGCCAAATGGGTAAGGACTAGCCAGTGTGAATTGGTCCATCTCCTTAAATGAGTCCTATAAATAGGACTCACTGGCCCATTCATGCATATCCTTGCACACACACAATCAGGATCTAAACCCCTTTGGTGGAGTGTCACACACATCAATGGACAACAGCTGGACTGAGATGGTATTGTGTGACACCCAATAGAGGGATAAACTGAGTTTTATGAGATGGATTGCATGAGCATTGGACAGCTCCTAGGTAAGGCCCACACCACCAAAGGAGGTGACTGGCTGCCCCTCCTTTATGGCAGCTGAGCCTCCATTTAAGGCAGCTGGACTTTTCCTCCTCTCTACCCCATGCAGCCTGTTCATTTTCTTCAGCGACCCCCTCTTATGGCAGCTCTCAGGCGGTGCACTTAAAGGGCAGCTCGAATTTTCTGTCTGCTTGACATGCCTTGTGCAGCAAGCAAAAATCTTTTGAGCACCCCAATAATTGGCTGCCACACGACACACAGGAAGCAGTGCCACCTCAGCTTTTATCCTTGGGTGCATGAACACCAATCCAGATAAAGTTTATGGCTAGAAATTAATAAGGATGTGTGCCTACAATAGTAGGTTCTGGGAACTTACTATTTCTATTAAGGTGGTGGTGGGGAAATCATGAACGTGGGACGACATCGTGTACAAATTTATGTGAGGAAATAAAAGTACCCTCTTCTCTCCATATTCACATGGCACTGTTTTGCCCAAGTAATGTGCACATAGAGGACCTCTCCTCACACACCTCATCCTCCATTTTTGCACTCCGAGCCATTTCACATTTTCCTCGTCATGGAGAAGATTCCACAACCAATTATTTTGCAGTCATTAGTGTTAGTCAGTGCTCTCATGGTTCCGTTAACATCTGAATGCATGATCTGCAATTTTCTCGTAGATGTAATGTATCCATGCTTCTTGAATGGTATAGCTTGTGAAGCTTTCCTTCAAGACATCCTTCACGATGTCTTCACATGATTCTGCATATTCTGGTAAAGCCAAAGTGGGTAGACTCTCCACCATACCCTGATCTTTGATGTGCTTGAGAGTTCTGTGACTAAAATGGCCAAATCTAGGATGCCATAACTTCAGGTTCTCTTTAGGTGCAAAAGACCTAGCAATATTAGCATGACTAATTTTGGAATAGAACAAACATTTCACTTCTGTTTTCACCTTGCAAAAGACAATGCTCCTCATTTGGAGTAAGGATCTGGCATGAATCTTTCTTAAAGATTACTTTATAACCATCTAATAAGAAAGTAGAAATGGATAGCAAATTTATCTTCATTTCTGGAACATAAAGAACATTAGAAATTGTAAAATTTTCCACCTGATCTTGACTTTAGGTTAACTTCTCCAACACCTACAACATCTAGATCATGACCATTTGCTACAGTCACCCTTCTTCCTATAGAGTTAATAAGGGAGGAAAATACCTTCTTGCAGCATGTCCTTTCCTTTAGATGATGACTATGGAAACCATGGCTTCATCATTCTCTTCCATACTCTTCTGTTGGTCTTCATCTTGAAGTGACAAGAAGTGCAACTCTTCAAATGATATTTCTCTATCTCTTGTAGAGAGAGAAAAAAAAGTAACAAATGAAAGATACGTAGATGGAAGTGAATTTATGAGGGTATTCACCATCTCATCATCATGTATAGTAAGTTGTAACTCCAACATTAAGTAACTTATCTCGTAAGTCTATGAGTGTGTATGTCTTTATGTGTATGTATGTATCTATGTGTGTGTATGTGTCTATGTGTGTTTGTGTATGCATGTATGTATGCATATGGAACTTCAAAATGTGAGACTGAACTAACTCACCAACTTTCATCCTTGTGTTGGCTAATTGTCTTCTAAGATGAGCTTTCCTAGCAGGGTTTCTGATATGCTAGAGACTCTCTAAATAACCAAACTTGATGAGGTGTTCTGCATGACCTCATCAGTGAAATGATATGCCTCTTGACTCCCATAGAAATAAATGAGTGCTTGTGCACCTCTACAATCCTATTTGGATTGCTCTTCTGTAAGTTGAATCTTCATCCGTCTCCCTCTGTCTCTGAATGATGATATAATCTCCTCTTCTTCCTCTTCAATATGATGAGCACAAAATTGGAGTTGCAACATTCTTGGATGAAGAAGCAACATCTTCCTCTCCTTGTCTTGGCCTACGATACTTGCCATTGATAATATTCTATATGCCCTTGGAAACTAACAAATTCATCATCATGAATCTCCATAGTGGATAGTTAGACATCCCATCAAGTTTATCTTCTTGCTCCAATCTATCTCTATAGTCACTCGTCTTGAGTCAAAGGTGCAAGGTGGTACGTGTTAGACTCAAGAATGACAGCCAAGAGATGGTTGAACCACACCCTAAGAGGGAGGATTAGGAAGTAATCCTAAACCATGCTTTTTGGGGTAAGTGGTTAGCCCATCATACTCTTAGCCAGAGGTCATGGGTTCAATTCCCACAATTGGTATCAGAGCGTAGGAAGTAGGCTTGTGCAAGGTGGATGGAATGCGCGCGCGTCGCTTTCCAGGATGAGCAAACAAAGATTCGAGTGTCTCAATCGGTACGTCAGATTTAGAGCTATAAGATACCGTTGGAAAGCTTTCAGAATAAGTGTTTCAATGGAAGTAATAGATTGAAGATCCAAGATAGCTTGCATGGGTGAGAACCAGTTTCAAGAGACAAAGGTTGAGAGCAAGGCAAGTCCGTAGGCAAGTGGCCAAGAAGCGAAAAGGCAAAGGCTCAAGACACCTAGGTTGAGAACAAGGCAAGTCCGTAGGCAAGCGGCAAAGAAGTGGAAAGGCAAGGTTCAACCGACCAAAGTTGAGAACGAGAAGGTTCAAGAGACTGTGTAAGGGTGAGGACATCAATTTCAGGGGAGATCAAGGATTGATCATTGAGGACAATGATCTCTAGAAGGGGAAGAGAGTGTTAGACTCAAGAATGACACATAGGAGATGGTTGAACCACACAGTAAGAGGGAGGATTAGGAAGTAATCCTCAACCATGGCTTTTGGGGCAAGTGGTTAGCCCATCATACTCCTAGCCGGTAGGTCATGAGTTCAATTCCCAAAGTATGGTGCATAAGGTGCATAAGATTCGGTGGGTGTAAGGTGCAAGAACTACGCCTTATCCCCAAGGTACGTAAGGTCCGTTCACCATATCGAGTTCAATAGCTAACCCAATGGTTTCGATGCTCAGCTTCTCAAGGAATCACTACATGTCTAGGATGTATTACCGAAGAGCATCTGCTCGTGATCTAGCAACCCTTGGTGGGGGATTTCCCATGTATGGGAAAACCTGTGTATAAACATCATTCCCAAGGGAATGAACGGAGTACACATTGGCAATAGTGGAGGTCATGTTAGGGAAGCATAACCATGTCCTCTTTTAGGACACGGTGGTCATGGATGGCATAGCCAACAAGATACCTATGCAAACCCCAATCAAATGGAGACAAATCCTGTGAAAATGTTTCACTTGTTGGTAGCCCTCCAGGTGCTTCACATGTGCTAATAGCTCTCTCAATTCTCACCAAGGAGATGTTGCCCACATTACTATACTCCATGGTTGTGCTTGCAGATGGTATGTGGATATACCTAGCATAATTCCCCTTGACATGAAAATGACTGGATGAGTAGCCTTCCACGCTACTAGATTGCTCTTGGTGGTACTTCACATCCACTAGTGAATTGGTGTTGAGGGATCCACATGAAGAGTTTATTCATAGTCACAAGATTCACATTAGGCATTTTAGTGTTTATCTGGTTTTCTACACGGATGCAAAAACTACTCAAAGGAAGAGGGGGAGCATAAAAACTACCTTGCACTTTGTTGTCATCTCGAAAGACAGTCTAGCGAGTCATCCTACTCCATTTAGCCTCGTGACCTCCATAGTGACAGGATGTGGTTTTACCTTAGGGTAACCCGAGATGCTAAGACCTGCCAGAACTAACATATGCAGAGAGTTATCTTCCAAGGGTTGTGATCCTTGATCGATCATAGGGATGATAACTTGGAAATCCTATGAGCTAGGTTTTCTTCAAGGAATCACGGCTCCTGTATTGCACATAAGCCACTTGGAGTAGTGGCTGACTCGGGATGATTTGGTGATGCCTCAATAGAAGGAGATCTGGATGCTCAGAGGACTCCAAGGGTAGCCAACGAGCTTGTTTTGCCTCGAAGAGTATGACACCTGTATAGCACATGAGCCACTTAGGGAAGTGGCTCAGGCAAGATGGTCAAGTAACACCATAGGATATCAGGAACTTGGAGGATTTACTCATGATGTTCCACTAGAACATGTGATGGTTCTGATTGGATGGCTAGGGAGCCTAGTGGGGCTTCTTATTGAGGTTACTAATTGTGTGAGAACATGAGCCTAAGTCTCTATGACTTCAAGAATCAATTAGGACATTGAAAGATCGATTCCTGATCTTCACCGAGGAAATTGATGAGGACAGTAATTCAAAGGGGGGAAGTGTTACATCCCTAAATCCAAAGGACATCAATGTTGGGCACCTATAGCTGAATTGTCCGGCCAAGCATGGATAATGGAGTGTCCACCCAAGATCCATCTCCTTAAAGGAGACTATAAATAGCACCCATGGGCTGATTTGTTATTCATTCCTCTCTAGAGGCTCTTGGACTCTTGACCCATGGTAGAGTCATTCACATAGCTGTAGGGTGTGGCCCGTGGGTATGGTGGTATGAGGCACCATGCGCTTCTGAGGGCTGCCATCCACTTGGCTGCAGGGTCCCCGGCTCGGGGGTGGGTTGTTCTGGACTCTATGGCTGGGAGGTGAGTCTTATGTCCTCCTTTCCATGTTTGTGAATATGGCTTGTGTCGTGTATTGCAAGGCTAATACTGGAGGGGTCTAACAGAGTACCTTTCATGTAATTGGCTTTGGATAAATTGAACATGTGGCTGGATTGGCACACGAACTGCTTTAGCATCGGCCATGTTTATCCAGCACCTTTTCAATGTATTCTTCCTAAAACAAGTAAGAGGTGCTGCTGCCTATTCTTCTTTATCCTCATGCTCAAGATATGCTCAACTTCACCAAGATCTTTCATGGAAAAAACAGCATTCAGCTGCTGTTCCAAAGCATTAAATGTGATCTTTCCTCAACCAAAAACATGTCATCTACAAAAGCACAAGAATGATAGGGCTGCCGTCTGTATTCTTTTTGGTGTACAAACAGTGATATGCATGGCATGTAACACTTCCCCTCTTTTTTTTTTTTGGGTCCTCAACGATTTCCTCGGCTAAAAACCAAGAGTTCAATCCTTCGACGACCTAACTAACTAACAAGCCAAGTCAACTTAGGGCAGTGCCTCCACTAATCAGATACTAGAGATAAGAAGTCAAGATAAGAATTCCTTTGGGACTTCCTCTCCTTGTGATCCGAAACCGAGTTTAGCTCTCCTCCGCACCACAAAAGATCTTCCTGTCTGAGTTGCAAGGCAAGGCAACTACTATGGGACCAGGCTATGTGTCCAAGTTGTCAAGCAGGCAACCACCGTGGAACTAGGATATATGTTGATCCCTCTAAGGTAGATTTGACTTGCTAGACACAACAATTATATTCTTTGTAATCAAATGCAGACCACAATATCAAGAAGTAACATCCTGCACATGTTAGTTCGAATCGTCTAAGAATCGAGGGTTACCCTAAAATACACCCCGATGCCCCACCAAGACCATGAGGTTCCCACATATGGTGCGAATAATATGGAGAACAATACATTGCTAGGAAGACAACATAGTGTGAGGTCGTCTTCGTCCTCTCCTCCTCCCTATGTAATGATTCCTTCTTCCATGCAAAAATGTATGCTACAGATTGAGAATCCATGCCGCAAGGTCTCGTGCCCGCCAATAAGGTCAGCTCATGATCCAATATCAACATCAACGGGCTGTATAACAGCTGATGTTCCCTCTCTTCCCCAGCAGTTACCAGGACATTGGGTAGCTCTGAGAAGCTCTTTCAAAGCCCTTTAAACTTAAGGGTGAATTAAACCTTTGAATGGTCTTGTTACCCTTGAAAACCTTGTCACACTTGCATTGCTTGGCAACAGGTCTACATCAAGAGGAATGCAAGCTCATGACTCCTTGGACTCTTTTTCAGCATTTAGCTGCTCATGCTGAAATTCCACCTTCCTGAGGTCAATATTTGGGGCAAAACTATTCTCTGCAGATGTGCCTTACCAAACACCACATTTCTCTGCATACTACCTTCTTTAACTGATAACTATATTTCACAGCCATTCAACCTTCTCCACAGCCCATGAAGATGTCCTTTATGGATTAGCATCCGAGTATTCCTTCAGTTTTTCTTCTTAATATGCACAAAGAGCATCGCAGACGAAGATGTAAAGATGATCATATAAAGCAGGTTCACCAGATCAAACCTCTTGAGAGATATCATACTAGGAAAATCTATTACATACAGATTGAAAGGCACAGTGAATCTGGGACCCATCTCTCCATCTTCAAAGCTGCTAAGCAGATGTCTCTTCCCTTCTAAGACCTGAAGTAACTTATGAAAATAGCACTTTTGGCCTTGAACTGAAAGCAGATTCTTTTACTGAGGGAAAAACCCTTATCTCAGTGTCATCTTAAAATCAATGCCTTCATTCAAGGTTAGGAAAATCTGTTGTGGGATGTTTCAATTAAGTTTTATTTGCAGTGAACCTGAGGAGATTGTACCATGGGCTTAAGGAACTAGGAATAGACATCTGTTATGGAGTTCACTGTTACAAACTTGAGCATGCAACTACTCATATTTTCCAAATGTGTGATACTAGCAGTGACAGCTTTCTCCCAGGGGGCAAAAAGACATCTAAGAGGATGATTCCTCAACTCTACAGATAAAGCTTCAAAAAAATAGAAAACCAGTCCTTTATGCTGAAATTTACCTGTATAATAAGAGTGGAGAAAAGACAATTGAAGGGAACCAAAAAGCTACATTTCCATCCTCACAAATGTGTTCAATGATACTATGCCTCCAAACTCAGATTATTTAAAACAGGAGAGCGGGAAGGAAGAGGACGAGAAAAATGAAGAACTAGGTAGTGAGAAGGGGAGTACATTTCAAAAAATGTAAAGCAATATGCATGTGATAACGAGCACAGTTGGAAAGATACCCACATGGAGTTCATTGGGAGCCTCCTCCACACAAAAGTTGAAACAAAGATCACATACATATGGATTACTGGAAAAACCAAATGTTTATCTACCTGGGGAACCCTTAAGATCTCTGTAGGGACTGGAATGTTTTTGCAAGCATTGACAGCCCCTCTATAATCCATCCAGTCATCCACACCATAGATAAAAGATGTGGGCACTTTCCAATCAGCAGCACTGATAGTAGAAACACAGAATCTATCAGAAATTTGGAGAATCCCCTAAGCTACAATCATGGGAGTCACCAAGGAGCTTTTTCAAGGAAAAAGTAAGCTAACCTTGCCAAGAGAGGAGACCTTGCAAATGCTCCAAAAGCAAAAATATATTTCAAGCAAAGCTCTCCACTAGCCTTACCAGCTAGTGTGTGATAAATATAATCTGCAATAAATAAGCATACAATAAGTTCCTGCATAATGACCTTTAAACTTGAAAACCCACAATCAGACCACAAACCTGAAAATAGCTGAGATTCGTCTTCATTCAACACTGTACCGACAGAGTAAGTACCAAACCTTGCACTTGTGTACCTCTTCACTAGGTCAGGCCCCCAACGGCCAATTCCTCTGTTCAGATTATCATCAAGCATTTAACAAAAAAATGATATGGTTAAAAATTTTAAATCATGAAAATGCTGACAGGGAATCTTGTGAAGTTCTACCTTATTACCCTTTGTGGGGTGAAGTTTGACTCCCATAGATGATTCAGTATCGCCCCTTTCCACGTAGACCTAAGCCTGGTAATCCGCTCATGGACCTCATCAGTTTCTGAAGTGAAGCCAGCTGAGCCAACTAAAATCAGATGTTGCACATGCTCCGGGTGCTGCAAGTCATGGCATTTGCTTCTAAGAATTGAGAAAGACAAAGAGATATCAAATCTGAAATGCTTCTTTCAAATTGTCACCTTTAGTGCGTATCTTGCAGCTACATATCCTCCAAAAGAATGACCCAAAAGTACAAAATTTTCTAGTCTTTTGGCTTTACGCCATGCCTCAAAAGAATCAATAAACCAAGCTTCTGTTTCTGAATATGAGAAAGAAACAAATAGGTCAGGTAGAGACATTTAAATCACTGATCGCTTTGAAGAACCATAAGTATCTGACATTATAAAAATAAATTGATCAAAGCAAGGACATGAAAATGAAACATGAATCAGTCATTGAAGTTTTTTCCCCACCAGTGAACCAGTAACAAAACAGCAAATATTCTCTGCAGCACAGAGAACACATGCAAGACAAATATAAATAACTAGAACAGAAATGAAGAAAGCAAAACCTTTTGTATTCCCTCACTTTTTTGTTTACTATAAAAACTTCTCAAAATAGTAGAAAGCCACCACAAAATCACTCTAAAAGAAGACCCATAAGCTGACTGTTAACGTATAAACAATATTCCCAACCTTGTTATGTAAATTCGATTGCCAAGTCAATGCAAGCAAGTTCATCATGCTGTCAAATGTTTAATTCATAATAAGCCCAAGGATACAATCACAGTGAGCATGTCATCTGTGTAGGGCGGCTAAAACAGTTTTCTCTAAAACACATAGGCCACAGCTTAGCTAATCATTGCAAGCAGCTCATCTAAGGCAATTACAACAATATTCCGTAAAACCTACATGGCTATAGCTTAGCTTACTCTCATACCAGGTATAAATCTACAAGCAATCATAGAGCTACTGCACAATCACATAAGAAGCCAATAAGGACATTGGACCAGAAAATACAGGTATCCAGCATTTCAGACAATATGCATAACTGAGAACATGAAGCTTAAAAATGTTGACAACGGCAGATTGTGTGACGTATAATGAGCAATACAAAAACAAAAAGCACGAATTCAATATTCAATAAAGACATTTCCAACAGAACTGTTTCCAATGTACCTTCAGTACTTTTGCATGTGAAGTCTGGACGACTTGATGCACCCCATCTACACCGAAAATTGCAGAGCTCCATCAAGAAAAAAGAATTCCAAAGAAGCCAGATCAAAAGATGCAAGCATACTCACCCAAGCTGGTCTATGGCTATGACACGAAAATGTCTAGAAAGGGCATCAAAGTTTCTGAAGAAAAAACCTTGTGATGCACCATAGCCATGCACCATGACGAGTGTTGGTGCATTCTCCAGCTTGGGATCAAATGTAACGGTGTTTATGTATCTGGATTCAGCGCTAGCAGATCTGAACCACCTTATGCCAGAGCCAGGAGGTCCTGATCCAATGTTGACTTGTTCTTGAACATAAGGTGTCCTGCATTAAATAGAGATCAATGTTGATACGTGAAAGAAAGTCCAAAAACTATTTACAAAGATTATGCCTTGAATATTAGATGCCGTCCACTAAATATAGCTTATAGCTGTACAAAAGAACACTTTTAACTTGGTATCCAGCTCCCAACTCTGATAACAGCTCCTAACATACTTCTTACTAAAAAGACTAATGAGGATGAATTGCAAAACAGTGAGAAGAAAAGAGTAAGGGGCTTTTGATTATCTTTTACAGCACAAAGGGCACCCCTCCCTTAAATGCCCTGCTCACACTCTCATGCTCCCGTGTCTCCAAGCTCCATGACCCTCTCTTCCTCTAATGTAAAAGCCCAAGCAAGCTTCGGAATACTAGGAAAGAAATCACATTCTCAATAGTGACTGGAAGGGCTCTTTAACCAACAGCTTAAGATATCACCTCTAACAACTTGAAGGCCTTGGAAAACTGGGCCTGAAATGTGGTAGCAAATACTGGCAAAACTGAAGCAAGAAAGCAATACAAAAGCTCGTACACATGGAAATAAATCAGCAGAAATTGCAATGTATACAGAGATCTAAACACTCCAAAAAGGTAGACACAGAGTTACCACGAGAGATGAGCAGAATAAAGAGCCAGAAAGATTAGCACAAAGTCACTATATAATAAGAAAAGCTCAGGCTAAACTTCAAGACAAGATAGCATGATCAAAATTTAAAAAGATGTTTAAAATGATATTAATAAAAATAATTTTAAAAATATAAAAATGAGCTTATTTGGAGTTTCTAAAGACGTGCAAATTGCATGAATGTGAGGAGCTATATAATCCATTCTTACATTAAGCATGAAACAAAAACCCTGACTTTGGCAGAAAACATGATTTCAACAACACTAATTCTATAAAGTTAGCATGTGCATAGACATTTCATTCATACTGATCCAGCATTCCCTATCTATTATGGTAATCAAACTGTAAATGGTGTATCATTCATCAAACGTCAGAAGGTTGAACAGCAACATGAACCATTCAAACATATCACAAGTTCAAGCTTTGTTTAAAAACATGTGACGTTGTCATATATTGGAACATAAGTTCTACTTCATCTACATTAATCCTTTCTCTGACATAGTCACTGTGCACTTTGATGTGCTTCGCACAAGAATGAAGAACATTGTTTTATGCAATTGCAGTAGCACTAGGCCTATCAATGTAAATCTGAGTAGAACAATGCATCTGCAACTAAGTTCCTTAGCAAAACACATTCAACAGCAATACAGAAAATAATATAGGACTATAAATGTAAATCTGAGTAGAAAAGAAAAAGCTAATCAGTGAAAGAGGCCACGGAGAGCTACACGATGGTTAGCTTGTTGGCACCAAACACGAAGGGAGTGAACTACTACATGGTTGTTGGGGTTTTTTTTTTTTTTTTTTTTTTTTTCGGGGGGGGGGGGGGGGGATGGAGAAGCCAAAGTGGAAGGAGTCCCATTCAAGTTATGTGACTTCGGGACCAAGTTTTTTGATAAGTGACTTTTAGGTCATTTGAGCATGCTCACACATGTCCAATGACCAAAAGTTATAAAAATAAAGTATGCTTATAACTCCCCTGTTTGGGGTCCAAAAAATATAATAAAGACGTGTCTTGAAAGCTCTTGGAGAGAGCTATCACTTGGAAGGAGGTCGAAATATACAAAAGGAGTCTCTTTCGGGCCTTCATCCCCGGACCCCAACAACCTCCCACTTAAAAACTCTAGGAGGCTCCTTTAAGCTAAGTAACTCCCACCATTTGTATACATAGCTGATGTTGTGCTTCGGATAGACAGACAGTGAGAGCATCTACAGGATTCGGTGAAGTATTTCATGGTTGTGTTTGAACCCATGTTTAAGCGTACAAGCATCAAACTTCTTGTAACATTCTCTAAGAGCTTGTTTCAGCTCATATATGCTTCTTTTCAGCTTGCATACAGAATTCTCTTTGCCAAAAATGACAAAGCCCTTAGGCTACTTCACGTAAAGCTCCTCATCAAGATCATCATTACATCCATTTGATACAACTCCAAATCCATGGAAACACTGAGCAAAAAGCACATGAAGAGTAGGCACTTTGACAGCAAGACAAAACACTTCTTGAAAGTCAATGCCTTTTTTCTAGGCATATTTCATGGCAACAAGCTAGCTTCATACTTAGGTTTGTCATGACTCATCAACTAGGCATATTCCATGGGAACATAGAGCAAAAAGCACACGGAGAGTAGTCAACTTGACAATAGGAGAAACCTTTCCCTGAAAGTCAATGCCGTCCTTATAGGCATATTCCTTCGCAACAAGCCTAGCTTTGTACTTAGGTTTGCCATCAACTCTTTTGATTATGTATACCCATTTGTTACGAATGGCTTTTTTCTACCTTTGGGCAACTCAAGAAAATCCCAAATATCATTTGCATGCCTTCCTTTAACCTCTTCTCGCATTGCCAACTTCCGTTTGCACCTTCTCACAAAACTTTGCCTTGTATGTAAGAGGTTCATCCTCATCGGTCAACAAACTGTGGTGTAGAGTCCTCTTGGGCCATGTAGACCTTCTCACAAAATGATCTACATTCTCAGACATAGGATCTATACCAAGAGGGGTCACTACATCATCTTGAGGTAGAATCCTATTTTCAACATAATTATGTGGCTGCATATTACCATCAAAAGCATGTAGTGGTTGCCCATCAATATCATCTAACTCAACTATTTTGGGCTCTTAAGTCATTTTCAGTCCTTTGTGTTGCATACTAAGACACATTTCTACACTAGCATATGATTGTACATGCTAAGATTTGACCTTTTTCTGATCATCCTTTGAGACAACATAATCTTTTAGTAGCTTTGCCTCATTATATGCAACATCCTAATGAGTACTATTTTTCTGAATTGAGGTAGACATGTACAATAGCCCACTTCACCTTCATCTCCCTATCCTAGTGAAGATACTATTAATTAACTTTGAATCAAACTTATTCCTCAAACCATGAACAAAGGCATCACAACCAAAGATGTGTAGGTGGTGGTCATATGAAGCCAATTTGCCAACCAAACCTCTTCAAGAATGCCACTTTTCAAAGTAGCATGAGGGGATCCATTGCAAATATGAAGTGCATAACTCGAGGGGTTGTGCGACATGCCTCTCACTCTCTCACACAAAGTCCTATTACACATTTCAACCACACCATTAGAAGAAGGGTTGTATGGTGCTGTTAGCTCCCTCTTAATGCCATGTATTTCATAAATTCAGCAATCATAAACTCACCCCCATTCTTTGTATGCAAGTATTTCAGCTTTTCCTCAATTTGGGTAGTCACAAATTTGAAATGCATGAGATCTTTTAGACGCAACAAAGGCTTCATCTTTATTTGTTAACAAATAAACCCATATTTTCTTGGGGCAGTTATCAACAAAAGAAATGTAAAAGGCACTCCCCATAAACTTGGTGGACATGCTATACACAATAGAATGCACAAGATCAAAAAGTTTACCGAAGTAATAAAATTTTTCACTTCTTTTCCATGATGACAATCATTACAAAAATCCGTTTTAAACTCCTTTGAATCAAATTTATGGATGTAGGATAGCATGTCAAGAAGCTCTTGGCTCATGTGGCAAAGCCTCTTATGCCATAGTTCCATGTATGAATTCTCTCCATCACAAAATGTTTGAAAAAGAAGAGACCATCTATATGCAAAAAATGTGCAAAATTCAGAAGATGCGAATTTCTGAGAGTAATTTGAGAAATTAATAAAAATCTGATTTTTATGCAAAAATGCGCAATTTCCATTATGAGATCACTCTTATGTGCACAATACTGCAAAAAGGATGTTGCAACAATTTGAAATTTGAGCAAAGTTATAATTTTTTGAAATTTTCCTCAGAAAATTTCAGCATATAAAGAATGTTCAATTTCCACACAATTATTCAGGTCTTCACCCCAATTTAGGTAGATACCACAGTTTGTGTATATTGCAAACCAAGCAACAACAAAAGCACCATATTTTAAGACCTGCATAAATCTGAATTCTAAAAATTGGCCAAAACTGACCTATTGAGATGAACCTTTTGCAATTTCAAGCAGTATCCAAGCATAAATAATGCAACCCCACTGGAAACCAAAGTAATTCCAACAATATACTCCTTAAAATGCACTTCCAATAGTACACCACCTATGGAAATCTTGGAGGAGATGTTTTGTCTCAAGAGATGGAAACTTTCAAAAATTAAGACCTTTGGGAAGTTAATACACTGCTTGAAGATGGCTGTAGGCAACAACTATTCAACCACATCCATCAGCTCAGCCACCAGTATCTAGCATTTTCTTTTTCCTATTGGATAGTTTGGGCACACCACGTGAATTTCTTACTAGCTGATTGCCAATTGTGGGCACCATCAACCACAGAAAACCTACCTGAATGGGAATTAGAGTGGTGGACCACTTACCTTCACTCCCATCACAAGCTTGCATGTGCCTCTGACCACTGGAGGAGGAATAGAGAGATGCTTTTGTGGCACCTCACCTTGTCTCATGGAGGAATAAAGAGATGCTTTTGTAGCAATGTTAACACCTCCACGATCCTCCTTGTTAAAAAGGCAAAGCATAGGCCTTACTCACAAACACATGAGGACATACATTAGACTCACCTCCTAGCCATAGCCATAAAGCCAAACCGATTCTCCCCCAATCCTAGGAGCATCAAGCTACACAAGGGTGGCCATCACCCCAAGGGCTGGAGCCCCATATCACCACCCCCCCACCAGGACGGTTGTGAAGTTGACTCCACCAAAAGGCAGCATGCAAGCGTGTATACACAAGGATATGCGCAAATGGGGCTCCAAGTCCTATTTACCGGATGCACATACAGAGCTGGGCAAGTTCAGACTACCCAATCCTTTCCCACATGGCTGGATAATAGCTACATATGCCCATTTAGTAGATGCCCCGAGGAAGTGGGGTCATAATAATTGTGCACTGTGCTTTGGCAAAGCCTCAAGGTTTTGAGGAAGAGCATATGCAAGGTTAACTTTGATCTAACCTTTGTCAATGGCAAAACAAACATCCATAACTTACTAGATAGATTGGTCTTCCACACCTATGTGTTTGCTATGGAATGAAACATGGCATTCTAAGCTAAACATGTTAAACTCTAGTTGTAATGGATTCATGTCAATGTTCAAGAGTTTTAGTGAGACGTTTAAAATCCTTCATAAAAATCAACTTGACAAGCTTCCTTTGATGCTTCATTAGCTTGATTGGAGTATATCATTACCAATAGAAAGCGCTCTTGTCCTTTATAACAGGCCAAAGTGGGAAAAAAAAAAACCATTAGATGGCTTGGGTGTTTCCAATTCTAGAGTTGATATTCCATAAAAAGGTCCTTTGTAAATCAATGAAGCATTTCCATAGCAAATGCATTTACTATGAACCTTTGAGGTACCTTAAGATATATCTCACTTTGTTACAATCATCTTTGTCTAGATTTTCTATAGCGCTACTTAGTGATTACATTGCACGAGAAATATTAAATCTAATTGCTACCATAGGGCACTTTGGAGAGGTACAACTTCAAGTTGAAGCATATAAAACATCTTCCATGTTGATTGCTTTGAAATCTTTTGGAAACCCGCACATTATTGATTGATCACTTCAGCCTACTCATGCAAGAGATATAAATGTGTTCTCACTTGGTAGAACATATCAGTAAAGGAGTTCTTGATTTCTATGGGAGTAGCTCAGCCTCAATGAATAACTTGTTGCAATTAAACATCAGATCTACCTATTTCCAACCACCTACATGTAGTTTTGGTAGCCAGCCCCACATAAAAGATATCATCTTCTATCGGTTTTAGAACACCTGTCCGTCAAGTTTAAAAAGATCCATGGAAGAATATTTTTGTCCAAAGTTCATAGCAGCATTCAGCTCAAGCTTCACTCACATAAGGTACTGTTCGACTGCAGCTGATTGCTCCTACAAATCCTCAAAACTCCTGTGCATGAGAATATATAGCAAGGATTTTGTAGCAACAAAGAACTCTATTTTTAGTTCTTTTCATGCTCAAGAGGATTACATTACTATGTTTACTTCAATCAAGGCTCTCCCTCACAATTATCTTTACCACATTGAGTCCTCCGTATAGTGTTTATGTAATATGTCCTATGATTACACCTCTTCATCCAAGCTAAAAATCCATGGTAGATAATAGTCACCAAATATGCAAAGTCCCCTCCCTCTATGAACACAGAAGCCCTGTTTCCAACTTCTATTTTCCGTACTAAAACCTGGACCCCATTTTCCTTTTGTACGTGTTGCACATAATTTCCCCAATTATGCCAATAAGTTAATAACACTTTGAGAGAGAACCCCACATATCATCCCACGTTTGATGTTTCTCCCTCTCATCTTATTGTCTATTGTTATGTTAATGAAGAAAACGTGTATCTTAATACAAACTCTTCATTTGAACTAAATTTGCAGGGCAACTAAACTCCTTGCCTGCAACAATGCCTCAAGTTCATAAGTCATGCTCGATTCATTACTGTAACGTCTGGAGAGTGGCTCAAATAACTTTTGAAAGTGCATTATAATACCCAACCCCTGTGTGCGCTGGATCAAATATCCATATTATGGTAAGAAAACAAAGGACAAAAGAAAGCGTACGTTAATATGCGGGATGATTGTGAGATAATGGCGGACATCTTACTTAACAAGGGACAGAAGGCGACGTTCGGATGCAATAATGGCTTCTTTGGATGTTGGAATCCAGCGCAACCGCTCCTTCCAAGCTTGCTGCCACGTGGTCGTTGTCACGTCTGTGCCATCGGGGGCGGCATTCGCTGCTGCCATGAAATCAAGGGCAGTCCTAGATGACGCTTGGGTGGGGCGTCTCAATGCACGCATCAAAATTGAATGAATCACTCTATCCAGAAACTGGAATTCGAATTCGTGGAGTCCGAAACGGATCAGAATTTCCAAGCTCCGAAAAATATATCGTGAGAAAGGGAACTCTGTCTATAGTAGATGACAGGAATGCAGTCCTTGCGAGTTTTGATGCAGAGACTGCCCTAAACAAGGGCCGCCCTCTGCAGAGAAGTCCGCTCTGGATTGTGTGTGTGCCGAGTTGAGGCCGGTGGTTCTAGAACAACGTCCGAAGTCGAACCACAAGTACCGTGCGTAATTGAATTAATTGGATGGTTGAGTCATCCATGACAGAACTGAGGAAAGACGGGGAAGGACTTTCATATGGAGCCTGTTCATGGCCAAGGCAGTCGCTGCGGCCAAGTGGAATAACTTCGTGGCCAAGGCAAGTGTGCGCCATAAAGGAGTTTGATCTTAAGTACAATTCTACGAGCTGTTTTTTTTTTCTTTTTAAGGGAGGTTCGGCAGGTGTTTAATATTTATTTCTTAACTTTAATTTTGAAAGTATAATTGTAGAGGTGAATGGGCATAGTATTTGTGGGATCTCTTCTATCTCACAAAGAAGAGATTACCCATGCATTTACACATAAGAGTGGAACAAATCCACTTATATTTCATGTCACCACATAATGTCAATACATGAACTAACCAAAGACAAAAAACGATGGTGATATGATTATAATAATGAAAAGAGGGTAGAACATATTTCTATTGAAAAAAGTGCTAAAAATTATAGTTATGGGTGACCTAGCCAAGTTTCTATTTTGCACTTATGAAAGCTCGTCATTGAACTTATGAAAACCTTATGGCAATCTTATTATTAAACTTATGAAAGCTCGTCATTACACTTATGTCCACGTCTCGTAGGTGGGTTGGTTAAGCACTAGCCTCTTGAGGCAAACATCTTGTGTTTAACCCCCGGCTTGAATATGTAATGGCTTTGGCCAATTTAAATCAATTGTAAGCAGTTATGACCTTGTCTAACCCCTACTTTGTGGGATACGAAGGGTTTGCAAGTACTATGCCTATTCATCTGTATAGTTGTTCTTTCAAAATTAAAGCTCAAGGGACTAAGCACTTTTCGAACCTCCATTAAAAAAATGAATAGTGGAATGAGTTATGATTTGTTTACATGAAGGATGGCAAATCATTTTCCTAATTCCAAAAAATGTCAAACATGCATGGAATGCAACCTAGGGGGAAAGGGTCAAAGCTCCCTACAACACTTGGTGCTGCTTAGTTAGCACTACACAATAGCAATGTTATCATTGTGTAGTGTGTATTGTAAATGAGCGGTGCCACATGGCATGTACTCATTCGTTTGTGCATGCAGTGGGAAAGCATTGCCACATAGTTTGAAGTGGTATCCGTAGGATTTCTCAAATCTCACACAAGCAACGATATAACTTTTAGCACTTATTAGTGTTATCGTTAGTGTCTATGTAAAAGTTCAAATGGTCATCGGATACTTTTGTATATGTTCTTTAATAAAAGATATATTAGTGACCTGGTTAGTCAAAAACTCAAGATTCATCCATATTTGTAAAACCGAGGAATATATACTATTTAGGTCTATGTACTCTGTAGGTTTGTGTGGAGCATTATGTTGGTCGTCTTGAGCTCGGACTTTTACTGTTAGTGCACAATTTCAAAGCTCTCGCAAAGGGGAATCCATTGTGGTGCATTGCTATCGCACCCTTTCAATTAGGAATGTTAGCACCTATTAAGAATCTACGAGACTTAAAGGTCCACTAAAAATAAGAAGTTGAAAAGCACAGCCCTAAGGCTAGATTAGGATGTTTGAACCAATGATGAGCTTCCATAGTGTGCACATGTATGGCTTGTGCTACCATTGATGAAGTCCACCAAAAATGCCCAAAGAACAACAAGATACATCACCAAAGGATATCAATTCATCTCATCACAAAGACAAGAGCATCTTCACCAAAAACCACTCTTGAGGGTTGAAGCCTCAAGAGTGAACCCTCACTCTTGAGGGTTGAAGCCTCACCCTAATCCAAAGAAGAAATTTTAAGTTTTTTCGTTAATGCCCTTTTTTGTTCTTTAACCGGACATTTTATTCTAATTGAAAGAGCATGGTATAGTGGTAACATTTTTGGGCTCTCGCTTGAAGATCGGAGGTTCGATTTATGTTCATTGATTCGATGTGAGCTTTTGCAATGGAGAATAAAGTGGTTCCTCTGAGTGTATGCATTCGTTTTTTTTTTCAACTTGGAAAAGGAGTAGAAGCACTTTCTTTGTGAGTTTTCTAGGGAATCCATCTTCTAGAGAGGTTGTGTCCAAGGCTCAAAAATCGACACAGGATGACATTTTTACCAAAAGACTTTTTTGGGGACATTTGCCATAGATGACAAGCTTTATTGGTCCTATGTCTTCCTTTCCCAACCTTGTCAAGTTCCATTCAACATATTTGATATTGCAATGGTATGGATGGCTTCCCCTTCTTTGAACAAGTTAACCAAGTTGACCACATGACTAAACCAAGTTGACTAAATTGACTCAGTTGATCAAGTTGACTAAGTTATTTGATCTGAACAACTTGATTGAATTGATCACGTTGACCAAAATGAATGGGTTGACCATGTTGATTAAGTTAAGTACCAAGACCTCCTGTCATCCGTTCCAAAAAGAACTTTTTTTCAAAAGGCAAGGTTGATCCTCCCTATTGCAAAATCACAATAGTTAAATCCCAATCGTTTCATAGTGAAGTCTTTTCTAAGACATATGCCAAAATAGCCATTTGTTAGTGTCCATGTGAAAGGCCAAATGGCCACCGGACACTTCTTTGTATATGCTCTTTAATAAAACATATAGTGGCCTGGTCAGTCACAGTCTGTAAGTTCGACCGCATTTGTAAGACCTAAGAAGTCTATTTTCGTGCTTCCTGTGTACTGTGTTTTCTGCGTATCTACAGCCTCTCTTGCAGAGTGTTGTGTGCGGCCTCAGGAGCTCGGTTTTCTACTCCGATCATATCGTCGTGGAGCTCTCGAGAAGGAGAGCGCATTGTGGTGCATCGCCATCGAAATACTTCACTGGTATCAGAGCAGTTCGAGGCAAAAGCTTTGTTCCTTTTGTGCGAGCGAAGCGAGCACCCCCCCCCCCCCCAAGGCTTACGACCAAGGCGGCGACCAAGGCATAGACCTTGGCATACCTTGTCATCCGAGTCACCGAAGTCGCCGTTGGCGCTGTTGGCTACACGCGAGGGAGGACCTCAACGATCCAAGAATATAGAGGTTCCCGGTACTTCCCGGGAGGTCACCCATCCCAGTACTGTTCCCCCCAGAGCTCGCTTAACCGTGGCAATCTCTTGCCACTAAGATACACTCTTGTGGTGTTTGAATAAGGGGAAAGACTAAGGTTGACATTACCTTGAACAAGTTTTGGTGCCTCAAAGCTTCTTTTTTGCTTTCAAAACCTATTTTTGAAGCAATTTTGGGGTGTCTTTTGGAGCCATTTTAGAGTACTTTCGCACATAGTTCTCTTCACACAGGTCCAAGAACATCAAGAAGAGTGTTCTTTGTACTTCTCAGAAAATAAATATCAACCTTTGGGGTTGTATTTTCAGCCACACTCGTAAAACTACAGGTTTCTCGAGAGGTTTTTAGTTTTGGTGGGAGCAGCCGCTGCAAATTTATGCAGGTTTTTAAA
The DNA here is from genome assembly GCA_020310875.1 of Ceratopteris richardii. Classification (NCBI taxonomy): domain Eukaryota; kingdom Viridiplantae; phylum Streptophyta; class Polypodiopsida; order Polypodiales; family Pteridaceae; genus Ceratopteris; species Ceratopteris richardii. The sequence continues at coordinate 38,085,956 of CM035428.1, forward strand.
GCCTAAAACATTAGAGTTGACAGACACTTGCAGGTGCTATTGGCTAGTTTCTGGGCTGTGTATTCAGCCTTTTAGTGTCATTTTACTGCATATATTGAGCACATACACACCATGTACGCTTCTGTGGATACCGCTTATGTACGTCCATGTGGTCATTGATATAGCGGTTACGTTCTTTGCATAAAGCCTTTTACGTTTGATAAAGAGGGTCGTGGTGAGGTTTTCTTAACTGGGAGACACCCAGATGTCGGGGTCTCTTCGGTGATGCAGGTGGAAGACTTACCCAGCCTCCCCATAGGAGATGTATGATAGTTGTTCATAGGTGCTCGATAAGCCTAGTTGGCTTCTATTGGGTAACTGATTATATGCAGTGGAGTCAGTGATTCACTATGCAGGTAGACATGTCAGTACTTGCAGTTTTATGATACTTTGACACTGGTCATATGCTAATTTTGCAGAGGATACTCTGGCAAAATATTTCCAGATTTCTGGTTTAGTCAACTATACAGTGGTCGATTTACTCCTTGATACAATTATTTGTTGGTGTTTGGACTCTTCTAGCTCCATTATCATTCTATTTAGTTCTCTACAATCATGGCATCAGAGGTCTCAGGCACATCCGGTGGATCAGGGTCTAGTGCTAATGTTCCGAGGAGGAGCTATAACTTGCAGGGCAAAGACCATTTTGAGATCCGAAAATTTGATGGCACAAACTTTGCTCTATGGAAGAATCAGATTAAAGATGTGCTGATTCAAAGGAGGCAATGGAAGCCAGTAAATGGGATTTCAAAGAAGCCTGCTGACATGGATGAATATGATTGGGATGAGTTAGATGAACTGGCCAGGTCTACCATTCGCTTGCACCTTGCAGATAATGTTTACTTTACAGTACTAGACTGTGAAAGTGCAGAGGAGCTTTGGAAGAAGTTATGCAATACATATGAAAAAGAGACGGCATCAAATAAAGTGTATCTGATGAGAAAATTATATGACCTTCGTATGAAGGACACAGATAGTGTTGCTGCTCATCTAAATGAGTTTGATGCTATATTCTCCCAGTTACAGGCTCAGAAAATGGATATGGATAATGAAATGAAAGCAATATTGTTGTTATGTACCCTGCCATCATCATGGGATACGTTTTGCATAGCTATTAGCAACAGTGCACCTGGTGGTAAACTCGTCTATGATGACATATGTGGAGCACTCTTGAGTGAGGAGATTCGTAGAAAATCTATGGTTGGCACTCAAAGTGGAGATGCATATAATGTTCGTGATTCTTACCAAGGAAAGAATCAACAACGTGGCAGGAGCAAGAACAAGGAAAAGAATGGTCAACGGAATAAGAGTAGAAGTAAATCAAGGAAGAGGGATATCGAATGCCATTATTGTCATAAGAAAGGACACATGAAGAAAGACTGTTATGCATTAAAGAATGCTAAAGGTAAAGGACAGAATGTTGATGGGCATGTTAAACAGTTACCTGCACCATCTACTTCGATTGTGAAGATTGAAGAAATTAATGCTATTTCTGATGATGCTGATGTGTTGACACTTGATAGTATTGTGCCATCTGAGGCACTTATGGCTGATTCTCTTTCCCACACCTGGCTGCTAGATTCTGGTGTTCTTTCCATGTGACACCACATAGAGAATGGTTCTCTAATTATGCAGCAAAGTCTCTTGGTACCGTGAGACTTGGTGACTCTTACCAGTGTGATGTTGTGGGGATTGGAGATGTGGTTGTGCAGTTCATTGATGGTTCAAAATTTACTATGCATAATGTACGCCATGTACCTCAGTTATCACGCAGTTTGATGTCAGTTGGTCAACTTGATGACCTTGGTTACAAGGTAGTCTTCTATGCTCAGTCCTTTCGTATATCAAAGGGCAATATGGTTATTGCAAAAGGAAGCAAAGTTGGCTCACTTTATCCTTTATTTGTATCACAGAAAGAACACTTGTTAGCTGTTACTGAACAGCCTATGGCTTGTATTTGGCATGGTCGTTTGGGCCATATATCTCGTAGTGGAATGGAAAATCTTTCTCGTTCTGGCTACTTACCTGTGTTATCTTTCTCTGATTTTTCATTTTGTGAGCATTGTCAATATGGAAAGCAAACTAGAAATGTGCATAGAATGCACATTGACTCTTCAATTCAGCCTTTAGATCTCGTTCATACAGATGTGTGTGGTCCTATGCCCACTAGGTCCTTAGGTTGTTCTCTTTACTTTGTCACTTTCATAGATGATGCTACTAGAAAAGTCTGGGTATATCCTATCAAATCAAAGGATGATGTATTCCCTACTTTCGAAAAATGGCTTGCTTCAGTTGAGACTGAAAAAGGAACTAAGCTTAAGGCTTTACGTTCAGATAATGGGGGTGAGTATACCTCACATGAATTCAGCCTTTTCTGTCAGTCTAGAGGGATTTGTAGAGAGTTTACAGCTCCTTATACCCCAGTACAGAATGGTGTAGCTGAGAGGATGAATAGAACTATTCAAGATAGAGTAGTCTCTATGTTGCATCATGCAAACCTCTCACAAGGTTTTTGGGCAGAAGCAGTATTGACTGCAGTTCATGTGATTAACCTTTCACCTAGTACTGCCAAAGGTCTGAAAGTGGCACAAGAGTTATGGACAGGGAAACCACCATATTATGTCATCTTCGAGTTTTTGGGTGTGAAGCATATGTTCATATACCCAAGAATCTTAGACAAAAGTTGGACCATAAGTCAAAGAAATGCATTTTTCTTGGATATGGTCGAGAAGGACAATTTGGATATCGCTTATGGGATCCTAAAACCTCCGGTTAGCATGCATAAAAATGTTGCACATAGGGATGTTCAAGAGAATGTCCATTCAAATCAGTCTGCACATGTTCCTGTTCAGCAACCATTGAGACGTTCTGCACGTGTCTCATATCCACCTGATAGATATGTTCCAGGTTTAGATTTTGTTATGCTAACAGATGCCGCTGAGCCTTCTTGCTACAAAGAGGCTATGCAGACAGAAGATCACGTCAGGTGGGAGCGTGCCATGAAGAGTGAGTTGGATTCTATTCACAAGAATGGTACTTGGGACTTAGTACCTTTGCCAAAGGGTAGGAAAGCTTTACAATGTAAATGGGTATATAAGTTTAAATTCACATCAGATAGTGCTTCTCCAAAATATAAAGCACGACTTGTTGCAAAGGGTTTTAAGCAACAACATGGTGTTGATTTTGAGGAAATCTTCTCTCCAGTGGTCAAGATGACTACTTTGCGCATGTTGCTTGGATTCATTGCAATGGAGGACTTAGAGATAGTCCAAATGGATGTGAAAACAGCTTTCTTGCATGGAGATCTTACAGATGAGATCTATATGGAACAACCAGAGGGTTATGTAGTTCCTGGCAAGGAAATTCTAGTTTGTAAGCTCAAGAAGAGCTTGTATGGACTTAAACAGTCTCCTAGACAATGGTACCAAAAGTTTGATGCTTTTATGAAGTCCCAAGGCTATTCTCGGAGCAATGAGGACCATTGTCTCTACACAAAGAGATGCTCTGATGGCAGCTTGATATGCTTGATACTTTACGTCGATGATATGTTGATTGCTCGGAAGTCCTCTTATGATTTGTCAATTCTCAAAAATAAGTTGAGTCAAACATTTGATATGAAGGATTTGGGGGATGCCAAACATATTCTTGGCATGCGCATTACTCGTGATAGGAGTAAAAGATGCATATACTTGTCTCAAAGTGAGTACATATCCAAAGTACTTCACCGGTTCAATATGCAGGGTGGTAAGGCATTGAGTCCACCTTTACCTACATATGTGAAATTGAGCAAGGATGACTGCCCCAAATCAGATGAGGAAAAGGAATTCATGACCAAAATTCCTTATCAGTCTGTTGTAGGTAGTCTCATGTACGCTATGGTAGCTACGAGACCAGACATTGCATTTGCAGTGGGAGTTGTGAGCAGATATATGTCGAATCCTGGCAAGAAACATTGGGAAGCGGTCAAGATGATTTTGAGATATCTGAGTGGCACTAAGGACAAGTGTCTATGCTTAGGTAGAGGGAAAGCATCCATTATTGGTTACACAAATTCTGACTATGTTGGTTGTGTAGACAATCGTAAGTCTACATCAGGGTACATTTTTCATTTTGCTGGAGGTGCTATCTCTTGGAGATCTCGTCTTCAAGAATGTACAGCTGTTTCCACCACAGAAGCAGAGTATGTTGCAGCAAGTGAGGCCTGTAAGGAAGCATTGTGGCTTTCTCGTCTTGCTTGTGATATGGGTTTACCTCAGCATGTACCTCACTTGCTCAGTGATAGTTAGAGTGCCATTGCTTTGGCTAAGAATCCGGTCTATCATGCAAAGACCAAGCACATTGAGGTGAGGTATCACTTCATTAGAGATTGCTTAGCCACTGAACGCATTATTCTTGAGAAGGTTCACACTCTCACTTGTATACTGTGTAAGATGCCCATCAGGTGGGAGGTATAGTTTGTATACTTACACTCAGGTATTCTTTATCATTCTTTATTTTTCTCCCATAGTTACTCTGCCCATATTGGCCTTTAGTGGGAGATTGTTACCGTTAGTGTCCATGTGAAAGGCCAAATGGCCACCAGACACTTCTTTGTATATGCTCTTTAATAAAACATATAGTGGCCTGGTCAGTCACAGTCTGTAAGTTCGACCGCATTTGTAAGACCTAAGAAGTCTGTCTTCGTGCTTCCTGTGTACTGTGTTTTCTGCGTATCTATAGCCTCTCTTGCGGAGTGTTGTGTGCGGCCTCAGGAGCTCGGTTTTCTACTCCGATCATATCGTCGTGGAGCTCTCGAGAAGGAGAGCGCACTGTGGTGCATCGCCATCGAAATACTTCAACTATGAGAAGGCAAAGGTCCCTAGATAAGGGGTGTTTTAAGGCTAACTAGAGGGGAGAGGGGTAAGATTGAAAATCCTAGATCTCAATCAAATTTGGCAAGTAAGAGGTACATGGGATAGGATGAGAGTAGTGCACACAAAAGTCATATTTCTCAATCTTGAGATTTTCTCACACATGTATGAGAGTGAGAGAGAAATATATTATCACTACCATCCTCATGAGTGCTTGTATAACAAGCATTCTAGCATCTTCTTTGCCTCATTTGCAGCTAGTTTTGGACAAATCTTTATGACATGATCATTTCTTTTACATAATTGTTTCTGCTTTTGTTTACAGTATTTGCATAATTGTTTCTACTTTTCTATTTTCTTCTCGTCTTTGTCTTCCCTTTTTTACTGTGCAGAATTAGCAGATTTCTACTTACTAGTAGATGAGCTCCATTTACCTTTTCCCTTCTGACTATCTAAGAAAGCTTGAGCCACAACATGCATAATGACTTGTTCTGTCTAGACTGATCTTCCTGCAATAATATAAAGAATAAGTCCTTAAATTTTAATGCATTTCGATCACCTTTCATCATCAATCGAAGAGTAGAAGCAAAACTCTAACATGAATCAGGAAGAACATTAAGAATGGTCTACACAAGTGAACTATGTGGCAAGACCATCTACAAAAATCAACTGCTCTTTCAAATCTTTGATCTTTGTCAAAAAACTATCCATAGAATCTCCTTCATTCATATGCTCACTCTCCAACTCTTTTCGGAGGTAAGAAACACGATCCATATTTCTTGCCTGGTATAAAGTGGTAAGTGTATCCAAAGAATCCTTTGTTGTTTTGTGCGAGCTAATATGAGGGATAATGGCACATTTGATAAACAAAGCTATCAATGCATGTGCTTGAGCATCTTTTCCGTCCCATCGAAGTTTCTCTGCAGTAGATGCAGCAGGAACTACCACACGAATAAGAATTTGAAGATCGTCATCTTCAACACCATCTGCATTGCCTTCAATAACTGTATTTGCAAGTGTAGTAGGTTGTTTTTTTAACACCAGGCACAATATTCCACAGTCCTTTTGCACCAACACATGATGCATCATATATGCCCATAATGGGTAATTCGTGCCATGCAACTTGTCCTCAGAAACCAAAATACAAAACAAACACGACATGACTCAATTTGGGTTATAGTTGACTAATTGACCAAGTTGGTTAAGTTATTCTAGAAAACACAATAGTAAAGGTGCCAAAAGTGGAAAGTTCTTTGTGGAACACTTGTATCGGCTCTATGATGTTCCTCAAGACATATGTATCGATCGAGATAGAAAGTTCATAAGACACTTACAGAGAGTTGTCATTAGGTGGTTGGATACAAAATTATCAATGAATACAATAGAACATTACTAGATGGATGAACAAAAAAAATTGAGGAATAATGGCACATTTGATAGACAAGGCTATCAATGCATGTGCATGAGCATCTTTTCCATCCCAACGAAGTTGCTCTGCAATAGGTGTAGTAGGAACCACAACACGAACAAAAACCTAAAGAACATCACCATCTTCAACACCATCTGGATCACCTTCAACAATTGTGTTTGCAGGTGTAATAGGACATTTTTCAACACCTTGCACAATATTCCACAGTCCTTTTGTAACCAATACATGATGCATCATATAAGACCACAATGGGTAATTGGTATTGTCCAACTTCTCCTCAATAGCCAACATATGAAATACATCACTTCTTTCAGCCATGGCCACTAACTAAAATACCCTGAGCAAAAAAATGATTGTATCTCAAAAAGTTGAACAGAACTACCCTATTGAGTTGTGCTAAACATGTAGCAGAATTTGAGGCGCTTATACTAGCAAACCAAAACCTGTATATAGCTTGGGCATAAAAAGACAAAATTGCCTACACAAGTGGTGTGATAGTGCATTTGAAGGCAGAAATGAGCGAAGATCGTGATTTTGGCACCACATAACGAAGCTATTTTGAACTCCTAATCACCTTGAGTATGCTAACCAAATTTCGTGCGATTTTGAGACTGTGATCGGAGGGGTGTCGACGATGCCACAGATGAAGCACCGACTTGATCTGATACCAATAATTGAATTTAGAGGTCTGTGGGACCACACAAACAGCACAAGGAAGAAGAAGAAGCTTGGAGCATAACACACAATATTGAATGTATTACCACTAGAATGTACAAAGATAAGTGACCCGTTAGGGTTATAGGTGTACATACAAGCCGGGGGAAAAAACCCCCCTAAAGAGGGAAAAAAGTGTCCTGGTGTTCCTAGTGTGTTCAGAAACATCACTACCTAAATATATCAACATTAATAATAGAAGAAATAACAAAAATCAATAAAGATAATGAAGATGAGACTATATTGATGTCTTACCAAAAAGATAGTAATAATGAAAACACATGACTAGATTAGAAAGTAGATCCCACTCTATTGCTTTGGAATATGAAATATGAATCCCATCATACATATAAATATATATTCTTGTAGGTTAGAACATTATGCTCGAGGAAAGAGCTTAAGTTTTTTCCAAAGAGCTCTATAGCTTTCTAACTCCAGTTAAAGATCATTAACTTGAATCATTTGAATGGGTATCATATAGTAGATTCTCCTTTATTCAAATGGAATAAAGATGAATCCCATTATAGAGATGAAAACATGTTCTTTTAAAACATGAAGCTCGAGGGTATGCCTACAATTTTGTATATAGCTTTATTTTCAAGGACAAAAATCTCTCCCATATGTGTATACATGTGTGTGTGTGTGTATGTGTGTGTGTGTGTGTATTCATGTGTTAGTACGCACACGTGTGTCTCACGTGTATGTATGCATGTGTATTTGTGTGATATATGCAAGTGTGTTTACAATTGTGTATGCATGTATATGTATACATGTGTGTATGTATGCATTTATGTGTGATATGTATGTATCTACATGTTATATATATATATATATATATATTGAAGGGCTTCGGTGTGCCGAACAAGAGGAGGAAGGAGGAGGTGGAGGGAGAGAGAAGAGAGGAGAGACGCGCGGACATGCGTGGGAGCCTCGAAACCCACATAATGATCTCTCTTGAGGCAATACTCTATATATGATGTATATATATGAATATCGGGGTAAGGTCACATGACCCTTACATCCCCAACAATCTCCCACTTAAGGGTCAATGTGACCATAAGTGGTAACATATACAAAGAATGATGTAGGACTATACAATAATGTACAGGAAGAGTCCGGATCTCCACCCATAACAGATCAGCCTACACCAACTGCCTCGAACAAGGTGTATCCATGCACCTCGAACTGCTTTGGACTCATATCGGTAAGAGTCGAGCTCACATCTGACTGATGCAAGAACTGATGAAGTTCCTGCAAAGCTCCCACTCGCTCTATGCCTGTGTCAATCATCGAGCGACTGACAGCTCCAAGTGCAAATGCTCCAATAGCAACTGCAATGTCAGCATAATAACTCATACATCAGACTCCCGAATGTTGACGAAACATGTGCTATCCTGGCTAACCTAAGTATGTCGGCCATGCATGTATCCAAGGCATCCAAAGCACCATCATCAAGATCAACATGTCCTGACATATCTGTGTCAACATCTGGCATGAGCGAATCCAAGAATGACTGCATGATCGTTGACTCATCAACATCTAAATCAGCCATACTCGCAACCAAGGATGTATCTAGTTGTGCATCTTGAGAGCTAATATGCTCTGGTATACGTTGTGTACCATGAGAGCAATCCTTCTCCACCACACCAAGTGTATGATCATGCTCCACATGAGCTATCTGCACAACATCAACACCAAGATCAAACTAATGATCAAACTCTAACTGAGTATCATCACAATGCTCTACATGAGCATTCACATCACTGTTTGCAATTATGACCCATCTTCTCACGAACTGTGTATGTCTGTAGTAGACTTAGATGTTTGGTACTTTGATAGTGGGGCAACCAAACATATTACCTCGTAGCACAGTTTATTCACTTCACTCGAGCCTGACTCTACAGGGTATACTATCACATGCGCCAACAACTCCTCTTATCCTATCATGGGAGTTGGTAAGATCATTGTGAATACTATTGATGATAGTTGTTTTACATTGTCAGATGCTTTATTTGTGCCAGACATCAAGACGAATCTATTATCAGTTTTAGCTTTAGCCAAGAGTGGCTTGGTTGTGAAATTTGTTGATAACAGATGTACAATCCATGATCTATCAAATGGTGACATCATTATTGCTTCTAGCATCTTATGTCGTGGGTTGTATAAGCTCATAGACTATGAAAAATATATGAATGATTCAGCATGTGTAGTACATGATTCTTAGGCTATGTCAGATGCAAAGCTTTGGCATGCACACTTTGGTCATCTGAATTTTGCTAGTTTGCTATGCCTACAAAAATCCGAAATGGTGTCCTCTCTTCCCAAACTTGAGGCACTTGGTAAACATGTTTGTGAAGGCTGTATTTTGGGCAAAATGCAGTGTTCCTCATTCCCAAGAGATGGTTCAGTTAGAGCTACTCAAAAATTGCAGCTTGTTCACAATGATGTTTGTGGTCCTATGCAAACACCCTCTTTTGGAAACTATCTTTACTTCGTGTCTTTCATTGAAGATTTCCAGAAGCCCACATATTAGTGAACATTCGGGCCTTCAATAAAAAAAAATTATTAGAAGAGAATCTAATATACATATATGCGCAAAATAGAATATTAATATAAAATCAAATTACCTTTCTTTCACAAACTATCATTAACTGCATGTGCTCATTTGATATTCATTCATTATTTGCATTGGATCATTGCATACGAGTATATAACCAATCCATGAAAAAAGATATCTATGTATTCTCAGTACTATCGAGATAACTTCTATATCTTTTGTTTTTCCGTCTTTTACTTCGGATATTTTGAAGGTCTTGTTCATACTCACTAATGAATGCTTGCATGCATTCACTATTATATGCAATAAAAGTAGAAATATCACTTTTTCATGCAATGTAAATTGAAATGGAACAACCTTACCTAATTATACATTATCCATTAATTTTGAAGAGGACTCATTAGTCCATGCACATGGAGCTTCTTCATGAACTCTTTCAAGTTATTCACTAACATAGTACATGCACTCCTCAAGCATCCACCCCTTTGCCATTAATCCTTCTGGTTTTGCTCTTTGTCACACATAACATTTTAATATGCCCATAAATTGCTCTACCCAAAACATCTATCGAGTGTTTTTGTTGGAGTTACACGTCTGCGGAAGCACGCGAACAACACAAGGAAGAAGAAGAAGAAGCTAGGAGCACAAACACACAATACTGAATGTATTACTAGAGAATGTACAAAGATAAGTAGCCCATTAGGGCAATAGGCGTATATACAAGCTGGGGGAAAAAAACCTCCTAAAGAGGGAAAAAAGTGCCCCGGTGATCCTAGTGTGTTCACACACATCACTACCTAAATATATCAACAAATCCCCCCTGGGAGTGATGCGGTGAACAAGGAGCTGGCACTCATGTATAAGGAAGTGCCAAGCTATGTGGAAATCACTCCACAAAAGGAAGTAAGCCCAAAGCTTTGCGGAAAGCTTCAAACTTCTCCCTAGGCAGAGCCTTCGTGAAAAGGTCTGCAATGTTCTCCTGCGTGGGCACATATGCCAAGCTGATCTCCCCAGCAGAGAACCTCTCCCTGACATAGTGATAATGCACCTCAATGTGCTTAGTGCGAGCATGGAACACAGGGTTCCTCGCAAATGCTAATGCGCTCTGACTGTCAGTGAAGATGGTGGTGGCAGAAGACTAGCCAACACCCAAATCAGCCATAAGGCGTCTGAGCCACACACACTCAACAGTTGCTGTGAAAGCTACCCTATACTCAACCTCACAATTGGAAGTGGCCACAGTAGGCTGCTTCTTGCTCAACCAAGATATACATGAGCTACCAAGCATGAAGCAAAAACCATTGGTGGACACACGAGTGTCATAGCAACCAGCTCAATCTGAGTCAGAAAAAGCATGCAAATCTGGCGGTAGTGATCCCCCCTTGGGATAAAACAACCTAAGTAGCCGAGTACGACTCAAGTAGCGAAAGATGCGCTTAACCGCCTTCCAATGCGTGACTCCTGGGCAATGCATAAACCTACTCATCTGTGAGACAACAAACTGAATATATGGCTGAGTAATGCATAAGTAAATCAAGCATCCAACAGCCTGCTGATAGAGAACAGCATCAAATGCATCTCAAGCATCATGAAGACTCAATCGTAAACCTGTCTCCATAGGAGTGGCAATAGGGTTATAGTCTTCAAGGCCAAAACGCTACAATAATGTGTCAATATATTTCGCTTGACACAAAGCCATTCCACCATCAACTTGCATAAACTGAATGCCCAAATAGTGATGCAAATGCCCCAAATTAGACATCTCAAAAGAGGCATGCAAATCAGCCTTAAAATTAGCAATATGCTTCTCAATAGGACCAGTGAGCAGCATGTCGTCAACATAGACAACAATGATCAGAAGCACATCATTAGCACGCTTAACATATAAGGTGCTTTCAGTTGGACTGTTCTCAAAACCATGTGCAATCAGATAGGCATGTATCTTCTCATACCAAGCACGTGGTGCTTGCTTTAAACCATATAATGCCTTCTTTAACCTGCACACCTGGTTTTCATGCCCTTTCTGCACAAAGCCACGGGGCTGAAAAACATACACTTCTTCATGCAAGTCACCATTCAGAAATGCTGTTTTAATGTCCAACTAATGTACATTCCAACCATGATGGGTTGCAAGTGCCCAAATACTCCGAACAGTACTCATACGGCATGTAGGTGCAAAGGTCTCATCAAAATCAATGCCTCTTTCCTTCGCATAACCCTTTGCAACAAGCCTAGCCTTATACCTGTCAACTGTACCATCAGGTTTACGCTTCAGCTTGTATATCCACTTAGTGCCAATGGCCTTCTTGCTAGGAGGCAAGTCACATAAAGACCATGTACCGTTCTTCATTATAGCATCATATTCAGATTGCATAGCAGCCATCCAATTTTCTGAATTCTGTGCTTCATCAAAAGAAACAGGCTCATTCTCATCACAGAGACTAGATGCAGCCATAGCATAGCAATCTGATGCAAAGGAGGCAGTATGAGAGCCTGAACGAGTACGATATGACAAAGATCCATCTAATTTACTGTCACGCAAAGTCTACACAAGCCATTTTGGCATAGTTTTTGCGTGCTCAATATCAGCTCTCTTATCAATAAGTGCATCATGTAAATCTGCATAAAAAATGGAATGATTTGCATCATCATGTGAAACCTGCAAAGGCTGAGAAGTTGCCTCATTAGGACCAACACTAGACTGTCCACCTGTAAAAAGAGGCATCAAAGTATCATACATGTCTTTGGAGCTAACAAATGTCTCCTTAGTACATGAAAGCAATGGCTGAATAGCATCTTCCACAAAGACAACATCACGACTAACTAGAATGGGTTTAGTCTATGGATGATATAGACGATGGCCTTTACTTTCAGAACTGTACCCAACAAAAATACATTTTACTGCCTTAACATCCAATTTTCTGTGATGTTGTTCAGGCACTAGTGCATATGCCAAACAACCAAAAACACGGAGATGAGTAACAGATGGCTTGCAGTCATGCCAAGCCTCATATGGAGTGATAGACTGCAGCGCTTTAGTGGGACACCTGTTCAGTACATATGCTGCACACATGACAGCCTCAAGCCAGAAACTATGAGGTAAAGCTCGACTCTTGACCATACACCTCGCCATCTCCATGAGACCTGTTCTTCCGTTCAGCAACTCCATTCTGTTGAGGTGTATACGGCACTCTACACTGGTGTTTTATCCCACGTTCAGCTAGAAATGCATTAAAATCAGAAGATATATATTCCCCCCCTCGATCAAAACGGAGGGTGCCCATTTTACATGCTGACAGATTTTCAGCCAAAACCAAAAACTGTTTGAAGCACATGAACACTTCAGACTTTGCTTTGAGTGGATATACCCATGCATGCCTGGGACAATCATCAATGAAAGTCACGAAGTAAAGGTAATTTCCAAAAGAGTGTGTCTGCATAGGACCACAGACATCACTATGTACAAGCTGCAATTTCTGCGTAGCCCGAACTGAACCATCTTTTGGAAAGGAGGAACGCTGCATTTTGCCCAAAATACAGCCTTCACATACATGTTTTCCAGGTGTCTCAAGCTTGGGCAAAGAAGACACCATATCAGATTTCTGCAGGCGTAGCAAACTAGCAAAATTCAGATGACCAAAGCGTGCATGCCAAAGCTTTGCATCTGAGATAGCTTGAGAATCATGAACTGCACATGCCAAATCATTCACAGATCTTTCATAGTCTATGAGCTTATACAGCCCACGACATAAAATGCCAAAAGCAATAATAACATCGCCATTTGACAGATCATGAATTGTACATCTGTCATCAACAAATTTTACAACCAAGCCAATCTTGGCTAATGCAAAAACTGATAACAGATTCTTCTTGATCCCTGGCACAAATAAAGCATCTAACAAGGTGAAAGAACTACCATCAGCAGTAGTCAGAATGATCTTACCAACTCCCATAACAGGATAAGAGGAGTTATTGGCACATGTGACAGTATTCCCTGTAGGAGTAGGCTCGAGTGAAGAGAAGAAACTGCGCTGCGAGGTAATATGTTTGGTCGCCCCACTGTCAAAGTACCAAACATCTGAGTCCACTACAGACATGCACTGCTCATGAGAAGATGGGTCAAAACTGCAAATAGTAGTAAACGCCCATTCTTCTTCCTGCACAAGATTAGCAGACTCTGTTTTTGTTGTAGAGGCTTCTGCAACAACCATTCCAGCCTCCTTTTTCTTTGCCTCTTTTGCAGCCAGTTTTGGACAGTTCTTTATGATATGATCATGCCCTTTACAGTACTTGCAAAACAATTTCTGCTTTTCTGATTTCTTCTCATCTTTATCCTAGTTCTTCGAATGTGCAGCATTTGCAGATTTCTGCTTACTAGTAGAAGAGCTCCATTTTCCTTTGCCTTTCTGACTAGCCAGGAAAGCTTGATCTGCAACACGCATAATGGACCTGTTCTGCCTCGACTGATCTTCTTGCAATAGAATAGAGACTAACTCCTCAAATGATAAGGCATTCGGATTGCCTTTCATCATCAACCGAAGAGTAGAAGCAAAACTCTGATATGAATCAGGAAGACTATTTAGAACGGTCTGCACAAGTGAGCTATCTGGTATAACCTCATCAGCAGAAATCAACTGTTCCTTCAAGTCTTTGATCTTCGTTAGAAAACTGTCCATAGAATCACCTTCATTCATGTGCTCACTCTCCAACTATTTTCGGAGGTAAGCAACACGAGCCTCATTCCTAGCTTGGTACAATGTGGTAAGTGTATCCCAAGCATCCCTAGCTATTCTGCAAGAGCGAATATGAGGAATATGGCACGTTTGATAGACAAAGCTATCAATGCATGTGCCTGGGCATCTCTACCATCCCAACGAATTTGCTCTGCAGTAGGTGCAGTAGAAACAACAGCACAAACAGGAATCTGCACAACATCATCTTCGACACCATCTTCATCAGCTCCAGCACCTGTATTTGAAGTACCTGTTGTTACAGGTGTAACAAGACGTCTTTCAACACCCTGCACAATGTTCCACAATCCTTTTGCAACCAATACATGTCGCATCATATAAGCCCACAATGGGTAGTTGGTACCATCCAACTTATCCTCAACAGCCAACATACGGAATACATCACTGCTTTCAACCATGGTCGGTGACTAAAATACCTTGATGCAGAAACTTGACTGTATCTCAAAAAGAACGGAACTGCCCAGACGAGTTCTACTAAACCTGTAGCAGACTTTGAGACGCTTATACTGGCGAACAAAAACTGGTATATACCTTTGGCACAAAAAGACGAAATAGCCTGCACAAGCGCTACGATAGTGCGTTCGGAGGTCGAAACGAGCTCAGATCGCGATTTCGGCACCACAAAAGCGAAGCGGTTTTGATCTCTGAAACACCCTCAGTATGCTCACCAAATTTCGTGCAAATCTAAGACTGCAAACAGAGGAGTGTCGACGGCACCCTAGATGAAGCGACGACCTGCTCTGATACCAATTGTTGGAGTTAGATGTATGCGGAAGCATGCGAACAACACAAGGAAGAAGAAGAAGCTAGGAGCACAAACACACAATACTGAATGTATTACTAGAGAATGTACAAAGATAAGTAGCCCATTAGGGCAATAGGCGTATATACAAGCCGGGGGAAAAAAACCTCCTAAAGAGGGAAAAAAGTGCCCCGGCGGTCCTAGTGTGTTCACACACATCACTACCTAAATATATCAACAGTTTTCAACTCCCGCAATCTCTATTTCATCCACAAGATGGATCAATAAATGAACCCGAGTATCAAAAAATGACATTGGAAACTCTTTCTCCATTAGACATAGTAGCTCCTTGCATTCACGTTTCTTTTCTGGGATCGAGTCTTTGTCAATCTCTTTTGATGTAATCCATCTGTTATCATTCATAAATTAGATCATAAAGAAATTAATTCGTAAAGAAAATATATCAAATAGTCTTATATATTAAACATGAAAGTATGTTTATTACCTTATAAGTAATCCAAGATGATAGATAACATCCCATACTCTCTTCATTGTACATCTATCGATAATAAGAGGTAGAGGATGCTTTAGAATATTATGCCAATCATGTGTCTTTAACATAGATAAACTCTTATCATCCAAAGTAAACATGTTTTGGAAAGATGCTTCATATCCTATAGGTGTTTGAATCGACTCAATCCTATGGTTGATAGTTTTCATCTCCTTTGTCGTAAGTATCCAAGGAGAAGGTTCATAAGTTGTTTTCTATTGATTTTTATAAAAAATTGGCCAAAACTTTGGTTTTGAGTTTTGATCCTTTAAATCATTTCTTGATGTTGTTGTGTCTTTTAATGCAAGAAGATGTTGCCATAATGAATAACCAATATTCTTGAATATATGCATAGGATCAAGAAGATGTGTTACACAGAAAAGTTGCGTTAATTTTAAATCTACTAATGTGGTGTCTATGAAAAATGTAGCTCTTTGAAATATGATCTTGTTCAAATATCCCGAAAGAAATTTTTTTGATGATCACATTTATGAATATGTGTGCATATGTCAACACGGATCTGGTGACGAGTGCATGATTGCAAAGGAAGTGTGTTTGCTAGGGAGATGCATAGGTGAGCATGTATTAAAAGGAATATATTCGTCATTAAGCATTTGGGATCATGTGCACACCACCATATGTGTGTAAGATCGCTTGAGAACACAAACGTGCGTATGAAACTACATCAACCCATGTACATGTATCGTAGTTCCAAACTTCATGTGTCATTTCACATGTGCATCTTGCTTCAAGATTGATATATTTGGAAGTTGAAAAAGAAAAGGAAAAAAAAAAGAGAAAAAAAAAAACAAACAAAAATGCATAAAGAAAAAATGGGAAAATAATATTGAAAAGAAAAGCAACAAAACAAAAACAAAAAGAAAGAAAATAAATAAAAAAAATAGAAAAATAAAAGTGCACGCATGCATGCGAGTAAGGGGAGTGGGGTGTCAGACGGAGTGGGAGAGTGGGGGGAAAAAGAAAAAAAGGGAGAGACAAAATTAATCCCTCTCCCTCACTCTTTGGCGGCCGCGAATCTCATATCTCTCTCTCTTCGACTGGAGAAGCTCTGGGGTTCTTTTGTTTTTTGGTGCAGATATCAGGGGGAAGAAGAAAAACCAACAGGGGAAGTGATCGATACACTGGGAAGGTTGCAGCCTTGCTCGAAGGAAGAATGCAACCATCTTGTGGAAAAAAGAAAAGCAACCTCTGCTTGTTGAGGCTGGGTTCGATTGCAGTATACAGAAAGGGAAGCAGCAGACGGTTGTCTCGAGAACATAGGGAGACACTAGTGTGGTTTTCTTCATCAGAAGCTCGAGAACGCAGGGAAGAACACACCGGGGGGGATCATTTGTTTTGTTTTTTCCTTTTTTTGTTGTTGCTCTATGCAGGAAACGAAAGGGGGGGGGGGAATCAGTTTTGGAAGTACATCGAAGGGGGATCTGCCCGTCTGTTGGGTCGGTGCGCGGGTACAGAGAAAGGAGGCGAAGGGGGAAAAGCAACGGTCCTCTTCTGGAGGAGCAATATACCTGCTAAAATGGAGAAACAACTCAGTTCTATAGCTTGTTCTGCTAGCAAATTGTCATCGTGCATGAGGAGAGAGACTCTGAGGGCATATTTGGCACAAGAACACATTATGTAGGGATGTCGATGCATAAACTACTGGGGTCTGTAGTGCGCTGAACTGTTGGAAAAGTTGAAGGACAACACAGAGAACAAGATTTGCGGAAGGCTGCACATAAGAAGGCCATCGAAGGGGATGATATCATAAACCTGAAGGGTGATGGGAGCAAATTCTGCACAAAAGAGGCCATGTTGAAAGAGAGACAGGAGCGAAAATGCAATGCGCTCTTCTGAAGAACCTTGGAGAATGATGATGCCAGGCCCTTGGTGAAGACGCGACTGCACAGAGAGCATCAGAGATGTGATCAAGGATGCTGTGTGGATGCAACTGTATTGTTATAAATGAGATCACTGGTTGACGAAGAATTTAAGCATGAAAGTGCACATCAAGGTCAACATAATCCTAGGACGCTTTAGAAGATTTGGCAAACTGGCATTCATAAGCACTGCTCACTAAATGGCGACGAAGGAAAAAATTGAGGGAAACTGCCCTCACCAATCGGTATGCACATAAGGTGGATGTAGTCTTGTGTGGCTATAATGGATACAACACTCGCTAGGCGCTTTATCTGCTGGCTAAAATATTTTCTCACGGATTAGAGGAGGCCCGTGTGGTGGTCACCATATTTTTTGGTGCAAACGATGCTGCTACACTAGATGAAAAGCACGCAATGTAGCATGTGCCATTGCCTGAATATAAGGAACACCTCTCCAAAATCATCTCACATATGAAGTTTCTTAGCGAGGGAAACCTTGTTGCGCTAATTGACACCCCCACCTATCCCTGAGGAGGCACTGCAAGTGACTGGTAAGAAAATATGTGGACTTAAGCCTGATGATGATTCTGTTCGAAAAAAAGAGACAACGAGATTTTATGCCAAGATCTGCCTAGCTGTTGCAAAGCAATGGATGTTCCAGTTATTGATCTGTGGACTTGTATGCAAGAGAAACCGGACTGGGAGAAAAGCTACTTAAATGATGGTTTGCCTTTGTCAGCAGATGGGAATGCAGTTGTTTTCACAAAGTTTATTGAGATTTTAAATGAAAAAGGCTTTTCTTTTGAAGCGATGAAGTGGGACTTTCCAAAGCATTCGAATGTTAATTATCAGCATCCTGTAGAGACGGCATGGTAACTTGTCCTAAAGAGTTACAATGATTGGAGAAAGTCATTGAAGAAAGATATTCATATTCAAATGTGTGCGCCAAACTTTTATTTCTTTTGGAATACAATTGGTACATGTTGAAAATTGAGCTTTGGGCAATATCAGTAGAAGACAAATTCTCACTAGGTGCTAATCAAGATGAGAGTGGATCTAGAACTTCGGCTCCACAATGCAATAAAGAAAAGTCTGATGATCTATTCTTGAGCAGAAGTAAGTGTTGAAGAAGGAGATTCAGAAGAAGGAAGGGGAGGCTCGGGTTGGGAAAGGATCGGTGCATCCATTTCAAGAGGCTGTCACTCCTCTTCCATAGCAGTCGATTGGCCGATTGCACCTGGCGACGGTGATTTTTTTCTTCTTTGTTTTGGCCCAAGGTTGGAATATCATTCTATTATGTGGGCGACAACTCTTTTGTGCTCGGTGTTGAAAGGCAATGGAAGAGAGAAGGTTCGGGGGTTGTGAGTCGATGGGAAATGCATAGTGTGGATGGATTGACCTGGTGTGCTTGATGCTGCCATCTCGATTACAGAATATAAGGCATGATCTGAAGTCATACAGAGGAAAAACGAGTCTACATATGGCTTGGCTACTGGAGTTCAATCGTGGGCTGAAGATATGACGAGGGTTAGCAGTAGACGGCCTTCAAACGGAGAGGGCAGAGAAACTGAGAGGAGGTCTGGTGGTCCCGCAGAGGAGGGAATGAAGCACTGATGGTGAAGAATATGAAGGGGTTTCATAACTTGATGGATGGCCAATCCTTTTGGGAAAAATGTACCTTCTGCTCCGTTTGATTTCAAAGTTGGAACGCTGAAACTGTATGGAAAATGCCCCGAGCAAATCGATTTCCTTGAAGAATGCCAAATGATCAAACAACTGCCGCAGTGAGTCTTGTTGTGTTTTTGTTCTCCCTTAGGATTTCAATAATATGCTTCCCAAAACTGAATCTATTGCATATCAACATGCGCATTAAAAGATAGTTTTTTTTTTTTAATTTACGGAACGAATGTGCATTTAACCGGTGGTTGCACTTATAATTTTTCAACGAAGGAAGATCCAAGCATTTCTTATGCTGTGAGAACTTGCAAGGGTAAATAGATTGTGTTCATTTCCTTTCTGGCAGCAGACAGAAAATACAATATATGCATATGATTGATTTGGTTCCCCAATGCCCTGAAACATGTGTGATTCTAGAGATCATAACGTAGCAATAGTTTGATTCTTTCAATTCGATTCTGTGGCAATAATAGTAAACAACAATGGGAACCATATTGTGATGGAAATGGCGATGATTAATGACATACTTGTGATCAATTGATTGATGGTAGCGCTCGGTGGTTGTCTAGTGCTTAATGAAAGATTAAGTTGTTTGATTTTTTTATAATTTTGACAGTGATTAGACTTCTTGGGAACCTCGTATATTTGGTAGGAGCGAATCACTGACTAACAAGTTCGGAGGCTAATATAAACAATTGTAAAGTTCATGATCTAGAAATCCAAATTTTTGTGTTATTCTGGTATGGGATTCAATATGCATGGCTGTTGGAGTGAATATGGTGTGCATGCAATTCCGAGTATGTTGAGTAGGTACATGCGACAAATTTTTTGTGTAAATATATGTGCGAGTGTGTGCGTGAAAGTGCATGTGTGAGTATATGTATGTGAAAGAGAGTGTGTGTGGGAAAGTGAAAGAGAACAAGAGGGTGAGGAGGGAAAGAGATCGAGTGTGTGTGTGGGGTTGGGTATAGGTGGGTGAGTGTGCGAGTAAGGGAAAGAGTAAGAGAAAAAAGGGGGATCGAGAAGGAAGTAGAGACTCGGAGTATATTCAAGCACTATTGAATGACTTGAAATAGGACGAGTGGTCCAATTGCGCATGATTTCGACAAAGCATAAGCATAAAAAGTTTGCGTGGTTTCCTGGGCCATAGGATAAACATTTGGTGATCCTACTGGGGATTGCAAAAGTGAAATATCTATGTCGAATTGTGAGCTCAAAGTAGAAAAAGTTGTGAGAGACAGGAATCCGAGTAAGATATAGTTAGATATTGCTGGTGTTTTCTCGCGTTAAGAGATCTTATTTTAGGGGCTAAGACCTTATCCATTTTGGCGATCCTACTGGGGATCCCAAAAGAGGGCATATTCGTGAGCAATTGAGGACTCAAAGAAAAAGAAAGTGGCCTAGTACAAGTTAGTTGAACAAAACATAGATGTGTGTGAGACACTTTCCCTTGGACTAAGAGGCGTAACATTTTGGTGCGTCTGCCGGGAATTGGCTTAGCACATCTCATAGAGAGTGCTATGAGTTTGCTTGGTGCCCCAATTGTGTGGCACAGCCAAGCCGATCCCAAGTCTGCTTTGATTTTCATTAAAGAAATGGCTCAACAAAGGCAAGCCTGTGGTGTTGAGAAGACCAACATGAGGCAAATGAATTCTGGACAAAATAGGAGATGGATATATTCTGATCCGACCATGAGACATCATATGAACCGAGGGTGGCGATTTGGCCCGATATCAAATTATGTGAGATGCTGGAGTTGCGAGCACGTGGGGCATATAGCCAAATATTTCCCTCGCATATGCACCCCGTTGGATTTTGTCCCCACATGTGGGGACTGCGAAAAAAAGCAGTTATGTGAGCACATGTGTAGCTCAAAAGAAGTGAATGTCAGAAAGGTTGCAACAAATGGACCTGATAGGTGTGTATCTTCTCTATATGTGGAGGTTGACAAGAGCGGAGTTACTTCGTCGACAGAGACCGCAAGAGCAAGTGAGAGCAAGGACACTGAATCTCCGGATCGAGGCTTGGTAGAACTTGTGAAGAGCTTGGAATGCCAAGTCAATTGGCTGCATGTGGAGCGGGATGGCGATAAGGTCAAGATGGAGAGAATAGAGGAAAATCAAGTGAAAATGGCAGAAGTTTTAGGAAATTGGGAAAAGCAAATGCGATTGGTGGAAAGTGAGAATAAAGAGTTAAAGAGGGAAAACAACAACTTGAAAAGACAAATCCAAACACTTCAACATGAAAGCAGGGTTAGAAGAGGAAAGCAAATGAGAAAAGAAGTCTTAGACATTAGAACTAGTCGGGTAACGATAGACTGCTACCATGTCATGATCGAAGAAGAGCCCTCAAGAGATAGGGAGGATATTCTCCTCGGATCTCCAAAAAGGGTGAGAGAGGATAAAGAGATGGAGAAAATATGGAATCAGTTCCGAGGCATTGAATCTGACCTGTTTCAATATCATAGTGATATTGAGTACAACAAGCAAGGATTAAGGGACTTAGCAACGAGGCTTGAGTCATTGAGGGGCACAACGGGTAATGGTAGTTTCCCAAGTCATTTACCAGGTCATGTGGAATCTCTGCAAGGCAGAGGTTGGAGATGAGGAAGGAATAGAGGATGCGATGGATGTCGGTGAGGACGGCTTGAGTTTGACTAGGGTCTGCTTTGCAGATTGCGAGTCACAGATGTGAGGACGGATGGACCAAGTCTGTTGTACGCTTAGGACTGAAGTGACACTTTCAGAGGTTTCAGGTCGACAAGATAGTTAGTGTGTGCGGGTTTCGAGAGGAAAAGTTGACCATGACATTAGTGGCCGGATTTTGGCTTGAGTAGCAGTCGAGAGGAGATGTGTCTCATCGGGATGTCCACGGGGAGTTTATATGTGTGTGTCATGACAAGGATGGTTGGGAAAAGATCCTTTCTTTTGTCTCCTAATTCTCGAGATGCAGGAATGAAAAAAAAATGAAAAAATATATATATGTTTATATATGTGTGCATGTGGCTACGTGCCTATGTGGGTCGATAGGTGGGTGGAGTCCCTTTGGCCGGGTGGTCAAATCCACGAACCGACGTCGGTTTCGCATAGGGCTAGCCGTCTGTGTGTCGTGCACTACGTTGGGCTGGAAGATGGGTGGAACAAACTCGATCGGGTGGTCGAGTCCACGAGTCGCATCCAGCTTTGGCGTAGGCCGGCAAGTGTGAATAAATATGTGAAGAAAAATGAAAAAAAAAAGGAAGAGAAAAATGTGAAAAAAGAAAAGAAGAAAATTCCTTACTCGAGGGGGGACAAAAGAGAGGGGAGAGAGCATGATGCTCGGATGGGAATGTGTGTATGTGTTGTGGGGATCTGGGAATGTGTTGACTCCTGATGAGGCATGTGGAATCGAAGCTTAAGCTCGGCTAGGGTTTTGGCTGTGACATGTTTGTGGAAGACTTGGACTCGAGGGATCCAAGCGTGCTAGTTGCTTTGTTCGTCTGCGAACTCTTAGGAAGTGTTCAGTTTGGCTCTTAGGTGGTATGACAACTTGAGAAGTCCTGAATCGCATCGACGATGAGCGGTCTTGTCGAGGTGATCTTGCATTAGGCTTGAGACGTCTTTGTCGTGTGTCCATCATTTTCAGAGTGGTGTGGTGGTGACCTAGCATAGGATCTAGTCGACGAGCAAGAAAAAATGAGAGATATTAGGAAAGAAAGTGGGAATAGGAAACCCTAAGTCGAAGAGGCATGAAAAATAGACGGGAGGACTCGATGAGAATCAGAAGAAAAATTGACAAGGTGGAGGTATAGCCGGGAAGGGCATCAAAAATGAAATTTAAAAATGGTACTTACTTACATATATATGGTGTGTGTGAAAAGTGTGTGAGTATGCATGTGAAATAGAGATTCGTGACGTGTTGAACGAATAGTCAAGAAGAGTGACGACAAGGAATGTGGACATGTCTTCTGCATGTATGTATATTGTGTGTGACGAGCTTGCATGTGTGATGTGAGTGATGTGTGTGTTCTTTCCATTCTGACATTATATTTGATGAAAAAATGATCTAACATGTTTCATGAAGTTTGTAGATAGGTGGACATGGTGATGAAGATGCGAGAAACTGGACAGTTGGTAAGTGAAGTGACTTATTTTTTTATGACTCATGGATGTTGATTTAGTGTGGTTGCAGGTATGCCAGTGGAAAGAGATAGAATAAGTATGAGGTATGTGAATGTGCATGGATGTATTGTCGATGACTCGAATGGTTTGATTGCAGGTCCTACTTTGAGGAAGGAGAGAATTGGTATGCAAGGTGCTAATTGGCTCGTCGGGGACGACTTCGCAAGCAAGAAGAGGGGAGTATGTTACACAGAAAAGTTGCGTTAATTTTAAATCTACTAATGTGGTGTCTATGAAAAATGTAGCTCTTTGAAATATGATCTTGTTCAAATATCCCGAAAGAAATTGTTTTGATGATCACATTTATGAATATGTGTGCATATGTCAACACGGATCTGGTGACGAGTGCATGATTGCAAAGGAAGTGTGTTTGCTAGGGAGATGCGTAGGTGAGCATGTATTAAAAGGAATATATTCGTCATTAAGCATTTGGGATCATGTGCACACCACCATATGTGTGTAAGATCGCTTGAGAACACAAATGTGCGTATGAAACTACATCGACCCATGTACATGTATCGTAGTTCCAAACTTCATGTGTCGTTTCACATGTGCATCTTGCTTCAAGATTGATATATTTGGAAGTTGAAAAAGAAAAGGAAAAAAAAAAGAGAAAAAAAAAAAACAAAAATGAATAAAGACAAATTGGGAAAATAATATTGAAAAGAAAAACAACAAAACAAAAACAAAAAGAAAGAAAATAAATAAAAAAAGAGAGAAAAATAAAAGTGCACGCATGCATGCGAGTGAGGGGAGTGGGGTGTCAGACGGAGTGGGAGAGTGGGGGGAAAAAGAAAAAAAGGGAGAGACAAAATTAATCCCTTTCCCTCACTCTTTGGCGGCCGCGAATCTCATATCTCTCTCTCTAATACTGGAGAAGCTCTGGGGTTCTTTTGTTTTTTGGTGCAGATATCAGGGGGAAGAAGAAAAACCAACAGGGGAAGTGATCGATACACTGGGAAGGTCGCAGCCTTGCTCGAAGGAAGAATGCAACCATCTTGTGGAAAAAAGAAAAGCAACCTCTGCTTGTTGAGGCTGGGTTCGATTGCAATATACAGGAAAGGGAAGCAGCAGACGGTTGTTTCGAGAACATAGGGAGAAACTAGTGTGGTTTTCTTCATCAAAAGCTCGGGAACGCAGGGAAGAACACACCGGGGGGATCATTTGTTTTGTTTTTTCCCTTTTTTGTTGTTGCTCTACGCAGGAAAGGAAGGGGGGGGGGGAATCACTTTTGGAAGTACATCAAAGGGGGATCTGCCCGTCTGTTGGGTCGGTGCGCAGGTACAGAGAAAGGAGGCGAAGGGGGAAAAGCAACGGTCCTCTTCTAGAGGAGCAATATACCTGCTAAAATGGAGAAACAACTCAATTCTATAGCTTGTTCTGCTAGCAAATTGTCATCGTGCATGAGGAGAGAGAATCTGAGGGCATATTTGGCATAAGAAAACATTATGTAGGGATGCCGATGCATAAATTACTGGGGTCTGTAGTGCACTGAACTGTTGGAAAAGTTGAAGGACAACACAGAGAACAAGATTTGCGGAAGGCTGCACATAAGAAGGCCATCGAAGGGGATGATATCATAAACCTGAAGGGTGATGGGAGCAAATTCTGCACAAAAGAGGCCATGTTGAAAGAGAGATAGGAGCGAAAATGCAGTGCGCTCTTCTGAAGAACCTTGGAGAATGATGATGCCAGGCCCTTGGTGAAGACGCGAGTGCACAGAGAGCATGAGAGATGTGATCAAGGATGCTGTGTGGATGCAACCGTATTGTTATAAATGAGATCATTGGTTGACGAAGAATTTAATCATGAAAGTGCACATCAAGGTCAACATAATCCTAGGACGCTTCAGAAGATTTGGCAAACTGGCATTCATAAGCACTGCTCACTAAATGGCGACGAAGGAAAAAATTGAGGGAAGCTGCCCTCACCGATCGGTATGCACATAAGGTGGATGTAGTCTTGTGTGGCTATAATGGATACAACACTCGCTAGGCGCTTTATCTGCTGGCTAAAATATTTTCTCACGGATTAGAGGAGGCCCGTGTGGTGGTCACTGTATTTTTTGGTGCGAACGATGTTGCTACACTAGATGAAAAGCACGCAATGCAGCATGTGCCATTGCCTGAATATAAGGAACACCTCTCCAAAATCATCTCACATATGAAGTTTCTTAGCGAGGGAAACCTTGTTGTGCTAATTGACACCCCCACCTATCCCTGAGGAGGCACTGCAAGTGACTGGTAAGAAAATATGTGGACTTAAGCCTGATGATGATTCTGTTCGAAAAAAAGAGACAACGAGATTTTATGCCAAGATCTGCCTAGCTGTTGCAAAGCAATGGATGTTCCAGTTATTGATCTGTGGACTTGTATGCAAGAGAAATCGGACTGGGAGAAAAGCTACTTAAATGATGGTTTGCCTTTGTCAGCAGATGGGAATGCAGTTGTTTTCACAAAGTTTATTGAGATTTTAAATGAAAAAGGCTTTTCTTTTGAAGCGATGAAGTGGGACTTTCCAAAGCATTCGAATGTTAATTATCAGTATCCTGCAGAGACGGCATGGTAACTTGTCCTAAAGAATTACAATGATTGGAGAAAGTCATTGAAGAAAGATATTCATATTCAAATGTGTGCGCCAAACTTTTATTTCTTTTGGAATACAATTGGTACATGTTGAAAATTGAGCTTTGGGCAATATCAGTAGAAGACAAATTCTCACTAGGTGCTAATCAAGATGAGAGTGGATCTAGAACTTCGGCTCCACAATGCAATAAAGAAAAGTCTGATGATCTATTCTTGAGCAGAAGTAAGTGTTGAAGAAGGAGATTCAGAAGAAGGAAGGGGAGGCTCGGGTTGGGAAAGGATCGGTGCATCCATTTCAAGAGGCTGTCACTCCTCTTCCATAGCAGTCGATTGGCCGATTGCACCTGGCGACGGTGATTTTTTTCTTCTTTGTTTTGGCCCAAGGTTGGAATATCATTCTATTATGTGGGCGACAGCTCTTTTGTGCTCGGTGTTGAAAGGCAATGGAAGAGAGAAGGTTCGGGGGTTGTGAGTCGATGGGAAACGCATAGTGTGGATTGATTGACCTGGTGTGCTTGATGTTGCCATCTCGATTACAGAATATAAGGCATGATCTGAAGTCATACCGAGGAAAAACGAGTCTACATATGGCTTGGCTGCTAGAGTTCAGTCGTGGGCTGAAGATATGACAAGGGTTAGCAGTAGATGGCCTTCAAACGGAGAGGGCAGAGAAACTGAGAGGAGTTCTGGTGGTCCCGCAGAGGAGGGAATGAAGCACTGATGGTGAAGAATATGAAGGGGTTTCATAACTTGATGGATGGCCAATCCTTTTGGGAAAAATGTACCTTCTGCTCCGTTTGATTTCAAAGTTGGAACGCTGAAACTGTGCGGAAAATGCCCCGAGCAAATCGATTTCCTTGAAGAATGCCAAATGATCAAACAACTGCCGCAGTGAGTCTTGTTGTGTTTTTGTTCTCCCTTAGGAGTTCAATAATATGCTTCCCAAAACTGAATCGATTGCATATCAACATGCGCATTAAAAAATAGTTTCTTTTTGAATTTACGGAACGAATGTGCATTTAACCGGTGGTTGCACTTATAATTTGTCAACGAAGGACGATCCAAGCATTTCTTATGCTGTGAGAACTTGCAAGGGTAAATAGATTGTGTTCGTTTCCTTTCTGGCAGCAGACAGAAAATACAATATATGCATATGATTGATTTGGTTCCCCAATGCCCCGGAACATGTGTGATTCTAGAGATCATAACATAGCAATAGTTTGATTGTTTCAATTCGATTCTGTGGCAATAATAGTAAACAGCAATGGGAACCATATTGTGATGGAAATGGCGATGATTAATGACATACTTGTGATCAACTGATTGATGGTAGCGCTCGGTGGTTGTCTAGTGCTTAATGAAAGATTAAGTTGTTTCATTTTTTTATAATTTTGACAGTGACTAGACTTCTTGGGAACCTCGTATATTTGATAGGAGCGAATCACTGACTAACAAGTTTGGAGGCTAATATAAACAATTGTAAAGTTCATGATCTAGAAATCCAAATTTCTGTGTTATTCTGGTATGCGATTCAATATGCATGGCTGTTGGAGTGAATATGGTGTGCATGCAATTCCGAGTATGTTGAGTAGGTACATGCGACAAATTTGTTGTGTAAATATATGTGCGAGTGTGTGCGTGAAAGTTCATGTGTGAGTATATGTATGTGAAAGAGAGTGTGTGTGGGAAAGTGAAAGAGAGCAAGAGGGTGAGGAGGGAAAGAGATCGAGTGTGTGTGTGGGGTTGGGTATAGGTGGGTAAGTGTGCGAGTAAGGGAAAGAGTAAGAGAAAAAAGGGGGATCGAGAAGGAAGTAGAGACTCGGATACATCACCAAAGGATATCAATTCATCTCATCACAAAGACAAGAGCATCTTCACCGAAAACCACTCTTGAGGGTTGAAGCCTCAAGAGTGAACCCTCACTCTTGAGGGTTGAAGCCTCACCCTAATCCAAAGAAGAAATTTTAAGTTTTTTCGTTAATGCCCTTTTTTGTTCTTTAACCGGACATTTTATTCTAATTGAAAGAGCATGGTATAGTGGTAACATTTTTGGGCTCTCGCTTGAAGATCGGAGGTTCGATTTATGTTCATTGATTCGATGTGAGCTTTTGCAATGGAGAATAAAGTGGTTCCTCTGAGTGTATGCATTCGTTTTTTTTTTCAACTTGGAAAAGGAGTAGAAGCACTTTCTTTGTGAGTTTTCTAGGGAATCCATCTTCTAGAGAGGTTGTGTCCAAGGCTCAAAAATCGACACAGGATGACATTTTTACCAAAAGACTTTTTTGGGGACATTTGCCATAGATGACAAGCTTTATTGGTCCTATGTCTTCCTTTCCCAACCTTGTCAAGTTCCATTCAACATATTTGATATTGCAATGGTATGGATGGCTTCCCCTTCTTTGAACAAGTTAACCAAGCTGACCACATGACTAAACCAAGTTGACTAAATTGACTGAGTTGATCAAGTTGACTAAGTTATTTGATCTGAACAACTTGATTGAATTGATCACGTTGACCAAAATGAATGGGTTGACCATGTTGATTAAGTTAAGTATTTTGAAATGGTTGATTATGTTGAACATTTTGATTGAGTTGACTAGGTTGACTAGGATTATCATGTTGACTAGGTTGGCCCAATCGGCTATGTTGACCAAGTTGACCATATAAGTTGATGGGATAAGGTGAGGTTCTTGAAAAAAGGATGCATATATTTTTTCTAATTTAATGAGCTTAACTACACCATAACCAAGACCTCCTGTCATCCGTTCCAAAAAGAACTTTTTTTCAAAAGGCAAGGTTGATCCTCCCTATTGCAAAATCACAATAGTTAAATCCCAATCGTTTCATAGTGAAGTCTTTTCTAAGACATATGCCAAAATAGCCATTTGTTAGTGTCCATGTGAAAGGCCAAATGGCCACCGGACACTTCTTTGTATATGCTCTTTAATAAAACATATAGTGGCCTGGTCAGTCACAGTCTGTAAGTTCGACCGCATTTGTAAGACCTAAGAAGTCTATTTTCGTGCTTCCTGTGTACTGTGTTTTCTGCGTATCTACAGCCTCTCTTGCGGAGTGTTGTGTGCGGCCTCAGGAGCTCGGTTTTCTACTCCGATCATATCGTCGTGGAGCTCTCGAGAAGGAGAGCGCATTGTGGTGCATTGCCATCGAAATACTTCGCTGGTATCAGAGCAGTTCGAGGCAAAAACTTTGTTCCTTTTGTGCGAGCGAAGCGAGCACCCCCCCCCCCCAAGGCTTACGACCAAGGCGGCGACCAAGGCATAGACCTTGGCATACCTTGTCATCCGAGTCACCGAAGTCACCATTGGCGTTGTTGGCTACGCGTGAGGGAGGACCTCAACGATCCAGGAATATAGAGGTTCCCGGTACTTCCCGGGAGGTCACCCATCCCAGTACTGTTCCCCCCAGAGCTCGCTTAACCGTGGCAATCTCTTGCCACTAAGATACACTCTTGTGGTGTTTGAATAAGGGGAAAGACTAAGGTTGACATTACCTTGAACAAGTTTTGGTGCCTCAAAGCTTCTTTTTTGCTTTCAAAGCCTATTTCTAAAGCAATTTTGGGGTGTCTTTTGGAGCCATTTTGGAGTTCTTTCGCACATAGTTCTCTTCACACAGGTCCAAGAACATCAAGAAGAGTGTTCTTTGTACTTCTCAGAAAATAAATATCAACCTTTGGGGTTGTATTTTCAGCCACACTCGTAAAACTACAGGTTTCTCGAGAGGTTTTCAGTTTTGGTGGGA
The DNA here is from genome assembly GCA_020310875.1 of Ceratopteris richardii. Lineage (NCBI taxonomy): Eukaryota > Viridiplantae > Streptophyta > Polypodiopsida > Polypodiales > Pteridaceae > Ceratopteris > Ceratopteris richardii. Next base: position 38,115,649 of record CM035428.1, read on the forward strand.
GCAGCCGCTGCAAATTTATCCAGGTTTTTAAAGCCTAAAACATCAGAGTTGACAGACACTTGCAGGTGCTATTGGCTAGTTTCTGGGCTGTGTATTCAGCCTTTTAGTGTCATTTTACTGCATATATTGAGCACATACACACCATGTATGCTTCTGTGGATACCGCTTATGTACATCCATGTGGTCATTGATATAGCGGTTACGTTCTTTGCATAAAGCCTTTTACGTTTGATAAAGAGGGTCGTGGTGAGGTTTTCTTAACTGGGAGACACCCAGATGTCGGGGTCTCTTCGGTGATGCAGGTGGAAGACTTACCCAGCCTCCCCATAGGAGATGTATGATAGTTGTTCATAGGTGCTCGATAAGCCTAGTTGGCTTCTATTGGGTAACTGATTATATGCAGTGGAGTCAGTGATTCACTATGCAGGTAGACATGTCAGTACTTGCAGTTTTATGATACTTTGACACTGGTCATATGCTAATTTTGCAGAGGATACTCTGGCAAAATATTTCCAGATTTCTGGTTTAGTCAACTATACAGTGGTCGATTTACTCCTTGATACAATTATTTGTTGGTGTTTGCACTCTTCTAGCTCCATTACCATTCTATTTAGTTCTCTACAATCATGGCATCAGAGGGCTCAGGCACATCCGGTGGATCAGGGTCTAGTGCTAATGTTCCGAGGAGGAGCTATAACTTGCAGGGCAAAGACCATTTTGAGATCCGAAAATTTGATGGCACAAACTTTGCTCTATGGAAGAATCAGATTAAAGATGTGCTGATTCAAAGGAGGCAATGGAAGCCAGTAAATGGGATTTCAAAGAAGCCTGCTGACATGGATGAAGATGATTGGGATGAGTTAGATGAACTGGCCAGGTCTACCATTCGCTTGCACCTTGCAGATAGTGTTTACTTTACAGTACTAGACTGTGAAAGTGCAGAGGAGCTTTGGAAGAAGTTATGCAATACATATGAAAAAGAGACGGCATCAAATAAAGTGTATCTGATGAGAAAATTATATGACCTTCGTATGAAGGACACAGATAGTGTTGCTGCTCATCTAAATGAGTTTGATGCTATATTCTCCCAGTTACAGGCTCAGAAAATGGATATGGATAATGAAATGAAAGCAATATTGTTGTTATGCACCCTGCCATCATCATGGGATACGTTTTGCATAGCTATTAGCAACAGTGCACCTGGTGGTAAACTCGTCTATGATGACATATGTGGAGCACTCTTGAGTGAGGAGATTCGTAGAAAATCTATGGTTGGCACTCAAAGTGGAGATGCATATAATGTTCGTGATTCTTACCAAGGAAAGAATCAACAACGTGGCAGGAGCAAGAACAAGGAAAAGAATGGTCAACGGAATAAGAGTAGAAGTAAATCAAGGAAGAGGGATATCGAATGCCATTATTGTCATAAGAAAGGACACATGAAGAAAGACTGTTATGCATTAAAGAATGCTAAAGGTAAAGGACAGAATGTTGATGGGCATGTTAAACAGTTACCTGCACCATCTACTTCGATTGTGAAGATTGAAGAAATTAATGCTATTTCTGATGATGCTGATGTGTTGACACTTGATAGTATTGTGCCATCTGAGGCACTTATGGCTGATTCTCTTTCCCACACCTCGCTGCTAGATTCTGGTGTTCTTTCCATGTGACACCACATAGAGAATGGTTCTCTAATTATGCAGCAAAGTCTCTTGGTACCGTGAGACTTGGTGACTCTTACCAGTGTGATGTTGTGGGGATTGGAGATGTGGTTGTGCAGTTCATTGATGGTTCAAAATTTACTATGCATAATGTACGCCATGTACCTCAGTTATCACGCAGTTTGATGTCAGTTGGTCAACTTGATGACCTTGGTTACAAGGTAGTCTTCTATGCTCAGTCCTTTCGTATATCAAAGGGCAATATGGTTATTGCAAAAGGAAGCAAAGTTGGCTCACTTTATCCTTTATTTGTATCACAGAAAGAACACTTGTTAGCTGTTACTGAACAGCCTATGGCTTGTATTTGGCATGGTCGTTTGGGCCATATATCTCGTAGTGGAATGGAAAATCTTTCTCGTTCTGGCTACTTACCTATGTTATCTTTCTCTGATTTTTCATTTTGTGAGCATTGTCAATATGGAAAGCAAACTAGAAATGTGCATAGAATGCACATTGACTCTTCAATTCAGCCTTTAGATCTCGTTCATACAGATGTGTGTGGTCCTATGCCCACTAGGTCCTTAGGTTGTTCTCTTTACTTTGTCACTTTCATAGATGATGCTACTAGAAAAGTCTGGGTATATCCTATCAAATCAAAGGATGATGTATTCCCTACTTTCGAAAAATGGCTTGCTTCAGTTGAGACTGAAAAAGGAACTAAGCTTAAGGCTTTACGTTCAGATAATGGGGGTGAGTATACCTCACATGAATTCAGCCTTTTCTGTCAGTCTAGAGGGATTCGTAGAGAGTTTACAGCTCCTTATACCCCAGTACAGAATGGTGTAGCTGAGAGGATGAATAGAACTATTCAAGATAGAGTAGTCTCTATGTTGCATCATGCAAACCTCTCACAAGGTTTTTGGGCAGAAGCAGTATTGACTGCAGTTCATGTGATTAACCTTTCACCTAGTACTGCCAAAGGTCTGAAAGTGGCACAAGAGTTATGGACAGGGAAACCACCATATTATGTCATCTTCGAGTTTTTGGGTGTGAAGCATATGTTCATATACCCAAGAATCTTAGACAAAAGTTGGACCATAAGTCAAAGAAATGCATTTTTCTTGGATATGGTCGAGAAGGACAATTTGGATATCGCTTATGGGATCCTAAAACCTCCGGTTAGCATGCATAAAAATGTTGCACATAGGGATGTTCAAGAGAATGTCCATTCAAATCAGTCTGCACATGTTCCTGTTCAACAACCATTGAGACGTTCTGCACATGTCTCATATCCACCTGATAGATATGTTCCAGGTTTAGATTTTGTTATGCTAACAGATGCCGCTGAGCCTTCTTGCTACAAAGAGGCTATGCAGACAGAAGATCACGTCAAGTGGGAGCGTGCCATGAAGAGTGAGTTGGATTCTATTCACAAGAATGGTACTTGGGACTTAGTACCTTTGCCAAAGGGTAGGAAAGCTTTACAATGTAAATGGGTATATAAGTTGAAATTCACATCAGATAGTGCTTCTCCAAAATATAAAGCACGACTTGTTGCAAAGGGTTTTAAGCAACAACATGGTGTTGATTTTGAGGAAATCTTCTCTCCAGTGGTCAAAATGACTACTTTGCGCATGTTGCTTGGATTCATTGCAATGGAGGACTTAGAGATAGTCCAAATGGATGTGAAAACAACTTTCTTGCATGGAGATCTTACAGATGAGATCTATATGGAACAACCAGAGGGTTATGTAGTTCCTGGCAAGGAAAGTCTAGTTTGTAAGCTCAAGAAGAGCTTGTATGGACTTAAACAGTCTCCTAGACAATGGTACCAAAAGTTTGATGCTTTTATGAAGTCCCAAGGCTATTCTCGGAGCAATGAGGACCATTGTCTCTACACAAAGAGATGCTCTGATGGCAGCTTGATATGCTTGATACTTTACGTCGATGATATGTTGATTGCTCGGAAGTCCTCTTATGATTTGTCAATTCTCAAAAAGAAGTTGAGTCAAACATTTGATATGAAGGATTTGGGGGATGCCAAACATATTCTTGGCATGCGCATTACTCGTGATAGGAGTAAAATATGCATATACTTGTCTCAAAGTGAGTACATATCCAAAGTACTTCACCGGTTCAATATGCAGGGTGGTAAGGCATTGAGTCCACCTTTACCTACATATGTGAAATTGAGCAAGGATGACTGCCCCAAATCAGATGAGGAAAAGGAATTCATGACCAAAATTCCTTATCAGTCTGTTGTAGGTAGTCTCATGTACGCTATGGTAGCTACGAGACCAGACATTGCATTTGCAGTGGGAGTTGTGAGCAGATATATGTCGAATCCTGGCAAGAAACATTGGGAAGCGGTCAAGATGATTTTGAGATATCTGAGTGGCACTAAGGACAAGTGTCTATGCTTAGGTAGAGGGAAAGCATCCATTATTGGTTACACAGATTCTGACTATGTTGGTTGTGTAGACAATCGTAAGTCTACATCAGGGTACATTTTTCATTTTGCTGGAGGTGCTATCTCTTGGAGATCTCGTCTTCAAGAATGTACAGCTGTTTCCACCACAGAAGCAGAGTATGTTGCAGCAAGTGAGGCCTGTAAGGAAGCATTGTGGCTTTCTCATATTGCTTGTGATATGGGTTTACCTCAGCATGTACCTCACTTGCTCAGTGATAGTTAGACTTCCATTGCTTTGGCTAAGAATCCGGTCTATCATGCAAAGACCAAGCACATTGAGGTGAGGTATCACTTCATTAGAGATTGCTTAGCCACTGAACGCATTATTCTTGAGAAGGTTCACACTCTCACTTGTATACTGTGTAAGATGCCCATCAGGTGGGAGGTATAGTTTGTATACTTACACTCAGGTATTCTTTATCATTCTTTATTTTTCTCCCATAGTTACTCTGCCCATATTGGCCTTTAGTGGGAGATTGTTACCGTTAGTGTCCATGTGAAAGGCCAAATGGCCACCAGACACTTCTTTGTATATGCTCTTTAATAAAACATATAGTGGCCTGGTCAGTCACAGTCTGTAAGTTTGACCGCATTTGTAAGACCTAAGAAGTCTGTCTTCGTGCTTCCTGTGTACTGTGTTTTCTGCGTATCTACAGCCTCTCTTGCGGAGTGTTGTGTGCGGCCTCAGGAGCTCGGTTTTCTACTCCGATCATATCGTCGTGGAGCTCTCGAGAAGGAGAGCGCACTGTGGTGCATCGCCATCGAAATACTTCAACTATGAGAAGGCAAAGGTCCCTAGATAAGGGGTGTTTTAAGGCTAACTAGAGGGGAGAGGGGTAAGATTGAAAATCCTAGATCTCAATCAAATTTGGCAAGTAAGAGGTACATGGGATAGGATGAGAGGAGTGCACACAAAAGTCATATTTCTCAATCTTGAGATTTTCTCACACATGTATGAGAGTGAGAGAGAAATATATTATCACTACCATCCTCATGAGTGCTTGTATAACAAGCATTCTAGCATCTTCTTTGCCTCATTTGCAGCTAGTTTTGGACAAATCTTTATGACATGATCATTTCTTTTACATAATTGTTTCTGCTTTTGTTTACAGTATTTGCATAATTGTTTCTACTTTTCTATTTTCTTCTCGTCTTTGTCTTCCCTTTTTTACTGTGCAGAATTAGCAGATTTCTACTTACTAGTAGATGAGCTCCATTTACCTTTTCCCTTCTGACTATCTAAGAAAGCTTGAGCCACAACATGCATAATGACTTGTTCTGTCTAGACTGATCTTCCTGCAATAATATAAAGAATAAGTCCTTAAATTTTAATGCATTTCGATCACCTTTCATCATCAATCGAAGAGTAGAAGCAAAACTCTAACATGAATCAGGAAGAACATTAAGAATGGTCTACACAAGTGAACTATGTGGCAAGACCATCTACAAAAATCAACTGCTCTTTCAAATCTTTGATCTTTGTCAAAAAACTATCCATAGAATCTCCTTCATTCATATGCTCACTCTCCAACTCTTTTCGGAGGTAAGAAACACGATCCATATTTCTTGCCTGGTATAAAGTGGTAAGTGTATCCAAAGAATCCCTTGTTGTTTTGTGCGAGCTAATATGAGGGATAATGGCACATTTGATAAACAAAGCTATCAATGCATGTGCTTGAGCATCTTTTCCATCCCATCGAAGTTTCTTTGTAGTAGATGCAGCAGGAACTACCACACGAATAAGAATTTGAAGATCGTCATCTTCAACACCATCTGCATTGCCTTCAATAACTGTATTTGCAAGTGTAGTAGGTTGTTTTTTTAACACCAGGCACAATATTCCACAGTCCTTTTGCACCAACACATGATGCATCATATATGCCCATAATGGGTAATTCGTGCCATGCAACTTGTCCTCAGCAACCAAAATACAAAACAAACACGACATGACTCAATTTGGGTTATAGTTGACTAATTGACCAAGTTGGTTAAGTTATTCTAGAAAACACGATAGTAAAGGTGCCAAAAGTGGAAAGTTATTTGTGGAACACTTGTATCGGCTCTATGATGTTCCTCAAGACATATGTATCGATCGAGATAGAAAGTTCATAAGACACTTACAGAGAGTTGTCATTAGGTGGTTGGATACAAAATTATCAATGATACAAAATTTGGGTTATAGTTGACTAATTGACCAAGTTGGTTAAGTTATTCTAGAAAACACGATAGTAAAGGTGCCAAAAGTGGAAAGTTATTTGTGGAACACTTGTATCGGCTCTATGATGTTCCTCAAGACATATGTATCGATCGAGATAGAAAGTTCATAAGACACTTACAGAGAGTTGTCATTAGGTGGTTGGATACAAAATTATCAATGATACAAAATTTGGGTTATAGTTGACTAATTGACCAAGTTGGTTAAGTTATTCTAGAAAACACGATAGTAAAGGTGCCAAAAGTGGAAAGTTATTTGTGGAACACTTGTATCGGCTCTATGATGTTCCTCAAGACATATGTATCGATCGAGATAGAAAGTTCATAAGACACTTACAGAGAGTTGTCATTAGGTGGTTGGATACAAAATTATCAATGAATACAATAGAACATTACTAGATGGATGAACAAAAAAAAATGAGGAATAATGGCACATTTGATAGACAAGGCTATCAATGCATGTGCATGAGCATCTTTTCCATCCCAACGAAGTTACTCTGCAATAGGTGTAGTAGGAACCACAACACGAACAAAAACCTAAAGAACATCACCATCTTCAACACCATCTGGATCACCTTCAACAATTGTGTTTGCAGGTGTAATAGGACATTTTTCAACACCTTGCACAATATTCCACACTCCTTTTGTAACCAATACATGATGCATCATATAAGACCACAATGGGTAATTGGTATTGTCCAACTTATCCTCAATAGCCAACATATGAAATACATCACTTCTTTCAGCCATGGCCACTAACTAAAATACCCTGAGCAAAAAAATGATTGTATCTCAAAAAGTTGAACAAAACTACCCTATTGAGTTGTGCTAAACATGTAGCAGAATTTGAGGCGCTTATACTTGCAAACCAAAACCTGTATATAGCTTGGGCATAAAAAGACAAAATTGCCTACACAAGTGGTGTGATAGTGCATTTGAAGGCAGAAATGAGCGAAGATCGTGATTTTGGCACCACATAACGAAGCTATTTTGAACTCCTAATCACCTTGAGTATGCTAACCAAATTTCGTGCGATTTTGAGACTGTGATCGGAGGGGTGTTGACGATGCCACAGATGAAGCACCGACTTGATCTGATACCAATAATTGAATTTAGAGGTCTGTGGGACCACACAAACAGCACAAGGAAGAAGAAGAAGCTTGGAGCATAACACACAATATTGAATGTATTACCACTAGAATGTACAAAGATAAGTGACCCGTTAGGGTTATAGGTGTACATACAATCCGGGGAAAAAAACCCCCCTAAAGAGGGAAAAAAGTGTCCTGGTGTCCCTAGTGTGTTCAGAAACATCACTACCTAAATATATCAACATTAATAATAGAAGAAATAACAAAAATCAATAAAGATAATGAAGATGAGACTATATTGATGTCTTACCAAAAAGATAGTAATAATGAAAACACATGACTAGATTAGAAAGTAGATCCCACTCTATTGCTTTGGAATATGAAATATGAATCCCATCATACATATAAATATAAATTATTGTAGGTTAGAAAATTATGCTCGAGGAAAGAGCTTAAGTTTTTTCCAAAGAGCTCTATAGCTTTCTAACTCGAGTTAAAGATCATTAACTTGAATCATTTGAATGGGTATCATATAGTAGATTCTCCTTTATTCAAATGGAATAAAGATGAATCCCATTATAGAGATGAAAACATGTTCTTTTAAAACATGAAGCTCGAGGGTATGCCTACAATTTTGTATATAGCTTTATTTTCAAGGACAAAAATCTCTCCCATATGTGTATACATGTGTGTGATATATGCATATATATATATATATATATATATATATATATATATATATATGTGTGTGTGTGTGTGTGTGTGTGTGTATTCATGTGTTAGTACGCACACGTGTGTCTCACGTGTATGTATGCATGTGCATTTGTGTGATATATGCAAGTGTGTTTACAATTGTGTATGCATGTATATGTATACATGTGTGTATGTATGCATTTATGTGTGATATGTATGTATCTACATGTTATATATATATATATATATATATATATATATATATATATATATATATATATATATATATATATATATATATATATATATATATATATATATATATATATATATATATATATATATATTGAAGGGCTTCGGTGTGCCGAACAAGAGGAGGAAGGAGGAGGTGGAGGGAGAGAGAAGAGAGGAGAGACGCGCGGACATGCGTGGGAGCCTCGAAACCCACATAATGATCTCTCTTGAGGCAATACTCTATATATGATGTATATATATGAATATCGGGGTAAGGTCACATGACCCTTACATCCCCAACAATCTCCCACTTAAGGGTCAATGTGACCATAAGTGGTAACATATATAAAGAATGATGTAGGACTATACAATAATGTACAGGAAGAGTCCGGATCTCCACCCATACCAGATCAGCCTACACCAACTGCCTCGAACAAGGTGTATCCATGCACCTCGAACTGCTTTGGACTCATATCGGTAAGAGTCGAGCTCACATCTGACTGATGCAAGAACTGATGAAGTTCCTGCAAAGCTCCCACTCGCTCTATGCCTGTGTCAATCATCGAGCGACTGACAGCTCCAAGTGCAAATGCTCCAATAGCAACTGCAATGTCAGCATAATAACTCATACATCAGACTCCCGAATGTTGACGAAACATGTGCTATCCTGGCTAACCTAAGTATGTCGGCCATGCATGTATCCAAGGCATCCAAAGCACCATCATCAAGATCAACATGTCCTGACATATCTGTGTCAACATCTGGCATGAGCGAATCCAAGAATGACTGCATGATCGTTGACTCATCAACATCTAAATCAGCCATGCTCGCAACCAAGGATGTATCTAGTTGTGCATCCTGAGAGCTAATATGCTCTGGTATACGTTGTGTACCATGAGAGCAATCCTTCTCCACCACACCAAGTGTATGATCATGCTCCACATGAGCTGTATGCACAACATCAACACCAAGATCAAACTAATGATCAAACTTTAACTGAGTATCATCACAATGCTCTACATGAGCATTCACATCACTGTTTGCAATTATGACCCATCTTCTCACGAACTGTGTATGTCTGTAGTAGACTTAGATGTTTGGTACTTTGATAGTGGGGCAACCAAACATATTACCTCGTAGCACAGTTTATTCACTTCACTCGAGCCTAACTCTACAGGGTATACTATCACATGCGCCAACAACTCCTCTTATCCTATCATGGGAGTTGGTAAGATCATTGTGCATACTATTGATGATAGTTGTTTTACATTGTCAGATGCTTTATTTGTGCCAGACATCAAGACGAATCTATTATCAGTTTTAGCTTTAGCCAAGAGTGGCTTGGTTGTGAAATTTGTTGATAACAGATGTACAATCCATGATCTATCAAATGGTGACATCATTATTGCTTCTAGCATCTTATGTCGTGGGTTGTATAAGCTCATAGACTATGAAAAATATATGAATGATTCAGCATGTGTAGTACATGATTCTTAGGCTATGTCAGATGCAAAGCTTTGGCATGCACACTTTGGTCATCTGAATTTTGCTAGTTTGCTATGCCTACAAAAATCAGAAATGGTGTCCTCTCTTCCCAAACTTGAGGCACTTGGTAAACATGTTTGTGAAGGCTGTATTTTGGGCAAAATGCAGTGTTCCTCATTCCCAAGAGATGGTTCAGTTAGAGCTACTCAAAAATTGCAGCTTGTTCACAATGATGTTTGTGGTCCTATGCAAACACCCTCTTTTGGAAACTATCTTTACTTCGTGTCTTTCATTGAAGATTTCCAGAAGCCCACATATTAGTGAACATTCGGGCCTTCAATAAAAAAAAAATTATTAGAAGAGAAACTAATATACATATATGCGCAAAATAGAATATTAATATAAAATCAAATTACCTTTCTTTCACAAACTATCATTAACTGCATGTGCTCATTTGATATTCATTCATTATTTGCATTGGATCATTGCATACGAGTATATAACCAATCCATGAAAAAAGATATCTATGTATTCTCAGTACTATCGAGATAACTTCTATATCTTTTGTTTTTCCGTCTTTTACTTCGGATATTTTGAAGGTCTTGTTCATACTCACTAATGAATGCTTGCATGCATTCACTATTATATGCAATAAAAGTAGAAATATCACTTTTTCATGCAATGTAAATTGAAATGGAACAACCTTACCTAATTATACATTATCCATTAATTTTGAAGAGGACTCATTAGTCCATGCACATGGAGCTTCTTCATGAACTCTTTCAAGTTATTCACTAATGTTGGAGAAACAATCACTAATTGGTTATATATTTGAAGGTCAAATCTTAGGAAGAAAACCCCATGCCTATGTGAAGGGACAAATTCACAAGTGTATCATATTTGTAAAGTTAGTTCCCTTTAGTTCTAGAAGTTTTTTAAAATCACGAGATACGAAAATCTATATAAGTTAGTTTGTATCAACTGACGCGGAGAGAGAGAGAATAGAGAGAAGAAGTAGAAGAAGGAGTTCATGTTAAGTCTTTGTAGTTAGGAGAAATTCTCAAAAAGTATAAAAACCAAAAAATTGTCTTTTTCAAGTCACTTGTCTCCAAGCAAGTATTGTGAGTGCTGGAGAGCGAATATCACGATCGAGGAGCAGGATCATTGGGCTACGCAGAGCAAGAAGGAGTTGTAGAGAAGTGGGAGAGTAGCTTCCAAGGTAATCATACCCATTCCTTACTCCTAAATTCTAGTGAAATCAAGTAGTTCAATGAGACGACCTGTGGCAAGTATCGTGAGGGTCATACAGGGGTAAGGAAAATTTACTTTTGTGATTCATGCATTGGGAAAAGGGAAGAAAGGCTTTAAGACCACTTGTATTCACTTAAAATCTAAATACACTTGTTGAAATTTGGAAAAATGTCAAGTATCGTGTTCTCCCGCGGTTGAGATATCGCGATATCTGGATATCGTGAACTCCTGTGGTCGAGTATCGCGATACTTACATTGGTCACTTATCGAGTATCGTTGAGAAATCCTCACGATACTAGTCGGATATCATGTATCATGTTGTGAAATTTTGATCGCGATACATGTTGCATATCGTGTATCGTGGAGGTTGCTTTTTGTGATACTAGTCAAGTATCGTGTATCGTGATCTGTCTAGTTGGTCAAGTATCGTGTATCGTGATCTGTCTAGTTGGTCAAATATCGTGTATTGTGATCTGTCTAGTTGGTCAAGTATCATGTATCGTGAACTGTCTAGTTGGTCAAGTATCGTGTATCGTGTTGCGTAAGTATCGAGTATCGTGACATTTTTCCAGTCAACCAAATATCGAGTATCTTGGAATTCTTTTGGGATCAAGTATCGTGGGTCGTGAATTCATTGTCAGTCTTAGTTCAACGAAATATTCCCTAGAATTCAGACCCTCAGTAAAGAACTCTAGGAGCTGGAGGTTGGCTAAATTAGGCTAGAATTCTTCAATTGAATGAACCTAAGATCCGGAAGAACCCTAGGGAGTCGAAGAAGTGTGATTTCTTTTGTAGGAAGTGTAGCTGAACTAAGTAGTCATTCACATTACTCTGAAACCTCGAGTGAGTCGGAGGAAGAAATTCCCATGGCTTCAGAGGATATGCAGAATTCTGTACCAATAATTGGCATGATGTCAATTATTGAGGGTGAATATCGGACATCTTTAGAATATGTGAACACCAACCAACATGGGATACCTATCTACCTAGATGGTCTAAACCGATCAGTGGCCAGACTAAAGAAAGCTACAGACGCTTACATAGTACCCAGATCAACGAACAAGGAGAAGAAGGCAATGCCCACAACCTTAATGAAGAGGGACATGAAGAGTAGGTAACCACCCCTAGAGGGAGATCCACGGTTGTTAGGGTTTGGAGAAGAGACTTAGTTCCCCAAGATGATTCCCTAATGGGTGTCTATTTGATCAATGGGATGGAACATCTCCTTAGAGCCCACTCTTCGTTATGGGAACTGGCTAATAACCCAGTCACCATCTATGAGTTACAAGATCCTGAACTCCCCACCATTATCACGTATTTGGACAAAAACCAAAGGGGGTACTGGCCTCTAACGGAGTTAGAAAGGGTAGGGTTGAAATATCAGAATATCCCAGTGTTCCCTCCTAGAGATCAAGCCACTACTTCACAGAACCCCCAAGGAACTTATCAAGATAATTCATATCAGCATTCGGGACATACACAACAAATGCATATTCCGGTCAGAACACATGTGCAGTTTGCTATGCCAAGCAATAATCCTAACTATCGGCCTCAACCACCAGTTGAACCAAGGAATAGAATTCCTGTCCCAGATAGACCACCGATAGTAAGAGGACCAGGTATACCACTAGGAAGACTAGTCTTCCCTATAATGCCTAGACCACTTGAAGTAAGAAGAAGATTAAGACCTATTCAAGTTGCTAAATGAATGAGAAACCATTATGATGGCTCTAGCAAACCTTACAATCATATAGTTGAATTCAAGCAAGTAATCAAAGCCGAACAAGTGGAAGATTTTTTGATTCAATATGAATCCTTTGGTCTAACTCTGACAGACACAGCTTTAGCTTGGTTCCAGTCATTAGACCCTAATAATTTTCAAAACATGGAACAAGTCTATCAAGAATTAATTGAAGAATTCACCAAATCAGGGATTAAAAACAACTCTTCCTCATTGATCCATAGTTTTAAGCAAGCTCCTACGGAATCAGTGAGATTGGGAGCAAGAAGATTTAAGCAGTATGTGGATAGATGCCCTATTGAAGAGAGACCCACTCAAAACAAAATGGTGTCATTGCTTTTGGAAGGATTAGTAAATGGATCATTAAGATCTCTGGTATATGTGAAAAGAGTTCAAACTTTGCAAGAATGTATTGATCTAGAGGACAATCTAGCAAAAGACTTGAGAATACCTCAAGGTAGTGTGAAAAGTGAAGATTCCGCTAGTAGCACGTCAAACTCTAAGAACAATGTAGAGGAAATAGCCGACTTAGTAGAAAAGAAATTGAATGGTCAAGGGCCAAGGAACTACCCCAACAACCCAATGAGAGTACCCATGCTTAGAAGGTGTGTGCATTGTGGAGGTGATCACCCTTCTCATTTGTGCACTAGGGGAGTAGTCCCACCACCTGTTTATGCTTACGATAGACCACCCGTCCCGGGCCCTCTACAATATTGTAGCATAGAGCAAAGATACACAAATCATAGCACAGAAAACTGTCCTTACAATCAGCATTCAAGACCAGTACAACCTCTCATGAGACCTTATGGATACCATCTGAGAGATCAAGGAGGTGAAGCCTTTAGATATCCCACATATCCGCAGCAAGCACCAACACCACGACCTTATGCTTATCAACGTTATACTCAACCAGAACCGGTGTTAGGACAACAACCGCCCCACCCTCATAATGTTGTCCCAGTGAAAATAGCTCAACCTGAAGAAAACCCAGAGAGAGCAATAGTCCCAGCCACGCCATTGGCAAGTAACGAACCATATGACCCATCCTATGACCATGTTCAAGGGAATTATTCCGCTTATGAGAGCTCTATAATTGAATATGGACAATCTTATGAGCCATATGCATATAGCACGGAAGGACTAGATAGTTCTTACGGATATGAGCAAGATTATGTGTCATTAATGTACACAGCTCCCAGAGCACCCATACCCTCCCGACCAATGGTACCAGCACCTAGAGGACCCTGTTACAGATGCGGAGGTGATCACTTTATCAGAGAATGTACATTACCAAACCCACCACCACCACAGCGAGTCTAGGAAGGATACTGTAGTGATTGTGGTAAAGAACACCTTTTCAGAGATTTCCCCAAGAACCCCAACAAAGTTAACTCGAACATGCAGATCAATGTGATAGAAGTGATAGAGTCGTCAGGGAGTGACAAGGAGTACATTGTGCCATTGAAAGCAATAACAAGAGCTAAAGCGAGAGAGACCCCAGAAAAAACTGGAGAGAATGATCAAGGCAATAGAGAAGTGAATATACCCACACCTCAAATAGTTGAAGACTTGAAAGAGCCTGGGAAAAGTGTTAGAAGTAAACGAACACAAAGATGGAAGAATCGTAGAGATAGGATAAAGGAAAAGAAACTACAACAAAAGAAGGAGAATGAAAAGAATGAACAAGGTCAAGAAGAAAAACAGAAACTTGAAGGAAAAAATCAAAAGGGAAAGCATAAAAAAGGAGAGGTAGGATCAGTTTTAGCAGACCCCATGCTAGAAGAGTTGGCCATGTGGATTCAGGCGTACCAGGCACGAATAAGAGCAGGACCAACCATTGAACAACATGAAAAAGAATATCCTAGAGGTGACTTAGAGAAAGAAAGTTGGCAAAACCTGTTCTTTGACTACCCAATTCACGAATTCCTGAAAAAGAATTCCAAGAGTGTGTCATCCCTAATGATCCCGAGAAAGGAAAAGAAGGGGAGACACGTGATGGAAATTACTGCGAGGATAAAAGAGAAGGATCTGTTGTCCCCGAAGGAGACGAGGAGTGGCCCAAAGACTTGTGGGCAAGAGTCCAAGAAGATAGATGGAAGAAAGTGGAAGGAATTGAACCACCCTTTGAGGAGTTAGAAGCAGAAGGTGAATTGGAAGACTCAATACTTGAGCTGAATTCAGAAGGATTATTACAATTTGACAAGAGCGACAAGGAGAATGACAGTGTGAAGGCTTTGCCAAATTACAGAGGGGAATACGAACATAATTCAGAATTATACTGCATTCCCTCAATAAGAAAAAAAGAGAAGAACCCATCAATCCAAACATTGGACATCACACATCTTAGAAAGGTAAAAATCCCTTGTACTCTAACATTGGAAGAACTTTTGAAGATAAAACCACATTTGAAGGAGAAGCTAACCAGTCAATTGGAGACCAAGTCAGAAGAGAAGGAGATGCCTGATGAAGTGACCACAGTTGAAATCCCAGTCGATAAGGTTGGAGATTTCAACAAGGGAGATGAAGGAAACACATGCCTTCCAATTACTTATAGGGGTTACACCACTAAAGCTATCTTATATTCTAGAGCTGGAGTAGGAATCATGACTAAAAAAATATGGGAGAAATGGGGAAAACCAAATTTAAGACCAACACGCATGAAGATACAAATGGCAGACAGACAGAAGAAGTTTTGACACTACCTTTTGGCAAACAAATTCAAATTCTTCATCGATCATCAAGCTCTACTGTACTTAGTCAATAAGCCTTGTATTATGGGACGATTAGTACGATGGTTTCTATTGTTGGTGGAATTTGATTTTGAAGTAGTAGTAAAGAAAGGGAATACACACATTAGAGCAGACCACTTATCGAGAATGACACATGGAGAACCCCTCACAGGAGTACCGGATGATCTGCCAGACACTTACCTTTTTAATCTCGAAGTATGTCCCCAATGGGCAGAAAAGTTGATCCCTATCCTCACATATGGACCTAAACATGGGATCACACCAAACAGAAACCAAGACTTATGGAAGACTAAAAACCTCCATATCATTGTTGGAAGTTTATATCACTAAGACTCAAGTGGATTACTCATGAGATGCGTGGAAGAAGAGGAACAAGAAATGTGGCGTCAAAAAGCACATGTAAATCAATGGAAAACGCATTTAAATGAGAACGGAACATGGCAAACACTGAAGAGATTAGGCATATATTGGCCAACCATGTAGAGGGATACACATAACTATGTATCAGCCTGCCCAACTTGTCAAGAACGGAATCCAAAAGAGAACTCTACTCTATGCTACTCCACAGTAGCACCAAGATGGAGTATGCCTCTGGTGAAATTCTTGAAGACCCAAGAGTACCCAGAAGGAGCTACACTAGCAAGGAAACGTGCACTCACAGAACAAAGCAAGGACTATGTTCTTATAGGAGAACAACTCTTCAAGCGAGGAAGAGACAATCATTTACGAATGTGCATTCATGAAGATGAGTATCTTGCTGTTTTAGAGATGGCACATATAGGAGCTGCAGGAGGACATTTTTCTGCAGATAAAACTGCAAAAATGATTCTCTTTGCAGGGATGTGGTGGCCAAATCTACATTAAGATGCAATCACATATGTTCAATGATGTGATACCTGCCAATGAACAAAATATCCAATTAGAAGAGATGAAATGCCGCTGGAACCCATGATGAGTGCCAGAGCCTTTACTAAATGGGGAATAGACTTCATAGGACCTATTAGC